>JALMGJ010000020.1:5707500-6907500 GCA_023362775.1 Charina bottae
TTCCTCTTTAATTTTCAATCCATTTGGAAAAAAAAGCAATTATCTTGGCTTAATACTATTGATAGGGAAGACTGAAGGCTATTGTCACCCAGGAGCCCAGCATTAAAGCTGCCATGGACTTGGGAGGGGGGCATTGGCTGAAGAGCTGCTGGGCACCAGCCCACTTCTCTTCCTCTGTGGGAAAGGAAGCAGGGAAAAGTGACTCTGTGGGGAGAAGTGGGCCTTTTGCATACCAGGAGAATTGGCACTGAAAAAAACAGGCTGCCACACTGTAGAGAGTAAAGGAGAGTAAAGAAGATGACCTTGGAGATAGGCAAGATCTGTTACCAAACTGACAATGGGAAAAAACATATCTTAAGTCCACCATAGACAGAAAATATGCAGAAGAGCCTCAGACAGACATCTCCCTAATTCACATGGGTATAAGAATGGGAGGAGGCACGGGGCAATCAGACTTGCAAGATTTATCAAGTTTCTAGTCAATCTTGATAAAAGTAGTTTTAGCCTTCCAGTAGAGACTTTTTTTTTCTTTTTTTTCTTTTTTTGCTCAGACTGAAGAAGCTCCTTGGATAAGGAGCAAAACGCTTCCACTGAGAAAATAGAAATCCAGTTGACATGATTCAAGCTACAGACCTTCCAGTAGAGTTAATTCTTGGTCTGGTCTACCTGGTGGGGCTGACACACACACAGATTGGTTAGAGAAGTAAGAGAGAGCTTCTCTCACTGCCCAAAGGGAATGGCCTGAAAACCTTTGGACAGGGACCATGCATGCTTGACCCTGGAATAGCCTCAAGTCACCAAAAGCCACTGGGCGGGCCCGGTTAGTTAGGTTTGCTGAGGAGGTTGTGGATTGTCTTCTAGAGAGAGAGTCCATTGCTGATTGGTCAGTGCCATTCACACTGACTACCCCTGATCCTC
This sequence comes from Charina bottae, assembly GCA_023362775.1. Taxonomy (NCBI): domain Eukaryota; kingdom Metazoa; phylum Chordata; class Lepidosauria; order Squamata; family Charinaidae; genus Charina; species Charina bottae. The sequence continues at coordinate 5,708,419 of JALMGJ010000020.1, forward strand.
TTGCTTTCTCTTGGCTTCCTTTTCAGTTTGCATTTCCAAGCAGGTGTACTTTGGGTTCTTTTCAAGTAGGAGGAAAAACATTGCAGAGACTTTGCAGATTGCCAAAAATTCCCTTTACCCTCTATGCTGCTTGGAATCTCCCTGTCAAACTCCCATGAAGAACTCCCTGTATTCTCCTCCTGTTTGCTTGCTCAGTGAGAAGTTCAAGACCTATTCTCTCTCACCCCAGAGTGCAGGACACAGAATAATGGTTGGAAAATATAGAAAGACAGATGTTGATTTTATGTTCGAAAAGCTTTTCTAACAGAGAGGTGGTGGGCTCTCCTTCTTTGGGTATATTCAAGCAGAAACTAGAGAGCCATGTATCTGGGATGCTTTAATTTGGATTCCTGCCCTGAGCAGGTTGGAATTGGCCTCCTCCAATTCTGTGATTCTATAAATCTATGATTCTTTGATTCTTTGGAATATGTGCATTGATTTAGGGCAAGGGTCGGAAACTGCGGCTCGCGAGCCACATGCAGCTCTTTGGCCCCTTGAGTGTGGCTCTCGGGGAAAGCCGGGGGTCGCCTCTCCTGCTTCCGGCCATCGTTGACTACAGAAGCTCCGGCTTGGAGGGTGAGATCGAGGCCTGCGCCTGCCAGGAGAGAAGCAGCGGGGACGCTTGGTGGGCCCCGGCAGGCAGCCGCGGTTCCTCCTCTCCACGCAGCAGGTGATCCGGCGGCGCTTCCCGGCGCCCGGCATGGGATGCTGGCAGGGCGCCGGGGGGCCCTCGGCTCGGGCTTCTCCGAAGAACGGGGAGACCGGGGAAGAAGCCGCGGGCCTCTGGCTCGCCGGTGCCTTCCGCTCTCCCGCGCCTGTCCTGCCGGCCGGAGGGTGGAAGCTCTTTCTCCGCCACTCCCGGTGGGGCAGCCGGGCCGGGTTCGCGGCTGAGCGCCAGGCGGCCGGCCTGAGGGGACGGGTTCGAGAGAGAGACAGCGACGGGGGCGCCCTGGCCGCGGTTACGCCCGAGCTCCTCGAGGTAAAGGTTGGCGGGGGATGGGGCGCCCACCCTCGTTTTTCTTCCTGTTGCCGGGAAGAGGGGAAAGACATCACTGGGGGAAAGACGGCAGAGGTCGCCCCGTGAGAGAACCTGGCGGCCCTTGCCCGGGGCAGGTGCCGCTGGCTGCGCCCCCTCCCTCTGGGAGCCCCCCGGCAGCGTGGCTCTTACTGAGCCCTCCGGAGTCCGAGCCCCCGTTCTGGGGGTGCCGCCCTAGCTCTGGTGCATTGAGCAAATTCAGCGAGCCGGGCTGATTGAGTAAACCAGGCATGGCGGCAGGCGTGGCGGCCCCCCAGTGCACGCCATTGGCTCCCGCCCACAAACCCTGCCCCCTTCCACGTGATTGGCCCCCGCCTGCAAACCCCACCCCCTTCCACGCGATTGGCTCCCACCCTCAAACCCTGCCCCCTGGCCCTCAAGTGATATTATAAATTTTATAAATGTCAAAATGGCTCCTGGCATAAAAAAGTTTGCCAACCCCTGATTTTAGGGCATTGAAATCTGAGGGTCAATACTGACCACCACTACCGCTACATATACACTCCTGTCCAGATATGTCTTATGACTTGTCACAATTTTTTGTTTGTTTATTGAATTTGCTTTGTATCAAGCCTGGAAAGACATACCAATTAATTCAAATTACTGGAACTAGTCCTCTTGTTCATAGTGGTTGCTCTTCTCACTACCTGGCAATAAAGCATGTAGAGGGAAGGAAAGGGAAGGGAAGGGAAGGGAAGGGAAGGGAAGGGAAGGGAAGGGAAGGGAAGGGAAGGGAAGGGAAGGGAAGGGAAGGGAAGGGAAGGGAAGGGAAGGGTCTTATTTTGCAAATTTCCAAAGCAGCTTATCTATTGGGTTGACTTTCATTGTGAGTGGTCCAACTTGGAGCAAAGCCCTAATCAGGTGCAGTAAAGTACAACTGGGGATTATTTTTTGCTTATGTCAGTGTGGGTGGATGGCTTTATCTCATTCCTCATTCAAAACTCTTCTCAAAATTCTGGTCCTGATTTTTCATTTTAGACATGTGTGGCTAAGTGGAGGTGCTATAGTAGCACCACAAAGAGGAAGGAAAAAAAAATAAAACATTGCATCTGCTTGCATAAAAGTTTTTTTTTGCTGATGGGAGAAGCAGTGTGAACACCAGTGGAACACCAGCAGCCACTGGTGTGAAAAGAAGTCAAGGTATTTTACAATAAAAAATTTGGACATAATATTTTGGGTGCAGTGAGGCAAAAATGGAAAAAGTATACTACAGTATAGATTAAAAACGTATGATTGCTGGTGTTGGCAACGAGGGTTCCTTTTTAGTATCATTCATTATAACTAACTGTCTAAGTAAATGGATTGTAAGGAAGTTGAGGAATATCAGCATAAAAGCTAAATAGGTTGCTTGCTTCAATTCACAGTATTTTATTTGCATGAATTTTAGCTCTGCAGTTTAATTATCAACATAACTGAAAGTTAAACTACTCATATTCCATACTTCAAAATTTGGAATCTGATGTTTAACATCAATTCATCACTTAAACTGTGGAAGAAAAGAGTTTTGTGACATTAATGGGCAAATATGGTATGAATTATAGACAAAATACGGATTTATAAATTCTACATTAAAAAAAGAAAAACTACAAAGCTTAATTCAAATCAGAGTATCAGAAGGGTCATAACTTATCAGGAAAGCCTTTGTTTGCAGAAGATGCTTAGCACACCCAAGGAGGCTGTTAAAGGCTCCAGTCCACAATCACAGTACAAAGCAGCTTGATGAACCTCAGGAGACAGTATAAAAGCTACAAGTAGTACATAAAATACGGTGCACTGAAGTACATCCTATTTTGTGGTATGGGACAGAATAATACGCTAGACGTTCTGTTATGTAAGAATTGGGTACTCATTGGCTTCTCAGTTTTTTTGTCAAGCAAGCAGCATCTTCATTTAATTTTAAACATTTTTAAAATATAAAGTAGCATTTTGAAACAGTGAGGAAATCCCCAGCCCTTCGTAACAGGAACAGGGTGATTTGCTCTACATGCTGTAAGATTCTGAGGACATCAGAAGGGCTAACACTCTAGCTCAGAGCTTTCCAAACTTTTCATGTTGGTGACACACTTTTTAGACATGCATCATTTCGCGACACACTCTTACAGCAGGGCACAAGGCAGGCACTAGGACCTGAGCGGAATCACAGCAGGTTTGGAGGCAGCAGGGCACAAGGCAGGCACTAGGACCTGCATGGAATCTTGGCAGGGCTCGGAGGCAGCAGCAGCCGCGACACACCCAGACACTGCAGCCGACACACTAACGTGTCACGACACACAGTTTGGAAAGCTCTGCTCTAGCTTATGCATATGAAGCATTAACTCTGGTTGGGGGGAAAAAAGTCTGTACTTCCACAACAGTATGGTGTAGGGGTGAAGGTGTTGGACTGGCATTGGACTTGGCTCAAACGGACACACAACTATACACATGCCTGCTCTCACTGCCTTTGCCTGTCAATGAAGTAAAGTGCTGAAACCTAATCTCTGTGTGAGCACTTGGCCTAGAATCAGGCACTTGGAGGAGGAGACTAGCAGGACATGGTTATAAGTTTGCCCAAAGCAACTCCATGTTAACCTTTCCTGAATTTTATTTTGGGAGACAGCAAGCCAGTGGAATGGGAAAGTAACTTTATTGCTACCTGGGAATGGACGGATGGGGTCTGCAGCTGCATACATGCTAAGGTTTATATGCTGATGTATGGAAACCGGGAGCAATTCATCAAGATCAGTTCAGAGACTGGAGGACAGCAACTGAAGATAAGCATGTAGGTCACTTTTGACTCAGCAACCTAACAGGTCAACCAAACACTGAGGTCTCTGTTGGAATATTCTGTTGTCTGGACTCACCAGTTGTGCTACACAGCTGCCTTCCTCAACAACTCAGGTTGAGCTTGGCCAACTAAACCATGGGCAGGCTGCTGGATATATCATCCCCACCCACCAAACAATTTCCTTCATGGTACAGAAGAGAGGAGGGATCACCTGGTGTCCTATTTTCCATCTCTATTCTGCTGCTCTTACATACATAAAAGGGTTAAATCTGGAATAAACAAAGGCCACTTCCTTTGGGACTGTGCATGATAATTACCCATATTATTGTTTCTGGTGGCTTTGGATAGTTCTGTGCCTTTTGATATGGATATATAGATAATGCAAATCCTTGCTATTGTGGGTTGTTTTTCTATCTCCCAGATTTTGCCTTTGTTTTTGATGTTGACTGATGCTTAATAAATAAACATCAAGCTATACTTTTTTCTAGCTGAACTGAGTGGCATGTTCACTTGGTCTGATCTGGATATAGGGACTGACTGGGAGCTTGCTAGGTACAAGCTAAATTGGGAATTACCCACAGTAATTTTCCAACACAGGAGGCATGTGAGTTGGTATGAGTAAATGTGTGTTTGGTTTTCTTGTTCTTTTTTACAAATTTTGAAATCAAGAAAGCTTTATTTCTGCTGAATCTCAGTGTTGCGTGTTGCTCACTGCATCGGGTTAGGCTGCTTCTCTAGAGATTGGCAGCTGCTCCCCTGCATCGGAGAGGCACGCGCTGTTAACTGGGCCATAGGAGGAAGCAGGGGCCATCTCCTTGGAGCTAAATTCCCGTGGAACAGACATCCAGGAGACTTTGACGCTGCATCCTGCAAGAGGATAGCTATAGCAGTCATTTGTTATTCTGATGTTGAGGTATTGGCCCGAAAAAACGCTTCCCTTCCTTTCTTCCTTTGAATTATGTCAAAATAATCTGCAAAGAGCATTCTTAAGAGCCACTGACATTTATAAAGATATTTTTTATTTTGCTTTATGATTGCAATATTCTCATAAGCCTTGCCGATGAAGTTCAAAGTGGAAATTCTAATTTTAAATGCACAAATGCTAATCTAAACACTTTGGCCATCCACATCTCTTAGCATATTAATTTCCAGCTCCAGTGGTTATGACTGTGTCTAGGGAAACGTAAATTGTCCACTTTGTGCTTCAGTAGGACATTGTAGGGCAATTGTCTATGCTGTTCTAAACGGCACACTACCAAGAGAGTAAAATAGAAAATTAGAACATATTCAGATGATACTAACATCTAAATCTTTCATCTTTCAAACTCTTTTCTGTAAGAACTTAAATATTAAATTTGAAAGATCAAAAGCGAGCATCTTTATACTCCATATTCCCTAGCAGCCCTGATTATAACAACATCATAAAACCAAATACTGTATATAAAGTTATGCAGTGGTGTTACTGTATGGAATGTGAAGAATAATGTTCAGCATGTTCTTATAGCATCTCTGCCATACTTTTTATGGGACCCTCTTCCATGGTAGGGAGGATGAGCTCAGGGGAGTAGATGTCACCCAAGGCACAGGAAGAAAGGTATGGAACATTTATGCATACCTACTTCCTATCCTTTTGACATATTTAAAACACAATTTTCCTATTTCTTATATGAGATGCTTCTGGTTCTTTATTCCAGAGCTTTCCAAACTTTTCATGTTGGTTACACACTTTTTAGACATACATCATTTTGCGACACACCCTTACAGCAGGGCACAAGGCAGGCACTAGGACCTGCGCGGAATCACAGCAGGTTTGGAGGCAGCCAGGCACAAGGCAGGCACTAGGACCTGCGCAGAATCCTGGCAGGGCAGGTTTGGAGGCAGGCAGGCACAAGGCAGGCACTAGGACCTGCATGGAATCCTGGCAGGGCTTGGAGGCAGCAGCAGCTGCGACACACACAGACACTGCAGCCGACACACTAACGTGTCCCAACACACAGTTTGGAAAGCTCTGCTTTATTCATTTCTATCACAGTTGAGAGAAGGAGGAGGAGGAGGAAGTGTTTTTATTTTGTTGGAAAGTATGGGTCTGAGCCAGAATGTAGCTTTAAATCAATGATTATGTAATGATTGCTTTATGGATTTTTCTTGGCTTCAAACTGAATTTGATCTCCCTAGTTCACAACAGTGGCAATGCTTTTAATTTAAGCATGCTTTGGTGACTCAATATGGGCCTGATACCTTGGCCGCTTCAAAGGTACCTGAGGTGCTTTCTCATCTCATGGAATCTACGATGGAACTGAAACTCATAAAGTTAAAGAGCATTTTTAAAGTGGATATTATTATTATTATCTATTTATAATAATAAATATTAGTCTATTTATCAATCATAGACTAAATTATTGGAATCTCCAATAATGTCACATCAATGGCTGCAAGTTCTTAAAAACGTTAAAGTGGTATTGACAGATTTGAAAGTAAAATTGATTCATCAAAAAAATTGTATTTTGAGTCTGCTGGAGTCCTCCAATAATGTATTTGAAAGGGGGGTGTCAATTTTGCTTTGTTGGAGATGGAAATTTTTGAGAGATTGTTGACCCATATGATCTGATCTTGTCAACTGTTGGTATCTTTTTGGAATAGTATTTCAGTGTATATAAGGAGGTTTATGGGGAAATCCCTAAATGTTAAAGCTGTTAATGTGATTTTGAATTATATCCCAGAACTATGGAATCTTTGAGGAACTATGGTTGTGCTGGGCACGAGCAGTTGCTAAAAGAATTATTCTGGGAAAAGTGATATTAGTCCAAATATTAAGGGCTGGCTTTTGGAAATGTATAATTTATGTTTTGCAAAAGGCAGTATCTTCAGCTGATCAAATAATGAAGAAATGTGTTCTTATTTGATACAGATTTTATGATATTTTACAACAATAAAGTAGTATTCTTAGGTAATTTTATTCTTTCTGATAATAATATACTATTGTATTTTTTGTAAACCAGTGATAGATGATAGATTGATAGACAGAGATAGAGAGAGATATAGAATAGATTGATATAGATAAGATGTTTCATATTTATGCTTTTGAGTTTTGGGTTTTTTTCAATTTTGAGGGTTTTTTTCCTCTTCTATTTCTGATTAGGGTTTTGTAGTTGTTTATTAATCATCTTTAGTATTTAGTTGCTTCCTTCACTGTTTTTTTTTTGCATTGTTGTATTTATTTATTTATTTTTATCCCACCTTAATTATTTTTTATAAATAACTCAAGGTGGCGAACGTACCTAATACTCCTTCCTCCTCCTATTTTCCCCACAACAACCCTGTGAGGTGAGTTGGGCTGAGAGAGAGTGACTGGCCCAAGGTCACCCAGACGGCTTTCCTGCCTAAGGCGGGACTACAACTCTCAGTCTCCTGGTTTGCTATTGGCTCCTTCCTAGGGCTGAGAGAGAGAGTGACTGGCCCAAGGTCACCCAGACGGCTTTCCTGCCTAACGCAGGACTAGAACTCTCAGTCTCCTGGTTTGCTATTGGCTCCTTCCTAGGGCTGAGAGAGAGAGTGACTGGCCCAAGGTCACCCAGCCGGCTTTCATGCCTAAGGCAGGACTAGAACTCACAGACTCCTGGTATCTAGCCCAGCACCTTAACCACTAGACCAAACTGGCTCTTATTTTTGTATTCTTGCTATAAAAATAATACAATTGGTAGAAAAAGAAGTGTTTTTATATTTTTCCCTGTGACATAAGGTCAAGTTGATTCACCTGAAAAGACACATATTTATAAATTTATGCATACTCCATCAAACAATCTCTTTAATCATAGGAATCTCTGTAGTCAAAATTTATTCATTTTAAAAACCCTGTGGGAACTCCAAAAACATTTATTTGTTTGTTTGTTTGTTTGTTTGTTATTTTTATTTTATTATTTGGATTTATCACTGCCCATCTCCACCATGGTAGACTCTGTCTGTGACATCTCTAAAACAATTATGCAACAATCTCAATAGAATGGGACCATCAGTACTACATTTCTAGTTGTGCAGCACATGAAAAACAGACCTAGCAAATGCAGTGTGCGCATGACACATTTCAGAAGTGAATTGTAGGAAATTGGCTAGTAAAATTGGAAGACAAAGGGGAGAAGGTCAAAGGAACGAAAGAATTGCAAACCTGAACAAAGAGGAAAGAGTTCTGCTAGATCCTATGACGTCTCCTCAGCCTCTTTTTAAGGTCTTCCTAAAAGAATAAGCGATGTCCCAGCTAGGACTGTGCCACGTTTTCCCCTCAAACTGAATGGTTAGCTGATCAATCCAGGGCCTCAGCTTACTTGACAGACTGGGGCACTTGGGAGTCTTCACTGACTGGTGGCTGATGGATGTGGATGTAGAAAGGAGGTTACTGGTTGTGGTGGACTTGAACAGATATAAGATGAAATTTTCAGCTGATTACCCTCCAAGTTTCAAATTTTGCAAGACTAGCTAAGATATCTCAGTATAAGAGAAATGCAGAAAACACAGTTTAAATGTGATCAGCTGGGAAGGAAAAAATCAGGCATGGACACCTTGAGCATGTACTCTAACATAACCTAATTGCTATGGCCTCTCAAGTTAATTAACTGAGCTTCTTTCATCCCAGTCTGACTTGGGGCTGGGGAGAGGGAGTATGATGTCATTTAAATTTGGCAATTTCTTAAGGGTTTATTGTTGGGATAACATTTTAATAATTGCTTTATTGTTGTGTTTTACTTATATGTGCATGTGTGTTTTAATAGTTGGACAACATTTTGCTGGCATTTTAGCAGAAGGATAGTATGGAATAAAATAATTAATTGAATGAATTAGAATCAAACAGCCCCTACCACATTCCTTGATATTCAGCTCTCGGATTGCCCTGATTGTGGGATTTGTTAAACAAACATGAAAGGACAAATACGATTGAATTTCAAAGCATGAAATAGTATCAACAATAGGTACCGAAATTAAGCTGTCAGGTTTGTCCCAGTGCAAATCCTGCCGTGAGTGGCAAAAGACCTCAGAAGATATGTGTCAGCAAGAGAGCACAGGGAGTGGGGGAAGCACATTCCATCAGAGCGCTAGAGGCATTAGAGACTGTTTAGGCAATCGTCAAGGTCAAGTACCTGCAGGTGAAAGGAGGGGGCTGGCACGGAGTGGGAAAGATGGACATTGACATCAATGGGACGGAGTGGGCTGGTACGGGGAGGAAGTGGAATTTCAACCTTTTGGTGGGAATCCTCATTCGGGTCTTTAGAAGTGCTTTGATTTACATGTATCTCTAATAAAGCTTCTTCTGCATTTCAAATGAACTGCATTGAGGAGACTGTTTTGGAGATCTGAAATCAGGGTCATCACATAAGCTATATGACATTTAAAATTAAGGAAAATGTTAGAAAGAAATTATTGTGAGCTTTCTCATATCTGACTAAAGACAATATAAGAGAAAAGTATTTATGGATCAATATCTATTCAATCTATGACAGTACTCGTATATTCAGTGGTTAATCCTCTTTGTCAAAGTTCCACATCAATTTTAAAAAGCATAAAAATAAAATTCCATTTGTTTTTCTACACAAGCTTCCCTAACAGACATATTTTGTATTATTATTATTATTTATTTTCAGCCAGAAGGACCAAATTTTGTTGTTGCTGTTCAGTCGTTTAGTCGTGTCCAACTCTTCGAGATCTCATGGACCATAGCACGCCAGGCCTTCCTGTCCTCCACTGTCTCTCGGACTTTACTCAAATTCATGTTCATTACATCGGTGATGCTATCTAACCATCTCATCCTCTGCCGTCCCCTTCTCCTTTTGCCTTCAGTCTTTCCCAGCAACAGGGTCTTTTCCAGTGAGTCCTCTCTTTGCATTAGGTGGCCATAGTATTTGAGCTTCAGCTTCAGCATCTGTCCTTCCAATGAGCAGTCAGGGTTGATTTCCTTTAGGATTGACTGGTTTGACCTCCTTGCAGTCCAAGGGACTCTCAAGCGTCTTCTCCAGCACCACAGTTCGAAAGCATCAATTCTTTGGCGCTCAGCCTTCCTTATGGTCCAACTCTCACAGCCATACATTACTACTGGAAAAACCATAGCTTTAACTATACGGACCTTTGTCGGCAAGGTGATGTCTCTGCTTTTTAATATGCTGTCTAGGTTTGCCATAGCTTTCCTCCCAAGGAGCAAGCGTCTTTTAATTTCATGGCTGCAGTCACCGTCTGCTGTGATCTTGGACCCCAAGAAAATAAAATCTGTCACGGCTTCCATTTCTTCCCCTTCTATTTGCCAGGAAGTGATGGGACCAGATGCCATGATCTGGGTTTTTTTAATGTTGAGTTCAAGCCAGCTTTTGCACTCTCCTCTTTCACCCTCATCAAGAGGCTCTTTAGTTCCTCTTCACTTTCTGCCATTAGGGTGGTATCGTCTGCATATCTGAGGTTGTTGATATTTCTCCCGGCAATCTTAACTCCGTCTTGTGATTCATCCAGCCCGGCATTTCTCATGATGTACTCTGCATATAAGTTAAATAAGCAGGGTGATAATATACAGCCTTGTCGTACTCCTTTCCCAATTTTGAACCAGTCGGTTGTTCCATGTCCGGTTCTAACTGTTGCTTCTTGACCCGCATAAAGGTTTCTCAGGAGACAGGTAAGGTGGTCTGGTACTCCCATCTCTTTAAGACTTTGCCACAGTTTGTTGTGATCCACACAATCAAAGGCTTTAGCGTAGTCAATGAAGCAGAAGTAGATGTTTTTCTGGAACTCTCTTGCTTTTTCCATGATCCAGCGAATGTTGGCAATCTGATCTCTAGTTCCTCTGCCTCTTCGAAACCCAGTTTGCACTTCTGGTAGTTCTCGGTTCACATACTGCTGAAGCCTAGCTTGTAGGATTTTGAGCATAACCTTGCTAGCATGTGAAATGAGCGCAATTGTACGGTAGTTTGAACATTCTTTGGCATTGCCTTTCTTTGGAATTGGAACGTAAACTGAACTTTTCCAATCCTGTGGCCACTGTTGAGTTTTCCAAATTTGTTAGCATATTGAGTGCAGCACTTTAATAGCATCATCTTTTAGGATTTTAAATAGCTCAGCTGGGATACTGTCTTCTCCGCTAGCTTTGTTGTTAGTAATGCTTCCTAAGGCCCACTTGACTTCACTCTCTAGAATGTCCGGCTCAAGCTCAGTGACCACACCATCGTATTTATCAGGGACATTAAGATCTTTCTTTTATACTTCTTCTGTGTATTCTTGCCACCTCTTCTTAATCTCTTCTGCTTCTATTAGGTCCCTGCCTTTTTTGTCCTTTATCATGCCCATCTTTGCACAAAACGTTCCCTTGATATCTCCGATTTTCTTGAAGAGATCTCTAGTCTTCCCCATTCTATTGTTTTCCTTGATTTCTTTGCATTGTTCATTTAAGAAGGCCTTCTTATCTCTCCTTGCTATTCTCTGGAATTCTGCATTCAGTTGTTTATATCTTTCCTTTTCTCCCTTGCCTTTTGCTTCCCTTCTTTCCTCAGCTATTTGTAAAGCCTCATCAGTCAGCCACTTTGCTTTCTTGCATTTCTTTTTCTTTGGGATGGTTTTAGTTGCTGCCTCCTGTACAATGTTACGAACCTCCATCCATAGTTCTTCAGGCACTCTGTCTACCAGATCTAATCCTTTAAATCTATTCCTCACCTCCACTGTATATTCATAAGGGATATGATTTAGGTCATACCTGATTGGTCTAGTGGTTTTCTCTACGTTCTTCAATTTAAGCCTAAATTTTGCAGTAAGAAGCTCATGATCTGAGCCACAAATACAATCTAAAATTTTGCATTAGATAGAACAGTTTAACAAATAAAATATTTAATAAATATTACATAAAACACTTAAAACCCCAACTTATTCATGTGTTACTAAAGAACTTGTTTTTATAGCCATAGTTAAAAATCTGGCTGTTGCCTCTGTAACAGGATTTTTTTTTTTTTTTTAGATTTTCATCTGCATATGTTGCATGCATCTTGTTGGTAACTCTCTATAATGCACCCACTTTTTAAAACATCCATGCTACTTAACTATACACACAAATGCATGTAATTTCTCCAAATTATTTATATATACACTATGAGCAGAGAAATGTTTCAAGACAAATGGTAGCTGACTCTCCATAAATTATGTGTCCATTTGTATTGTGACAGTCCAGGTGGATCATACCATTTCTCTTGGGGAAAAGAAAACACAGGATATGATTAAGATTGCTAATTTTGTTCCCAGAATAACAGTTCAAAATTTTGGATGGTTTATGCTTCCTGTACCTCCTCTTTGTCTGAAATTCCAATTGTGTTTGATTTTTCTCTGTGATTACTACCGGGGGTGGGTGGGCTATGTTTTGGGATTCAATAGTGAGTGAAAGAGATGGGATTTTTAGTAGTCCATTGTTTTGTAAAAGAGAATGTGCAGCTATTTTCTTTTAGAGTTTTATATATAAGTTTATAGGAAAATGAACTAGTTAAAAACGTCCTCTGAAGGGTAAAATACAGATTCCAGAGAGACTTGCCCTTCAGGAATCTATCTGAAACTCAAACATCTCTTTTATGTTACGGAACATAACAGAGGTTTCCAGACATTACACAATTCTCCAATACAGAAATATTCTTGTCACTGAAAGAGCTCCAAAATAAGGAACACATTGTAAGACCTTAATTAAATGCCTAGAAGTGTATGTCTGTCAGAACACCAGGGCGGGATTGAGGAAAACTGATGCCCTAAGCACAGCACAGCAATGGTGCCCCTTGGCCCTTCCATTGCTTCACTGACAAGACATTAAGACTCAGTAAGTACTGAAAACTAAAGTCGAGTGTGGCAGTGAAAGAGTTAAGGGTATGATAACTAGGGGAAAAAACTCTGTGGTGCCCCCTTCCCTTGGTGCTCTAAGCATGCATTTATTTTGCTGAATGGTTAATCCAAGGCTCCAGAACATGGACAATAGTGTATTAATACAGGTAGTCTCACTCGCTGGATCGTCACCTTGTTGTGGTGAGTGGGCTTGTGTGTTCTCAATGAACCCTGTGAGCGAAGCCGTCAGGAGTCATGTACTCCTGGTAGGGTCACCCATGGCGGTAAGGTCCAGGGGGAGGAACCAGACAAAGAACGATCCAAGAAAGTCCTCAACGGCAGAACAGGCGGAAGATAACAAGGTGTATTGTTACAACGACTGCGAAGGCGGATGAGGGCTGCAGCAGACAAAAGGTCACCAATCGTCATGGTATCCATGCCATTGGATTAGAGCCTTTTTCTGTGAAGGTTGTGTGCTGATCGTTGTGCACCGATCTCCACACATAAAACAAATTAATGCACAGGCGTCTTCCAACCACATCAAACCCAAAACAACCAAAAGTCCCATGGCGAATGACGAATGGCAACGGGGGCAGGACTGTGAAATCCGGAAGCTCCTAGTCATGGATCAGCACATGGGCGGTGGATACGGATTCAGTCGCCCTGACTCAAGGATCGAGGCAGTTGAGTAGTTCGGCAGCTGTATCCACGACTGAGCAGCCCTATTTAGGATCCACTCTGCTCACCCCATATGGGGAGGGGGCTAGAAAAGGTGCCCTAAACATAGTCTGCCTCATTTTCTCCCTGACTGGATTACCGTGACCAGTGGGGTCACCATCTAGCGGTCGTAAAAAACACATGAATTTTGGAACATGGAATATACGGACACTGCAAGACAATATGGATAGTGAACGACCTGAACGTAGGACTGCCATTATTGCAAGGGAGCTGAGACGTTTTAATATTGATATAGCAGCACTCCAAGAAACTCGAACAGCAGGAGAAGGACAGTTGAAGGAAGAAAAAGGAGGTTATACCTTCTTTTGGAAAGGACTGCCTGAACAAGAACGACGAATACATGGGGTAGGCTTTGCTATCAAAAACGACCTTGTGAAGCTCTTGTCAGAAGTTCCCACTGGGATTAACGAACGACTCTCAACTCTCCAAATAAAACTCGCCAAAAACCAACAGGCAACTATCCCAAGTGCTTACGCACCAACACTAGATGCAGATGAGGATATCAAGGAAAAATTTTATACCCAGCTGGACACCATCTTATCAGAGATACCAAAGGAGGATAAAATTATCCTCCTGGGTGATTTCAATGCAAGAGTTGGGCGTGACTTTGATTTGTGGCCAGGGATCATTGGGAAAGAAGGAGTTGACAACAGCAACATGAATGGAATCTTACTTCTGACTAAACGTGCAGAGCATAACCTTGTCATTACTAACACACTCTTTCGCCAGAAAAATAAATTTAAAACATCATGGAAGCACCTACGGTCGAAGCACTGGCATCTTTTAGATTATGTAATTGTCCGTGCTAGAGATCGCCGTGATGTACTTCTCACCAGAGCCATGACGAGCGCCGATGACTGCTGGACAGACCATCGATTAATTCGATCCACAATGGCCATAAAGATTGTCCCTCATCATAGGCTCCAAGGAAGAAAACCAAGGCGTAAAATGAATACACTGGCCCTTCAAGATTCTATCAAACGAGCTTGATTCTATTGATTCTATTAATCAACTCTCAAGGAACATCTGCCTATGGAACTTCCTGAAAATGTTGAGGAACACTGGGTTAAATTGAAGACTTCTATTATTTCAGCCTGTGAACAAACTATCGGATACCAAACTAAGAGACATCAGGACTGGTTTGATGAGAACGATAGTGAGATTGAACATATTATTGACAAGAAAAGGAAAGCCTTCCGGATATGGCAAAATTTATTAACTGTGCCGTTAAGAAAAAAATCTAAGCCAGTGCAAAGGCAGAAGTCCAAAGAAGAACTAGAGAACTTAAGAACGTATGGTGGATAAAAAAAGCCCAAGAAACCCAACATTTTGCAGATGCTCATGATGCACGGGGCTTTTTTAATGCCATAAAGGCCATCTATGGACCAACAAACTATGGTACAAATCCCTTACGCTCAGTAGATGGTGCTAAACTTCTAAAGGACAAAGAGTCTATTGCACTGCGCTGGAAAGAGCATTATTACAATCTCCTTAATCGTCACTCTACTGTGGCTGATGAAGTCTTCTTGCAAATCCCCCAAAAGCAAATAAGAAATGAGCTTGCAGTACCCCCTAGTTTGGAGGAAGTCAGTAAAGCCACTAAACAAATGAAAAATAACAAAGCTAGTGGACCTGATGGGATTCCTGCTGAAGTCTTTAAAGAAGGCGGGCCTGAACTTACACAACAACTTCATAAGCTCATTGAAAAAATCTGGATGAGGGAGGAGATTCCAGCAGACTTTAGGGATGCCATAATTATCACTCTCTTTAAAAAGGGTGATAGAACAGACTGTGGAAACTATCGAGGCATCTCCCTTCTAGCCACAGCAGGCAAAATCCTGGCAAAGATCATTGCAAACCGTCTCCTATCTGTATCAGAAGACATCCTCCCTGAAACGCAAAATGGCTTCCGCCCTTCCAGGGGAACAGTGGATATGATCTTCACTGCACGACAGCTTCAAGAAAAATGCAAGGAGCAAAACCGCCCTCTGTACATGGCGTTTATTGATCTGACTAAAGCTTTTGATACTGTAAATCGTACTGCTCTCTGGACCATCCTTCTGAAAATCGGATGCCCCGATAAAATTGTGAACATCTTGCGGCTACTCCATGACGACATGATGGCAACAATCCTGAATAACAATGGCTCTCAAAGTGATCCATTTAAAGTGGAATCCGGCGTTAAACAGGGATGTGTTATTGCTCCAACCTTATTCGCTATCTTCATCGCTATGATTATACACCTTGTTGAAGAGAAACTTCCTACTGGTGTAGAAATTATATATCGAACAGATGGAAAGCTTTTTAATCTTAGTAGGCTGAAAGCAAAAAATAAGGTAACTACAACTTCTGTTATAGAACTTCAATATGCTGATGATAACGTAGTCTGTGCACACTCCGAGGAAGATCTTCAAACTATCCTAAACATCTTTGCAGAAGCATATGAAAAACTCGGCCTCTCTATTAACATTAAAAAAACCAAAGTGCTTTACCAGCAAGTTCGAACCAATCCCTCCGCAGCACCATCAATCCAGCTTAAAGGTGTGTCACTAGAAAATGTTGACCACTTTTCTTATCTCGGCAGCCATCTATCTACAAAAGCCGACATCGACGCTGAAATTCAGCATCGCCTGAGCTCTGCGAGTGTAGCTTTCTCCCAAATGAAACGTAGATTGTTTGAGGATCGGGACATTCACAGGGAGACCAAAATGCTTGTTTACAAAGCCATTGTACTACCAACCCTTCTGTACACCTGTGAAACATGGACCCTCTACAAACGCCACCTCCAACTTCTTGAAAGATTCCATCAACGCTGCCTCCGAAAAATTCTGCAAATTACTTAGGAAGATAGGCGGACTAATGTTAGCGTATTAGAAGAAGCGAAAACCACCAGCATTGAAACAATGATCATCCAACATCAACTTCGCTGGACCGGTCATGTTGTTCGAATGCCTGACCATCGTCTTCCAAAGCAGCTACTTTACTCCCAACTTAAGAACGGAAAACGGAATATAGGTGGACAGCAAAAGAGATTCAAAGATACTCTCAAAGCTAATTTAAAAAAAATGTAATATCAGCATTGAGAACTGGGAAGCCCTAACTCATGAGCGTTTCAATTGGAGGTCAGCCTTTATTAATGGTGCTATGGACTTTGAAGAAGCACGAGTACAGGGCGAAAGGGAGAAAAGAGCTAAAAGGAAGGCACGTCAGGCAAACCCTCATCATGACCGTCTCCCACCCGGAAACCTATGCCCTCATTGTGGGAGGTTGTGCGGATCCAGAATTGGCCTTTATAGCCACTTACGGATCCACTGTTAAAATTTTACCTTTGGAAGACAATCTTACTTGGCTACGAGTGATCACCAATGATGATGACTACAGGTAGTCCTCGTTTAGTGACTGCCTCATTTAGTGACTGTTTGTAGTTATGACAGGGATGAAACAGTAACTTTGCGACCAGTCGTTGCATTTATGACCTTTGCAGTTCTGTAAAGCAAAGGAAAGCTGAAGTAAGATCATAAGCACCATCACAGTTTCACTTACCTGGTCCCAATTGTGGTTGCTAAATGAGGACTACCTGTAGTGCAATGTGTTAGTTAATATTTATATACTGCGTATTAAAGCAAATTATTCGAGAATTCATGGGTAGCCTTCAAACTAAATTAGGTATACATTTCATTGAAAGTAATGGTTATAAGGTAGTAAAGATAATTCCCAGTCATTTCAGTAGTGCTTCTTGTGAGTAATTTTGTTTGAGTACTACTCCAAAATAAACAACAGCAGTATCAATATCAACCCATTTAAAATGATAGCAGGTTAAACTGAAGTTGCTTTGTGCTCTTAGAACACATCTTTCTTTTCCATGAGTATTTTTGGTTCCTCCTCGGAGCAGTGAGAAGAGATTTGTCATTCATGATCATCATAGGGAAGTCAGCACATGAGAGATCAAAATCCATACAAGCCGCTCATTCTTTATTAGTTCTACAGAACACCAACTGCAACTTTATTCCATTTGTTCTGACGTGGAAAGACATAACATAAGCACTTGATGCAGAAATGCCCAGTAAAATGAGAGCACAGGTAGCAAGTTAGGAAGAACATCAGAGGCTTGAAATATGCTACTCCAAAGCAGTGCTTTTCAATTTCAGATCCTTGCTTTTAATTTGTCAATAATTGCTCTGAGGAGGGGGCATGGTGGCTCAGCGGGTAAGACGCCAGGCTTGTCGATCAGAAGATCGCAAGTTCGGAGGTTCGAATCCCTAGCCCCGCGTGACGGAGTGAGCTCCCGCACTCGCCCCAGTTCTTGCCAACCTAGCAATTCGAAAGCGTGCAAATGCAAGTAGATGAATAGGTACCACTTCGGTGGAATGGTAACAGCGTTCCGCGCATGTCATGCGGCCACATGACCGTGGAAGCGTCTTCGGACAGCGCTGGCTCTTCGGCTAACAAACGGAGATGAACACCGGCCCCTAGAGTCGGACATGACTGCACAAATGTGCGGGGCGAACCTTTACCTTTACCTTTACTGTACTGTAATCTCATCATATAGAACATTTATATCGATCTGTAACCTAGTCCCAAGATTTAGCCTTTCAACCATGTTCTCCATATATGAATAAGCGATCTTTCCAGGAGTCTGAAGTGACAGGATGAAAAACAGGCCAACTCTCCATTGAAAATTTAAAATATTTTTAACAAGTATATACTTGCACAATTTATAACATGCTTGGAAATCTCTCTCAGCCATTGTAGCTTCTAGTGAAGGACTTTTATATTTATTTATTTATTTATTTATTTATTTATTTATTTATGCATTTATTTATTTATTTATTTATTTATGCATTTATGCATTTATGCATTTATGCATTTATAAAATATCCATAGAATGCATCCCCTTGTCTTTGGGTCAGACCGTGGAATGAGGCTATGTGCATAATCATTTCCATGCAGAAAATTAGGATTTTGTTTATGTAGGCTGATGTATACAAACTGATGGATCACATAGCAAACTGTCTCCTCTAAAAGGTGATACAGAATTCAACAACAATCATAGGCATCTCAGTGAACCTATGCTATCTCATAAACTATTGGGATGGATAAAATAACAAATAGACATCAGTCCGTTTGAAGGCACAAGTAGGATGTAATTGCAGAATTAATTAGTAATGATCACTAGCCAGTGAATGATAGTTTATTATTTGTAACAGGTGCCACAGTAAACTTTATAATTGTTTCCTTAGCTAGCTTGAGAAATTTTAGAGACCTCATTGTAGGCCATTTTCACTACTGCCACGTTTCCTCTTAGTCCTTTGTTTAAAGGAGAACAACATACTAAACTGGAGTTAATAATCCCTAACATACTGTAGGCATACATTTGTAAGCGCAGGAAGGCCAAAAGAATGAAACATGTGTTGGTATGCCATGATGCAACTTCACTCTTTCATCCTGGCATTGTAATGTTGCACACAAGTACTAAAGGGTGGCATTTGCATCATGTCATCCAGGCACATGTTTTAGCACCTGGCCCCTTTTGAAGATGCCTACAATCCCTATAGCATGACACATAAACTAATCAAGATTTGTAGGCAGCAATTATATGCATCATGGCACTGTGGTCTTCTGAATGCCTATGTCCGTTGACTACATAAACTGAGATTGATGCGAGTTGGAGTCCAAAAATATCTGAAAGTCTATTGCAGTAAATACTCATCTTCTCTAATCCTTAACACTTATGGAATGCACGATCTTCTTGGAAGAATTATATTGAACATACCTAAGTGGGTCAATAAGGGGCTAGTGGAACACATAAAATGGGTCAGCTGACCTCTTAATTAAACCCCAGGGGGACAGGTCTAAATGCACAGCATTTCAATAACTCTATTCAGTCAGGCGTCTTCGAAGAACATTGAAATACAATTCATTTTTCCATTTTGCTTAGCTAGATGACCAAGAAAAAAAGCTCGAAAGACTGGCAGAAAAAGGAAGCCTAGAAGTACAGAGCACACCTCCCAAAGAGGGATTAGCTGCAGGGGCCAAGCTATGCCTACTGCTGCTTGCCTGGCCAATGGGAAAGAGGCTAGTGAGGTCATAAAGCCTTGCCCATAGAGAAAGGCCTACAGAAAGAAGGTGTGGCTCTATATTGCCCAGATAATGGGATTTGGATCCTGCTAGGATGATTGGCTGGTTTAGTGGCTGACAGGGTTAAGTGTGTTATAGGACCTGAGCCATAGACACAAAGCCCCTTCCATGAAACTCACTCCAACAAATGTCACTTACCTGCTGACATGAATTTGTACTGGCTAAGAAGTGAACCACCTTGTTTCTGAATGTTTTGGGGAAATGACTCAGTTTATCTCCAAGCTGTCCATTAAGGCAGGTATCCAATGAGCGCTGAACCAGCTGGATCTGTTTCCTTGCCAAGAGCAATGCATGAGCTAAAGGGATGCTCCTGATTCTTTCTCTCTCTCTCTCGGTGCTCTTTGGCAGATGCTGAGGATAGAAAACATTGGAAGTGTGCTGCTTTTTACCATTTGAAGGAGGACCACCGTTTGATCGCTTCCCACCGAAAAATCCCTAACCCTTATTATAAAGTTTCTTAACTAAATTTAGCAAGTAAACACAATTTATTCTCCCTCTCCTTTGTTTTTACATTTTGATCAGTCTGCAAATATATACTAGGATATATGTAGTGAAGGTTCCATCTTGCCATGGCCAAGAGCTGAAGCTAATGATGTCTTTTCAAATATTAGCCTGATGGCAAATAACTTAGTCTGTTACTATGTTAGGTGAAAGTCTAGATTGACCAAAGCCATGATGGAGGCAGATACAAATATCTGAGCCCATCTGATGACCATCAACGTGTATGGAAGTTTGCAACTTGGGATGTAAGAGGAGCAAATGGTAAAAAGATGAATTAACAAATGCAAAGAAAAGAAGGAGGAGGAGGGGGGGAGGGAGGGAGGGAGACACATATGTTGTAGGGCTGTCAAACAAACACAAAGGGAAAGATGCAATACATCTAATTGAAGGTGACCTGATATGTGGAACGAGGCTGATAGGAATATGCAGGGAACTGGAGGCGTAGGTTTCATTACTCCCAGCAACCTTGACTAATACGGCCAACACTGAGGAATGATGGGAACTCCAGTTTGGCAAATTAGGGAAGGCCACAGCCCTTCCATTTGTGTTTAAGGGACACAAAGCAAAAAGGAATCCTCATCACAGATGGTTGCTTTCCAGAAGGCTTGATAACTGTATGTAAAATTTAATTGGAAAATACAGTCCAAGAGCAATATTTCCCTTGGTGTGCCACATGTACAGTAAATAGTTGCCCACCAATACAGAAGTTAATTTTAGTATTTGGTTAATTGGATCTTACAGATTGCTAATAGTGTCAAAACCTGAGAAACTCATATGGAACCATATGACATTTGGTGGCTGGCCTGGGTCTGAAAGCGCCAGCCCTGCCTTTATCGTAGTTCGCCTTACAAGCAGAATGTATCAGGGATCGTGAGAGTCATTTAAATTTAGTGTGAAACAGTAAAGGTCATTTTGCTCTTCAAGGCACATTTTCAAATGCTCCAATCTTCCTTGGATTGCCACTGCTTTCATGAATGACCTCAACATTTTATACTTAGTAGCCTGGAAAGGTCACTTCATAGATACATACCACTGTAATGTTCATGGACTTCAATGTTTGGAAACTATTTGTTACTCTCAATATTACATGTCAGTTCAGTGACAGGAGACACAAGAGAATCTTTGCAGAAAATGTCCTCTCTGCTTACTTCTACTTTTGAACTTTATCCACTTTATTATGAAGGGCATTTAAAAACAATGTAACCTCCACAGGTCTGTGAAACAGGCTAGGTTGCAATGGAAAACGTATCTCCTGCAGTACACTGTCATTCAGGTTTTCCAAATAAAAAAATACAATGCAGTTTTTCTGTTAAACTGGCCATATTTTCAGACCTATGCCTCTGACAGAAGAAGCTACAAGGCTAGATATACCATGAAGTAGGTGAGGCAACTTTTCTCAGATGCATTATTCAAGTAAATTCTCTACAGTAAATTATTATTTTAGCCCAAATGACTACCTAGGGCTGAGAGAGGACCAATTTGATGTTCTGTCTGAGCAAAGAATGTTTTCTAGCAAGCACAACGAGAAGAGAGAGAGAGAGAGAGAGAGAGAGAGAGAGAGAGAGAGAGAGAGAGAGAGAGAGAGAGAGAGAGAGAGAATATGAATGTGTGTATGATGACTTGCTGTTTAAAGTGTGAAGTAATCCCAACCCAACTTGCATTCAGGATCCCAAAGTGGTTTGCCTCTGGTTTTGTTTCTCTGGTATGGAACTTGTACTCTTAGTTGCTGAATCATAAAAAGGGCATCTAATGTATTGCTTTTGTGAATCACCCCAAGTCCTGCCTTTTCTGTACAATGGGGAGCAGCTGCTGTGGAGTCAAAAGGCTCCTGAGTGCTGCTGAGTGGACTCTACTGCCTGTCTCCCCCAGCAAATGTTCCAGGCACCTTTCCAAATCAGAAGAGTCTCTCAAAGGAGTTTCTAATATCAGTGGAAAGATAGCCTCTAACCTCAGGGTTAGGAATTACAGGGCACAGCAGATGCAGAAAAGGGGATTGGGGAAAGAAGGGTGGGGGGTGGGGAATGACCTTTTTTCTTGCAAGTTTTATTTCCAAATCTTAATAAGTAGTGCTGGTATACATTTAGTGGCATGCTTGAGGACTGCATTTGTTTGCATTCTTGTGATTTCTCAAGATGGGTATAAAATTATGTAAAGTTGGCTCCCCCTTGTGACCCCTTCTCTCTTCTGGCTGTTGCTGTTAAGACTGTGCAGAACTTTGAAGGGTGTTTCTCTTTGATGAAGATTCATGACTGTGATGTGAAGTCTTCAGAACTGCCTCAGATCCAAAAATGTGCCCACCACTAGTCATAAGAAGTACCTTCTTCACAATGCAATGCCCCCACTTCTTAAAGTGAAGCTCCCCTGTTGCTTCGCTTCGCTTCCATTTGAATTTCACATCCAACATATCCAAAAGGCATCTGTGCGTATGTGGTTTGTGTGTAGAAATTTCTTCCAACTCTTCCAATCAGCTACTAGAATCTCTGGATGAGAAGCTCAGAATGACATGAACAGCCACATTAAGGAGAACTGCATCATCGCCATGGGGCAAAAAGCCTCATCAAAGCAAAGCACAGTCACTTAGCACAAGCTAGAAGCTGCCTTTTGTTCCATCAGCCTGAATGGGCACAAAAAAACACTAAATCCAACTGATGCTGCAAATGGAAGTTAACCATTTCATCTGAAATAATTGCAGGACATGGTATG
Organism: Charina bottae; assembly: GCA_023362775.1. Classification (NCBI taxonomy): domain Eukaryota; kingdom Metazoa; phylum Chordata; class Lepidosauria; order Squamata; family Charinaidae; genus Charina; species Charina bottae. The sequence continues at coordinate 5,731,155 of JALMGJ010000020.1, forward strand.
ACACTCTTAAGTGACAGAAGACAAATTCCAGTTGAATTAAAAAAAAAACCTTCCTAATTGTAAGAGCAAGTTGACAATAGAAACAATTTCCAAGGGAAGTATGAGTTCCTCTTTTCTGACTGTGTTCAAGCAAAGGATGGACAGTCATCTATCAGGAATGCTTTAAACTGAATTCCTGCATTAAACAGGCCAGGGCACAACTCCATGGCCTTCCAGCTCAATGATTCTACGATTTCATTGTGTTGGCTTCACATTAAAATCTAATGCAAGAGAAGAGTTGTTGCAAGTCAAAGGAATGATTGCAATATAATTACAGACATGGAGAAAAACTTGCACTTACGTAACTGAAAATTATCAACCTGGGACACATTTCAGAAAAATACCTAAGTTATCCTATAGAACAGAGCTTTCCAAACTTTTCATGTTGGTGACACACTTTTTAGACATGCATCATTTTGTGACACACTCTTACAGCAGGGCACAAGGCAGGCACTAGGACCTGCGCAGAATCACAGCTGGTTTGGAGGCAGCAAGGCACAAGGCAGGCACTAGGACCTGCATGGAATCCTGGCAGGGCTTGGAGGCAGCAGCAGCAGTGACACACCCAGACACTGCAGCCGACACACTAACGTGTCCCAACACACAGTATGGAAAGCTCTGCTATAGAAGCATGTTCACTCCCAGCTATGTATCTTACTGTCTACCCTAACATGATTTTATAAGCTGTACAAAATAGAATAAGAGGATAGGAGATATAATAGCACTCCTTTGTGTCATATATTGCAGTAACCTCAACAGGAGTTTCCCAGAAGCAAGCTATATTAGGTTATATCACTATCTACAGTATGTTATAACTAGAACTTCATGTCACAGACAATACCTGGGCCTCTACTGACAGATGTGGGTGAAGCCATAAACACTTCAAAGCTACAAAACTTGACAATACAGACAACTTTGTTCAGGTCAAGGTCCACACTGGCCTTAAGTAGCAGACCATATTCCAATAGGGAGTGCAGTCAGAACAAATATTAAATTGTAATATATTGATTAAATGAATTACAATTTATTAAAATCAAGAGTTACTTGTTTGAAATGGAGGTCCATATATATCAAATCGAATACAAATAAATAAAATTGCATTTGAGCTACTCCCTTCTGTAAAATTTATGCATCAATTTGGTGTACAAACACACACATAGAGCCACATTTCTTCCTGTGTCATGATGGCGTCCATACCATCCTGACATAAACAGAAACCACTTAACACGTCCCTCAGCTAGGGCACCAAAAACAATAAATAGGAAGAATGTAACAGCATTCACAGAGTCCCCTCTGTGGGGGGAGATGGGCGGTGATATAAGTATGATAAATAAATAAATAATTAATTAAATAAACAAACTTTTCAGACAAACAAGTAGCACATAACGTGGATTGGGGAAGATATTCAGCACTTCGTCTGCACAGCTCCGAGCATGAACGAGAGGGTGGGAGACGGCACTGATAACGGCACTGTCAGAGTACACAGCGCTGGGGCTGCCAATGTTCCTTCTAGACCTCAGAGCAATACGTTCTATTGAGTAAGCAGACACTCACAAGAGATTAGATAAAAATCTATTTACTCTATATACATACGTAGTACAATACAGTCCAATAACGTCCAACACAGATACCAATGAGAAGATAGTAACGAGAGAGATGAACACCAGAACTTCTCTACTTTTATACAAATATCAACCAATCACGTTATAGGTCAAACAAATTATCTGCCACACCCAGCTTAAACTATATCAGCTGCAGTATGTGTCAGCACTTACTTCAACAATGGCTGCTAATTGAATGACTTGCAGAAAGTATTACCTCTCACCTATTTACCTCTCCTGTCTAATTAATCTATCTGTAAATTCTGGGTATTTATTCAAACCCCAACAGGCACTGATAACGTATTCGATAGGAGGGAGGAAACGGGAACCTATTTAACTGTAAGCTTTTGTATACCTGCTTTACTTGGTTCATTGACGTGAATCCAGATCGCTCGCTGTAAATAAAAGCTTTTACATATTGTTTTGGAGCCTAATTTGCCAGTTGAAGGATCGGAGCATCACATCCTGTCTCTCTCTTTCACACACTCATAGGACACACTCAGTCAGTCACATATGCAAGTGACTTTCCCGCATCCCCAAAGCAAACAAGATGGAGGTCAACTATGAGGAAGTAGTAGCTGGAGTATCTGAAGAAGCAGATCTCAGTCAAATGGTACAGTCAGGAGGTGAACTGGGTAGGTAGAAGAAAAAGAAGATGCGATACGGGTGTGGAGATGAAGTATATTAGCTGGGGAGAGAATGAGACAGAGAGAAGCAAAGGGGATGGAATATCTGGTATTCAACAAATGGTACAACGAGGAAGTCAAGTGAGCTGGTAGAAGAGAGATAATGCTAGTGATAGGAATACGGTAGCAGAAGAAAGGGAAGAAAAAATATTTAAAAATCAGAAAGAAGCTGCTGGAGTAGGAAGAGGCAATGGTGGTAGCAGTGATAAAGAAGTGAGCCAGAAATGTGGCCCACTGAGGAACTGCTTCTGCCTGCCCTGCACAACTGCCCAAATAGACACCTGTCTGGTGAAAAGAGGTGGTTTCCCCCTCCCCGCTGCCCACCCAGTTGCAACTGCTCTCTTCACAACCCACAAAGGCTCAAAAGGCTTGGTACAGGCCCTGGCCCTCCCTCAGCTGTTGCCACAGCAATCTGACAGGACCTTGCTGCACCAGGGAAGATGAAAGCAAGAAGGGAGGGGCTCCAAGGACAGTAGCAAAGTCTGTGTGAAGCTGCCCGGAACATCTGTGGTTGAGCAACTTTCTCAAAAGTTAAACAAACCACCTGCTTCAATACTTCTTGCTCCCATCCAGTCCATCACTGCTGTGAAACACTTATTACGTATGTGATGAAAAAGAGTGGTATGTTATCTAAGTCTCTGAAATTCTTTACTCAGCCTTTTCTTTAAATGGGACGGTGGATAAGATGGTGCCCTCAGGGACTCTAAACCATAAATGCTTGGGGACAGCTTCAGAAGGATAACCTGACTGTTGGAGTAACAACTCTAGAGAGATCCAGGTGGAATCTCTATTTACCAAAAGACGCTCTCACTGCCAACATAAACGGCAAATTACAGCATTCAAATGCAGAAGGCTAAGCGCTTTAAATACTGAGGTATCACACATGGAGTCGACAAATCTGTGACGTTTCATCTCATGCACAGAGGGCCACAAATGAGATAATTAGAGAGGAAGTCATAAAGGTAACAATTTTGTTCCTGCGGCAGTTAAACTATTCAGAGCCAAGGGGATTCCTCTTTTGCTCTACGGTGTACCACTCTACTTTTAGTCTTCATTTCTCTCCTCTTCTGTCTCCCCCACTTCTTGAGCCAATTGCCCCTCTTAAAGAAATTACACCATCTTCATATAAACAAAATGTACTTTACTTACGGTTCAGAAAATACCAATGTTCACAAAGAAATAGGAGGAAAAGACATTATTCTGTGTGATCATATCATGAGAGAAAAGGAAGGAACAGTAACAGAGGAAACAACAACAGAAAATAGGGTGAGGCTAAAGGAACCTTCCAGAACCTCACCACCACCAAGGGGCTGCCTAACCCAAGGGTCGGAAATGGCGGCTCGCGAGCCAAATGCGGCTCTTTGGCCCCTTGAGTGTGGCTCTTCCGCAGGCAGGCGTGGCGGGCGTGGCGGGGGCAGGCGCGGCAGCGAGTGTGGCGGGGCAGGTGTGGCAGCGGGCATGGTGTGCGTGGCTGTGGGCATACCCCTGGCAACCGCCTAGGCCCAGCCTCTCTTTTTCCTCCGGGGACAGGCTTCACACAGTCTCGCAAGAGTTTGGAAGCCTCCATCTCCGGCAGCCATCTTGACGACGGGCACTTGCCCATCGCCTTAACCCAGGGCTTTCCAAACTGTGTGTCGTGACACAATACTGTGTTGCCGGGGGGGCCCAAGTGTGTCGCGTGACAAGCCGGAAGCGCTGATGAAAATGCCCTCGGTTCTGGCAGGGAGGTGAAAATCGCGTGCGCGCGCGCTGCCAGGCCACCCGGAGGGGAAATTCTCCGTGCCAATCAGCTGTGCATCGGGAAGCCCGGCAGCCTGCACGCGCGATTTTTGCCTCCCTGCCGGAACCGAGGGCATTTTCGGGGTCCCCGGAGTCTGCCCTTTCGAAGGGGCAGCGGCGGTGGTGGGCCATCAGTGCTTCCGGGTTCCAGGATGCTGCTGCTGCCGCTGCCCCTTTGGAAGAGCAGGCTCTGGGGACCCCGAAAATGCCCTCGGTTCTGGCAGGGAGGTGAAAATCGCGTGCGCACGTGCTGCCAGGCCACCCGGAGTGGAATTTCTCCGCGCCAATCAGCTGTGCGTCGGGAAGCCCGGCAGCCTGCACGCGCAATTTTTGCCTCCCTGCCGGAACCGAGGGCATTTTCGGGGTCCCCAGAGTCTGCCCTTTCGAAGGGGCAGCGGCGGTGGTGGGCCATCAGTGTTTCTGGGTTCCAGGATGCTGCTGCTGCCGCTGCCCCTTTGGAAGAGCAGACTCTGGGGACCCCGAAAATGCCCTCGGTTCTGGCAGGGAGGTGAAAATCGCGTATGCACGCGCTGCCAGGCCACCCGGAGTGGAATTTCTCCGCGCCAATCAGCTGTGCGTCGGGAAGCCCGGCAGCCTGCACGCGCGATTTTTGCCTCCCTGCCAGAACCGAGGGCATTTTCGGGGTCCCCAGAGTCTGCCCTTTTGAAGGGGCAGCGGTGGTGGTGGGCCATCAGTGTTTCCGGGTTCCAGGACACCGCTGCTGCCGCTGCCCCTTTGGAAGAGCAGGCTCTGGGGACCCCGAAAATGCCCTCGGTTCCAGCAGGGAGGAAAAAATCGCGCGCGCATGCTGCGGGGCTTCCCAGCGCACAGCTGATCAGCACAGAGAATTTCCACCCCGTCCCCCCCCACCACACCGATCAGCTGTGCGCCAGGAAGTCTGGCAGCGTGCGCGCATGTGGGGTGAGGCTTTTCGCCTCCCTGCCAGAACCGAGGGCATTTTCGGGGTCCCCGGAGCCTGCCCTTTCGAAGGGGCAGCCGTTGCCGCCGCAGCGACAACCTGGAAGCACCGCCGCCGGTGCTTCCAGGTTTTTGTGGGCTGGCCGTTGGTGTGTCTCCAACGGCAAAAGTTTGGAAAGCCCTGCCTTAACCTCTTCGTTGCTGCTCTGCTTACTCTTTTTCTCCGTGCAAAAGCAGCACATTTCCACCCCACAGCCCTAAGTGTGCGCAATTGGCTCCCGCCGGCAAACCCCGCTCCCGCGCTGGATTCCCCACCAGCTTTACTTTGCCTGGACTGGGGGCGTGAGCGGCTCCGGAAGAGAAGCGACTGGAGCAGTTGAGCCTCTCTTTCCCTTCTTCTTCCAAACCTCCCCCGCCCCCTTCCAGAGCAATTTGTCGAAGACGCCCACTTGCTGCTGCTGCGTGGCTGCTGCTCAACTGATCATGAAGGAACCAGGAGGGGAAGGAAAATCCAGGAGCAAATTGCCGCTTCTTCCCGTCTGCTCCCACTCTGGAGTGTGGAGCTGGACTGGGGGGGTCAGGTGACAGGGTGACCCTCCCACCTTCTACCTTCCTCTCCCGGCCTGATTTCTAATTAGATTTCCCTGTGCACGTGTTCGTCACTGGCCAGTTTGCAATAGCATCTTCAAGAGTCACCCAGCCCTCTTGAAAGCAAGGTAAAGCTACAACATTGCTGGTTTATCACTACAATGAGGGCTGGAGCCTGGGTGACTTTAGAAGACGACGAGGCTGGCAGTAAGCAGATCAAGGAACGGAAAGGGGTGGCGGGTGGTCAAGACAGGGGCAGGGAAGGGTAGGGATCCCACGTGACGATGTTTACGCGAGCGTGCTTTACCTACCCACTTTTTAACATATTTGGTTCTGCTGGGGGCGGGGAAGGGATCTTGAGACATAGAACATCCAACCCTTACTCTGCTCATAGAATGTAAGTTCTCATATTTCCTTTGAGTTCAAAGATTGTTCTTATGACGAGACCTGGTACAGAACCATATTTAGCAGATTCATTCCTATCTGTCTTGTCTTTTATGTTGTGTTTATGAACAGCTGGGAAGTTAAATGCTGTGAGTTATATAGGCTTAATTAATACTTCAGTTTGGAGAGGAGTAAAGTTCTGCTCTGACAAGAGGACTGGGATTGGCTTAGAAACTATTGATATGATTGCTTCAAGAGTTTGGCAACCCATCAAAAATACATGTATTCCAGGCACCTGCAGAAAATATGCAAGAGACCAGATTATTGCTAAATGTCTTTATCATTACCTAATGTTATTTAGCTAGCAAAACGAGATTAATCAAGTAGCATTTTACTAAAGAAAATAACATTAATTTGAAGCCCAAGGCTGCTCATTTAGAAAGACATCACACAAGCTGCTGAAAGCAGCTTCTGCCCAATGAACCGATGGTGCACAATTGACAAAGTTGTCTGGGTGCCAGCTTGGTAGATAACTTGCTATCTAACGCTCTACACCTTAAACAGAATGAATGGGCCAGCACGCCTGGTGACTGGCTGTTGTTTTTGGTCAGCTGTACCATCCATCGGAGAAGCCAATGCCATGCTTAAAGGAAAACACGGTGCTCTAGTCGAGAGCCCTTGCCAGATCCTGTAGGTTAAGCCTGATGTGTTCAAATAATTTCACATGAACAGAGCAGCAACTGTAACAGCAAAGCAAATGACTCTCCCCCCACATCCCATCTCTCCAAATCAGGGAAAAGGGCATTAAAATGGCAAAGGTGGATCCCAGGAAACAAGTAAAAAGTGATGCATATTAGGGAAGTAAAAATTCTGACTTGAAATATAGATCCACGGTGTTTGCAGGGGCGGACCATGAGGTGATATTGGTGATAAGCAGCTCAGTGAAAATGTCAACCCTGAGCGTGGCTGCTGTGAAAAAGCAAAATTCATGCTGTGCATAATTAGGAAAGGAATCAATAATAAAATGGCCAATATCATAGCACCTTTATACAAAGATATAATATGCGACCTTATTTGGAATAGTGTTCTGGTTGCTTAACTGCAGAAGAGAGACTGAAGATCTGGGAAGAAGGCAAAAAAGGTCAACCACAACAATTGATGTCCGGGGCTTTTAGGCTTGTATGTTTGTATGTGTGTGAGTGTGACTTCAAGTCGGTTTTTGACTCCTGGTGACTGCCTGGACAAGTCCCTGCAGTTTTCTTGGCAAGAGTTTTCAGAATAAATAAATTTAGTTGTTTTAACTGCCAGATTTACTATTACAAAATATTGAAAAACTCAAAATACATTGTTCTTTGGGTCAATGGTATCTGAAAGTGTGCAAAATTACATTGACTGAAACATGAAAACAACACAAGAAGCCCTGAAGAATTCTTCAAGTAAAGACTTCTATATTCGGACTTGGTTTCCATTTTTAGTCATATTAACATATTTCCATATAGGCTATTTCCATCTATACAAATATCTTTGTGTGTAGAATTACAGGTAGTCCTCACTTACTGACTGCCTTGTTCAGCGACTGTTTGACATTATGATAGTGCTGAAAAAATAACTTTATGACCAATGCCCACATTTATGACCTTCGCAGGGTCCCTCAGTCACGTGATCACCATGTCCTGTGCCTGACCTGTTGTTTTTCTTCCCTCCCCCACTTGCAGAGCAGAGAGATTGGAGAGGAAGGGATTACAAGAGAGTAAACAGGCACACAATGGGGAACACACATCAAAGCAATGCCCTGGCCCCGGCAGTTGTGAGCACACTACACAAACAGCTGGGTGTATTCCCCATTGTGTGCCTGCTTACTCTCTTGTAATCCCTTCCTTTCCAAAGAATGTAAATACAACATTAATTCCCTTCAACATCCAAGAAGCTCTGTCTCCATGAACCAGCCACCTAGGCAAAAAGTTGTGATTGGGGTGGCTGATGGTTGCCTGATTGCAAAGATCACTCAGTTGAGGAAAGACCTGCAAACACTGAATCCAACACCAGGATTCAAGACTAAAGCTAGATACCTGCCACAGTCCAGAGATAAAAGATAACTTTTAGAAGCAAAGAGTCCTTTTTACCTATACGTAGCTAAGATGGCAAACATAGCATGGTCAAGGCTTGGCATGGGTCAAGACCAGGATTCCGATAAACAAACAACAAATCCAAGGGAAAGAGGAGAGACACAGTGAGGTGGAATCCGGAGTTCAAAGCATGGCACAACAAGGAAAACAGGACAGAGCTGAGGCTGGAAAAATTGTTCTCAGGGTTTTCTCTCAGGGAGGGAGGCCAATAAATAAGCCACGCTGATCCACCACCCAGATGCAAAGCTGAGGGACCTTACTCATTGGATGCTTTCCTGCCAGCCAGCTTCTTGGCCTGCCTATCTGACCTGCGGAGCTCAGCCCTCTGCCACTGGGTCTTTAGGCAGGCCTCTGCTTGGGGCTGGATGGGTGAACCTCAGAGTCTGAGAGGCTGTCAGGGGGTACGGGACGGGAGTCCTGGGGGCTTGCTGGATCTGCCTCAGCCAGGGTGGAGTTACTGGCTTCAGCACTGCTGGAATCACTCCCTCCAGGACTATACAAACTAGAGAGCCAGTTTGGTCTAGTGGTTAAGGTGCTGGACTAGAAACCAGGAAACTGAGAGTTCTAGTCCCGTCTTAGGCATGAAAGCTGGTTGGGTGAGTCCTGGGGGCTTGCTGGATCTGCCTCAGCCAGGGTGGAGTTACTGGCTTCAGCACTGCTGGAATCACCCCTCTAGGATTACTATCCCTAGAAGCCCCTGATTCCACTTCCTCCTCCTCCTCATCAGAAGATGAGTCCAGCAAGGCCATAACAGTGCTACTGAGAGCATGGCTTTCTCTCCCACCATGGTTGTCAAATTAACACAGAAGAAACAAAAAGATTATTTCATTATTATTATGATCAGTGATTTTTAAAAATATATTTGAGCTTTGTGAATGTTGTTGATCAACTGTATTTTATGATATTGTATTTTGAGTAAAATAGAGTCAATAAATATTTCCAGGGACTATGGAATCTTGAAAATCAGGAGGAGTCACTTCATCAGTTGGGTGAGTAGTTCAGTCTCCTGAATGCCTGGTTGAATTCCATCAGTTGAGCATCTCTGTGAAGAGGGTCAAGCATCTAGCCAGGCATTCAGGAGGCTGAATTACCCACCCAATGAGATCAATAAACAAATCCATACAGCCTGATCACTTCCCAAGGAGGATCTATTGAAAGGCAGACCACCAAAAAACAAAAAACAGAACACCGCTGGTTGCTGCCTACAACTCATAGCTCAAACACTCAAGTACATTATTACTAAGCTACAGCCCATACTGGACAATGCCACTGCACTTTCTTAGGCACTGGGTGGCTGGCCAGTACTTGCATACAGACAATCACTCAACCTGAACGAGATTCTCACAAGCAACAAGGAACAAGACAAAGATGCCAGCATGGCAACCAGACCCTGCAACAAACCCAGATGTCTACTTTGCCCCACATTTACACCACCAAAGGCCCCAATAAGTACAGACGCCTTCACATGCTCCTTCCTCTAATATGATTTATGCCAAAATCTGCAAGCCATGTCCCTCTGCATTCCACATAGGGCAAATGGGACAGACTTTGCACAAAATAATTAATGGATACAAGCTTGACATCAGGATGCAAAACAAGGCAAAATAATATAACAGCATTTCAATCACTCAGAACAGTCAATTGTAGATCTCAAAATGGAAAACAAGACTTTAACAGTACCATTGAGTGAGAGATTGCCAAAACCACATACATAAAAAAATGTCAAGCAATCTCAAAAGGCCTCAACAAACACAATGGGTTTTTAACACATTACAATTGTTAATTGATAAGTTACTTGTAATCTGTCTCACATATAACCTGCATCTTGCATAACCAATCTATCTTCCCCTCCCTTCCCCTCACTCCAATGTACTGTATGTCCATCAGTCTAGCTATTTTATGCATCTGATGAAATGAGCTGCAGCTCATGAAACCTGATGCTTTTTAATGAAGTGTATTAGTTGGAAAAGATGCTACTGGACTTCTCCTGATTTTTTTTTCTACCATAGACTAGCATGGTTGTCTTCCTACAGTGTCATGGAATGTTGAGCATCCATTCAGAAAGAAAACCCCAAAAGTGGAAGGAGGAGATGGGAGAAGGGAGACTATGGGATAGTGTAACATTTTATATCTTCTGCTGTCATGTTCTGGATTAGAAATGCGATGACACATTGTTATAAAATATCTGGATCCAGGGTCTCTGATCCTTTTTGCATCCTATTCCTGGTATCTCTGAGAACAGTTAGGAAACACTCATGCAAAACCCCAGAGAATCATGGCCAAACAGAATTGACAATACTGGGTTCATTGAACCAATTCCCTGGGTCAAAATAAGCAGTTTCCTATGTTCCTAAATTTTCCTGTTTCACCAAATTGTAGCTCATATTTTTATTAGAGGTAAAATAAAAATTTCCAATGATTAAAGAGAAAAGCAAAATAGCAGGTCAGGGCAAGGTGCTTGTGTACACAGGTTTACAAGTAATTTGTAATGTGAAGTAATTTATGCCAATACGCAAAGATAAAATGACCCCTTCAGATGTGATTCTGTTCTGCAATATTAGAGAGATATAATAAATAAATACCATCTGCAGCATTTACCATTGTGCATGAATGAATGATTCTATCCACAGCCTAGAAATAGCAGTCTGTAACCAATTCCATCTCTTTAATAACACATAAACTCCAACTGTTTAGCCTTCATTTGTTTTGATCATGCTATACCTCATAAAAATCTTCCTGCAATCAGTCTGCCAAAGCTATGGAATGCCAATGAACTTCTCTGTTCATCCAGAGGGGAAAAATGGGTCCATTTTTGCTGCAATGGCCATGATGAAACATGCATTTTAACTTTGCCCAATACAAGAAATCCATAAACTCACAGATGCAGCACCACAGGCAATATGAAATGCCATCAAGTGGAACAGTTGGTAACATTCCCACCCAGCAATGCTGCCACTGAACCCAAAGTTTCAGGGTGTGCTATCCTGGGCTGATAAGGCAACAAAGCTTGACACTGACCATTTCTAAGACAACAGACCCTGAGGCTCCCATAAAGGAGGCAGTAAAGCTTTATCCTGCAAAACACAAGCCAAGTCCAAGAGTGTAAGAGTTCCCTGCAAGACAGTACATTTCTGTTTAAGGACTTTTATGTAACTCTTAATTAAAGAGAGAGCTGCAGAACTTAATGGGAAGAGATGGCACATGTGAAGGGGTAAGGTAGAGAGAACTGGCATCGCTCTTTGAACTTCCAAAAGATCACTCCTCATATTCCAGAGCAGTGCTTCTTAACCACTGTTCGATAGAAAACAGTGTTTCCTGAGCAACTAGAAAGTGTTCTACAAAATGATCCCATGATCCAAGAAAATATATTTGTGGCTTTTGGGTCCATGTAATTTCATTAGCCGAGCAAGTACCTAAACAATTGAGAAGACTTTTAGATCAAAGTTAATAGAAAATATTTGGCATTAAAAGTCCGAGGCCCTTTAGCTTCAACATCACTTTGTGAAAATGGATTTTCAGCACTTTGTACTGCCAAGACCAAATACGGAAATATGCCAACGCTACAGGCCTTTCTGCACTGCTGCTGTGGAATAATGCTCTTCGCTTCATCCTCCACTGAGTTGGCAGAAAACAATACTAGCATAACCTTTGTTGCCCTAGTGCCAGTCCCTATTTTGCCTCTCTTCCCAGTCTCCTGACTGCCCTCCAATGTAATGAAGGTCAAAGATTTTATAACCCTTAAAAGTGGCCTAAGTCAGTGTCAGAATAAAAGGGGAAATACTACTTCAACACCAGTTCAACTAAAGATGGTTTCAGCCTCTCTTACTCACGGGTGGGGGATGAGATGAAGGCAATGTTGTGGGGACATGGCAAGGAAAAAAAGAGATTGTGCTGTGGTTGGTTGTGCTGTGGTTTGGTGGAAGTGGGGAAAGGCCCTTAGTCTGTCTTTAAACCAATCTCACTCCAGACATTGAAGCTCTATGCCATCAGCTGCAAGCTCACACATCCTATTAAAATGTCTAATTGATTATTAAATGTAAAGGGTGGAGTAATATTAGAATACGTTTTAATTGAATAGGGTTTTTTGTTTTAAAATTTCTTCAATGTATCCCTTATCTTTCTGCTCAGATGAGCACTCAAGTCTCATTTAAAGAAACATTTATAGATGTTCCTTGTTTAAAAAGAATACTTGGTGTTCTGCAGCCTTGAACAGGTAAGGCATGCTGGTTTGAAAGATCCTTCATCCTGGAGCCTAAAGAGGCCAGAATGGAAGAACTAGAGTTTCTGAAATTTCCTCTCCAGTTTTTATTTCTTCAAGATATTTAGACTCCTACAAATACACTCAATGCTTATTCTCTAGCAAGCGATCCTGATCCCTTAAGAACTACAGCCAATTAAAATGAATGGGCAAAATCTTCTGATTTGCATACATGGTGAAGGAGGCCTCACAGCAGTTGCCCACTTCACCTGAAAAAGAATTTCCTTGGTAGGTTCTGATTCCTGTAGAAGATGGTTGCTTTCTGTGACTTCTTGGGTAATTTCTATAAGCTGGGGATTTCTGAATCTCTGAGATACATACATAGATTTGTTTTGGAGTTAAAGCACCATTTTCTTGATGCTGATGCTGTCAATATGTTCAGGTATTCAGCCCATCCTAAATTGCACAGGCAATAGACAACTCAAAATGCTTCATCTCAGTCCCAAATCTGTGTAAAAGATAGGCTTCAATGAAAGTAACTGCATTTGATTCATTTTAAAATTTGGTGTCTGAGCATAGTAAAGCTTTGACATATGACACAGTGAGATTGTGACAGCCTACCCTCCGGCAAGCAGAAAATAAATATGGAGGAGATCACTCTGAACTTGCTGGAAGTCATCAGCGCATCCCAGGTAGCTGACAAATATTGAAGTTGAGAAAAGCTGTTCTGTTGGCTTGCTTGTTTTTTCTTGTACCACATAGCCCTGGGAGTGCCTTTCCCATGCCAAAAAATGGATCAAGGCTGTCCTCCTATGGAAACAAGAATGGAATTTTAGCTGACAAACCTTGGAACCCTTTGACACTACCTTGAAGACACACATTTTGGCTGACTTCAGATGCTACACTCCCTACTTAAAGAAAAAATCAACATGCAGTGTTGATCAGCTGCCATGAAAATCAATATGGGGCTGCACTGAAAACAATGCTCCCTAAAATGGCTCCCTGGCTCTGATTCTGTCCTGTTGCTATGGGGCCCCTGATGCAGCAAATACATCTTGTATCAGCATAAGCTTGTGGAACATTCACCTGATGCTACTAGGACTTAGTGAGCATCAAATGCACTTGAACTACATTTATTTGCTTATTTGTTTGATTTATAAGCCACCTCAAGGCTCTAGGCAGTATACAAAATCAAAACACAATTACCAGGGGAAGTAGGAGAAATTAATTGATGCAGCTGTATGTTATGAATATGCCTTATTAAACTAAAATTTTAGAGATGAAGAACACAGAACAGACTGAATTTCAGAAAAATTACAGCAGCTTCTTGAACTTGGTGCCTCCCAGCTGTGTTGAATGAGAGCAGTCAGCCAACTTAGCAAAGATGATGGAAGTTGCAGGCAAACACCTCCAAAAGGCTCCAGGTTGGAGAAGGAAGCCTGAATTTACTTTCATACCCAATGTTTCCTAATATCTGTATTTTGTAAACAGCTTTTGAGCCAAGAACTCCATTGCAAAGGATAACAATTATCTGCATAGATAATCCAAAAATGCAAATTAGGTGAATTTGGTTAAAAATGCAGATCAAACAAATTACCCAGCATTCCTAGCTGCAATAAAAGAAAGGACAGAATGGGAATTTTATCCCACTGCTATAATTTCTCCATAAAATTAATGAGAAGAATGATTTTTTTTCAGTTTTAAAATAGGATTTTAAATAATGTTGCTATCACTTTGTGATCAAATTGTTCTGTTTAGATTTCCATCAGATTGGCACAAACAGCAATAATTAATATTGGAGGTTTTGTACATGTGCTCATCTGTGATTTTCCTCTTCATGTAGATTGTAATCCAGACACAAACACACTAGACCAGAGCTTTCCAAACTCTGTGTCGCAACACATTTCTGTGTCGCGGCCAGGGCCCAGGTGTGTCGCAGGGCAACCCGGAAGAGGAGGCCATGCACCACGTGGAGCCCCGCCCATCCCTTGCTGTGCTGCTGGTCCCTGCTCCGTGCCCAGCTCTCGCGGCAGAAGCCAGGTAAGGTAGCAACCCGGCAGGGCCGCAGCTGGGGGGAGGGCTCAGGGAGGCCTAGGCGAGCTGCTGCAGGCGCCTCCGCCTGCTGCTGGTGCTGCTGGTCTCCCAGGGAATCAGCCCATGGAGCTCCCCGCCTGCATCGGTTATGAATGGAGGCGCAGAAGGTTGCCAGCGGCTGGAGGCGCCCGGGCTCGGGCTCCTTGCCTCTGCCCGGGCTGCCTTTGAAAAAGAGAAACGAGGCAAGCTGGGCATTGTGGGCTTGGAGCGTAGCTGCTGCCATTCCCAGTTCCTCCAGCTTCCCTTCCTTTCCCTTCTTTGACTCACTCACGCACACACTCTCTCTCTGTCTCTTCCCCGGAATGCCTGCGGGGTCCTACTGCCTTGCATGTGCCTCTCCTTGTTTCCATTCAATTTTTTAAAATAAATAATAACAAACGGCAGCCTCCCACGCAAACGTACAGACTCGGAAACATCCTTCAGGAAAGTCAGTAGCTTGAATCATGTCAACTGGATTTCTATTTTCTCAGTGGAAACGTTTCGCTCCTTATCCAAGAAGCTTCTTCAGTCTGAGCAAAGTTAGTAAGGGAATCCTTAAATATGTTTCTAGGGTGGCTGTGTGACCTTGCACCTGGGGCTAGGTCATAGTTATTTGAGATGTTTATTTCTAAGTCCCTTTATCATCTAAAGGAGGATCGTTAAGATTACCATGCTGCTGTTGAGCTTGCGAAATGGTCTTAATCTTCCTAGGCACAGAAGACAAAGCAGGAAGGAAAATAGGGGAAAGATTGTGCCTGAGGCCCTCACCTCTATTCAAGGAAGGATTTTCCAAGTTGGTATAAATGGATTCCTTGACCCCTCTCTCAAACCACCTATCTTCTCTGTCTAAAATGTGAAATATATTTAAGGATTCCCTTACTAACTTTGCTCAGACTGAAGAAGCTTCTTGGATAAGGAGCGAAACGTTTCCACTGAGAAAATAGAAATCCAGTTGACATGATTCAAGCTACAGACTGTTCCACCTGGATGACTGAGAACCTTCATCGACATCCTTCAGGAAACTCTCGCCCACTTCCCTCCCGCCTCCCACTTTACCAACGCGCTCCTTTTCTTGGCATCCTCAGTTCATACGGTGCTGCTTTGGCTTTCGGAGGCTGCGTCCTCAGTACGTTTACCTAGGCGTTGAACTCAATGGGGCTTCCTTTGGAGGAGAGACTTGCAATCCTAGTTCTTGGGCTAAGTAGGCTGAGTGGGAATAAATCACAGAGAATTCCATGGGATTTCCTCTATATTTTTAGATCGCTTCCCATTACTAAAAATTTCAAAATGGTTTGCATTAGATAAATTAAAATGCAACAACTTTAAAACAGTATAAAAATAACATTTATATAAAAAGATGGGAAAGGGGGGAAAAGACCCAATTCGCTCGGTCAAGATTCATGCAGGACCTTAACATATATCAGAGTAAACTATTCCGCTAAGTTCATATATTGCCTTAAATCTTTTACAGTTAGTAAAATAATTAATAATTATTAATTATTAATGGCTAAATGCCATTACTGACTTGGTTCAGCTCTCCCCATCACACACCTCTTCACCCCAAACCAAATGGATACCACGCACCATGCCCTCTGCAGCTGCAGCCGTACAATGGAAACACTCTCAAGAAATAATTAATAATTATTAATTATTTTATAATAAATTTAATAATAAATAATATTTTATTTATAATATATAATTTATTTATAATATATAATAAATTTAATAATAAATGATAGTGGAATTTGTTTGACTTGGTCTTAGCATGTTTTACCAACTTAGCCAATTGTGGTTTATTTGGTAAATCATAGTTAAGCAAGCTGTCACTTGGCATGTGTGAAGCTCGTCTGTTTTTTTTTTAAAGAAATTTAAAAAATATACAGTGTTGGGATAAAGTTTCACAGCGATGTTCAACGTGACAAAAACATCAAAATATCATACAGCAGTAGTACTTGCAATGCTTAATAGAGCTGTAACACTTGGAGGGGGAGGAAAATATCATGAGATGATGGAGAAATGCAGTGCCCACTTCAAAAGGCACCATCTGAAGTGCCAATCAGTCGTCCTGCACACAAATGGGGTTGGCGGGCTGGCATTTTGGATGTGGCCCATACCCAAGAGCTGGGTGCTTCACCCTCAAAGCAGGCTTGCCAGCCCCGAAACACTGCCTGGCGTGACCAGGGCAAGGTTGAAACACAAGGTTTTGCATTTGAAATGTTTTGTACACCCTTCCTTGCACTGTTGTGGCCACTAACATTTGCCCCACATCACATGTGCTACGTCCCTGCAACCCCCACCCCCCAGTGCAGCAGCCTACTCATGTCTCTGCACCCTCCCCCCCAGTTGCAGCACTGCCAGGCTGGTACCTTACCTGGGTTCTGCGGCGAGAGCTGGGCATGGAGCAGGGACTGGCAGCACGGCAAGGGCTGGGCGGGGCTCCACATGGTGCATGGCCTCCTCTTCCGGGTTGCCCTGCGACACACCTGGGCCCTAGCCGTGACACAGAAATGTGTCGTGACACACAGTTTGGAAAGCTCTGACCTAGGCGACCTCAAGAGTTGTGGACTTCAAATCCCAGAATTCCCCAGCCAGCCTTGCTGCGTTGGGAATTCTGGGAGTTGAAGTCTTCATACCTGAAAGTGGCCAAGATTGAAAAACACTGCTCATGGTCTTGGGTCCATGACCTCCCCATCAAGCACACCTGGAGGGCATTTTTGTATTTTATCTACAATTACATACAATACAATACATACGGTACAAGACTGGGGGGCCGGGGGGCGGGATTTGGAGCCGGGAGCCAATCACGTGGACCGGGGGCGGGGTTTGGAGCCGGCAGCCAATCACGTGGGCCGGGGCGGGGTTTGGAGCCAGCAGCCAATCACGTGGGCCGGGGGAGGGGTTTGGAGCCGGCAGCTAATCACAGCCGGGGGAGGGGTTTGGAGCCGGCAGCCAATCACGTGGGCTGGGGGGCGGGGACTCCTCATTACTGTGTCACGAAATTATGCATGGCTAAAAGGCGTGTCACCAACATGAAAAGTTTGGAAAGCCCTGCACTAGACACACACCTAGGAGTAAGTGCTATTGAATTCCATGCTGTTTATATTTAAATTAGCATGTAGAGGATGATTGCATTAAACTGTTTCAAGCTGGAATGCAAGTGTGCATGCTCCTTCTCAATGGGAAGAAAATGCAGTTGGGGGTTACATTTTGTTTAATTTTTTTTAAAAAAATATGCTCTTGTGTGAGAAAATATATATTAAATATCCAGAAATAGCATACTGCGAAGAGGAAGTAAGCTGACCAACTTTTCATCATCTACTTCACAAAACTGTATATATAAGTTCTGAGGTCAGTATTTGACATTTCCTCGTTGTGAATATCACCAGTGATAAATACCAATTTTCTGATTAGTCCCAGAAGAATGAGCACTTCCACCATCATTCATTCCTTGGAAGGCAACAGAGTTGTGCCAGTCCAAGATTCAGGTACCAGCAACCTCATCAGATGGTCAGTATTGATCAATGATTATAGACATAGACATAGACATACAGAGAGAGAGAGGGAGAGAGAAATGTTGCACCTATTTGGGTAGGGATCAAATAAAAGAAAATGTAAATAAAAGTCTTCAGTCCTACATAGAGCTATGAAAAGGACACCATGAGTTCCAGCTGGGAATCATAGTAGTAAGAACAATAAAGCAGCATGTGGGCTACTCTCCCAAGCTACATGGAAATACATATTCCATATATCAAATTTTCCAGACTATACCTTCAAGGGCCTATGGAAGAACATTAGAAAAGGCCATAATCAAGGCCTTCCTCTGTTTAGGGACAGTGAGAGTGAAAAGGCAATCTGATGCTGGGTAAGTTTTTCTTATGAAATCTAGAGCATGATAGTTAGGAAATAGATAAAACCCTTTGTGGGGCCATGTCCCTGACCTACTGCTAATAATTTTCTTGACTTTCTGAAATCCCATGGTTGTCCTTACCCAAATGAGAAAAACTCTCTCTGTGGTCCTCTTTTGTGCACACCGAAAACCTGAAAAAAATAACATTATTTTTAACCTAACGCAAAAAAAAAAAAAAAATTGCTACGCTTGCACCTCAGGTGTTCTTGATCCTGATCCAGGTAAAATAGTGCATTTGAAACCATGAGATCAATAAAATAATTGTCAAGAATTTAGACTGGCCTTTTTAATGGACTATAGTCCATAGAGATATGTAACCAGAAACGGTAAAGTAGCTAAACCGCAGCCTGGGTGCCAAGAGAAAGTATTAGAAGGAACCCAAGGGACTGGTAAGGGTCTTAGAAGAACTACATTAAAAAAAATTATCTTCCTCTAATATAAAACCCTGGATGGATGATATTCTGGAGGTGACGGACTCAACCTTGGGGGAGCTGGGGATGGTGACTGCCGACAGGACGCTCTGGCGTGGGCTGGTCCATGAAGTCACGAAGAGTCGGAAGCGACTGAACGAATAAACAACAAAATATAAAACCCACCTTTGGAGATTCCCAGGTTCAGAACAAAAGATTCCAAACACAGTCCATTCCAAAAAAATTCAAGGGTCTTTTAGGATAAAGCAGGTAATAAGCCAAGCCTGGAATATTCCCAGTCCATTTCAAGGAGTCCGTGATACCTGAAGGCAAACCTTACATGAGGAAAGAGGCCACACATCAACAAAAGATGCTGATCCCTGTCTAATGTTACCCTTGAGTCAAGCAGAGCTCCTGGTGATAATATACTGTACAGATGTCCGTGCAGTTTTCTTAGTAACAGCATAGAAATGGTTTGCCATTGCCACCTTCTTAGATTTTTTGCCACTTCCTGTCTAGCCTCCAGCCCTTGGATTTTCTGATAGCCTTTCATCTGGAGGTCTGCATAGAACAACAACAACAACAACAAAAGTGCTTAGCTCTGGGCATGTAACACACACACTGTGCTCCATAAATCCTGTTACTTCCTTCTGAGTTTTCCAGGTTTGGACAGAGGGGTAACTGTTTGCTTGCTCCAGGTCCTGTTACTCTGGAATCGGAAGCAGATCTGGAATCTCTGGACATAGCAAACAGCAGGATTTTGAAACTGCATGTTTGCATTTACAGCACGCACATAAGCAGAGAAGTGCATGCACATACACAAAAGCACACAACTTTAATGTTACTGCCAGCATTCCACCTACTTCCCTTCTGAAGGCCACACACATCAATCTACCACATGAAGTCCAACTTCCCCACAGAGACCTTAATAAAAACAGCACCAACTTACCTTCCAGGCAATCAGGCAATAGCATGATGAGTTGTAAAAACTCTTCTTTTTCTTCTATCTGGGTTATGTGTGGTTTACTGCTGGCCAGAGCATCACTTCCATAAGACCTGTTGATGTGCTATGACTGCATGAAGCCTCATAGCCAAAACACTCTGGATCAGAGAATGGGCACCAGCAACATCACTGGCCCCAGCCATGCAGTCAATAGGGCGCAGATGAAGCCTACTACAACTCAGGTGGTGTACGGACTATTTAAAGCCACGTGGAGCCCTTTCCGGTGTGGATCTCACTCAGGGGTGAGTGAAGAGGCAGCCAGGTAAGTCATGAATATATCACCTAATGTGTTCTAAGAGCCAGGGACTCATTCCAGCATGTCTTGCTCCAGTGAGCCAGTGTGACCCAGGAGAGTTGCTATGTTAGAGAAAGTACTCAGCCCTCACCCTTGGCCATACCTAGGCGATGGGCAATGTACTGCCAGCAGTCTGGAGAGTGAGGCAAGAGGCTAGCCCTCATTCCTCTTCAGCAACGGGTCAGGGAAGTGCAGCAAAGGGAGGTTCCTTTTAAGCAAGAGGACTTCCTCCATAAAGTCCGTGTCCAGACTTGAGCAATGGGTGTTGCCAAGTCACCTGTCCTGGAGAACTCGGTCTCTTGGTATAGCCAGTGACTGAGCAGGCCTTAGCACGCCTTCGGTGCCTGCTGCAGGGCTCCAGCAGTCTACCCACACAACCCCACCCCAACCTAAGCCAAGAGCAGGAGGGACCTGTGTGGTCCCTCCTGCTGTACTGAACCAGGCAAGGGAATGCAAAAGATAGCCCAGCTTAGCGTTTGAGTCACAAGGGGCAAGGCAACCTCCAGTCCGAGGAACCGTCCTTTCTTTGTTTCCATCCAGAACCTTGTTTTCCAGATTCTGTCTCAAGCAGGCCACCCCCATTTCTGATTCGGGATGAGGGAAAGCAGATGGAGAATGCAGCTCTTGCTCCATGCACAGATCATCCCAAAGCAGGCACTCTGTGCCTAGAACGTTTTGTACATCCCTGCTTTTATCCAAGTACTAACCAGCATCGGTCCTCCTTAGCCTCTCAGCCCAGGAAGATAAGCTGTGGCTGTGTAACCTTCATGCCTGTTTCCACTTCTCTTTCCTTCCCCTTTGCCGTTAGTGGAATCAACATGGAACTCGAGCTTGTGAAAAGGTGTAGTGCACATTGGGGTTTGCTAGCTGACCCGCAGATACGTCTTTTGGGAATTCTCTTTAGGGCATAGGCTGAACCTTAAGCAACTCCAGCATCAGTCTGCTGTATGAGCTCAGGCAAGAGATCTGAGCTCTAGGACGGTCTGCTTTCTCCTCTCTCTTTCAAGCAGAACAGCCCTTACCTGTGTCACAGCACAGCTTTCAGGATTAATTAGTTAATGTTTGTAGAGATCTCTCAAAATGCAAAGCTCTGTGTAAATGTCAGCTCTTATTATGAGTAAGCAGCTTTTCAGAGGCAAGCCTCTCAGTGCAATGACATGGAAGCTAAGAGGAATCACAATTTTTGTTACCTATAAGGATCTGTTCAGAATTATCTGGGCTTAAGTGAAGCCCATTCTCTTGATTTACACTGAAATGGTGCCCTTTGCCTCACTTGAGTGCAATCTAATAAAAGACAAATCCTGTTTGAAAAGCTTTGGCACTCTACCAGGACATGGGGGAGACCAAATAGCCAGCCAGGGTATGAGTCGCTCAAGGTAGTACGGGGGAAATGTGAGCTTGTCTTCGGTGCGGCATTTCAAATATCCTTTCTTGAAGGGCTCCGCCTCCAAGACACACTTTTGATTCACGGGCCGAGGAAGAGTTCTTCAGCAGCTGGGAAGCCAAATGAATGTTCTTCCGTTCTTTCCCTTGAGGGCAGCCATGGCTTTGCAAGACTGAGCTAAGGCAGAAGGCATTTTATAGAAATGAAATGGAAGGATCTGCACGCCTTCTTGCTCATATCAATGAGAAAAAGTGTCCCCCAGCATTTCACCAGGCGCATCTGCAGATCCTAAAGAATAGGGAACAGCTGGTTCCTACTTCCAGGCCTCGGCCCCCCAAGTGTTTTCCAACATATTGCCTTCTTTAACACTTTGCTCAGTGTCACAAGAATACCCAGAAAGAAGAAAACACAGTAACTTATAATAATGCATTCTCATTCTTTGTTAGTATGTGGGCTCATACTTTGTATCAACAGAAAATTTTCCATTTATGTTAATGGTTTTGGAAGTGGGTCCACATGCTACACATCACAAGGAAACGTTTCCAATGTATCAAGGTGCCAGGGATTATTATTTCTTATAAGTGGTTCAAAATGGGTTAGTTCATATCTTTTATGGTGTAGCAGCATGTTAGCTTCCATGCTTCCCAAAATGACAGAAGGGAAAAGCATAAAGAGGGCAAAGAGATTCTTAGAGGTTTTTTTTAATCTGTTCAATTGTATATTGGCGGCCATATAAATTTGATGAATGAATAAAACAAACAAACAAACAAATAAAAACAAGTCGCTTTAATGCGCTGCACGAAAGGGCAAATCCTCTAGAGCAGTGTTTCTCAACCTTGGCAACTTTAAGGTGTGTGGACTCTGCTCTAGACAGAGCATTGTGTTTCAGAGAGCTAAACCAGTTTCTGTCTACTCTGTGGCTGTTAAAAGAACGGGGCACTCTTCAAGGGGCAGTGCTGGTATCCTTTTCCAGGTAACTTATTTCTATTTATCTTTTTTATTGAAAAGTAACTCTAACGGGGAAGTGGAGTCTGCAGCTATGGCTACACCTGATAGGATGTAGCTGATCCCACCTGAAGGAGTGCAGGAGGGCACTTGTGCTAGATGCTGATGGTAATAAGAGTCTAGAGATTTGCTGATGAAGAGATTTATGGACAGAAATTCCTGTCATGCGTTTTTGCATCTGGCCTTGGGAGTAATGGTTATAACATTTCACATTGTTTCTTCTAAGCAGTGGAAAGTGGACTGGATGCATTTTTGAATGATGCATTATTCCTTGATTGCAGGAAAACATCAAATATTTTACAGTAGTCCTCATACTATAGTCCACAATGAATCCTCTCCCATATTATAAGATAGTTCCTATAATGGAGGAATTATGTAAAACATTACTAAAATGTTTATTTAGAGACATTCATCTTAATTTATGATAATTAGCTTAACCAATAATGCTGGGGGTAAAGCAAAATGTTTTACATAATGAAATACATTGGTAATAAACTTGAAATATTACTTCAAAACAGCTAGAAAATATACATTACATATATTTTTCTTTCTAAAAAACAGCTCAAAATGTAATACCATTTGCTGAATTGTTTCCCAAGACTTTTAACATCTTCATTGTGATTTCTGGGAGCAGATAAGCCTTCATGGATCCACACAATAGAGTATTGTCTTTTTAAAAAAGACTTTTACACAATGCAAAAGAAAATCTGTATGATTTGATCCTGGAGGGCCCTGACAAATAAACAAGATCTGTTATTACAGCACAATCAGAAAGGATTTCTTTTCAGCCATCACCGCATAGCCATCTGCTTTTGTCCTGCCGAGTCCCCATGTGAGACCCAATAGAGCATCAATAACAAAGAAAGCTGCTTTTTAAAAAATTCCTCCAGAATAAAATTCCTTAGACATTGTATCAACAGGTCTTTATCTCTTAAGAAAGCTAGAGACGCAAGAGCATGGCAGACCGAGTACTTTTTGCTGTCCAGAAAGACAAATTGTTCTCTGTGGTCAACAGAGTTGAATAAAATTTGGCAATAGCCCCCTTTCTTCCATTTTTTCCTTCTTTTCTAGCTTTTTGGCTGATTTGGAGCTGGAAACTCTGGACTTTCCCCAACCTTCTTTTATAGCTGTGCTCTCTTTGCGACGATCATAAGTTGTGGCATGGTGAGCCGACGGGAAAGGTAACCTGAAAGACAAACGTGGATATGATTCAGAATGGAGAGGATTTCATGTAGCTGTTGGTTGTAACCATGCTATTCAAATATCATTTAGATCAGCACTGAACCATTGCATGTGGCAGTTGACATAAGCGCTGAACCATTTGCATGGGTACCATCTGCTGTGATTAATGCAAAGCCTGCGCCTGGAAATACAACAAACCGAATCATCGCCCCTCTCTCTCTCTCTCTCTCTCTCTCTCTCTCATACACCCACACAACCACCAAACAAATTAAAAAATATGATATTTTCCATGCCTGCATCATATCCCATTGCATACTGCATGCAACATGGATGCCACACGTAGATCTGAACAGGTTGGGGATGACACTTGGATATTTGATCCATACGGAAACATGGATGTCTTTTCAAGATTAAGGTAAACTTCATCACCAAAATAACTAACGCCAGACTTTAATTTTCTTGATCTCCTCTACCAACTATTCTCAGTGTGTTCCTATCTTTTGTTCTTACTTTATAATTTTCAGTTTTCTTAAGGAAACTGACCACAGGCTGAGGATTTACGTTGACTCCTCCACCTGTTGTTGTTGATGTTATTTTGGGGTGATATTCTATATCTATTACACTTTTATGGTATTGAGATATAAGCACCTCATTGTGTCCCTAATTGTCTAGATGTTCTTCTCTGGCTTACTCCAATTTATTTATTTAATAGTTATTTCCCCAACATTTATAGACAACCTCAGTCTGGCTGACTGTACTGAAAGCTAGGACTTGCTCTGTTTGAGAAGTATAATCCTGCCATCCTGCCTCGTTCCCCAAGATGGGGCTTAACTTCACATCCTTTGTCGTTCTTTCTTATCTATCCACATTCTACTTCCCTTTTTTTCATCCTGGAAAACATCCTGGAAAGCAAGGTGTGTTTTTCTGGTTCCCATGAGGCTTATAATTCAGTAAGCTAGCATTTCTATTACAGCTACAAACTAAAATAAAGCCCCTTTTTCATTTAGCTGTAAAAACAACTACAACTCACCATTGTCTTCCTTTCTTTAATCATGTTCTCCTGTCTTAGGCTACTTTTATGGCTATCCCATCTCTGGACCTCCTGAATGGCTGCAGGAAGCCCTGATGACATCATAGGAAGGGCCCTGGTTGATTTTGGGTAAAGGCCCCTTTTTTGGCCTCTGGGAGGCAGACAGCTTCCATTCTCACAATTAAAGCCTCGGAGAAGAGGAAGGAGGAAGAGGAGGAGGAGCCACAGCCCAAAATGGCCAAACTGTAGCAGTGCAATTTTGGGCTTTTTTTTCAAGAGAGGAGTCAAGTTATGACAATGGAGCTGGTTTGCCTCTCATAGTCCTACCTCCATTCCCATAATTATTTTGTGCACTGCTGATCTATCTGAACAAATATAAATCTATCCTACAGGGTTCTGGGGGAGGTATTTGTTCTCTGCTTAGCCAATAGTGATCCAGAGAGATGATGAACATAGATATATAAAATAAGAAGGTTTGGAATGTTTAAATGCATGTGCAGTTACACTAAAATGCTGCTCCTATGTATTGACCTGTAAACTAAATTTCATATTTATTTATTTATTTTATTATTTAAATTTGTATCACCGCCCACCTCCTCCATACCTGGGGACTCTGGGCGGTTCACAACAATAAGTTAAAAATATAAAATTACAGCAACAATAATTATCCTGAGGATACGGGTGCATAGCTTGAGGAATGTTTTTCCCTTTCCCAGTTTTAACTTCTTATAAGATGTATAAAGTCTGACTATAGTATTGTTGTATTTTTTGCTAAATTTGCAATGACCCATCAGACAAATAGGGAGAAGAGACTAAGTAGCTGCAGGGGGTCAGGTGAAGAAAATATTAGATATTGTCAGGGTTGCTCTAGTGCAAGCCCTGCCATGCGTGTTGAAATGTAGTTGAGAATGGATCATTCACAATGTGTGTCAGTGCAAAGGATTTCAAGAGAAGGGAGAGGGAGAACGCTGAGAGTAAAATTCCAACAAAACCGTTGAAGCATGTTTATAGCTGGTCAAGGCCAGGCACCTGCACCTGCATCGCTTGCTACTGAAGGGAAATATGCTGCTGGGAGGGGGAGTGTGGCTGGATGGGAAAAGTACTGGACAGTGCATCATCAAGGGAGGAGTGACACGTACGGTAGGTGGGGGGAAGAGTGAGGTTTGACTGTTTGGCGGGAATTGAGTCATTCTGGTCTTTAGTTATGTTCTGAATTGTATATTCTCTCAATAAAGCTTTCTACTATACTCTAAATGGAGTGTACTGAGGAATGCTGATTTAGAGGATTAGATCCAGAGACATCACAGATATCTTGCTAATGCATTCACTTTCTTCTCTCCAGAACCAGATCCTTTCTGAGACAAAGAAGAAATAAGAATACAGTAGGATAAAGTTCATCCTGTATACCTCTTGTGTTATACATAGAAATACAATCCATCTTCCTCCACTGGTATATTTATTTATTTATTTATTTATTTATATTAGGTATATTTCTACAATCAGGGTTGCTTTGGTTCAAAAAACAGTCCCACTTCATCTTGAAAAAGGGAAGGAGAGAAGATTGTTTTTAGGGCAACAGAGCTCTGCTGTTAACCCAGCATAGCAAAACAGCTTTCTGAACTTCAGACCTGAACACCATAATTTAGCAATGGCATTCTCCACCAGACCAATATGGCCTTGCCCAGAAATTTTGAGACCATGCAAGTTGAGTCATTCATTATCAGCAGCTGGAAGCAATTCAAATTCCTCTCTGCTGGGCATCAGGCACAATCCACTCCTGGATTGTGCCAAGTTAGGATTGCATAGCTAGATCAATCATCCAATCAGTAGATGACTGGATTAAAAGACCTTGGATTCCTTTACTTTCTGCTTGCATGATTCTGTGTTGTATGCTAGATATCTGATGTTCTCCTTAATTTAAAGGAAACTGGACTTGGAACGGTTTCTATAAACTTCCATTGCTCTGAGATGGGGAAGCAAAACCGTCTCTTCATAAAGATATAAGAGTAATGATTTTACTGACAATCGGCATCAAAAGACCAACCATTTAGTATTTTTAAAGGTGGACAAAAAGCTTCAGGATCAGTCAGACCCTCGAAACAGCATTATTTCCTTATTTGGACAAATAAACAACAGTAATTGTTAATATATTTTTACATTAAGTTGCATTTTTTGACAACAACAACAATAATGTTACTGAATAAAAAACAGACTTTAATCCCTAAATGCACAAAAAAGGGAGAAAAAAGTGTCTTTTGCCACTGAATTCTCATTTGGATCCTTGAACCTGTATTTCTGATTATTTTCCTTTTGTCCCATTCAGCTCCAATATTCCATGCTGCTTATTCTTTACAACCCAATGGAATATTGGAAAGAAGCTATATAAAAGGTGTAGGGACTCATCTGAAAATTGAATCACATTTGATATAGGGGAGAAGCCAGCAAAAGAAAGACTGAGTTTGAAAATGGGCTAGATTAGCTGCAGAGGAACACGCCCCGCCCCCCTTGCCACAATCCCTCAGAGCAGATGCAGTTGGGCAGTGGCTCAGGATGTTGATGACAACTCCATTCTGAGCAAACCTCCGCCCTCCCTTTTGGTCATGTGATTCAGAGTGGAGGGTTTGCAAGCCTCCCTGTGCATATACACATGCAAACAAGAGATGCAACATGAGAGGGGAGGAGAAACACACACACACATTATTATGTATTATTTCTTATGTATTAGTACATTATTTCTTACACAGAAGAAAGTACAGATATCTCTTACGGCTACTGCTGGTAAAGGGGTTGGAAGAATTGCAGAAGTCACGCTCCTTAACTTGTTACTTATGGTAACAGAAGAGCAGTCTAGAATGTAAGGAAACAGGACTGAAGGCCGGGGATGGAGGAAAATATTCCAGCATGTTTCAGGCAAGCTATCTTTCTTTCTCTCCAGTTACAGTATATAGTCCATAACCAGGGGGAGTAAAACAGAAATCCATGAGTTAAAGTAAAATAGATTTTACTGTTTCTGCAGACTTGACACTTTCAAAGATGTTTTTTCTGCTCTCTTGGTTATGAAGATAGCATTCATAATGTAAATTGATCCACCCTCTGGCTGTATTTGCTGTTGCTAGACCATCAAATGTGTGTGAAAATTCCCAGCTGTATATGAACAGGGCTTTCACACCAAGCCTCAATTTATGGACATTTAGAGGATTATAATGTAAACCTGTATGTTCCATGGAGGCTCCCCCCTGTTTTATATTATCTGCTTTTTAGTCCCCAAACAGTAGTTATGTGATATCTATACTCTAAATCTGAAGTTGTGGTAAGATAGACATACGAGGACATGCAATAGGTTACAGTAGTTCTAATTTGAGGTGGAATCCAGGATTTCTTTCCATTCACATGAGCAGAGGAGAAGAAGCAATTGTCCCTGCCCATCCCACCCACCACTTAAAAACCTGTCTTGCTGGAGTATGGAATTTAACTCAAGGAGTGCTTTCATTAGCAGAAGGACATGCCGGATGCAAGCCAGTAGAGATCTTTCTTTAATCTTCCCATTAGAAGCCACAATTTAGTGCACAAGGCACAACCACCTTCCATCAGCTTCCTAGGTCATAGTAAACTGGCCTTCAAACTGAGTCTAATACTCAAACTCCTTTTGTAGCCTTCCTCAATAACCAGTACCTGGAGCTCAAGTAGAAATAACTATACCCTATAAGTCCTGCTAATTAAACTTTTCTCCTGCCTTTGATATTGCAAGTATGAAATACTAACCCAATTACAGAGGCTGGCCTAGTAGGCAGTCAAATGTTTTCTATTTGGGTGGGTTGTGTTAAGCATTTTTTTTTAAAAAAATACATTAATCATACTATTTTATTTGACTCATTTTAATTTGGTTATGTTATATTTGCTTCAAAGATTATTACTTGCCTAATGCTCCTGGGATTGGATAGGATGAAGAAAATCCATTCTAAAGAAATTGAGATGGACCTGAGTATCATAAAATTGAACTATGAGATTGTAGATTAATTACAATATCTGTAGTCTACCTACTGTAGTGAGATAAGTTTAATGCATAGAGAATGTTATGAACATCACCTTTACTCCTTCAACAAGAAGTGTGATTGATTTAAACAAAATATATATTTTCCTTTTCTCCATTTCCACTGCCCCCCAGCATAGCAATGGCTATATTCCTTATAAGCATCACAAACATATCCTACAAGTCACTTATTCCTGAAGCTCCTAAATACCTGTGACGTAGAAAACGACCACGGCTCAGCATCTAATTTCCATGATAAATTTTGGGAAAAGTTTAGATGGCCCAGTGGATGATATGATTGTCAGATGAGAACTTAATAGTTCACCTATAGCTAGTTTCCCATTTGGCATTCAGTAATGCTGCAAGAGCTTGATCCATGGAGCTTCAGTTTACATTAGAGCTTCTTTGCCCCAGCTATCTAGCATTCTAATAAGACATGATTTCCATCTGTATGGAATTTCCATGCAAGCATAAAGCTGGAAGCACGTGCAGCATTCTTTCGGGCAGCGATAATGCGCAGGAAGCATTGCATTCAGGGTGTAATGTATTTTTAATTACATCTTTTGAATGCCCTTGATAGAGATTTTCCAGTCCATCACCTCCTCCCTTTGTCAGTGTTAATGGATTGCATTGATTATGTGATTTGTAAATTTTGCTACTGGTACACATAGCATGGTGAAATTTAATCTTCTAATTGATTTAATTGATTACATTTTGAAATGTATCAGGCTGTAGCAGATATTCCAGGGGTACGGCCTAGTGCTACATGAAAACTTCAAACTAACTTGCACATAAAGTTCTTAAAAATACTATCTTGATTAACCCATGGGACTTTTTCACACTACAGCAGTTTACTCCTACATTGACTTCAGCAGTTAAAGTTCTTTCATCTCTTCCATTTGTACTGTCACTCCAGCATAGATTTCGCAATTATGCTTCCTCTCTGCTCTGTTCCCAGATGGCATTAAGGAAGCATGGAGGTGTGCTCTAGCAAAGGTCACCAATAATAATGATACACCCTTGATGCTTTCACACTCTGAGCCAAGATGGTTGTTATGGGTTGCGGTAAATATGTGTCCACAAATGCCCTGGGAAGGTTTTCCAAGGGAGTATTCCCAGGCAAATACTCCCCCAGCTATTTTATAGTTAGTAAATTTGTGCAGTCGTGTCCGACTCTAGGGGCCGGTGCTCATCTCCGTTTGTTAGCCGAAGAGCCAGCGTTGTCCGAAGATGCTTCCACGGTTATGTGGCTGGTATGACGCACGCAGAATGCTGTTACCATCCCACCAAAGTGGTACCTATTAATCTAATTGCATTTGCATGCTTTTGAATTGCTAGGTTGGCAAGAGCTGGGGCTAGTGCGGGAGCTCACTCCGCACGCAGAGCCAGGGATTCGAACCTCCGAACTTGCGATCTTCCGATTGACAAGCCTGGTGTCTTACCTGCTGAGCCACCACACCCTTTGGTAATTTCTGATCTTGGGGCAGAACTGAGAGAGGACAGTAAAATAATCAACCATGCAAGGGAGGCTCAGCAAGCCCAGGAAACATTGAACGTCCACCTCTGCCCCACCCACACATTGCCCCTACAAAGGGCAAACTGAGCATTATAAAGAAAGCTGGGGTTTGGAGACCCCATGTTTCTCTCAAAATACTGTAGGTGGCTCAGCTTTCTCTTATTTAAGGAACCTAGTGGATTTTGGGGAGTTGCTCACATGAGTAAGATCATCCAGCAGTTTGGACAAATGAGATTGAGGATGCTGAAGGCAAAGAAAGAAAATGTCACTTTTAAAAAAAGCAGCCAGGATCACAGTACTGAAACAAGGCAAATGGTTGGAAAACAATTTTTCCAGTAATTTGTACAACTGTGTTGAATTTGCTAATATCAAAGTGAACATCAAACATGTTTCCTAGCATGAGATAGAAAAGGGCATGTTAACAAAATAAAAAGGCTCTAGGCCACAGTTCAGCCACTATGAGATGGGGGATGCTGAGTGAACTATAATCTTGATTGTATCTTATGCTTCATTCTCACCTTATGCCGGTTGTTGACAGCTTTTCAAATGTACCAGAGCCTTGGGAGACTTCTCTTATGACACCTGTTCTCTGCATCAAGGGAACTATTGGAAACATAATAGTAAAAATTATGTTTTCATTTCACTTCATCTCAACACAAGACAGGATTGTTCCAAGGATATGGACCTCTGCGTCCACTACTGTTCCAATTCTGCTGGGGGCTTCTCTTCAAATGCCAAAAAATATATTTCTTTAAAGGTCAATGAGGTGTGAAATATTTATATTAACTAACTCCTGGACCAACTCAG
Organism: Charina bottae; assembly: GCA_023362775.1. Classification (NCBI taxonomy): domain Eukaryota; kingdom Metazoa; phylum Chordata; class Lepidosauria; order Squamata; family Charinaidae; genus Charina; species Charina bottae. Next base: position 5,762,116 of record JALMGJ010000020.1, read on the forward strand.
TTCAAAGGACCTTCTTGACTCCAAGAGCCTCTGGGCTGAATTAGAATAAAATAATTCAACTCCTAACACAGAAAAAAGGCAGCTCCTCAGCCTAGCTGAGCAGGGCCCTCACTGCAGGAAAGGAAGGGCTGGGCAGTGCATGAAGGTAAAAGCCATTGCCAGCTTTTGGATCTGTGCCTGCTCATCCCCTCTTGTCCTTCTCACCATATGTCCAGCTAGCAAATGCAGGGCAAGCTCTCCTGCCGATTAACAGACTGTCAACAGGGAAAGGGGAAAGCTGAATTAGGAATGACCCAAGAGTGATCGTGGTTTCATTGTTATTTGTATTAGGAGAGACAAGCAGTCCTTCTGGGGAAGCTTAAAAGCTAGTCGCCACTGTTTCATAAAGCTGGCCTGCTGAACAAATTGTGACTACGGACAAACAAAATGTAGGCCGTAAGCTATACCAGGTGAGCCACTAAATAAGCATATCATCGACATCGACATCGACATCATCTCTCCTCCTTATTCTTTGATATGCTCCTTTCCCAGTAATTCCAGAAGGCTTACCTGGTGATCTCCCTTCATGTATGTATTCCTATGTGAGAATGAACTAAAAGGAGCAGTTCTTCAACTTCTGGTAGCTGGGGTGTGTGCTATCTTTTTTTCAGAATTGTTTTAAGAAAATCTTTCAAGAAGCCTATACCTGAAGCTGTTCTTCCAATGCAAAGGATAACTCGGTCCTTAGAAAAAATGCAAAACAGCCTATAGAGACAAGCTTAAATTTGGTCCATGGTCTCCGAATATTGTAGGGCTAGTTCTGCTAAGTCAAGGAAGTCTGGGTTGATAGTAGAGATTTCCTTGGGTTTTTAAATAGTCTAAATGGAGTAGGATTACCATTTAATCTGATTGGAAGGCATTTTCTGCGTAGGGCCTAAAAGCTTATCATAGGAAGTTATAATAAAACTGAATCTTGGGAAAAATATACTTAGTAAGATTAAATACCAAGGTTCACATGGACCATAATTATTTGCACTCTTTAATCTGGATGGTTATGAGTTATCGTAACTGTACAGGAACATTAATTGAGAGAATGACAGAACCGAACAGTCTACATGTGTATTGATCAGGGTCATCCTCCCAGCTTAAGAGACTCTTTTTGTTTTAATCATATGCCCTGATTTCATTCCACAGCTGGCTCTGGAAATGCCAATCGCAATGTGACCATCATGTCCAATGGGGAATTCAGCAGTAAAAAGTTTTGCTTTCTATAGGTCATTTTTTTCCAAGTTCAAGTTCATTCTATCCCGCTGATTTAAAAATCTACATATACGTTCAAATGCCATTTTTTTTACTCTTTTGGGGGGTATAAAAACTTATATTCAACTTTCCAGTTTCACGTATTTTTCTTAATATACATGTTTCGGAGAGCCATATTGTCAGGGAGATAACTGGTGAAGAAGGAGGGGGCTGCCTCCAGGGGGATAAACACATGCGCAGTACTGAATCGCTTTGCCTTCCTCCCAAGAGGCTAAAGAAGGCCCTGCCTTAGTTTCTTGGGCCTTTTCTCTGGGTATCACTAGTTCATTTTAGTTTAGCTGGATTCTGTCAAGCAGAGTAGAACAATAAAACACTAGAGCCTTTATACCAAATCTCAGTGTGTTCCTTCACTCGAAGTCAGGACACATATTCAGTAATATGCACATTTTTGTGGTGAACAATTTCTTTTCATATATGCTTTGGGTCAGGGGAACCGCATCACGAAATTTGGAAATAGTCAATAAACAAAGGATAATTGCATTCCAATTCATGTATTGGTTTGGAAAGAAAGAGTTAGGCTAAATTAAGCTGGTACATATTAAAATGCACACCTTGAGGGATCATTAAAGGAAAAAGCTGGAGAAGACCAAAGATCATACAGTAATCCATTATTTAAGGAAGTCAGAAGAAAGGGAGTTTTTCAAGCATGAAATCTGTATTTCTTGGCATAAATCAGGTAGGCAAGGAAAGACAAAAGTGACTTTGGCTTGGTTCTCACTCAGTACTAAAACTGTGTTAGGCAGTTTTATATCTGACTGCAGGCGGTGGGTGGGAGGCCTGGCAGGGAGGGATGACATTGGTTCGATTTCTTCCATCAGGTGGGGAGGTATGTTTTGTCATTCAATCCCTCACCTGCAGATTGTCACCGTATCAGCTAGGCAAAGGAGAGTTTGAACTCTCACAGACTCTACACTGAGCAGGTGTTGCTTTGGGAGAAGAAGGACTGGCAGATCATTTTCCAAGATAGTTTGCCATTGCACAGGAGACTGCATTCTTTTTACCATCCTCTCTGGCCTAAACTATGCCTTACATTTGGTTTGGTTTCATACAATAAAACAATTTATTTCAATTCAGTTGGAGGGCATGAAATCCTCTTGCTTTTAGCATAAGACAATACTAGGTTCTCTTTCCCACATTTCTGGTTCTTGAGTAACGTTTGCTGAAAATAAGGAGCAGCGTATTAGAAAAGAGGCATTTTCTGCCCCAGGAGAGTAACAGCAAAGCCCACTGACATTTTCAGGAGCAAGTGATTTTCTTGTTTCTTGTATCTCTTTTGCTCCTTCTCTTCCCTTAGACAAAGAATGAAAAAAAATCTTTTAAGTGGAATTAACAATGCATTATCTCAGGAAGGTGGGTGGATTGGCAGAAGCTAGACAAAAGAGGCTGCAAGAAAACAAGCTTGCTTGTAACGCTGTACTTGGAAACAAGTCCTGGATATCTCCCTCTTGACACAGCCTCGGTTGTCTGTGAGGGCATTCATATCCAACTGTAATTGTCTAACAATTGTTCCACACTGGGAAAATAGTTCTGATTACAGACATTAACACATTGAGGCATTAAGTTTCTCCGTGGTAATTACCCTTGAGCTTAGTCTTACAAATGAATTAATATGCTGATCGCCTGGGCTAATAGAACTAGCAAAAGAGTGATGAATTGCTTCCAAATCAGATAAAATCAAGCATGACATCATTTAATTAATTTCTTCTTTGGGGGACATATCTAAGGAGGGAAGATGGTGGAAACATTGGAAAAGAGAGAAAATGGTCTCTTTGTGTGGGATTACTTCCCGCACACCTTGCCCCTAAAGAAATGACCAGTCCAGAGAGGACAGATGAACTTTCTTTTTTAAGATAAACACCTTGTGGGAGAAGATATATAGATACACTGAATCAGGGCTTGTTTTTTTTCCCCCTCCATAGATTCCAGACCTTTTAAAATGGACACAATGACCTACTGAAAACTCGGCTGCCACTTTTGTGACTTTTCTAAATAACAGCTAGGCTGAATTATGGTGATGAAAAGAAAAAGCTGTCACTCTTGCATGGCTCCCTCCCATGCTGGTGAGAACCTGATTATATGAGGGCTGTAAAATGGGGAGAGGCTGGGACTACATCTAGCCTCACCACTTAATCTCCCTGACCTCCACCAGTTCTGAAGGAGAGGTGATTTTGTTGGAACCAGAATGTACCATCCCTTCAGACCTCCCAGCTGAACACGTTAAGTTGGGGAGGTGAGGAGTGGGACCAGCACCCATGCCCCTGTTCTTGATGTAGTTGAATACTCTCCCTATTTTCAGGCAATTGCTGAAGTAGGCTTGAGTAATGTGCAAAAACCAAGGGGAAGAAAGCTGGGGTAGCCCTTAAAACAACAACATTGTCCCTTCAAAAGGACCCAGTTGCTTCAACTGCTCGAGCAGAGCACTTCATCTCAGCACACTTTGCAAACGCATGGCATGTAAATGTTTTAAATAAGTAACAGGTGATATAATGGGTGGAGACAAGAGTATCTGCAGCCAAACTGAGGCACAAGAAAAGAAAGCCATGGTTTATGGTCCCTCATTATGACAAGTCCCTCAGTATGTTAGAAAAAAATAGGATTTGTTGTGACTGAAATTGCTGTGGATGAAATAAAATGTAAAATCCACTGCCAAAATTCCTGAACTCTCACCATTTCAGTCCCTACCAGCTCCCTCTCATGGACTACTAACTACGTGCACTATCCACAGAAAGGAAACGGCGGGTGCAATGTAGACTAGCCCCTCGTGGTGCACCCTGGGGAACGTGACTTGTCACGGCTAAATAGTCTACACAGCCGGCTGCTGGACCTCACAAGGGATTTCCCAGCATGAAAAAAATGCCATACGAAATAAATAAATAAATAAATAAATAAATCCACAAGTTGTCCAACATCACTTCAAATCTCAAGAGGAGGCAATGGAACTGAGCCAACAAATGCATTGTAAAGTCCAGTTTTGCCCCAGTTATTATTTCCACTCATCTCCTCTGTCCCACTTTTCTATACCCCACCTTCTCTATCTCACTATCCATGCCACAGCCATTTTAAATATTCTGGAGGGCACAAAATTAGATGGGGTAGAAACTTCTTTATTTGGTCTGAAGGCTATTTTAAACATTTCAAGGGAGAGCAGAGAAAATTTTGGAGGGGCAGGCCTCTGGACCGCTTGGCTACTGGCCTGCCACCACATTCACACACACCTATTACTGCTCCAATCTTCCATGAAGCATTTATCCCAATCAAATACTTTTCTTCAAATTTGAAAACCTGCCAAACAATGGATATGATTTCAGTGATCTCACCTGCAGTTACCAACTACTACATACACACATACATCACTTCTGTTTTGCAGTTACGCTGTGCAAGCATAGAAAAGAAGTTTTTTTAAAAAAAGTAAGTCAAAGGAATTAAAGCATGAGATAAGGTAAAGAAAAGGAAACATGCCTAAAATTACTTCACACCAACACCATTCACTATATCACCATTCACTATATTCACCACATATAACCTAAAAATCCAAGATGGCGGCCGCAAGTTAACGCGGCCGATAACAGCTCCGGAGAAAGCCGAAAAGAACCTTCAAAAACCTTTGAAAACCCACCGAAATCCCTAAATTTCACCTTTGGGATTCTGGAGAGGTGGTGGTTGCCGGTGGGGTGAGTCGCTTCTTTGAGGGGGAGTACTGGCCGAGACGCATCAGTCTCCGGAACGACGCGATGAAACGGGACCCAGTGAGTTACCGGAGACAGCTGTAGGCTGCCGGGGTCTGCAAGGGGCTGTCGGGTACGTCCTAGACCGGCGGGGTTGGCGAGAACTGGAGCTCACTAAAGGCCAGAAGACTCTGAATGCGAGGCTTCGAGCCGGACCAGCGGGGCTTGCGGGAGTTGGAGACTTCTGAGAGCTGCTGGAGGCTTCTGGAAGCCTCTGAAATCGACCGCTGGAGCCTGGAAGCCGTCGGAGGTGAGCTAGGCCGGTGGAGTTGGTGGCGGCCTAGCAGACCCGGGGCGGCTCAGAAGGGAGTCCAGCGGATGCAGCGGAGCCCTCGGAGCTTCCGGAGACCATCAAGGGCTGCCAGAGGCCTCGAAGTGCGAACTGAGAGGGAGACGGACGAGGCGGCCCCCCGCCATAGACTATCTGGTCGTTTTCCCGGACCACTTTTTGAGAGGGCCCGGAGGCTCCTGATGTGGGAGCTGTTTGGAACTGGTGGCGAACGTGGCAGCCCTAGAAGACGCGGATGGGACGGAGGCCGGACTGATAGCCCTGTCGAGAAGGCAGAAGAATAACAATAAGAACAATTACTCGGACTAACATCATTGAGTTAAGGTGGCAGAGAACTTGCAGGAGTCCCTTGGTGTGAATGTGGACCCCCCCCTGGGTGAGAGACGAGGAAGGGGGGGTTAAGATTGTATAAGTGTGGAAGAGTACCCCCTGGGTGAGAGGCAAGTGGGGCAGGAGTGATTGTGGTGAGTGTTGGTACCTCTCCCCGACCAGTGAGAGAAGTTGGGGGAGAGGTGCAGGGTGTGAGTGGGGTGGTGCTAGACCCTACCAGTGCCGAGAGCGAGAGCTGGTGCACTGGGGGGTCTTACCACTGCCCAAGAGTGTGTGGGAGTGCATGATGGATGGTTGGGAGAAGGGACTCTTAAATAACCCTAAGAATTCCGGAGGCCTGGGAGTGGAGGCTACTGGGCCAGAACCGGGAATCTCCGGGGGCTATATGGCAGGCCATCTGATTCGGGTGGTGACGGGCAGGGGACGGTATGACGGGAACCAGAGGGCATGCCATCTTTGGGGAAGGCGCCCCCGGTGTTTGTTACCGGTGGTGCGTTCCGGCCCCCCGTGTTCACACCCAGGCCCTGGTAAGCAGATCCTCATGGGCTCCGGTCTCCAGCTGCTGCTGTTGAACGCCAGGTCGGTGAACAACAAAGCCCCCCTTATAAGTGACTTGATCACGGATGAGGGGGCCGACCTGGTATGTATTACCGAGACCTGGCTGGCACCAGAGGGGGGAGTGGCCCTCTCGGAAATGTGCCCAGCCGGGTTTCAGGTCTGGCATCAGCCGAGACACCGGGGCAGGGGAGGAGGGGTGGCAGTGGTCATTTGAGAGTCTCTTGTGGCCTTCAGGGGCGCTGCTCCACAAGTGGCCGGGTGTGAGACCCTGTTTTTCAAGTTGGGTTCACGAGAACAGTTGGGAGTGTTGCTGCTGTACCAGCCTCCCTGCTGCGTAGCAACCTCTCTGCCTGAGCTGCTCGAGGCTGTCTCGGGGTTGGCAGTGGAGTTCCCCAGACTTATGGTTCTGGGGGACTTTAATCTGCCATCTCTGGGACGGGACTCGGAGGCGGCTCGGGAGTTCATGGCTACCATGGCAGCTATGGGCCTGTCTCAGATTATTCGTGACCCGACTTGGGACAGTGGTCTCACCCCGGACTTAGTTTTCTTGTCTGAGCAGTGGCAATGTGATCTGAGGGGAGAGTTACATCTTTCCCCATTGTCATGGTCAGACCACGCCCTGGTGACCCTTAGACTCTCTTGTGCTGCCCCACTCCACAGGGAGGCGGGACCTATTCGATTGGTCCGCCCCCGGTGACTGATGGACCCAGTGAGGTTTCAGAAGGAGCTGGGGGTTATTCCCGAGGACTTGCTTCACGGTCCAGTGGAGCTCCTGGCCGCGGCCTGGAACAGGGCCGCGGCTGGAGCCCTGGACAAGATCGCGCCTATGCGACCTCTCCGGCCCTACTTGGCCCGCCGCTCTCCGTGGTTTACCGAAGAGTTAAGGGCCTTGAAGAGGGTTAAGAGATGTCTAGAGCGCCACTGGAGAAAGACGAAGACTGAATCTGACCGAACACAATCTAGAGCTGCAGTTAAGGCCTACCTTGTGGCGGTAAGAGCGGCGAAACGTGAATATTTCTCCGTTCTTATAGCATCCGCAGAATGCCGCCCGACGGCCCTTTTTAAAATTACAAGATCACTGTTGGGTCAGGAGCAGGGGAAGACCCACTTACAGGGCCGATCAGAAGAGTTTTCTGAGCATCTGCAGGATAAAATCGCCCAGATTCATTCCACGTTGGACTCCAAGCATGAGACAGGATCTGTGGAGATGCCAGGGGCTCGTACTTACCACGTTATCTGGGAACAGTTTGATCCTGTTGCGCCTGAGGAAGTGGACAGGATCCTCCGGACTGTGAACGCCACCACATGCCAGCTTGACCCTTGTCGCTCCTGGCTGGTGAAATCGGCCAGTGAGGTGACATGTGGATGGGTCCAGGCGATGATTAATTTGTCCTTGAGTGAGGGGGTGTTCCCGGAGGCCTTTAAGGAGGCGCTGGTGCACCCCCTCCTCAAGAAGCCGTCCCTGGACCCTACCATCCTGGGCAATTTTCGCCCAGTCTCCCACCTTCCCTTTTTGGGAAAGGTGGTTGAGAAGGTGGTGGCGTGGCAACTCCAGAGGATTCTGGAAGAAACGGATTATCTAGACCCCTTCCAGTCAGGTTTCAGGCCGGGATATGGGATGGAGACCGCATTGGTCGCGCTTATGGATGATCTTTGGCGAGAGCGGGATGGAGGGAGTGCGTCCATCCTAGCTCTCTTAGATCTCTCAGCGGCTTTCGATACCGTCGACCACGGTATACTTTTGGGACGGCTCAGGGAGTTGGGGGTGGGCGGCGTAGTTTTGCGCTGGTTCGCCTCCTTCCTCCGGGGCCATTCCCAGTCAGTGTTGATAGGGGAGGAGAGGGCTGACCCCCGGCCCCTGACTTGTGGGGTGCCGCAGGGGTCGGTTCTCTCTCCTCTCCTGTTCAACATCTACATGAAGCCGCTGGGCGAGATCATCCGTCACCATGGGATGAGGTATCACCAATATGCTGATGATACCCAGGTATACATCTCCATCCCAGGTGAAGTAAGTGATGCGGTCGATGCCTTATCTCAGTGTCTGGAGGCTGTGGGGGCCTGGATGGGGAACAACAGGCTTCAACTGAACCCTGGTAAGATGGAGTGGCTGTGGATTGATGGCCCCCCTAGATCCGGGAAGTTGTCATCTTTGGTTCTGGGTGAGGTGGCACTACCTCGCTCGGATCCAGTGCAGAATCTGGGGGTCCTCCTGGACTCGCGACTCCTGCTCGAAGAACAGGTGGCAGTCACGGCCAGGAGGGCCTTTGCACAACTTCGTGTTGTACGCCAGTTACGCCCTTTCCTGGATCGGGAGGCCCTCCGAACAGTCACTCACGCCCTTGTCATCTCCCGTATAGATTACTGTAATGCGCTCTACATGGGGCTACCCCTGAAGAGTATCCGGAAGCTTCAGCTGGTGCAGAATGCCGCGGCGCGAGCAGTTATGGGTGCCATGAGATCAGCACATGTAACACCTCTGCTACGCGAGCTGCATTGGCTACCAGTTTGCTTCCGGGTCCAATTCAAGGTGTTGGTGATTACCTTTAAAGCCCTATATGGCATAGGGCCAGGGTACCTGAGGGACCGTCTCGTCCCGATAACGTCGGCCCGCCCCACCCGTACATGCAGAGAGGGCATGCTTCGGATCCCCTCAACAAGAGAATTCCATCTAGCGGGGTCCAGGAGATGTGCCTTCTCTGCGATAGCGCCCGCCTTATGGAACATCTTGCCCCTGGAGGTGAGACTGGCCCCCTCACTCCTGGCCTTCCGGAAGGCCCTCAAGACCTGGCTCTGCCACCGGGCCTGGGACGACAGAAGCGGTAGTGCCTCCTGGGGTTGGCTGGCCCCGTAGTAATACGATCGATACTACGGTCCCCAATCCATCTTGGATTCATGTAATTTATTGTTCGATGTATTTTAGATGATGTTTTTGTATAGTTTTTAAACTTTCAATTGTTGTAACCCGCCCAGAGTCCCTTGCAGGGGAGATGGGCGGGGAATAAATTGAAATAATAATAATAATAATAAAAAAATAATATCTTTCCATACCTTTCCATCTTGGCAAACCATCCTTGCTCCTACCACATCCCTAGAGCACTTCATAAATTTCCTCTTGTTCTTGGACCCCCGGTGGGGGATTGGCAACTTGTGATGTGTCTCCGCAATCTCCGTGATAGACCGGGCAGCGTGTACCTTTTTTTGGTCTCAGGCAGGTCTCCTTAGAGCCCAGAAGTGTTCTCCGGGTTAAGGAGAACCCCAGGAATCCCCCCATCTGTTCTCCAGGCGGCTGGATGCAGCCAGAAGACTGCAAAATTGTGTTTCACAATTGACTGGTGAGCTAGCAGCCGGGAGGCAGGGTTGCCATCTTTTCCTAAGCCGTGCTAGAGCCTTAAACAGACTCAAAATCTGCCTACCCCATTTCTAAACAACAGTTTTTAGAGAGGCTTTTTGCAACAAGGAAATGCAGAACCTCTTGGTGATTTTCATTATTTTTTGGAAGTTATTAAGTTGTCAATTTGTCAAGTTGTCAGATATATATATATAGGGTGTGTGTGTATATATATATATATATATATATATATATATATATATATATATATATGGAATATATATATATTTGCAAGCCTCTTGCAAAATATATATATATTTCTTCTTTTTAAATCGTATTGTTTGATTTAAAGATTTTCACCTGTTTACTGTTACTTTTTCAAAGCTTGCAGGATTACAAAAGAATTACCCACTTTATTGAATCTGCGGAGCTGAACTTTGATCTGCTTTCATTTTGTTTATTCTCACTTTCTCACTCTACTTTCATGTCTAATCAACATTTTTGGTCTAAAGGACTTTCTCAGTCTTTTGCCTAATATGTTCCTGAGGCACTAGAGGGCGCCATAATGTTCTGTGGAGGGACATGGAAGATATTAAAGATATTTTCAAGGAGTTTTACCTCAAGGTTACTCATACTCTGGAGCATCTTTTAGAACTTGTAAACTTAAGTATATCAACAAACTGAAAAGGATGAAAATGACAAGGATGAAAGTTATTTCGAGAACAATGTTCTTCTTTCAAAGAAGAAAATGAGGAGTAACGTCCCAAAGCCAAAAAGTGAAGGGAAAGAGATTCGCCTCTGGAATGTCAATTTTGAAGACGGAAAAGCTTTGGGCATAGAGGGAATGGATATGGCTGCACTCTTGGAATATCAAGACCAAAGACAAGATTTAAGCCTCAAGGGACAGAAAGTCTTTGAAGATGAGTTGGACTTTACAAGGCTGGTCGAGGTTTGCAAGGAGAAAGCCCTGTGTGTAACATTGAGATATGTAAATGCCTTAGTTTATTTTGAAATGGGTTAACTGTTTAATTGTGCTTATTAGGATGGTCTTTTAAAGGTTTAGACAGATGTTTTTGCTTTTGGGATAATGTATTTATCTTGGGTAAAAGGATATTAATAAGGTTTAAATATGTATTGGTGGAGATATAATGTTTAACTATATAAATGCTTTGGTTAGGAGTAAAATTGTAATGAAGAAGGATAATATTTGATTATCTGTCTATTAGGTGGAAAAAATTATGTTATCAAAATGTTTTCTTTATATATTCTTCTCGAGGGAAAAATAGTTAGTTTTAGAGGAAATGTTATATTGAGAATGGAAATGCTTTATAGAAGTAATGTTTACTCCTGCTTAAATTAGAGTAAGCGATTGATATTGAGTTATCTATATCTTTGTTGTAGAAAGTTGGAAGTCATTATGTATGTAGTAGGTAGTAGGTAGTAGTTCTTTTTGTACTTTCACACATTTTAGTTCTTTTTTTCTTGTAGTATTCTTTATGTCATTTCTTGTAATTTTTATGTATTTGTTGAAAAACTCAATAAAGCTTTAATAAAAAAATAAAATTCCTCTTGTTCTTTATCCTTTTTTACCTTGGTCTTTAGAAAAGCTCATAAGTTCTGTGCGACCTCCATTTTCTCAGTCTTCCCCTTCTTCTCGATCCATTCCCTCTTCCTTCATATACAGTATGTGTTTTTCAATGTGATTCTCATCCGTTCCCTTATACCCAAACTACCTCACAGCACTTGTTTTGTACTCAGTTATATATTCAACCCAGAATTCATTCAGCATCCATTCTTGTTTTACTACACATGCACACGTCTTAAGTAGCCTAGTTCCACAGCATTCAGCCTGCCTTCATGTTTTTCCTGAGATACTCAGTTCGCACTTCCATATAAAAGTATGGTCCAAAGCACGCTCTTACACACAGACATTTTCATTTCTTTTGACAAACATTTATTCCTCACCACACATCACATACTACCCACACCTTTCTAATAGCACTTGTATATCTTTATTATTTCTATCTATTTTACCATCTTTGGTAAACATTCTGTCTGAGTAATGCACATTCATCTACTTGCTCTAGTTATATATAACTTGAAATTGTTCACTCAGTTTTCCCTATCGAACACAACTACCTTTGCCTTTGATTTTCAGATTTGTACTCCTTGTTGCATTGTAAAATATTTTTTTTAAATTACACCCCACCCAGTTACAGAGAGTGTGAGTGGCCCACATCTAAATAACAAAGCAGTCCAACAACCAATAATATAAACCTAACATCAAAAGCAAAACTAACTAAATACATTAAAAGCATTAAAACCAATCATGCCACAGCTTTCAAGTGCTCTTCTAAAGAGTCTCTGTTTGTCTTAAAGGAGTGTGGGGGCCATGGAGATTTCATAGGGATGATGCAGCTACTGAAAAGGCTTGCCTGCAGTCTACCTCCCCATCTGCTGAGGAGGGGGAAGCCAGAGCATCTCCTTGTAAGTTGATTGATGTGATTTATTTACTATTTTTCATTGCAGATTCCTGTGCCTATATGCAAATCTAAAGGATTAACATTTATTTTTTTCATTATCCTTTCTGTTACACTATGCACACTACAACACACCTACCTTTGTTTCTTGTATGTTGCTTTGGTGCTCCTTGTCATACTCTGACAAAAAAGTAGCACACCACTTTTCAAAATATGCCAGATATTTTTTGGCAAGGCCACTCTTTCCATAACTTCACAGTGTTCATCAAGAAAAGATTCCATTTTATCTTCAATTTGGTTCTCTCAGTATCTCAACTGCCTTATACTGATATAGATCTTATCCTGAGTCAGACCACGGAGCTCAGTATTATGACTGGTAGCTGCTCTCCAGAGTCTCTACTGGGAATTTTTCCTCTGAGAGGTTAGAGCAGTGTTTCTCAACCTTGGCAACTTTAAGCTGTGTAGACTTAACTTCCCCATGCTGGCTGGGGAATTCTGGGAGTTGAAGGCCACCCACCTTAAAGTTGTCAAGGTTGAGAAACACTGGGTTAGAGATTCTGGCTGGGACCTTCTGCAGGCAAGCAGGAATTAACTGAGATACAGCCCTTCCTCTCATCTTGGAAATAACAAGGGGTATTATGTTGAGGGCTAGCACGGGAGCCTGTGAGGAATATTTCTTGGGAGAAATTGATGCACTGGCCAGAAATTGGATTTCACTTTATTTTCACATTGCTGATCAGCCAGTTTTTCTACTCAACTTTCTATTGCTTGTCTTCCCAGGTTATCTGAGGGACTGCCTCGTCCCCATTACATCGTCCCGTCCTACTCGATCTTGCAGAGAGGGCATGCTGCGGACCCCCACTATGAAAGAATTCCATCTAGCGGGGTCTCGGAGGCGGGCCTTCTCTGCAGCGGCACCTGCCCTATGGAACACCCTTCCCCCAGAAATAAGACAGGCCCCTTCACTCCTGGACTTCAGGAAACAATTAAAAACTTGGCTCTGTGATCTCGCCTGGGGCAAGAGGGAAAGTGGTCAAGCCTGGGGATGGCTGATTTCTTAGAGCCACCTTAAATATTTTAAATAAGTTTTGCTTCACTGTTTGAACCACCTACCACTTGGTTTTTATTATATTTATTTTTATTGTATTTTTTATTGTATTTTAATGATGTTGTTGTAGCTGTGAACCGCCCAGAGTCCCTCCTTGAGGGGGAGATGGGCGGTCATAGAAATTTAATAAATAAAATAAAATAAAATAAAATAAAATAAAATAAAATAAAATAAAATAAAATAAACCTGGAATCCAGGCAATAGCTTTCTATCTGTGGTTAAATCTGCAACATTTGAAATCTAAAGAAGCTATTTAGAAGTCCTAAAATAGTGTCTAATACCAATCCTTGGACAGGATGAACAAAACGAAAATGGTGTATATTCCAGAAGAAAAGCAGATCAAAGTATTGCTAGGTGCCATTTTGGAGGAAAAGATAGAATATAAATGTCCTCAATGAATAAATATTTTCCCTAGTTTTCTTCAAACTTGCAAAGCCATTTGGATCTAGTTTGCAGATCACGCCTATGGTCTGCTCTCTAGGTAAGACATAAAAGACCGGGGTAAGTTCATAAATGAGTCCCTTACAATATATGAGAAGACACGAAATTCTTTTTTTTAATAAATGGAGTAAAAGGAGCAAAGAAAGAGAGAAGAAAGAGAAAAGAAAAAGCGCAGAAAGAATTAAAAGAAATAGAAGAAGCTTCCAATTTCCTTTGCAGCAAATATAAGTACAATTACAAAATTAACTCTTACTCTATGATTACAAAAAAAGGTCACTTTTTTCTATTATCCATTTTTTTTTCTAATCATCAAAACCACAAGTCATAAGCGCGTTTTTTTCTGTTTCATGCAAAAAGTCTATAAGTGGTTTCCAGTCAGCCATAAATGTAGATATTGTTCTTTCTCTGATCAAAGAAGTTAATTTAGCCATCGAGAAGACACAAATTGCTGAACAGTGTTGGAGAGAAAACTAATGAGCACTGCAGCTCCCTCTCCCTTCTCAGCTGTTTTTACAGCAAGGTTCCTCCCTGGTTGTTCGTCTACTCAAGTCAAGTCCACGAACCCAATACTCCGTCTCCAGAGAGTTTATTTGTAAGGGTCTGCAGAGCCTGGTTAGTCACACAATGGGCATGTTACTAACACTCCCAAACTGAAAGACCCACTCCCACCGCAAAATATCGGCAATGTCTACAGGAACAAGAGACTCAAAGTACAAACAGATTATTGGTTACAAGTTAGGTGTCAAGCAACTCCATAACTGGATACAGATGAAGTCATAGTAAGGTAAGCATGCCTATTAGAAAAATACGCACTAAGCAGTTTCTTATCTCTGCTGTGCTATGTGCTAGGCTGGTCTACTGCACCAGACAGAAATCTCTGTTCCTACAACAGCCATGTGTGATATTGCCATTGCACTGAGATTGCTGTAAGAAAGATGGAGAGGCTCCATCCAGGAAAAAACAGAAAGGAAAATCTGCGGCCTGACTTAGGTGCTATACATAGTAGGCCTATCATGGATCTGCAAAAATCTAGATAGCCACTATATTACAGAAAGAGACATAGAAAACTCAAACACTGCTGCCATTTGGTGGCCATCCATAGTTTTGCAGCCCAGATATAAGCTGCTCAAAAAAATAAAGGGAACACTGAAATAAGACATCCTAGATCTGAATGAATGAAATATTCGTATTAATTACTTTGTTCATTACATAGTTGAATGTGCTGACAACAAAATCACACAAAAAGCAATGGAAATCAAATGTAAGCAACCCCTGGAGGTCTGGATGTGGAGTTACACTCAAAAATTAAAGTGGAAAAGAACACTACAGGCTGATCCAACGTTGATGTAATGTCCTTAAAACAAGTCAAAATGAGGCTCAGTAGTGTGTGTGGCCTCCACGTGCCTGTATGACCTCCCTACAATGCCTGGGCATGCTCCTGATGAGGTGGCGGATGGTCTCCTGAGGGATCTCCTCCCACACCTGGACTAAAGCATCCCCCAACTCCTGGACAGTCTGTGGTGCAACGTGGCGTTGGTGGATGGAGCGAGACATGATGTCCCAGATGTGCTCAATTGGATTCAGGTCTGGGGAACGGGCGGGCCAGTCCATAGCATCAATGCCTTCGTCTTGCAGGAACTGCTGGCACACTCCAGCCACATGAGGTCTAGCATTGTCTTGCATTAGGAGGAACCCAGGGCCAACCGCACCAGCATATGGTCTCACAAGGGGTCTGAGGATCTCATCTCGGTACCTAATGGCAGTCAGGCTACCTCTGGCGAGCACATGGAGGGCTGGGCGGCCCCCTAAAGAAATGCCACCCCACACCATTACTGACCCACTGCCAAACCGGTCATGCTGGAGGATGTTGCAGGCAGCAGAACGTTCTCCACGGCGTCTCCAGACCCTGTCACGTCTGTCACATGTGCTCAGTGTGAACCTGCTTTCATCTGTGAAGAGCACAGGGCGCCAGTGGCGAAGTTGCCAATCTTGTGTTCTCTGGCAAATGCCAAACGTCCTGCACGGTGTTGGGCTGTAAGCACACACCCCACCTGTGGACGTCGGGCCCTCATACCACCCTCATGGAGTCTGTTTCTGACCGTTTGAGCAGCCACACACACATTTGTGGCCCACTGGAGGTCATTTTGCAGGGCTCTGGCATTGCTCCTCCTGTCCCTCCTTGCACAAAGGCGGAGGTAGCGGTCCTGCTGCTGGGTTGTTGCCCTCCTACGGCCTCCTCCATGTCTCCTGATGTACTGACCTGTCTCCTGGTAGCGCCTCCATGCTCTGGACACTACGCTGACAGACACAGCAAACCTTCTTGCCACAGCTCGCATTGATGTGCCATCCTGGATGAGCTGCACTACCTGAGCCACTTGTGTGGGTTGTAGACTCCGTCTCATGCTACCACTAGAGTGGAAGCACCGCCAGCATTCAAAAGTGACCAAACCATCAGCCAGAAAGCATAGGAACTGAGAAGTGGTCTGTGGTCACCACCTGCAGATCCACTCCTTTACTGGGGATGTCTTGCTAACTGCCTATGCTTTCCGCCTATTGTCTATTCCATGTGCACAACAGCATGTGAAATTGATTGTCAGTCAGTGTTGCTACCTAAGTGGACAGTTTGATTTCACAGAAGTGTGATTGACTTGGACTTACATTGTGTTGTTTCAGTGTTCCCTTTATTTTTTTGAGCAGTGTAGTTGGCCTAGTACAGGGGTCGGCAAACTTTTTTTGCCGGGAGCCATTTTGACATGCTCGTGCACATTTTGAAGTGCTCGAGAGCCAGGGGGCGGGGTTTGCGGGCGGGGGCCAATCGCGTGGAAGGGGGCGGGGTTTCGGGCGGGAGCCAATCGCATGGAAGGGGGCGGGTTTTGCGGGCGGGAGCCAATCGCGTGGAAGGGGGTGGGGTTTGCAGGCGGGAGCCAATCGCGTAGAAGGGGGCGGGGGCTCACGGAGGGAGGGGGTGCAGCCAGCGGCTCCGCGCAGCGAGGGGCTCCGCGAACCCGCCCCGGCCGCCCCACCGGGAGTGGCGGAGAAACAGCTGCCACCCTCCGCTCCCCAGAATATCGTGGGGCAAAGGGAAACCTGCCTGGAGGGGTCATCAGGAGCACAGGATCCGGCCCCAGCCCAGCCCGGCCCGCAGCTTCGGCGCCCTCCCCTCACCATCGCGAAAGTCCCAGGCGACGGCGGGGGCATGTTCGACCTGCTCGTGCAGCACGGGGTGGCCAACCCCGGAGACTCCGCGGCCCCCCGGCTGCAGCTCTTCCACTGCCTCTCCTCCTCTCTGGCAGCCGGGGGGCCGCGGAGTCTCTGGGGGCGGCCGCCCCGTGCTGCACGAGCAGGTTGAACATGTCCCCGCCGTCGCCTGGGACTTTCGCGATGGCGAGGGGAGGGCGCCGAAGCTGCGGGCCGGGCTGGGCTGGGGCCGGATCCTGTGCTCCTGATGACCCCTCCGGGCAGGTTTCCCTTTGTCGTGGGGCAAACCTTCACCCTGCACCGCCCTGCCGCTCGCGTCCCGGGCGAGCGAGGCATGGAGAGAAGGGGAGACGGAGGGGCTCCCTCTCCAGCCTCTGCGCCCCTTCAGGCCCGTCTCTGCGAGGCCCGGCGCGGCAGGGAGGCGCTGCTGGCCTACCCGGAGGGCCTCCCACGGCCGCTTCTCCAAGGCGGGTTGCAGAGCGCGCGCTGCGCCCACGGGAACGCCTGGTCCCTCCAGCTCCGCCAGCAGCGCCGCCCTCCCCATCCTGCCGCCCGGCAAACCTCCGCCGGCTCCGTCCCCCCTCCGCCACCGCCCCAGCCAGGCCCCCTGTGCTGCCCTGCCACTCGCGACCCAGGAGGCGGCACAGGAGCGGCTGCAGGGGCAACGTGTGTGCGTGAGAGTCAGCTCCGGGGGTTGCGGGGAGGGGGAGGCTGTGTTTCCCCGCTTACGCGACCCAGGAGGCGGCGCAGGAGCGGCTGCAGGGGCAACGTGTGTGCGTGAGTGTCAGCTCCGGGGGTTGCGGGGAGGGGGAGGCTGTGTTTCCCCCCTTTGGGTTGCAAACGGCCTTGCATGCGGGCCTGATCAAAGCCAAAATGCTTTTTTTTTTTGAAACGCGACCCAGGAGGCGGCGCAGGAGCGGCTGCAGGGGCAACGTGTGTGCGTGAGAGTCAGCTCTGGGGGTTGCGGGGAGGGGGAGGCTGTGTTTCCCCGCTTACGCGACCCAGGAGGCGGCGCAGGAGCGGCTGCAGGGGCAACGTGTGTGCGTGAGAGTCAGCTCCGGGGGTTGCGGGGAGGGGGAGGCTGTGTTTCCCCCCTTTGGGTTGCAAACGGCCTTGCATGCAGGCCTGATCCATGTTGCTGCCATCATTTTAAAAAACAAATGGCACTTGTGGGGGGGGGAAGGCATCTTGTATTAATTTTAGGGGGGGAAAGAAGGCAAAGGCGAGAGAGCAATAGGCGCATGGAAGTTTTGAAGAGAGAGTGACCAATTCTTGAACGCGAAAGGTACACGTTGGAAGATGGAGATCCACAGGGGTGGTTGTCAAGACAGGAATTCAGACCTAGAAATCCTATGTTGGGCTCGGGGCCAGCGAGGAGGAGGGAGAAGGAAGAGGAGACAGAAGGGGAAACGGAGAAGGAATTTTTAGGAAAAGGGAAAAGAGAGAAATGCGGCCCAGGACGCGGCGCGCGTGAGAGTCAGCTCCGGGGGTTGCGGGGAGGGGGAGGCTGTGTTTCCCCCCTTTGGGTTGCAAACGGCCCTGCATGTAAAGCCGTTTGCAACCCAAAGGGGGGAAACACAGCCTCCCCCTCCCCGCAACCCCCGGAGCTGACTCTCACGCACACACATTGCCCCTGCAGCCGCTCCTGCGCCGCGTTTAAAAAAAAAAGCGTTTTGGCTTTGATCAGGCCCGCATGCAAGGCCGTTTGCAACCCAAAGGGGGGAAACACAGCCTCCCCCTCCCCGCAACCCCCGGAGCTGACTCTCACGCACACACGTTGCCCCTGCAGCCGCTCCTGCACCGCGTTTCAAAAAAAAAAAGCGTTTTGGCTTTGATCAGGCCCGCATGCAAGGCCGTTTGCAACCCAAAGGGGGGAAACACAGCCTCCCCCTCCCCGCAAGCCCCGGAGCTGACTCTCACGCACACACGTTGCCCCTGCAGCCGCTCCTGCGCCGCGTTTCAAAAAAAAAAAGCGTTTTGGCTTTGATCAGGCCCGCATGCAAGGCCGTTTGCAACCCAAAGGGGGGAAACACAGCCTCCCCCTCCCCGCAAGCCCCGGAGCTGACTCTCACGCACACACGTTGCCCCTGCAGCCGCTCCTGCGCCGCGTTTCAAAAAAAAAAAGCGTTTTGGCTTTGATCAGGCCCGCATGCAAGGCCGTTTGCAACCCAAAGGGGGGAAACACAGCCTCCCCCTCCCCGCAAGCCCCGGAGCTGACTCTCACGCACACACGTTGCCCCTGCAGCCGCTCCTGCGCCGCCTCCGACAGCGCTGCGTCCTGGGCCAGCAGCGCCTCCCTGCCGCGCCGGGCCTCGCTCAGTGCGAGAGCCAGGGGGCGGGGTTTGCGGGCAGGGGCCAATCGCGTGGAAGGGGCGGGGGTGAGTTCAGCTGCAGAAGAGCCACACTCAAGGGGCCAAAGAGCCGCATCTGGCTCGCGAGCCGCCATTTCCGACCCTTGGCCTAGTACATAGAGATATCAAAAGTGCCTCCAGTCCTTAACAAAGTGCATTGTTGTTTCACTCCACATCCACCATTATATTCCTACACTGGGCTACTCCACACAATTGCCATACCTAAACTGACCATATTTCCTTGAGACAAAAACGGGACAAGAGGAACGGGCGGGGGTGGAGCGGCTGGTTGGGGGGGCCAGGGGGGTCACCTCCACCTGTCGGCACGCGGGGGGGCAGGCTGGGAGGCACAGTGGGTGGGGGCGGAGTGGCTGGTTGGGGGGGTGGGGGGGTTTGCCTCCGCCTATCAGCCCACGGGAGGTGCGGGCTGGGCAGCACGATGGGCAGGGGCGGAGCAGCTGATTGGAGGGAACCCGGAAGGGGAATTGCCTCCACCTGTTGCGGTGCTGGGCCCGCCTCTCCCACCTCCTTTGCCGCGCACTGGTGGGTGGGGGCGATTCCTCCTCTGGGTTCCCTCCGGTTGGCTGCTCCGCCTCCGCCTGTTCCTGAAAAATGGGACAAAACCAGCATTTATGTTAAAACGACGGGGCGGTTGAGAAAAGGGGAAAAATGGGACTGTCCCGTTCAAAATGGGACGTATGGTCAGACTAGCCATACCTTACTCTTTTCCACCCTCACAAAGGAAATAATTATTATAGGTTACCTGACAGGGCTGGCAAAGTTCAGGTTGTTGAAACACAGAAACACACCCATGTGGACCTTTATGCACCCTTTGGCAAGGTGACTTTTAAAAACATTGTAAATGCTTATACATTCAGAAAAATCACCAGTATTTAATAGTCTGATTCTTTAAAAGTCTGTAATGTCAGAAATATTATGAACCCCAGCCTTTGCTCCTACCTTCTGGTTTTGGGTAGATGCACTAGCGCCCAGTCTCAGCTGTACCAACTCCCTAGACTCCTCAACAGCTTCTCAGGAGGCAGCCATCACCAACCTCCAGGAAGATTTAAAAACAAAGAATTGGGAACTTCCTTTCCCAGACAGTGGGGAGTTCAAGCATTGTTAGGATTGTTTGCTCATTCACTGAACAAAATAACGGTAGAGGCTTTTAATGAAGACGACAGAATAGTGACTTGGCTCTCTCAGTTTCTAGAAGGACCCCAGGCTCTTTTTTCAAATGAAAGGCTGCATTTGACTCTGAATCTAGGGATTGTGATTATGACCCAGGGAAGACATGGCCCTCTTGGCCCCTCCTGGGGATGCCCATAGCAAATCCAGAGTGAAATAAGAAGCAGTAAGTGTACCAGATTTAATTTGGTTTATATACAATTAGTTCTTGATGGGTAGCCTAAATCCACCCCAAAGTGAGTTGTTTTCACTGTCTGCTTGAAAATAAGTGGATGTGATACAATATGATGCTCTACCTGAATTGGTTCTAGGAGGTGGTTGTCCTTTCTGAATCACTTCTTCATTTACAGATAAATAGTTGTTCATCCTCCACTCTAGGTCCCGCAATCTTTTTTCTTCCTGTACATAAAGATTACTAGTTTAGGTCCTTCCCTCACTTGAATCAAACCACAGCACTGACATGCCTGGCAACATTTATTTTCTTCATTGACTCATGAGAATGTCTTCATCTTGTCCCCAGCCGATGAACAAAACTGGTTTAAGTTGTCCTTAACTGAAGCAATATTAAAGCAGTATTTTCCCTCTTATTCTGGCACCATCCAAGAGCTTAAACACTTCAGGGGTATACAATCTTTTAGTCACCCATTACCTTGAAAGGAAGTTGGGTCACTACAATGACTTGAAACAGAAGCCAGAGAGGCAGGATAGGATTAGCAATTGGGTCAGCAAATTTCAGGTTGGCTCAAGAAAGGGTTATGGTTAGGTTTATGGTATGTGGCATTTGAAAGGATTAGATGAATTCATGAAGGCTTCAAAAAGGAACTTCCATGCCCAGAGACACTAAGACCATTTCAGTCAGGTTTCAGATTGGGATTAGTGCTGAGATAGCCTTGATCGGGCTTAGCGGAGCTGGGATGGCAGTAGTGGATCTGTCCTTGTGCTCCTTGATCTCTCAGTGGCTTTTGATACCGTCGACCATGGTATCTTCTGAGCTAGCTCTGTGGGTTGGGGATTGTGGGCACCATTCTACGGTGGCTCTCTTCCTTTCTCTGGGGCCAGTTCCAGTTGGTGTTGGTTGGTGGGGAGAGATTGTCCCTCAGGCCCCTCCTTTGTGGGGTGCCGCAGAGTTCTACTCTCTCTCTCAGCGTTCTACTCCCTCCTTTTCAACATTAACATAAAACTGCTGGGTGAGGTCATCTGCCAGTTTGGGGTTTGGTATCATCAGTATGCTGACCTTGGATGGGGTAGTACTTCCCCCTTCAAGGTCAATCTGGCGGTCTTCCTGGACTCACAGCTCCTGCTTGAAGAGCAGGGGTCAGTTGTGGCCAGGAAGGCCTTTGCACAACTCCATCTGGTGAGCCAGTTGTGCCGTTTCCTAGATCGGGGGGCCCTTCAGACAGTCACTCATGCCCTCGTCACCTCACAGCTTGACTACTGCAATGTGCTCTATATAGGGCTGCCCTTGAAGACCACCCAGAAGCTTCAATTAGTCCAGAATGCAGCAGCATGAGCAGTGATGGGCATGCCTTGGTATGCCCATGTAACAACCTCTGCTTTGTGAGCTCCACTGGTTGCCAGTTTGCTTCCAGGTATGATTCAAGGTCCTGGTTGTTACCTATAAAGCCCTACATGGCACAGGGCCTGGTTACTTGTGGGACCGCCTATCTCCCATAACATAAGCCTGGTCAATTCAATCTCCCAGGGTTGGCATGCCTCAGGGTCCTTTGATTAAACAATGCCATTTATTGGGACTCCAGAAGTGTAGCAGCGCTTGTCCTCTAGAACAAGGTTTCCCCCAAGATCCAAACGGCTCAACTCTGCTGTGGTTTAGAAGAGCCGTGAAGACCTGGCTCTTCACCCAGGCCTTCAGGGAGGGAGAGTGAAACCCCTTGCTTCATCACACTTGCCATCTTTTATCTTTATCTTTTATTGATTTTATTGTAATTTCTTTGATTGATTGATTGATTGATTGATGTTAGCCACCTAGAGTCATTGAGGGTCAGGTGGCATACAAGTTTAATAAGTTCTTGTTGTTGTTGTTGTTGTTGTTGTTGTGGTTATTATTATTTCCCAAACTAGGCAGCTCAGAAATATGGCCTAAAGTGATTTCTCTGATTCTATGAGGGTTTGCACTTATTATACCCTAATCAAGGAACTATTAACTCAGTCAATCAACCAAAGCAGCACACAACAGCCCAATCAAGGAACTACTAAGGAGAGAACAACACCTCCACCAACACAAGCAGGACAAGCCATGGTATATAAACAGAGAGCAAGTCCCACTCCCTTTTCGCACTGAAGATGTTGCCTAGTCTGGCAATGAAACATCTGCAAGAAAACAACAAGGCTCAGACAGCACCAAAGACTCCTCAATTCTGAAATTTATTTATTGATTTTGTATTTTGCCTGTCCTGCAATTGGCTCAGACTGGTATATATTCAGTATCTTGTATAATTCTATCAGCTCTGTGATCTAGGTGAGGTGATAGTGACTGGCAAAACAATATCTAGTAAGCTGTATGACTAAGCAGCTGGAGTGAAATAAAGTATATTCTTATTCAGAAAGATTTAAAAATTGCCATATATCCACTAAATTGAACTCCAAATATGTAAGCTTGTAACACTTTATACATACAAGAATTAAACTAAGTTGAACTATTTTTATGATTTAATAAAGTATCTAAACCTTTATTAAAATTTCCAAAAATAATTATCTGATCTAGTGCTAGAGTAAAAATAAATAAATCTCAAAACGTATGTAAAACATCTAAATGGCACTTAGTGGGACCATAATAATTAATAAATGCAATATGGTTATCAGAACATTTAATCACCAATATTAAACATATCCTACTGGATCACTTATTTTTTATTCTACTACACCTGTTCAAGATCTGTTAATCAAACTTACTACACCCTTGATGGATTTTGAATCACCATTTATAGTCCAGCTTCTGGATTATTAGTGGGTTTTTTAAAAAAAACTTCACATTTTAAATTATCTAGTTCAGTATAAATCTGTCTCCTCTTGGAAAGACGTCTAAGGCCTTTTACATTCAAGAAAATAACTAAAGACGACTAGTACAAAAATGGTAATGTTTTTAAAAATGTATTTCCATAGGTCAAGAAAAAAAGTGGGGGGACAAACTTGTTAAACCTATCAAGGAACTAAGAGGGAGAGAGGGAGGGAAGGAGAGAGAGAGAACACTACTTTATTACTACTAACACAGAGACTTCTGCAAGGCACATTCTGAAATACAGAACAGATTGAATATTCACTCCTTTTCCACCAAGAATGCCCTTGCTATGCTATTCCACAGCATTCAGGGGGGAAATGGTGACAGCCACAAAAGTTGCCATATCATATTGAACCTCGTTCCATTCCAGGAAAATAAAAAGGACTGTAACTGCTACCATACAGCGTGCCAAGCTCTCTGTGTTCTCAGATATGTGTGCTCCCCACCCCCAACCTTAATTCCTTTTGGAACAGGGCAGGAGAGGAAAAAAGCCATTTTTGTTCACTGTCACAGGTCAGGGAGTATTCGATGTGGGATGAAGTGTGTACATAGCTCGGTTTACTTGTGTTAGTGTTCTGCAGTTCATTTCACCTGGAATTCTTACTCTGGAAAATGCCCCTGAATTATGGCTCTTTCTGGAATCTTCTCTCTCCTTAGACATTTGGTAGCTATGCTGAAATGGGTTTAATCACTATTGTTAAATAATTAGCAATTTTAGTGTAGCTATCTACAGCTTCTTGAACTCTTTGCAGGGAAACCCTGGCAATGAATATGAAATAATATGACAATGAAAGTAGAATTATGTTTATATTGTATAAATACCCTATCCCTCAACATTTCACAATGAAATAATAGACACTTGACAATGGTAAAACTATCACAACTGAGAGTTCAGTGTAATGTACTTAGAAAACCACTGAAGCAGGTTTCTTACTACACGTCAAATCGAATAATGTAATATAGATAAGTATGTTATTTTTCATTTCTACAATTTAAAAATTATAATTTTAGATAAAGAATATCAAATTATAACATGAAATCACTAGCACAAATATTAGTGAATTAAATACAAAGTGTCTGAACATTGCAAACCATTTTCTCATCATGGAATCACCCTGGCTTCTTCTTCATATATTTGACACTAAAACATGGGGCTTATAAATTACACCATGCCACCTACACACTGTCATGTCCTAGCCCTCTTTTTATTTTTTTAAGGAGTGAAAAATCAACCTCAATTCAATTACAAGCAGGTAAAGGTAAAGGTTCCCCCCACACATTTGTGCAGTCGTGTCCGACCCTAGGGGCCGGTGCTCATCTCCGTTTGTTAGCCGAAGAGCCAGCGTTGTCCGAAGACGCTTCCATGGTCATGTGGCCGGCATGACGTGCACGGAATGCTGTTACCTTCCCACCAAAGTGGTACCTATTTATCTACTTGCATTTGCATGCTTTCGAATTGCTAGGTTGGCAAGAGCTGGGGCGAGTGTGGGAGCTCACTCCGTCTCGCAGGGCTAGGGATTCGAACCTCCAAACTTGCGATCTTCCAATCGACAAGCCTGGCATCTTAACCACTGAGCCACCACGCCCCTTCAATTACAAGCAAAGCACACTTAAAGAAGACCTGTATCTGCTCTCCTTAACAGGACAATTCACTCCTCATTGTCTCTCCCTCAGCAGCTCTTCAGGCTACAGGAAACCATGCTTTCCCAGGCAATATTTTTCCTTTCTTTGAATTAATTTGCACCAAGGTTTTGCCACTGAGACCCTGAATGGGAAGGAAGGCACTGCAGAAATGCCCTCACTACAGTTTCAAAAGCAGAAGCATATGCTGAGACAGGCTTTCATCTGGGTCACAACTCCTTTGTTACCACTGCAAAATCAAATCCTGCTCTTCCTTCCATCTTTATTCAAGCAATCAAACTGTATGATTTTTAAAATGTGCCAGTAATGGAAGCATGTACTTGTTCTTTTCTATTTTTATCTGCATTTTGTAGAAAGGGAAAATGGCTCAAATGATAAAGCTGTTATCTAAAAATCTGCTCTTCACTCCTTCCCTTTCAAATTTCTGTTGTAGTTTTCAATGCTAAACAACAAAGAAATTGAATTTGCACAATACAAAGCTTTCAGGAGAGTAATTTAGAGAAGATGGAAAGTAGGACATGCATTTTAAAAGAATGTAATTTGCTATTTCCATTGTCTTGGGTGATAGTAATAAAAGTTATAAGACTATCATATTTTTGCCTTCCTTATGGGTGTCTTCAAAACTAGCTGAATATATATAACTAATGATTTCAGTTGAAGATAATATTTGTAGCTCATGATGACTAATGATTTATACAGCCTTTGGTTTGAGCCAGACTTGAATTCACATATTTGTGTATAGGTTATGAGAAGAAGAGGGGTGTGGTGTGGTGGCTCAGCGGGTAAGATGCCAGGCTTGTTGATCAGAAGATCGCAAGTTCGGAGGTTTGAATCCCTAGCCCCGCATGACGGAGTGAGCTCCCGCACTCACCCCAGCTCTTGCCAACCTAGCAATTCAAAAGCATGCAAATGCAAGTAGATAAATAGGTACCACTTTGGTGGGTAGGTAACAGTGTTCCGTGTGCATCATGCTGGCCACATGACCGTGGAAGCGTCTTCGGACAACACTGGCTCTTCGGCTAAGAAACGGAGATGAGCACCGGCCCCTAGAGTCGGACACTACTGCACAAATGTGCGGGGGGAACCTTTACCTTTACTATGAGAAGAAGAAGACAGGAAATACTACCTTTCCTGAAAGCTGGAATCTTTAGAAGGTGGAATTTTCCAAAGAGGTACAGAAAATGTGGTAAAGTCTTTTAGATTGACTCCTTTTTTTTCATAGTAAATTTTATTGAGTTTCAAGGAAAGAATAACAACTACAATAAGAACAAAAATCTACAAAAAAAACTAAAAAAGTGCAGAAGCACAAGAGAAGAAAAAAAATTAGATTTACAGGAAGATGTGGCTTCCGACTTTTAATAGCAAGGATATACAAATCTCTTGCTCTATATTAAACCAAAACACCACATTATTTCTATAAATCATTCCCCTTGAACACATAATAAAAATAACTAAGTACAGTTACTCCTCCCTCTTATATTAAAATGAAGAGAAAAAAATTCATATAAACCTCCTAAACATGTTTCGCTCCTCCAAAAGATAAAACATATTTAATTATTCCCTTCTTACCATTATTCTATACATTTCTGTCTACTATAATAAAAATCAAATTAAAAAAGCACATAAGTTGTCAGCTATTATACTTAATGGTATAACAATTTTAACAATCTCAATCTTAATAAACACAAAATCTTAATAAACACAAAAAACAGCCAATTCAAAACAGTAAGTCCAAATCTTTAAAGGCAAATAACATCAGTCAGATCCTTAAAGCAAGCCAAATAAACATTATTCAACCCTTATCCCACTTCAAAGTAAACCAGAGCAGTTACATATTCCCAAGACATGCACAGAGCTTTCTTGTTAAAAACATCAAACAGCCCAACTGCCCCCCTCCAAAATTCCAGCCATTCCACCAGGAGATCGACCCTAATTATGGCTTGCAGATCACTCTCTCCCCTAGATTTCTCCAGCTCCATTATCCAATCTTCATCCAGAATCTTGACAGAAATCCCAATCTCAGTCTTAAAAGAAACCTTTCTATCGCTCTTAAATTCCTCAATTTCATCCACCAGATCCCCATCCTGATGGTACATTTTAGCTCTCATATTTTCCACAATGTCCTGGATATCTTGCATAAAGGTTTGATAAAAGTTAAAAGATATTTGTTTGAAGACTTGGTGAAGGTAAGAAAGAATCTGTTTGAAATCCTCCATGTCTCACGCAGTAGATTATGGAGCCCCCTAGGAACTTAATCAGCAAAAGTCGAAGATAAGGGAAAGTTCGAAAGTTGTTTACACAGTGTGAAAGTGAATAGCAGACTTCTCAAGTGAAAGTGAAGACAGCAAGCTGAAGGAAATCAGCCGATTCAACGTGTAGGAAAATGCTAATATCTTCAAATTTAATACAAAAATAATAACAGAAAGACAATTATTTACTCAATCTTTGAAATTTCCTTTGGAAGGAAAACAAAATCCAAAACTTAAAAGAATATTTTTTAAAAAGTAATCCCAAAAATAACGTCAAGCACCAAGATAACCAGCTTCTCCTCGCTGTAAAAAGCCTCTCTTTGGGTATATATACTTTAAAAAAAACAAATCGGTGATTTAGAAATGGGGTGGCCGTTCTTAGTGTCCCTTTAAGGCTACAGCATGGTTTGGAAATGGTGACATCCCCGCCTCCCGGGAGCTCTTACCGTTGACCGCGAAACACTGTTTGCGACCTCCTAGCTCCATGCCACCATCCCAAAGGACAAATGGGATGATTCCAAGTATTCTCCTTGATCTGGAGAATGGTTCTGGGCTTCAGGAAAGCCTCCCTGAGCCTGAAAAAAGCTGCTGCGCTGTCTGCTCTGCCTGCTGAAACAGCAGGCACAGCTGCTCAGAACGCCATTCCCAACAGAAGCCCCTTTTAGCTTGACTCCTGATGACTTCATGGACACATTTATTGTATTTTCTTGGCAGTAAGATGGAAGCAGTTTGCTGTTGTGTTACTGTTTTTTCCCCCAACTTTCTCCTCTAGTTCATATACCTGGAATTTCCTGATATCTCCCATCCAAGCTAACTCTGCTTGGCTTTTGGAAATTAACCAAGGTTGGTGATGTGCTGTCACCCAGCTGGATGAAAAACATGGTCCTATACTCTTTACTGAAACAAGACAGCTGGAATTGTAGCCTGAGATCATGGAAACCTAGGTCCCTAAGAATAGTTTTGAAGGGACATTATTTTCAGAAGTGGTTCACTCATACCTGAATATATTTTGACATTCAGGATTTTCAATTATTTGAGGCTTGCATTTAATACAGATTCAAGCTGAGTTATGAACTGGAATTAAAATTCCTTATGGGGATTAGGTAGCAAAGTCTAATAGGATTCCATCTCCTTGAAGAAGTTTTTGCTGGGTTTTACAAGGGCCAAGTTCCTAAGGAAGGAAAGTGAAGCAGTATAGCAGAGGATGCCCAATTCAAACCCTGGTATCTCCAGTTAGAAGATCTGGGCAAGAAGTTATACGCGAGTGTATTTGCCTGGCTGTGGAAGAGCTATTCCTGGCCAGAACCGGCAAACCTTATCTAGAGGAACAAACCATCTGATCAAGTAGATATGATTGCAGATGGTCTAATAATTCCTCCAGAATAAATTGAGATGCACAGTGATATTAAGCATCTGCTCTAGTGTTGTTCATGCATGTGTGTCTGCATGTCTCTGTATTTGTATGCAGTATGTTAATAATCAAATATTTGTATGCATGCAGTCAGCCTTTGGAGCAAGCAAATGTCCTCTAACTGTAATTTTAGCCTGGTCAAGGTAATAGACCTTTCTCATTAAGTGCCTCCAAATTTCCAATCTATCCATGAACGTGAAAAATCTGTGCTAATTAAGGCGTGTGGTGTAGGCCAACAGTGCAGAGAGAAGGTAAAAGGGTTTCAGAGAATTTTTTAAAGGCACAGAGTCAGCATTAATATGAATGGGATTTCCCCCCCCCCTTCAGCTAAAAGAATGTAGGTGTAAACTAAGTTGAAGAAGATGTTGGTCCCAGTAATTTCCAGAAAAGATATCTCTTCATGCCACTGGTTTTCTTGGAAAGTGGGGACTGAGTGTGTTCTTATACACAAAGTTGTTTAAGTACAAAAATACTTTAGTCTATTTGAATAACTGGAGCCTGGAGGTAGAGTGCAGTTAAGCACCTTTACAAACAAAGGACCATCCATTTTTATTTTCTAAGAACATCTGTGGGGCATAGGTAGACTCCAAGTGCACTTTGGGAAGTGAATGATTTATGAAGCAGAGGCTTTGGGAGTGCCAATAGATTAAAAGGAGGGACTTATAGGCACACTGATTCCCATAAATGCCATTTTTGGTTCTCAGGTATAGCTAATCTACTGTCAAAATGTTGTTAGAGTCATTCCAGATAAGTGACAGCCTGTTGTCCTATGATTCATTATCTTTTCTTCTGGATGGACAAGACTCTGGTGGTATCTCAATCTTGTATTTTTGGTGGCCATATTAGCAATTAATTTTATGGGCACTATTACCAAAATTAGAGGGGCGTGATGGCTCAGTGGTTAAGACACCAGGCTTGTCGATCGGAAGGTCGGCGGTTCGGGACCCGAGCGCCGCGTGACGGAGTGAGCTCCCGCACTCGCCCCAGCTCTTGCCAACCTAGCAATTCGAAAGCATGCAAATGCAAGTAGATGAATAGGTACCACTTCAGTGGGTAGGTAACAGCGTTTCGCGCGCGTCATGCCAGCCACATGACTGCGGAAGCGTCTTCGGACAGCGCTGGCTCTTTGGCTAAGAAATGGAGATGAGCACCACCCCCTAGAGTTGGACACAACTGTGCAGGGGAAAACCTTTACCTTTACCTATTACCAAAATTAAGTTAATGATGGCCATTTTTCACAACCAATAATGAAGAAACAAAGATTTTAAATTCCTTTTGTTGGAGCTACAAGTAGAAGTCAATACGTGCAGACCCCAAATTGAGTTTTCAGTAGCAAAACATGCTGCAGTAATATTCTTTGGTGTGCAAATTCAGCTTTCAAGTGCAATCCTATATATAAATTCTAAGAAAGATCCAGCAAAATGCAAAGAATTTGCTGCCAAATAAGTGTCAAAAACTGTTGTTTTGGTGTAGCAAGGAATATTTAAAAACACACTCTAAACTGCACAATTATCTTTCATTATTTTCTGCTTCTTACCTGAAAATAAAGACTAATTCGGAAGTGGCCCTCATAAAATGTTGTACAGAGCAAATACACTGAGACGTCTTGAAACTCCATTTTGGGCAGATAGGACATACTGTAGATCCTTGTGGAATATGTAGTGCATTTAAAATGAACGTTTCTTGGAAAGGCGCACAACTCAGTGGCCCTCGGAACCAAAGGGATTTAAGCAATTCCCCCGGGAGGAAGGTTTCAGACCTCAGACTGCAGAGTAAGGCGATCTTAAATTGGGTCTATCTATCAGTGTATTGTCGAAGGCTTTCACGGCCGGAGTTCAATGGCTGTTGTGGGTCTTCCGGGCTGTGTGGCCGTGTTCTGGAAGTTGTGGTTCCTAACGTTTCGCCAGCATCTGTGGCCAGCATCTTCAGAGGGCAGGAGCACAGATAGAAGCAAAATCTCTGTGCCCAGGTAGAGTGGGAATGTTCTATTTATAGAGCTAAATTATAGGAGATTACACAACAAAAAACCCCACCTAATCTCCTATAATTTAGCTCTATAAATAGAACATTCCCACTCTACCTGGGCACAGAGATTTTGCTTCTATCTGTGCTCCTGCCCTCTGAAGATGCTGGCCACAGATGCTGGCGAAACGTTAGGAACCACAACTTCCAGAACACGGCCACACAGCCCGGAAGACCCACAACAGCCATCTATCTATCAGCTTTATCTGGTGCTGAATATTGGGTAATCTTGATGTATACTGTAATAATATCCTGAACTTAAGTTCAATATGTATAAATACTCTTTTTTTTCTCATGAAGACATACAGTATATAATCTTTTAAATGATTTCAACTAGTTATTATAGGTCCTTTTTAGTAAAACACAGAGAGTCTCCTGCTGACCTTTTTCATTTTTTAAATATATTTGGCATTATGTAAATAGTCTACGTTGGCTTGAAGTAGAATGTAAAGCAGTTTATCATCACTAACAAGGGAATGGACCATCAGTCTTAAAAGCGGGAACCTCAGGTGAGCTATGAAGGTCATTCCCTTGCATCCAGAAAGGAAATGTAATATCACAAAGTTCAGAGCTTTCAGTTTTGAAAAGGTGAGATAACATTTTTATGCTTCTAAATGTTTATCTTAACAAATCACAGACCAGGGAGAGGAGGCTTCGATCCTCCTCAACAAAGCAAAGAGGCCGCATGGTTTGCCTGGTGGAGGCACTTTGTGTCCCTTGCAGCCTTGGCCACGGCTTGCAAGCGCCAAAGAAAGCTCCTGGGCATTCGGTGTGCATCTGCACAAGCCAACTGAGGCTGCAAAGGCAGCTTTTGGAAAGGAGGGGTCTGTGCTGCGCCTTATTGATCCTCAAGTATTAAACAGAACAAGAGCACACTAAGACTCCTATGGCTGTAATGGATATGTAGAAATAATTCTTCATTCCACCTTCTCCAAACAAATTAATGCCTGCTAGGAGATTATGTTTCAATGACCTTAATTAAAGATGCTCTTTCATACAGGGAAATTTATTGGACAAGCAGATCCTTACAAATAATAATCTTGTAATATTTATCAATGTGATCAAAAACTAGGAAGTGAGACCCATTAAATTTACCAAAACATGCTTCCAATGGAATATTTAAAGACTAGATTGTTATTTGTTTATCCCTGAATGCTGAAATTCCAAAGCAATATTTCAGCGCTTTTATATTAAAACTGTAATCCTGAAATGTTTTTGTTTTTGTTGTTTCAATTTGGTGATACCAAATCAAGGCTGGCTAGAATGGAGAGCAATTCTCCTGGTGGCAGTTGCCCTAAAGATAGTAACCCATTTGGAAGCGATGCAAATATGAAGACCATGCCCCATATGGTGTCGTGTCTGGGCATCTGTATGACGGTATTAAGTGCTGGGGCTTTTCCTGGTGAAACTTGGGAATTGGCAACCTGGCTTCTTATGAGAGATAGAGGGGGTGAAGTGGTGGTTGTGTGGAGGAGCTGGTTGAGGAGGAGCTGGTCCATCTGCTTACTGGATGCTCCTGACAGCCCTCCTACTGTGATTCTGGACCAAAGGCTTTCCTTATATATTTTTAAAGAAATTAGTTTTTAAGAACTTGATTTGCCTATGTGTTGTAGGTCGTGTCTACTCAGCATAGGGGGATCACAGTCCTCATCTATCAAACTGGGCAATAGTGTTTGTACCACAGACTAGAAGCAGAAGACTTGGAGTTGGCAGGCCAGCAAAGAGTTATGGAAGACAGGAGATTAGAATGTATTTCCCTCTGTGGATATGTATGTATGTATGTACTGTATGTATTCAATTTATACAGCTGCCCATCTCACATACATGGCTCTGGGCAGCTTTATAAAGTTTTCTCAGCTCTCAGGCCTTGGAAGTGGTTCCAGTCCATAACCACCAAACAACCTGGCCTTGTTTCTTTTGCAATGCTAGGGCAGTGCAACAATACAGAGTTCATTCACAAATTTGATTGCAAATAAGGAAGCTTATGGCTTTTTTTTAGCAGAGAGTGGTTGGCTTGGCTTGTATGGGCCCTGGAGTCGGTATAGAGTTGATGTGGCTGGACATTCCATCTGGAGAGAAGGGAGAGATTGAGGATTCTGTTAGTGGCCACCTAAATGACTGAGCTGGTGGAGCTGGTCTCAGTGAAAGAGTCCCCCAAATTCATGGTGCTGGGTGATGCCAGGATCCACTTTAAAGCTGGTTTTCCTGAGCAGCTCAGGACTTCACAGCTGTCACAAGTGTGGACAAACACATAGTTGCAGGTCAAATGCTTGATTTGACGTTTTGTCCTAGTGAAGGAGATATTCCATTGATTGGGACACCTTAAGACATCCTGTTGTTGTAGAAGGACCACAACTGGATACAGTGGGATTAGTGGACACATCTCATCACATCAGAAGATCCACATTTCACTTCAGGGGAACTATTAGGATAGGCAGTGGTTGGGTTAGTATCAGTGCTCTGGAATATGGACCTTGCTAGAGCAATCAGCCCTGTTACTCTTAAGCCTCCTCCCCAACCTATTTCAAAGATGGTGTAGAAAGGAGCCACGGGAGCTGAAGTGGCAATGTAGATAGTCAGAGCACAGGTGAAGGAAGACTCAGCCTGAATCTGACCAGGCATAGCATAAAGTCCATTTAAAGGCCAATGCTATGGTGATATGTGCCGCAACCCCCCTCCCCCACCCCATTTCTCCTGCACGTATTGCATCTGTAAGATCTTGGCCTGATGAATTGTTTCAGATAGCAAGGGGGCTGACTTGGACTTTTGCCACCGCTGCCTCCTCCCAGAGTTCAATTTCAGAATCTTCAGAAGCTTGTGATATTTTAATGAGTTTTTTGCAGATAATATTTCTCACATCTGGTCCAGTCTGAAAGGTGCCACTTATACGGAGTCAGTCATGAGAATGTTGGTAACATTTCTTCTAGTGTTAGGCTGGATTAATTCCAGCTTGTTATATCCAAAGACATGGAATCACATTATCCCAGAAGAATCCGGTACACCGTTTGTGAGTGCTTCTGGATTCAAATCTCTATTTTTCCAGATTTAATCAATGGCTAGGAGTGACTTTCATCAGGTTCACTTGATTTGCCAAATACATCCCTTCCAGGAAGAAAGTGATTCTAAAGTTGCGGAAAACACAGTGGTAACCTTCAGACATGACTACTATAGTACACTGGACCTAGGAATGTCTATGTATCTGGTGCAGAAAGTTCAGCTGATGCAGAACTTAGCAACAAAGTTGGTATCTGTCAGAACTAACATGGACCACATTATACACACATTAATAGGTTTGAAATAACCACTAATTTGTTTCTGTGTAAAATAGAAACCTCTGGTTATTATCTTTAAAATCTACAGTATATGGCTTAGGATTGTGCCACTTGAGAGAGCCAGTTTGGTGTAGTGGTTAAGCTGGTGGACTAGAAACCGGGAGTCTGTGAGTTCTAGTCCCGCCTTAGGCATGAAAGCCGGCTGGGTGACCTTGGCCCAGTCACTCTCTCTCTCAGCCCTAGGAAGGAGCCAATGGGAAACCAGGAGACTGAGAGTTCTAGTCCCGCCTTAGGCATGAAAGCCGGCTGGGTGACCTTGGGCCAGTCACACTCTCTCAGCCCAGCTCACCTCACAGGATGGTTGCTGTGGGGAAAATAGGAGGAGTGAGCATTATGTGTACCACATTGAGGTGTACAAAATAAAGGCAGGATATAAATCTAATAAATAAATTATCCTTACCCTCCATCCCCATTTCTCTGGAACCATTCTAATTCTTTGGAATACATATACAGTATGCTGAGGTGAGAAGCCCATCTTCTTCAATGATTTTTTAAAAGGCCTTAAAAGCCGACGTTCAAAATAGATCTTTCAGTGCTGGTTTAATTGTTTGTAATATCTGGGCTTTAAATTTTTATTTCATGTATTATTGTATTGGGAGACCTCAATAGTCAATGGCATAGTAAGTATTCTAAAATGAATAAATAATAAGTGATGTTTAATAAATATATATTTTTTAAAAAATTAGATTTTTTTTATCCCACCTTTATTGCTTTATAAGTAACTCAAGGCACCAAACATTTATTTATTTATTTATTATTCGAATTTATCACCGCCCATCTCCACAACAGTAGACTCTGGGCGGTTACATACATAATGCCCCTTTCTCCTCCTATTTTCTCCACAACAACAACCCTATGAGGTGGGTTGGGCTGAGAGAGTGACTGGCCCAAAGTCACCCAGCCAGCTTTCCTGCCTAAGGCAGGACTAGAACTCACAGTCTCCTGGTTTCTAGGCCAGCACCTTTAACCACTACACCAAACAAACAAAAAATTGTTTTTTACAACTACTTTTCTTTATATTTTTCATACTTGAAAGGCTTTTTTGTTTTTGTTTTTGTTTTGTTTTTGTAGTTGTAGATGGGAATGCATTTAAATGCCTAATCTGCTAGTACTTTGTGAAATTCCAGTTTTTGAATGTATACATTACCTAAGCTGCTACTTTCAGCAGATTTTACATAAACCAATATTAACTAAAGTATGTTTAACAAGTCTGCCAAATGCCATACAATTTTTACCCCTCCCCAGCTTCAAATGTCACTATTTTACAGATCACTAGGTGCCTTAAAGACTGCAAAGATTGATATTTAGTGATGCAAATAAAAGGTTGGAGTTTATTAATCCCAGTCCTTCATTTTGATTTTTGCCCCTCACCAAGAGCACACACAGCATAAATGCTGATTGTATTCATCATTCAGCTAATTGTACAGAAATAACCCTTTCTTTTCTTTTATTTATTAGGAGATATATTTTATGCTTCACAGCACAAAGCTGATATACTGTAACTGCTACAACTTATTGAGAAAATAATATTTTTTTCAGAGTAGTAATGCCCTATGCTCATTATTTAAGCATGTTGTAAAAGTAACTTGGTGAGCCATAACATATGTGAAGGCATTCTTTAAGGCTCTAAAATAAACCTTCCAGATAATCAAAAACAGTTGAATAAAGCCAAAAGTTTAATAGAGGACTTAAATAATTGGCTAAGTATTTTTTTTGGCCAGTGACTACACCTCTCTTCTCTGATTAATAGGCTGACCATACGTCCCATTTTGAATGGGACAGTCCCGTTTTTTAAGCATTTTTCAACCGTCCCATTGTTTTCATAAAAATCTCAATTTTGTCCCATTTTTCAAACCCGGCAGGAATGGTGCGGAAGGAGGATCCAAACCGGAGCGCAGACCAGGGGGCAGGGTTTGCAGGTGGGAGCCAATTGCGCGGACTGGGGGCGGGGTTTGAAGGAGGAAGCCAATCGTGCAGACTGGGGGCAGGGTTTGCAGGAGGGAGCCAATCACGCGGACCAGGGGGTGGGGACCACTGTCTTTTTCATGAATACGGAATATTACATAAGACCCCGTCCCACTTTGCAATCCTGAAATATGGTCAGCCAACTGATTAACCTTTCCTGACCATTCAATTCAGTATAAGAATGAGTTCAGGCAATAGTTTCACTAAATATGTTCATCTCTCAAACTATGAGCATTGGGGTTTTAGTGATTCTGGATTGGAATTGGCTAAAAGCCATTCAGTTTACTATATTGTGTCCTAATCTCTCGTCTTTAGCAGTTGCAGTACAATGTTTTGCAAGCTATTTTCACCAGCTGAATGATTTAACAACTCTTTTCTGTTATGGAAAAGGCCAGTGAGTTAATCTTTTAGATCTCTTCTTGACTTCAGTCCCACAGTATCAGCTGTACCATATTTAAGAAGGGGCATCATTATATCTGTCAGAGCACGCAAAGTGGGGCGGCCTGTTCCCATTCCCTCCTTTTCTCCAAACCACTCAACAGATCTGTTTGAAACTTGCTATTGAAATTTCACACTGCAGATGACATCACATTCTGGTTAAAAAAATACAAAAAAAATACAGCCACTATTTTAAAAAAAGATTTTAAAGAAACATAGCTGACTCCTATGAAATTCACTCCTCATAACATTCAGATAAAAAGTAAAAACATTTGGGCTTTAATAAACCAGATTTCCCCTGCACTATAGGTGTTGGTGCATTTCAGCCCCTTATTATGTTCAAATTCCATTATGATATGAATTGTAGTTACTCAGATAAAAAAATTAAGCAGACTAAGCCAAAGCAAATTAAACTAAACAGACGAAGCACAGATTGAAGATTCATAGAACAAGCTCTTCTACAGATTCGTCAGGTCTCTATATCACCACTGGTTTTCTTGCAGAGTAATCAGTTCTTTGTCTCCTTTTCAGGTTTACTCCCAGCACCATTTGCCTTCCTGCTATACTTAAGAGATGTCCTCTGCTTGTTGGGCCACCCTAGCTCTCACCAAAGCACATTGCCTGAATGGTACCATCTCTCAGGTCTGAAGAAGTCTTATCTAAAGAGACTCACCATGCATTCTATTCATGGACATTTTACATTCATGAATTAAAGAGTTGGAGGGGATCCTGTGGGATCATCTTGATAACCCCCTAAACCTCTAACATGCACATTATCTCCTAGCTGGGTTTATCATTAATTTGCAATTGATGATTTCTGTTTGCAACCCAGTAGTCTGCAGGAAAGTTGATGCAAGGCTAAAACTGATAAAAGTTAGAGGTGATAAGCTGCACAGCTAAAGTGTAGGATTGGAGGAAATAGGTTCCTTAGAGATGGTAGAGGAACAGATTTTGGAAAGAGGTGGGTAAGCTCTTCCTGCTAGCTCCAGGTGATATTTTAACTGGGTCCACCTGCTAAAGTCATGTAGTGGCAGCGGGAAGGGAAGGGAAGGGAAGGGAAGGGAAGGGAAGGAAGACCCCTACTTGGGGGTAGTGAGGGAGGGGGGGAAGAAGAGAGGAATCACCTTTGAAACCAGCAGGGCGGGCAGCCCTCCCTCCCTTGGCAGGTAGGCAACTTGTGAGCAAGAGGTGAAGGGGGAAAGACCCAAGACTTTGTGCAAAGAATGCCAGAGCCCTGATCCACAGCTCAGCCAATGTGGACTATGTGGAGCCTGGCAGCAGCAGGTCACAGGGAGGATTCAGGTCTGGCCAGCCAGAAAAGGGGAGACTGGAGACCGACCCATCCGGTGGGAGCAAGAGGCCTGCTACCTGAGACTTCTGCCTGGACCAATTTGTGTCAGCACATTTGCAAGGGGGGGGGAGTGGGAGGGGGAGGGTTGGGTGGGTTTACTATCTGCTGGCCTTTAGAAACATGTAGTACCTCAGTAGCTTAGTGTTTAAAGTTCCTCTTGTACCTGTTTTGTTCATCTGCTGTTTCTTAAGGATATGAGTTATTAAAAGCTGTAACAAAAATAGCCCCTTAGAGCTCTCCTGCTGGTGGAAGGTATGGCAGCAAACCTGATGAGAATAAATTCTATGGGAAGTGAAAGGGATTCTCCTTTAGTGAAGAGCTGGGGGAGTCAGCTCTGAGACTGAGAGCCAGGACGATGTTACAGCAGAGCTACATTTTCTTTAGAGATCTATGCTGGGTTATGACGATTATAGTTAATACAATTGAATTAAAAGGCATTTGGGGGGACCACTCTGAACTGCAGGTTCTGTCTCGGTTTTTGCTGTATGGCATATTCAGGAAAATCAAATGAGTGTATTATTTTGCAGCAAATAAAAAGTTACATCAGTGGCATATTAGGAATGGTCTTCTGTTAAACTTTTCCTAAACGTAACGAATTTCAACCTGAATTAGTCTTGCAGCACTTGAGGAGCTCAAAATGCTGAGCTAAAATTAATCTCAGAAACCTTCATTTCTATTGGTAGTAATACAAAATGAGTAGAGAACCTAATTGCAATTATATGCTCCCTTTCTCCAAATATGTCACATTAGACTCATTGTGGCTTACTTCTGAGTAGATATGCATAGGACTGGTAAAAATGTTGTATTATGTACTAAATGTTAACACTATTACTTTGTTAAAATTTAGATGAAACAATTGAAAAGTCCATTAAAAAGGATTGGAATTTGTGTAGAAATAATGTTTCATTCCACAGAATGACCAAAGATCCAAATGGAAAGTGCTCTTGACATTAACTTTTAGCCATGCCTTATGTTTCATGCAGATCCCTGGATTCTAGTGTGGTTACACATAATTCCTATCAGAGGCAACTCACCGAAGTTTGTGTTTGGAAGTGAATGTCTGTTTTGTCCATCTCCACAGCTTTCAGATCTTCCTCAGTCACAATTGGAGTATATGTCCTTTGGGGATTACAGGGACATCTAAGCTAAAAATTGGGAACAAAATGGAAATAATTATTGCTCTCAATCACCTGAAGGCAGCTCGGAAGCCAACGCTGAACCTCATAGGTGTGGACTTCCACTGAGTTTTAGGATTTAAAATATTAGCAAATAACCTAGATTCAACTGAGCTGATGCCCAGTTAAATTTTAGGGTGTCTTTCTCCCTCAAGCTTTTGTCGTGTACATCTACAGGGCTCTAGCAAAAGGCCAGATGATGGAGCTGGAAAGAAGAAAAAGTTCAGAAACCTGCTTTCTTTCTCTTCATCAACAGTACATAACCCTCCTTCTCAGCTAGCCATCATAGCTCTATACTGGACTAATCCATGACAAATGTTGGGTTCCCAAATTTTAGTTATTGGCTACAACTTCTATTAGGCTCCACTCCTAAGCCATCTGTCAAACTGAAAATGCTTCTCAAAGCACAGGCTCAGAGACAAATGTTAGTTGCTCACAACAACCCATATCAAAGAAAAACAAAGTTTCAAACTCACCAGCTTAATCAACCTCAAATCACATTCTCCATTCCCTCCCCCCAAGGTCTCATATTAGATCCCAGAGTCCCCTCCCTTTCTTTGGCAAGAAGAATTGACTTTTGATACCCTCTCTACGTTTTGTAGTTCTGGAACACTGATTATAAGCAAGCGCCGCTGTAAAAAAATGGGAGAAACTCAGATCTTGTCTTTGTTAATCTGTGGTGAGTTTGGGAGAGTTCAGCTGACTCCAGTCACAGTCAGGCTCTGTTCCTGATGGCATCTGCTGGAGCCATGCGTTCCCAAGCTCTTGGGTCTAAGCTTCAAGTGATATGGCAGATGGCAAAGCTACAGTCAAGAAGTACCAAAACCAATGCTTTCCTCAACTTAATGTCATTTAACCAAATATGGCCTTTTGATAAAGCTGAAGCAATGAGAATAGAAAGGGAAATGCCAACATACTTTGCAGTTCCTTCTTCATTCTCCCATGGAGTATACTTGGTTTGATAAATGGAAAACAATTGTTTTGCTATAGTATGTTATTTTTTAAAAATCCATAGTCCTCTCTATTAAATTTAAAAATGAAGGAACACTCTAGGATGTGATTTTTAAAGGTTAAAGTTCAATCTCTGAATGCATTTAAAAGAATGAGTAACCGTAGAAAACTGATATAATTTACTGGGAAATACTATGCTATTTCTGAGTAAAAAGATTATTGTTTTTGGAAGAGTTGAGGTAGGGAATGTAATGAATGGGAGGCCTGATAGTTGACAGCTTGAAGGAGCATGGCAAAGACATTTTCCTTTCCCTATAGCTCTGGATTACAAAACAAAATTTCCCTCCTTCCCTCCTTCCTTCTTTGTAATACTCTAAGGATTTAAGCTTGAATAAATAATCTACCTGTACAGTTTTATATAAATGTGAATATCTTGCTATGAAGTTGTAAATCTAGCTTTATTTACCTATTTGAGACACTTAGTTGAATGCCGGCAATCGTAACAGCCAACATCAATCAGATTAATAGAGACGCATAGTCAATAAAACATCCCCAGCTACAAACCACCAGTACATTATGGGGAAAAAACTCAGATTTAATCTGCTGATAAATTATTCAGTGTAAGCACGAGCCACACAAACTCTTAAATGTTTTTCTGGAGGTCAAATTAGTACCAGTAATTTTCTCTTGCATTATCACATTTGCTAATACATTAGAAACTCTTCTTTCAATAACAGCCTCTGTTAACTCATTTTGTTGTATTAGCAAATAACACAAGCGTTATCCTACACAAGGCCAACAAGCCAATCTATTCAGGAATCTTTCAATCATTTAAAAGTTGATATGATGACATTTTTCAATATACATAGAAAAAAAGAAGTACTAAAATCTAATTAAAATATGAAGCTGAAGTCGACCAGTTCTATGAAGACCTACAACACCTTCTAGAACTAACACAAAAAAAGATGTCCTTTTCATCATAGGGGACTGGAATGCTAAAGTAGGAAGTCAAGAAATAACCGGAATAACAGGCAAGTTCGGCCTTGGAGTACAAAATGAAGCAGGGCAAAGGTTAATAGAGTTTTGTCAAGAGAACACGCTGGTCATAGCAAACATTCTTTTCCAACAACACAAGAGATGACTCTACACATGGACATCACCAGATCGTCAATACCGAAATCAGATTGATTATATACTTTGCAGCCAAAGATGGAGAAGCTCTATACAATCAGCAAAAAC
This sequence comes from Charina bottae, assembly GCA_023362775.1. Taxonomy (NCBI): domain Eukaryota; kingdom Metazoa; phylum Chordata; class Lepidosauria; order Squamata; family Charinaidae; genus Charina; species Charina bottae. The sequence continues at coordinate 5,803,201 of JALMGJ010000020.1, forward strand.
AAGACCTGGAGCTGACTGTGGTTCAGATCATGAGCTTCTTATTGCAAAATTTAGGCTGAAATTGAAGACCGTAGGGGAAACCACTAGACCATTCAGGTAAATCATATCCCTTATGAATATACAGTGGAGGTGAGGAATAGATTTAAAGGATTAGATCTGGTAGACAGAGTGCCTGAAGAACTATGGATGGAGGTTTGTAACATTGTACAGGAGGCAGCAACTAAAACCATCCCAGAGAAAAAGAAATGCAAGAAAGCAAAGTGGCTATCTGATGAGGCTTTACAAATAGCTGAGGAAAGAAGGAAAGCAAAAGGCAAAGGAGAAAGGGAAAGATACAACCAACTGAATGCAGATTTCCAGAGAATAGCAAGGAGAGATAAGAAGGTATTCTTAAATGAAAAATGCAAAGAAATCGAGGAAAACAATAGAATGGGGAAGACTAGAGAACTCTTCCAAGAAAATTGGAGATATCAAGGGAACGTTTTGTGCAAAGATGGGCATGATAAAGGACAAAAAAGGCAGGGACCTAACAGAAGCAGAAGAGATTAAGAAGAGGTGGCAAGAATACACAGAAGAACTATACAAGAAAGATCTTAATGTCCCTGATAAATATGATGGTGTGGTCACTGACCTTGAGCTGGACATCCTAGAGAGTGAAGTCAAGTGGGCCTTAGGAAGCATTACTAACAACAAAGCTAGCGGAGAAGACAGTATCCCAGCTGAGCTATTTAAAATCCTAAAAGATGATGTTGTTAAAGTGCTGCACTCAATATGCCAACAAATTTGGAAAACTCAACAGTGGCCACAGGTATTGTCGAAGGCTTTCACGGCCGGAGTTCGATGGTTGTTGTGGGTCTTCCGGGCTGTGTGGCCATGTTCTGGAAGTTGTGGTTCCTAATGTTTCGCCAGCATCTGTGGCCAGCATCTTCAGAGGGCAGGAGCACAGACAGAAGGCTCTTTCTGTGCTCAGGTAGAGTGGCAATGTTTGTTTTCTATTTATAGAGCTAAGTTATAGGAGATTATAGGGTTTTTTTTGTTGTGTTGAAATGTTAACGAGTGGCTGATGAACGTGATTAGCATGTTCATTGTTAGAAGTATTCCCATGTCCTGGTAGTTGACCTCAGTTCGTTGACCTTTTGCAGGCTGTGTTTTTCAGGACTGGTAGCCAGGTTTTGCTAATTTTTAGACTTTCTTCTTTTTTATTGTAACTGTGCTGGTGTTTGTGAATTTCAATGGCTTCTCTGTATAATCTGGTGTGGTGGCTTTTGGTGTTGTCCAGTATTTCTGTGTTTTCAAATAGGATTTTGTGTCCCGTTTGCTTGAGAGCATGTTCAGCTACTGAAGATTTTTCCGGTTGCTGTAATCTGCAGTGTCTTTCGTGTTCTTTTATCCTGGTGTGAATGCTTTGTTTTGTGGTTCCAATGTATACTTGTCTGCAGCTGCATGGTATACGGTATACTCCTGCAGCGGTGCGGGGGTCCCTTTTGTCTTTTGCTGATTTTAGCATTTGTTGTATTTTGTGGCCACAGGATTGGAAAAGGTCAGTTTACGTTCCAATTCCAAAGAAAGGCAGTGCCAAAGAATGTTCAAACTACCATACAATTGCGCTCATTTCACATGCTAGCAAGGTTATGCTCAAAATCCTACAAGCTAGGCTTCAGCAGTATGTGAACCGAGAACTACCAGAAGTGCAAACTGGGTTTCGAAGAGGCAGAGGAACTAGAGATCAGATTGCCAACATTCACTGGATCATGGAAAAAGCAAGAGAGTTCCAGAAAAACATCTACTTCTGCTTCATTGACTACGCTAAAGCCTTTGATTGTGTGGATCACAACAAACTGTGGCAAATTCTGAAAGAGATGGGAGTACCAGACCACCTTACCTGTCTCCTGAGAAACCTGTATGCGGATCAAGAAGCAACAGTTAGAACCGGACATGGAACAACCGACTGGTTCAAAATTGGGAAAGGAGTACGACAAGGCTGTATATTATCACCCTGCTTATTTAACTTATATGCAGAGTACATCATGAGAAATGCTGGGCTGGATGAATCACAAGCCGGAGTTAAGATTGCCGGGAGAAATATCAACAACCTCAGATATGCAGACGATACCACCCTAATGGCAGAAAGCGAAGAGGAACTAAAGAGCCTCTTGATGAGGGTGAAAGAGGAGAGTGCAAAAGCTGGCTTGAAACTCAACATTAAAAAAGCTCAGATCATGGCATCTGGTCCCATCACTTCCTGGCAAATAGAAGTGGAAAAAATGGAAGCAGTGACAGATTTTATTTTCTTGGGCTCCAAGATCACCGCAGACGGTGACTGCAGCCATGAAATTAAAAGACGCTTGCTCCTTGGGAGGAAAGCTATGGCAAACCGAGACAGCATATTAAAAAGCAGAGACATCACCTTGCCGACAAAGGTCCGTATAGTTAAAGCTATGGTTTTCCCAGTAGTAATGTATGGCTGTGAGAGTTGGACCATAAGGAAGGCTGAGCACCGAAGAATTGATGCTTTCGAACTGTGGTGCTGGAGAAGACTCTTGAGAGTCCCTTGGACTGCAAGGAGGTCAAATCAGTCAATCCTAAAGGAAATCAACCCTGACTGCTCATTGGAAGGACAGATACTGAAGTTGAAGCTCAAATACTTTGGCCACCTAATGCGAAGAGAGGACTCACTGGAAGAGACCCTGATGCTGGGAAAGACTGAAGGCAAAAGGAGAAGTGGACGGCAGAGGATGAGATGGTTAGATAGCATCACCGATGTAATGAACATGAATTTGAGTAAACTCCGGGAGACAGTGGAGGACAGAAAGGCCTGGCGTGCTATGGTCCATGAGGTCACGAAGAGTCGGACATGACTGAACGACTGAAGAACAACAACAAATTAAAATATATAAGGAAAAAGTGGAAAGCCAGTTTGGTGCAGTGGTTAACTGGGAGACCGTGAGTTTTAGGTCCCGCCTGAGGCACAAAGCCAGTTGGGTGACCTTGGGCCAGTCACTCTCTCTCAGCCCTAGGAAGCAGGCAAGGGCATACCACTTCTGAAAATCTTGCCAAGAAAATTGCAGGGACTAGTCCAGGCAGTCACCAGGAGTCGACATGGATCCAAAGGCACCAAAAAAAAAAAAAGGGGGGGGGTAGGAAAAGGAAAAGGAAAAGGAAGGGGGGCATATGGGCCTAATTATCCCTACAAGTGCAGAAAAATGACATTTTAAGTTTTGATTGCTAAGGGGAAAGACTAAGGAAGATTGACAGTGATGTACATGCCCTCCTACTGTACATGGTATCCATCTTCTGTCATTCAACAAATGGAGATTTTTCATGGCTTTTCAAAAATCCTCTTGAGAATCCTACTTTGAGAAGAAGTGTGTGTGTGTGTGTGTACTCTTTGCCACTCATTAAAACTGATCAATGTACCTTTGAATCAAGAGGATATGCTCTGAGGTTCTTCAAGTCATCCAGCACTGCTGATTGCCTCCTGGTTTCTGCAGTCCCTGAAAACTGACCCTAGAGGTGGACTCTTCAGTAGAAGGTGGGATATATCTGTGAAGTCCTTGGTGCATATACAAAATCAATAAATAAATTTCAGAATTGAGGAGTCCTTGGTGCTCTCTGAGCCTTGTTGTTTTCTTGCAGACATTTCATTGCCAGGCTAAGCAACATCTTCAGTGCGAAAAGAGAGTGGGACTTGCTCTCTGTTTATATACCATGGCTTGTCCTGCTTGTGTTGGTGGAGGTGTTGTTCTCTCCTTAGTAGTTCCTTGATTGGGCTGTTGTTTGCTACTTGGTTGATTGACTGAGTTTAGTTCCTTGATTAGGGTCTATTGTGCTGTTTGATTGTTCCTCTGGTGCTAATCCTGGTGTTAATCTTTGCATATCTGGGTGTTGATTGCTGGCAAGGAGGTGTTCTAGTCTTCTGGCTTTTCTATTGTCTCTTATGAATAGTATGTAAATGTTGTTTACCCCTATGTGTCTGTTGATGGCTGCTTTGTCTGAGTGCCAAGCTTCCAGGAATTCTCTAGCATTTTTGGATTTGGCTTGGTTTAAGATGCTCACAGTTTCCCAGTTGAAAGTATTGTTGAGTCTGTCCATGGGTTGTGAGATTAAGGAGTTTTCATCGTGTCTTCTGTGACTTGCCTTTTACTCACAAAGTGTAATCTTTGAGATTTTGATAAAGGCAATACAAATCAATGTTCACCCTAGGAATAAAGTGCAGAGGGCACAGATCTTCAGTGATAAATATTTTATCTCAAGCTTCCTAATATGTTCATTCGAGAGATACAAGTGCAAGAAGATAGATTCCCTCAAGTAAGGCTTGACTAGATGGAAATATCCATGTAGGTTTCTTGGCACCAGTGCAGAAGTGTTTTACCATGGCTTTCTTTTAGGATGTTGTTGAACTTCCCTGCCTAGCCTAAAGCATAGGCATATCCTAGTGATCGACCAGCCGAATATTAATCACATCCCGTTATGGTTAGCTTTTCAGGGATCATCAAGGTCAGCTAAGTGCTATCACCTATTGTGAATTTGAAGGCAATACTCAAAATAAATAGCTAACTATGGGGCAGTTTGTGTCCCTCAGTGTCAGAATTCCCAATCAAGAAATCCCTCAGGCAATTACTCTAAAAGATTCATTTATTCAGGATCATTACACTTCAGGTGAGGAGAAGCCTTGAATAATGATTTTTGTGCCCAAGCTGCATTATCAAAACGTCCCTCTGACATCACCCAGAGTCAAGACATAACAATTCAGTTCTCACTCCAAGCATTCTTTGGTTTCCAACCAAACAACCTTTGTACAGGAGGATGGCCCAACACAGGAGAAGTAACACCACAGGACCAGAGTCAGCAGTTTTCCTTCATCTAAAGGAAAAAGGACACTCATTTGAGGACATTAATGTTCACATTTTAGACAGAGAAGATAGGTGGTTTGAGAGAGGGGTCAAGGAATCCATTTATGCCAACTTGGAAAATCCTTCCTTGAATAGAGGTGGGGGCCTCAGGCACAATCTTTCCCCTATTTTCCTTCCTGCTTTGTCTTCTGTGCCTAGGAAGATTAAGACCATTTCGCAAGCTCAACAGCAGCATGGTAATCTTAACGATCCTCCTTTAGATGATGAAGGGACTTAGAAATAACATCTCAAAATAACCATGACCTAGCCCCAGGTGCAAGGTCACACAGCTACCTAGAAACATATTTAAGGATTCCCTTACTAACTTTGCTCAGACTGAAGAAGCTCCTTGGATAAGGAGAGAAACGTTTCCACTGAGAAAATAGAAATCCAGTTGACATGATTCAAGCTACAGACAATTCCACCTGGATGACTGAGAACCTTCATAGACACTTCATATTACCTCTTAGACTTCTGAATATTCACCATTCAGAAAAAGAAACGTTGGTAAGATGTCAAGTGTAAACATCCTCCTATGATAATGGTTCAGTCTTGAGAAATCCACTAGAGTAGCTCTTATCTAGCTACAGTATAGAGGATCCGACCAAGAGCCAGAGAGGACAAAGGGAGACAAAGGCAGGAAGAAAGCACCCTGAGATTGGCAACGTCTCACAGACAGAGCGGGCCAGTGAGAACAACCTGGGGACACAAAGGAAATTCCCAACTCTCTCTCTATACCCCTTTGTGATCAGGAGGTTGTCCTGTACTGAAGAGTCACGGCAACTGAAGTTACCAATGAGCTCAGACATGTTTTGCATGTTTGAAATCTTATTTTAAGAACTTTAAATATCGATTTGCATCCCACAAAGCAGACTAAGCCTAAGTATTTGTGGGTCCATGCAAATTGCTAAAATATGACTTAGTCCTTTACCCTTTGGACTATAAATATTTCTTCATAGATAGCAGTGTATTTGCAAGGCTACCAAAAATAAAATAACTCCAAGGCCTAGACATTCATTTTCTTTTCTTTTTTTTAGCAGTGTTCAAACACCATTTAAAGAAAGGAAAAGAAAATCCTTTTGTTAAGACTGCGGAAATTTCCAGTAAAATGAAAACAAATTGCTCTAAGTAAACCATTTGTCACAGTCTGATTACTTTGCTGCCACACTGGGGATGCCAATTTGTCATGTTAGAGCAGGGTAGCAGCCGGCTGGCTGTAAAAATGGCACGCCGCCTTCTGGCTCTTTGCTTTGAACCAGGAGAAAAAGTCTTGTTTCCTACACCTTCTGTATATGGCTTGTAGACTATTCTCATGACAACTGGGAGGGAGGGAGGGAGGGACTGGCTCATGTGGCAAGATAGGCCAAGGTATTTATTTATTTTTTACTATGGTGATGGTACAATGGTAGGCTGACCATATTTCAGGATGGCAAAACGGGACGGGTTTTATGTAATATTCCATATTCATGAAAAAGACAGGGGTCCCTGCCCCCCAGTCCGCACGATTGGATCCCGCCTACAAACCCCACCCTCTGGTCCACGCGATTGGCTCCCGCCTGCAAACCCTGGCCCCGGTCCACACAATTGGCTCCTGCCTGCAAACCCCACCCCCAGTCCACACGATTGGCTCCCGCCTGCAAATCCCCAGTCCGTGCTCTGGCTCGTATTCTCCTTCCGCACCATTCCCGCCGGGTTTGAAAAATGGGACAAAATTGAGATTTTTATGAAAATGACGGGATGGTAGAAAAATGCTAAAAAAACAGGACTGTCCTGTTCAAAACAGGAGGTATGGTAAGCCTATTCAATGGTAACTAGCAGACTGAATGTTCTGATAGCTCATGTACTCGTCTCAAGATTGAAGTCTTGTTCTCAGTTACGTGATAAGAGAGGACACATCACAATTCTGTTCTAGGCTTCTCCCTGAACATGGTTGCTTTTTACATTCTGGAACTTAATTGCTTCTCTGAATGGAGAAGCAGCTGAGCATGCAAGCTTGTCCATTTGAAATAGTACAGTCAGACAGAGTTCTCTTCAGTTTGATTCCATTCTATCTTCATTGCTATAACCCAACTCATAATAATCACTACATTTCTTTTCTGTGTAATATTACTACCTGTAGATATATCTATGATCACATACAATTCATTTAGTTTGATTTATATCTCCTATTCCTGGCTCATATGCTGGTTATTATGTTTGATTAGGACCAGAGAGACCTAAGTTCAAATCAACTAAACGTTTAGTTTATTTTAAGCCAAGTTGCATATAACTAAATTCAATGTATGCTGGTAATGCAAGAGGATCTGAGTGGATTCATCTGGAATTCAGTGGGAAGAAGTCTATAGTGTTGGTGAACAGTACAGTTTTCTGCATTGCCTCAAGTTGGCCATTCTCAGCAGGATTCTGAACATTTTGATTGGCTGTGTTGCAGGCAAATATATAATATATGAATATATATTATAAATATATAATACATGAATACATGAATAAATCAATTCTCTAGCTGTATCAACATATTTGAATCTGGTATTCATTTAAGCCCCAATGCAGTATACTTATTTCTGAGTAACTCCCACATGGCAGCTTCCTTTTCATAGTAGAGTTATAGGATTGCATCCAGCCTACAAAATCATATGTTCTTCCCATTAAAATAAATGCCTTTTCAATCATAATTAACTTGTTCCCTTTATTTCAGTGGAACCAAACTTCAGTCTGCTTTTTCTTACTGAGACAAAGAACGTGTTTTTGTCCTTCTCCATCCATCAGCTAGAAGCCATAACCTTGCCCGGAAATGTCAATCCAAGTTATTTGTAATGTTTTAGCAGGTGACTGGCTGCTGTTGGCAAAAGAATGGCAAAACAGAGGAGCCAATGAAGAGTTTCATAGGGTTCTTTCTTTCTGGAAGGGAAAGAACTAGTTCTTTTCTATCTTCCATACACAAAAGCTTTCTTGCTGAGTGTTTCAGGGCTAGTAGGCTAGGAGTCAATGCTTTTTCACTAACTAGAATGAAAATTAATTTCATTAATTAATTAATTAATTCATTCATTAATTTCATTCATATAACAGGATAACAACATATATACCTTTGCACAGGGCTCAACAACACTGGACTCCTTTAGAGTCAACATACAAATAATATGAATCTGCCAGATAGATCTAAGTCTTTCAAACATCAGCATTAAACTGCAAAGAGAAGGATGCAGCATAACCATTTAAGCTTTTAACTAAACATTGCAACAAAGCATTTGAACTCTACATTCAGCTTTTTAAAAAAGTACCCTTCACTCTCTAACTTTGCAGAGACATTTAACAAATCACAGAATTGTAGTGGAAAATGCCAAGAACCAAGTATTTCACCCTCTCTCCCTCTCTCTAATGAATGTACTCCAGGCTGATATCATCCATCAGGAAGGGGAAAGGAGACAAAACAAGAAGGAAAACAGAATGAGAAACTTCCAATACATTTAAAAATGTGCTGAATTATGGCCCTGGCTTTGTTATGTTGCTAAGCCAGCAATCTAGTAACACCATAGAGCAAAACATTGATGGAGTGTGAACTAAACATTCACCCTCATGTATTTCAGAATTGCTTCAGCTTTACAACAAGCACGATAAAAACAAGCCATCTTGGATCTAATCCAAGACTGAATTTAAAACTCAACAATGATCCATTTAAATAAAATATGAAGATTTAATTTTCATCCTGTTTCCAGGCACTAGGTGAACTTCTTAGTATCAGGTGCAAGGCCAAAATGCTGTCCTGAAGAGCTAATACTATCTATTGTTTGTAACTACTGTCCAATAATATCAATAATAATAATATAATATAACTAGTAATAACAATATAACTAGTAATAGCTAGTTTCCCCTCCCTATCCTTTCCATCAATTCCAGAAGAGGTGAGTGAGGAAAATACAATTTAGATCCCAGCAATTCTGCAAATTGTAATAGTGGGGGATTGGCATGGAAGAGCAGCCATTTTCTTCAGCTGGACCCATTAGTGAGATCATGTTAGACTCTGGAATTCCTCAATTACATTCTGCTTCAGCATAGTAGTTGGTGGTGTAAGTCAACAATACAGCACATTTTTTCTTTGAGCTGAAAATGTATTGGGAGATCAGGGAAACATACTGTATAGTATATAATGCATAAGGCCATCAGATCTGTGCTGCCAAAATGCAGATGACCACCATATGGCAGCAAAGAGATAGGGCTCCATAGAGCCCTTTTAAAAACCCATCTTATCGCCCATTGGATTTTATACTTAACTTATTAGGAATTGTAATGTTTATTGAATTGTATGTTTTTATATTTAGTTATTTTTATAAATTTTAATTGTTGTATTTGTAAACCGCCCAGAGTCCCCTTTGGGGGAGATGGTGCGGTGATAGAAGTTGAAAAATAAATTAAATAAATAAATAAATAAAAAGAGACACAGAAAAACGGTCTCTTGCTCTCATCGAGTGGTCATGCAGTTTTTTGTGGCATATCCTGAATCATGCAAAAAGGAAATTAAACCTAAGATCATCCTTCACAGGGAAGGAGAGGAACGGAATGGAAACTGAAGTCAGCACATAACTTTCTTGGAAAAAACCATGCACTTCTTCATTCCATGCACTTCTTCATTCAGTCTGTTTAAATCCAGCTGAAATTACTTCTGTTCAAACACATTCTTGCTTATGAAAGACAGACCTGATCCTGGGAAGACCACAGAGATAAAGAAAACCAGTAACTAACAGAGTGATTAAACTGAAGTCCCAATATTTAGACTTTATATGCCAATTTGCACATTTCCATGGTTTCATTGCACTCTTGAATTTAGGGAACTTTGAGAAATTATTTGTGAACTCAAATACAAAATTACATAGCCTGTCTAGAAATCCCAGATTAATATCTGATTTTCATACTTCTCTGAATATTGTAATGCAATTCTCATTAAAAATGTATCAAAATGCATTTTAAAATCTGTCCTTTGAGGGAGAACATTTTGGAAATATATATTTCATACGGTTTTTCTTTCAGACCCCAGATAGAACAGACACTAGTGAATAGACATGAAGTTGTCACAGATTGAATTATTCATGCATTTCTATTTTAAAATTGTACATAGTCAGGGGTGCCCATTAATATATACTTTCTTATCACACGTCTCCTTTTAATAAGAGCTCAGATGTCATATATATTAGAAAGTAATGAGGAAGTAATGTTGATGAAATTTAAATTCACCTGTCACTTGTCTGGAGATAAAGGGCAAAGCTCATGTGACCTCTGGTTGCTTAGAGGGTGTTGGCATTTACTGAAGAGCCATTGGCTAGCATGAAACGCCAGGTATGTGCCGAGTCCATCAAGAAAGGTGGTCAGAAACAAGAACTGCTTTAGTTTATGAAGGTTCTCAGTCATCCAGGTGGAATTGTCTGTAGTTTGAATCATGTCAACTGGATTTCTATTTTCTCAGTGGAAACGTTTCGCTCCTTATCCAAGGAGCTTCTTCAGTCTGAGCAAAGTTGGTAAGGGAATCCTAAATATGTTTCTAGGTAGCTGTGTGACCTTACACCTGGGGCTAGGTCATGGTTATATTGAGATGTTATTTTAAGTCCTTTTATCATCTAAAGGAGGATCGTATGTCTATGAAGGTTCTCAGTCATCCAGGTGGAATTGTTTGTAGCTTGAATCATGTCAACTGGATTTCTATTTTCTTAGTGGAAACGTTTCGCTCCTTATCCAAGGAGCTTCTTCAGTCTAAGCAAAATTGGTAAGGGAATCCTAATATGTTCCTAGGTAGCTGTGTGACCTTACACCTGGGGCTAGGTCATGGTTATATTGAGATGTAATTTTTAAGTCCTTTTATCATCTAATGGAGGGTCGTTAAAATCACCATGCTGCTGTTGAGCTTCTGAAATGGTCTTAATCTTCCTAGGCACAGAAGACAACACGGGGAGGAAGATGGGTGAGAGTTTGTGCCTGAGGCCCCCACCTCTATTCAAGGAAGGATTTTCCAAGTTGGCATAAATGGATTCCTTGACCCCTCTCTCAAACCACCTATCTTCTCTGTCTAAAATGTGAACATTAATGTCCTCAAATGAGTGTCCTTTTTCTTTTAGATGAAGATAAACTGCTGACTCTGGTCCTGTGGTGTTATTTCTCCTGTGTTGGGCCATCCTCCTGTACATAGGTTGTTTGGTTTCTCCAATGTAGAGTTCAGAGCACTCCTCACTGCACTGGATTGCATAAACTACATTGCTTTTCTTATGTTTTGGAGTTTGATCTTTGGGGTGTACAAGCCTCTGTCTCAGTGTGTTGGTGGGTTTGAAATATACAGGTATGTGGTGTTTGCCAAATATCCGTTTTATCTTTTCAGACACGCCAGCCATGTAGGGAATGACCAGGTTCTTTCGTTTACTCTGAGTCTCAGCCCTATCTGTTGCTGTTTTAGGTCTGGTAGATTTAGATTTGGTGAAGGCCCAATTTGGATATCCACAGGCCTTCAGGGCTGTTCTCAGGTGCTGATTTCCTCATTGGGACCGGTGGCAAGCTAGAAATAGGGATCTACAGGAAACCCACACACACAGATCAATATCTGATGTTTGACTCCCACCATCCACTGCAGCACAAACTAGGAGTCATCAGGACATTGTCACACAGAGCAGAAACCATCCCCACCTCCATGGATTCCAAAAAGAATGAAAATCAGCACCTGAGAACAGCCCTGAAGGCCTGTGGATATCCAAATTGGGCCTTCACCAAATCTAAATCTACCAGACCTAAAACAGCGACAGATAGGGCTGAGACTCAGAGTAAACGAAAGAACCTGGTCATTCCCTACATGGCTGGCGTGTCTGAAAAGATAAAACGGATATTTGGCAAACACCACATACCTGTATATTTCAAACCCACCAACACACTGAGACAGAGGCTTGTACACCCCAAAGATCAAACTCCAAAACATAAGAAAAGCAATGTAGTTTATGCAATCCAGTGCAGTGAGGAGTGCTCTGAACTCTACATTGGAGAAACCAAACAACCTATGTACAGGAGGATGGCCCAACACAGGAGAAATAACACCACAGGACCAGAGTCAGCAGTTTATCTTCATCTAAAAGAAAAAGGACACTCATTTGAGGACATTAATGTTCACATTTTAGACAGAGAAGATAGGTGGTTTGAGAGAGGGGTCAAGGAATCCATTTATGCCAACTTGGAAAATCCTTCCTTGAATAGAGGTGGGGGCCTCAGGCACAAACTCTCGCCCATCTTCCTCCCCATGTTGTCTTCTGTGCCTAGGAAGATTAAGACCATTTCAGAAGCTCAACAGCAGCATGGTGATTTTAACGACCCTCCATTAGATGATAAAAGGACTTAAAAATTACATCTCAATATAACCATGACCTAGCCCCAGGTGTAAGGTCACACAGCTACCTAGGAACATATTAGGATTCCCTTACCAATTTTGCTTAGACTGAAGAAGCTCCTTGGATAAGGAGCGAAACGTTTCCACTAAGAAAATAGAAATCCAGTTGACATGATTCAAGCTACAGACTAAAGGAGGATCGTTAAGATCACCATGCTGCTGTTGAGCTTGTGAAATGGTCTTAATCTTCCTAGGCACAGGAAGATTAAGACCATTTCACAAGCTCAACAGCAGCATGTTGATCTTAACGATCCTCCTTTAGATAACAAAAGGACTTAAAATAACATCTCAATATAACCATGACCCCAGGTGTAAGGTCACACAGCTACCTAGAAACATATTTAGGATTCCCTTACCAACTTTGCTCAGACTGAAGAAGCTCCTTGGATAAGGAGCGAAACGTTTCCACTGAGAAAATAGAAATCCAGTTGACATGATTCAAGCTACAAAGAACTGCTTTAGGTTTTCTTTTAGGCTTGATGGATAAACAGTTTGAAAGAAAATTCGGGACTCTGTTTCTATACATGGTAACAGCAGCAAGATTTTTATATACACAAAGGTGGAAGGACTTACAAATCCCTACAGTGGAAGAATGGCTGGTGAAATTAATGGAGCTGGCAGAGACGGTGAAACTGACTGCATTGATTAAAGAAAATAATTTGTCTAACTTTGTTTCTACTTGGAAACTACTTTTGAACTTTTTGCTTGAAACTGAAAAAGATGAAGTTTTAATTTTGGGATTTGATGGTTAGGATTGTATAAGAATATAGAAATAATGTGTTTTATAGATAAAACAGAGTAAGAGGTTGATGTGTTTTTATGCTTATATCTGTGCTGAAGATGATCAGAAGTCACTTTGTTTTTTTATCTCTCTATTCTTTTTTCGTTCTTTTTTTCTTTCTTCAAGTTCTTTCTACTTTTTGTATTGTTTTACTTTATATTCTGAAAAATAATAAAGTTTTTTTTTAAAAAAAACAAGAAGCGCTTTCCAATCATCTTCCCTCAGCTGGTAGCCATCTACCGCCAACTGGCACTTCTGTGCCCAAGGCTCACTTACATGTGGTACAGGGGTTACCATGGTCCAATTCGCAGATTTTACAGGATGTATCCCAAGAGTACTTTCTGGAAAGTGAGAACAAGAAAGTGTCATTAACTGGGAGAGCATCATTTAGGCAAAACTATCATGCAAATCTATCTGAGGGAAATTATTTGCATGCCCCGCTTTAAGAAAATGGGCAAGCTGAAATGACTGAAATGACAACTAAATTATTAATGGGTCCGAAGACTCATACGAGCACGTGCTTTCCTCTCTGAAAGAGAGGAGTGTGGGAGCAGCAGAAGAGTGACATTTCTAGAGATTGCAGAATAGCCAGAGTTGCCAGTAAGAAACCTGGCTTATCTTATTATTATTATCCTTATAACAACATTAAAAGATGGATCAGAATGTTTGGTTGAAGGAGGGTTGAGGCAGAATGGTTTATTTAAAGCTACATACAGTATTTAAACAAGAGTGAAATTCAAAGCAAGGGGTTTTGATTTATTTCATTCTCCTAATCACAACACTGAGTGTGTTCTCTGTCTGTAAGACGGAATCAACAGTAGTAGATACAATGGTTAAAGTATAAAACCATTCTGTTGGTTCTCCATATGAGCAATTCTTAAATGGTTCTCATTACAAAGAATCAGCTTCTTTCATTTTGGCTACAATTCTAGGGACATTTACCTGGGAGAAAGCCCCACTGAATTAAATGTGACTTACTTACAGAGAGTCCTAATGCCTTTATTTTAAGAAACACAGTGGTGGGGGAAGAAGAAGGGTTGCTCTATAGCAGCCTTTCTCAACTTTTTGACCCTGGAGGAACCCTTGAAATATTTTTCAGGCCTCGGGGAACCCCTGCACATTCAGGCTCAAATACAGGCCAGAAGTTACAAAATTATTATATTTGTTTCATGTGTAGGCCTGTATATAGGCATTAACAGTGTTCCTAAACTAAAAATAAAGAATGAAACTTACCTCTTTAATGTGAAGTTGCCTGCATTTGAAATCATTTTTTAAATAAATCATGAACTCCTAGGGAACCCCTAGCGACCTCTCGCAGAACCCTAGGGTTCCATGAAACCCTGGTTGAGAAACCCTGGTCTAGAACTAGCAGCCCATCCAAACATAGCCCATCCAACAGCACTCTTTACATCCATAGACCAAGCACTAGCGATTGAATCCATGGCAGCAGTTCTACGTAACACACCCGACCTAACAAGATACACCAAGATCAAAATACCCAGAATCATGGACCTCATCAACCTCTGCCTCACCACCTACTTTCAGTTTGATAGACAAATATTCCAACAAATCAAAGGAACACCTATGGGATCACCACTCTCAGGACTCATAGCAGAGATAGTAATGCAACGTCTAGAAAGGATAGCACTCCCACACATACAACCCAAAGTATGGATCCGGTATGTAGATGACACTTTCGTCATAATAAAAAAGGATCAACTGGAGGAAACACATGAAGCCATCAACAACATCTTCAAAGGAATAAAATTCACAAGGGAAGAAGAAAACAACAACACACTACCCTTCTTGGACATCCTCATCAGTAGAGGAAATGATGGCATTCTAGAAACACAAGTCTACCGGAAATCTACCCACACTAACCAAGTGCTCCACTATCAAAGCAATAACCCAACCTCACACAAGAGGAGCTGTGTAAGAACACTATTCAGACGAGCACAAACACACTGCAGCAACCCAGAACACCAGAAAAAGGAAACAGACCACTTATATAGCATCTTCCAGCAAAATGGATATCCACACAACTTTATCAAAAAGTGCCTGACCACTCAACCCACCACAGCAAAACCAACAGAAGCTATGAAAAGGATTACACTGCCATACATCAGAAACATCTCAGAAACTACTAATAGACTGTTACATCCACACGGCATCACTGTAGCACACAAACCTACCAAAACCCTTCAGAACATTGTAAGTAAACCAAAAGACCCAGTAGCCCAAGAAGAAAAAACAGGAGTTATCTACAACATACAGTGTAAGGACTGTAACAGCCACTATGTAGGACTGACTGGCAGAAGACTAGCAGAACGCATCCACGAACACCAACTAGCAGACAGAAGACACGATGAAAACTCCTTAATCTCACAACACATGGACAGACTTAACCATACTTTCAACTGGGAAACTGTGAGCATATTAGACCAGGCCAAATCCAAAAATGCTAGAGAATTCCTAGAAGCTTGGCACTCAGACAAAGCAGCCATCAACAGACACATAGAGGTTAACAACATTTACATACCATTCATAAGAGACAATAGAATAGCCAGAAGACCAGAACACCCCTGGGCCAGCAATCAGCAACAAGATATGCATAGATTAACAGCAAGATTAGCAGCAGAGGAGCAATCTAACAACACAATAGACCTTAATCAAGGAACTATTAACTCAGTCAATCACCCAAACAGCACACAACAGCCCAATCAAGGAACTACCAAGGAGAGTACAAGACCCCCACCAACACAGGCAGGACAAGCCAGGGTATATAAACAGACAGCAAGTTCCACTCCCTTTTCGCACTGAAGATGTTGCCTAGCCTGGCAATGAAACATCTGCATGAAAACAACAAGGCTCAGAGAGCACCAAAGACTCCCCAATATTTACTGTATTAAAAATTAAAATTGATGCATTTACTGACACTACTGCTTCTCATGATTGTTTGATGGGATTTTAATATTATATTTTTCAGCATAGGCTGGCAAACAATTTTGATTTTGCAGACCCCTGAGAGGGTCTTGGGGGACCCTCAGGGGTCCTTGGACCACACCTTGAGAAACACTGCTTTATGACCCCTACACTAGCTAAGCTGCTGTTGTTATGTTGTTATGTTATGTTATGTTGTTATGTCTTGCAGGGACATTAGGAAGAAGTTCAAAAGACTCTTCAACTAATCAGGCTAGGGATAGAATTTGAAGTAATAATTGCAGTAGAGATGCCACCTGATACCTTCATATCACATGACTTCAATGCCAGGGGTAATATCAATTGCATTTGTTTATGGCAAATGCCATACCAGATTTCTGTAGCTGCCAAACCTGCTACAGGACTCAGTTCCTCTGAGAAGGTGAGGAAAAAGGAAGAATGAAATATGATCTGTTGTAACATTTAAATATTTCTAATATGTTAGTTACCACAACAAATACCCAGACAGAATTTAGAAATATAAGATTTGTTTCCAATAAGGATTCAGGCAATTTAGAACAATTTAGAAACTGCAAAGAGGCAACACAAAATAACTACAGATAATTTGCCAGCTCCCAATATATTCAGAATCAGACTTGACATTGCCTAACAGGAATGATTTATGGCTAATTAAATTACTCCTGGCATGGGAATGGACTGCCTGAGTCAATACAGGAACTAGCCCTTTGTCTCAAATAATGCTTCTTGAATTATAATCTGATGTGTGTTCTTTTACAAGGATGGAGTCTTTTCCTACTCTACTGGCAGCATGCCATTCATATTTTAATCCAAGAGGAACAACATTCTGCAAAGATCAAGAGCTAGGTTCTGTGCAAATCAAGAATAAATAGTTGTGGTGAGACTTATATGTTTGTTGTATGAGTTGTTTTTTAAATAAGCCAAAGTAATTTGGTACAGAACACATTAATGAATTTTAGAGAGAGCAAACTGATTTCCCAAGGTATGCTGTGGGATGGACATTAGACAGTTACTGCATATGAAGAAGTAGAGTTGGGTTTCTAATGGGGAAACTCTCTGGGGAAACCCTCCGAACAGTCACTCATGCCCTTGTCATCTCCCATATAGATTACTGCAACGCGCTCTACATGGGGCTACCCTTGAAGAGTATTCGGAAGCTTCAGCTGGTCCAGAATGCGGCTGTACGGATAGTTCTGGGTGCTATAAGATCAGCACATATAACACCGCTACTCCGTGAGCTGCATTGGGTCCCAGTTTGCTTCCGGATCCAATTCAAAGTGTTGGTTATTACCTTTAAAGCCCTACATGGCATGGGACCAGGGTATCTGAGGGACCGTCTCGTCCCGATTATATCTACCCACCCCACCCGATCATGCAGAGAGGGCATGCTCCGGATCCCATCACTAAAAGAATTCCATCTAGCGGGTTCCAGGAGGCGTGCCTTCTCTGCGATAGCACCCGCCCTATGGAATATCTTGCCCCCTGAGGCGAGACGGGCACCCTCGCTCCTGGCCTTCAGGAAGTTGTTAAAGACCTGGTTCTGCCGCCTTGCCTGGAACGAAGGACATAATAGTTCCTCCTGGGGGTGGTTAGCATAATAATATCCTCCTTTTAAGAACATACCATCTTTTTGGATTTTTATTTTTTATTTTTATGGTAGTTTTAAATGTATAAGTTTTTAACTTTTATATTGTGATTGTAAACCGCCCAGAGTCTACCACGGTAGAGATGGGCGGGGATAAATCCAATTAATTAATTAATTAATTAATTAATTAATAAACAAACAAACTCCATTGGAGCAATAAGTGAAAGAAAATGGAAGATTTGTAGAGAATGAATCTTCTGCTTTTACTACCCTAATAGATTTAACCCCATGAGAACAAAAGGATTGCTCTTTAGGATGCAGCAAAACATTAGTAAAAATGTGGTCAAGGACTGATCTAGGGATCAAAACATACAGGCAGTATTTGAGTTACAACCATTCGTTCAGTGACCATTCAAGGTTACGGTGGTACTGAACGAATGGTACTTATGCCCGGTCCTCCAAGTTATGGCCGTTGCAGCATCCCCATCGTCACATGATCAAAATTTGGGCTCTTGGCAGCCTGCCCACACTTATGACTGCAGGGGTGCTTCAACTCCCCCCACCTGCCTTTTGGCCCCTGCACTCTGAGGCCACTGCTGCCCTGCGCTCTGCCGCCCCCAGCTTGACCTTCACTGTCTTCTTGCTCCTGCTGCTGACCAAGCAGGCCTGCCCTGGCCTGCCCCTTCACAAGGCAGCTGCTGGCCATGCAAGGTCTTCTTCCTGTGGTTGCATGTGGCAGTTTCCTCGTGAGACCTTGGGAAGAAGGCCTGGGTGCTTCTTTCAGCCCCAGACCCGCAGTGTGCCAAGAAGCCCCTGAGCTGCGGTGCGGCAAGCAGCCCCAGAGCTGTGCTGTTCTGGGCTGCTTGCCGCCCTGCAAAGCAGGGTGCAGGGTGGCCAAAAGGGCAGAGATGAGGGAGGAATAGGCGGTTGAGGGAAATTGAAGGGGAGGCAGTCCCTTGCCTTGGAAGAACTGAGGCTCGGGGCTGGGAGGGACCAAGCCAGGAATGACTTGGATAGGGGTGAGTCCTCGGCTAACAACCGGTGGGATTCAGTTAATGACAGCAACAGGGAGTGCTGGAATGGCCATCACTAAGCAATGAGGTCACATGACATTGCACTTTACAACCGCATCACTTACCAAAGGAAATTCTGGTCCCAATTGCCGTCATAACTTGAGGACTACCTGTATGTAGAAAGATTCAGGTTTGACTTCTGGACCAATCCTTGACCACATTTTTAGCTCAGGAATTTGTTGTCTCAAATCAAAATACTCACTTTATCAAAGCAAGATTCAGGGCACAAAGCAGACTATCACAGAGGTTTTAGCATTTTAATGAGCTTAGGCCAAAACCACGGTCTCCACCTACAGTAAATGTAATTGTTATAGTTGTTGGTTCACTTAGGAACAACAGCCTACTGTGGTACTCTGCAAAGCAATCTGCTCATCGTCCTGTTCTCTGGTGCTCAGCGTGGAGACAGTGATGCACTCACGGCCTTGTCAGTCATGGGATTGAAGTCCGAGGCTGCATGATTGCCAAGACCAAAGAGCTAGCTTTCTCACTGAAGTCCATTCCTCCTTGAGAGAGGATATATCTAAAGGGCTATAAATAGCTAAGCTAGAATAATGCCCCACTCTATTTTATCTACACATATGCAAGTTTTCTATGGAGGAGCATTCAAAGTGTGAGCTTCAGTTGTATGAAGTAGGACTATTCACAGATTGAAAACGATTGGAAGAAGTGCTTGGATCTTGTAGAAGCACAGCAGCAATTTGTCAGGCTTCGCAAGAAGCTGAGAAAGGATGCAACTACTTTAAGGGTCACATTAAAAATGTGCCGCCTGAGTGATTAAATTCATTAAAGCAACAGCATTTTTTTCAGGTTCAGATGTTCATGTTCAATTAACAGAAGAGAGCTGCTGTCCTTGCAGGAGATCCAAAACCTGCATTCTGAATCATTTTTAAAGTGTGCATAAGTGAAGTGTTCGGTACAAATCAGGTATGTTGGCTGCTTACTAATATCAATGAAAACTAGTCTTATTTTGCCAGTTATAATTTCTAGGATATGCTTCAGTCAGATAACCTGTATCCTCAGAGGGACAAACAGGGCACAAAGTAAGGAAAGTTTCAAGCACAATTATGATATTTAGATGAGCAGAGGAAATGTTCCTCCCTCATCACAGCGACAATATTCAGCAATATATCACCAATTATTTATTTTTTTACGTACTAGGTCTTTGACGAACTGGTTTTGGCTTCCTGAAAGGTATTGCCTGCAAATGAAAACAAAACACTTACATGGCAAGCCATTACATCTGACTTTTTTTTTTTTAAAAAAAAAAACTCTTTTGGTGTTCTGTTTAAAAATGAACATTTGGTTATAACAATTGGATTTCCACTTGCTAGCATACAGCTGGATACAAGTAATATTAACTTTTGTGAATGTTTACAAAGTGAGAGCATTTAATTATTAAATACAAAAAGATGTACTACTTATGAGAACTTAATAAAGAGTGAAATATTTCAGAAAGACTTTCAGTAGTAGTCCTGAAGGTTAGCAGGCAGATATATGCTCTGAGTTTTCTGCTACAGAGCCATCATTAAGAACACTTCTAGACAATTTCTGGTTTCACCATGCTGCCTTTCCTGTATTGCATCATACAGATAGTCTTCAAGTTATGACTGCAAGTGGGACCAAGATTGACGTTGCTAAGCGATGCAGTTGTAAAGTGCGACATCACTTGACCACATCGCTTAGTGATGGCAATCCAGGCAGTCCCGGTTGTCATTGTAAGTCATTGAAGTACAATCCCCCATTTTCCTACTTGTAGTACCAAGCAAGAAACTGTGGTAGAAAGTCATGTGATGTATTTTTACTTTCTCCTTCCCTTACTCATTCGCCTTCTTGAATTCTGAAGCTGTTTGCTGATTATCTAGACAGATGAAAAATGAACCACAACTAGATTTTAATAACTGCAGAACTGTGGTAGAAACACCCTTTCTGACACTGAATGCCCATTGGAGTTGCTTGATAACACAACTGCCAGTTGCTGAAGAACAATGCTAAGTGCTTGTGCAAGATTACACAACATTTGTGAGACAAGAGGGTTTGTATTATGAGTTCATCTTCCAATGCAGCAATAGTTTCTCATTCATTGAGAGGAACATATGTCTAAGTCAAAGCATGACAGCCATGGGGTAGAGGGCAGTTGGAGTGTAGTTGCTGATTTCCTATTAAGCAGTCCAAGGTATATTTTGTATTCTTTGCTTCTCACTTTGGTTTGCTGTACAGAAACAGCTTCTCTTGCTGCCCATAAAATCCACTGTTATCGAAGTCCCGCAAGAGACAATGAACATTCATTTTGAAGCTCTGTCTCATTTTATTTATGCATATGCAATTATGGAATAATTGTGGTAGTTAACAAGGGTAGCTACATACAAAAAGAATTTTCATCTGCTGTATTACTGTTTGTGCAGGGAATCACTTCTGAAATTCAACATTGAAATTAGCACTTCCAATGTTTGTATGCGTTATTTGGTCATCTAGAGTATATTCCATTGATCTTACATTTGGGACATTTGAATGCAGGTTTGGTAAGGAGAACTCATGTCAGCTCTGGTTTATTAGCTGAGCAGATTAACAATGGTGTACAGTCCATCCTTCACCTGCCCACTCTCTCCTCCCATTTCCTCTTCTTAATACTGGGCATACTTATAAATGAGTTCCTTAAAATGACCCTGATATTCTGAATACTAAATGGCTTCATTATTCATGTGGTGCTGGGGGGGATATGGATTACAAGTTCAGAACAAGGTGTTTAGACAGTTCTTGATATAAATGAAATGCTGGAAAGTTATCACAAGATCAGTTCAGTCATCTAGATGTTAGGCTTAAAGACATACCAAAACATTTTGATCAGTGCTCTGCCTAGGGATGAATTTCATGATAATCTTGCAAGTTGACTGTGATGGGTGTTGATTTCTCCCCATTCTCCCAGAGTTCTCTCCACCACCACCTTTCCCCCCTTTTTACTTTGCTGTTCTTTCTGGCTGAAGGTTGGGGAGAGCAGCATAATAACCAGGTTGGCTTGGTCCACTGTGTGTGTGCGCTCTCTCTCTCTCTCTCTCTCTCTCTCTCTCTCTCTCTCTCTCTCTCTCTCTCTCTCTCTCTCTCTCTCTCTCTTGCTATCAGGTTCTGCAATCAGGTGGTGACACTGGCCAGGAGCAGTGCATGCTGTTAGAGCACTAGAATCAGAAAGCATGGGTTGGAAGGGATCACACAGGTCATCTACTCCATCTCCATCTTAGTGCAGAAATCCACTAAACCATTCCTGACAGGAGGACATCAGGGGGTATAAAATCCCAGTGAGGAGTCCACCACTGTTGTAACTCTACTGCTTAACAGCTCTTATAGTCAAGAAATTCCTCCTAATATTCTGCCAGAATCTCCTTCATTTTAAATTCAATCTGTTGATCTTTGTCTTGCTCTCAAACAGAGAACAAATCTGCCTGTTCTTGCGTGGACATCCTTTTTAGATACCCGAGGACCTCTATTATGATTCCTTCTAGCCCTCCTTTTGCAAGCTAAACATGCCTAAGTCCTTTAACCATTCTTCACAAAGTTTGTTTTCCAGATCCTTGATCATCCTGGTAACTCTCTCCTGAATCTGTTCTAGTTTCTCCACATCCTTTTAAAGTGTGGTACTCAGAACTGGACACAGTACTCTAAATGCAATCTAACCAGCAGAGGATACAATAGAATTATTATCTCCAGTGACCTGGATTCAATACTTACGTTAAATGCAGTCCAAGATTGCAACGGCCTTTTTAGCTGCCATATCACACTGCTTGCTCATGTTCAACTGGTGGTCCACTAGATATTCTCACATGCAATGCTACCAAACTAGCCTTCCCCAATTCTATATCTCTCCATTATTTAATCTCTGCATTTGATTTTTCCTACCCTGATACAGGACCTTATACTTGTCACAGCTGAACACATCCTGTTGGAACTGTCCCAGTGTTCAAGCCTGTCAAGGTCATTTTGAATTGTGATCTTGTCCAGTAAGGTTTTAGCTAATCTCTCTAGTATGGTGTCCTAAAAAAAATGATAAACAGTTCTTCCATCCTGTCTTGTAGGTCCTATATAAAGATGTTAAATAGCACTGACCTGAGAATGGAGGATTTCACTTGATATTTTCCTCCAGGATGATGTAAAACCATTTACAAGCACTCTGGATGCAGATGTTTAACCAGTTGCAAACCACCAGACCATAGTACCATCTAGCATCTAGCCACACTTCACATCTTGCCAGAATGATATAATAAAATATCAAAGTATACCTCATCCATAGCACTTCTGATTTATCCTTCAGGATTTCAAGTCATGAAATGCAGCCCATCTTTTGCCTAAGTTTATTAAAATCTGCCTTCTTGTGGTCTGAGGTGTATGGCTAACCTCTATCAGCTTTTCTTCTGTTAAGCATCTTGAACTCCAATATGACATGGCCACTTTCTCCCAAGGGCTTAAGACCTTTAGTTCATTGTCCAGTTCCTCTCTGTTGGTCAGGATTAGGTCCAAATAGCTGATTTCCTTATTTTTCCTTCCAACTTGAAATTGACAACAAGGAAAATAAGATTTTTTTTGGATCTACCAGTGCTACCTGAGTTCAATTTCCAGATATTAGGATATCTGAAATCTCACATTACCAGTATAGACTGCCCTGAGTTGATTTAGAAAGACATGGTCTGCTTCCTCTGCTTGTGTAGACAGCTTGTAGGAAACTCTCACCAGGACGTCACTTTTGTTTCTCACTCTTTTTAATTTCATCCAAGATTTCTGTATTCAGGGATATGATTTTCTTCACAGGCATATGGATTCTTTACATACAGAGCCACTCCACTCCACCTTCCTTTCTGCTGAGTCTAGTTCTACATTCTAATCATGACCTTCATCCCATCAGTTTTCTGTGCTACTTGTCATATTTGCTTTCCATGTTAGGATTTCTTGTTCTTCCTGTTACTGCAATCCCCCACTGGGAGTGTTGAAATGGAGAGTTTGTTGAAAGAGTATTTGGCATAAAGAGAGTGACAGAAAGGAGGAACTTTCTGAGGAGAATATAAAAACTGGGAGCTGAATTGAACTGAGTGAGAGATGAGTCAATAAGGAAAAACACTAACATAGGAGAAGCCAAGGAAAGGCAGTCAGAGAGAAATGGGGACAAGAAGCGCATGAGACAGTGAAGAACAGAGAATGGTTTGGAAATGGGGAAGTGAAAGAGAATGGCAACAAGGAGAGGAGTGTTGAATGATGCAGGTGTAAAGAGAGAAGGATCAGAGAGACAAATGGCAGTGAGAAGTAAGCAGGAACAATGATGAGAGACAAGGGAAGGAGGGAGGGAGGGATGGATGGAGGGGTTGAGTGGTAGCAAGAGTTTGGAATAATATGGAAATCAAGCAGAGAGAACAAGACAGAGATGTGCAGAGGCCATTGCAGAGGCCAGAATTCTATTAGAGATAAAACTAACAATACCATGCTGGGAGTAGCAGACATGGCAGAATATAATCCAGGAGATAAAAGCGTATGTGCCTAGGAGCAGGCAGGCTGATATCAGTTGACACAGACAAGACCACATGATGACTGACAAGAAATGAAATGACCACCAAGCAACAAGCCTTACTTAGCCCAGTTACAGCAGCAGCCAATGAGCATGGAGGAAAGAATAGCTGGGGTGCCGTGTGAAGGAGGCTTGCACAAGCATTGAACTGGTGGGAAGGGTTCAGAAGAGTTGCTTGATATTAACTTAACTTAATTTGAAAAAAAGATGTTGGTGGGACTTTCTAAAGGGCTTCTTTACTTCAATAGTTTAATGCAGAGCTTTCCAAACTGTGTGTGGCGACACAAAAGTGTGTCGCCACACACAGCGTGGTGTGTCGCCACACCACCTGGAAGCAGTGGGGCGCTCGTGCACGGAGGCAGCGGCAGCCGCTGCCGCCGCCACCGTACACGTGCACGCCGCCGCACACCCCCCGCGCCGCCGCCAGGCACGCGTGCGCCGCCGCACGCCCCCCCGCGCCGCCGCCGTGCACGTGCGCGCCGCCGCACGCCCCCCCGCGCCGCCGCCGTGCACGTGCGCGCCGCCGCACGCCCCCCCGCGCCGCCGCCGTGCACGTGCGCCCCCCACACCGCCACCGTGCGCGCCACCGCCGCGCCGCCGACGCCACCACCGCCACCACCGCCAGTGTTTCGCAAGTGGCGGAACTTTGGAAAGCCCTGGTTTAATGCCTGAAACATTACAGAAAGATTAGTAGTAAAATGAATTGTTTTTATTTTATTAAATTATGTTACCTACGTAGGGGGTCAAAGGTGATCTATCATCCCTCTGTTTGGAGAAAGAGCTATAGAAAGCAGTCAGGAAGAAAGCAGTGGCTGGTAAGGATACAGACAAACCCAGTAGAACACTTAGGAACCCTGTACATAGACATCATCAAGTTGGAATGCCAAAGAGGGAAAGGGCTCCTATTCCCTCCTCTCTATATAATGGAATCATTGGATCATTGGCGATCACTCGTAGCCGAGTAAGATTGTCTTCCAAAGGTAAAATTTTAACAGTGGATCCGTAAGTGGCTATAAAGGCCAATTCTGGATCCGCACAACCTCTCACAATGAGGGCATAGGTTTCCGGGTGGGAGACGGTCATGATGAGGGTTTGCCTGACATGCCTTCATTTAGCTCTTTTCTCCCTTTCGCCCTGTACTCATGCTTCTTCAAAGTCCATAGCGCCATTAATAAAGGATGACCTCCAATTGAAACGCTCATGAGTTAGGGCTTCCCAGTTCTCAATGCTGATATTACATTTTTTTAAATTAGCTTTGAGAGTATCTTTGAATCTCTTTTGCTGTCCACCAATATTCCGTTTTCCGTTCTTAAATTGGGAGTAAAGTAGCTGCTTTGGAAGACGATGGTCAGGCATTTGAACAACATGACCGGTCCAGCGAAGTTGATGTTGGATGATCATTGTTTCAATGCTGGTGGTTTTCGCTTCTTCTAATACGCTAACATTAGTCCGCCTATCTTCCCAAGTAATTTGCAGAATTTTTCGGAGGCAGCGTTGATGGAATCTTTCAAGAAGTTGGAGGTGGCGTTTGTAGAGGGTCCATGTTTCACAGGCGTACAGAAGGGTTGGTAGTACAATGGCTTTGTAAACAAGCATTTTGGTCTCCCTGCGAATGTCCCGATCCTCAAACACTCTACGTTTCATTTGGGAGAAAGCTACACTCGCAGAACTCAGGCGATGCTGAATTTCAGCGTCGATGTCGGCTTTTGTAGATAGATGGCTGCCAAGATAAGAAAAGTGGTTGACATTTTCTAGTGACACACCTTTAAGCTGGATTGATGGCGCTGCAGAGGGATTGGTTCAAACTTGCTGGTAAAGCACTTTGGTTTTTTTAATGTTAATCGAGAGGCCGAGCTTTTCATATGCTTCTGCAAAGATGTTTAGGATAGTTTGAAGATCTTCCTTGGAGTGTGCACAGACTATGTTATCATCAGCATATTGAAGTTCTATAACAGAAGTTGCAATTACCTTATTTTTTGCTTTCAGCCTACTAAGATTAAAAAGCTTTCCATCTGTTCGATATATAATTTCTACACCAGTAGGAAGTTTCTCTTCAACAAGGTGTATAATCATAGCGATGAAGATAGCGAATAAGGTTGGAGCAATAACACATCCCTGTTTAACGCCAGATTCCACTTTAAATGGATCACTTTGAGAGCCATTGTTATTCAGGATTGTTGCCATCATGTTGTCATGGAGTAACCGCAAGATGTTCACAAATTTATCAGGGCATCCGATTTTCAGAAGGATGGTCCAGAGAGCAGTACGATTTACAGTATCAAAAGCTTTAGTCAGATCAATAAACGCCATGTACAGAGGGCGGTTTTGCTCCTTGCATTTTTCTTGAAGCTGTCGTGCAGTGAAGATCATATCCACTGTTCCCCTGGAAGGGCGGAAGCCATTTTGAGTTTCAGGGAGGATGTCTTCTGATACAGATAGGAGATGGTTTGTAATGATCTTTGCCAGGATTTTGCCTGCTGTGGCTAGAAGGGAGATGCCTCGATAGTTTCCACAGTCTGTTCTATCACCCTTTTTAAAGAGGGTGATAATTATGGCATCCCTAAAGTCTGCTGAAATCTCCTCCCTCATCCAGATTTTTTTGATGAGCTTATGAAGTTGTTGTGTAAGTTCAGGCCCGCCTTCTTTAAAGACTTCAGCAGGAATCCCATCAGGTCCACTAGCTTTGTTATTTTTCATTTGTTTAGTGGCTTTACTGACTTCCTTCAAACTAGGGGGTACTGCAAGCTCATTTCTTATTTGTTTTTGCGGGATTTGCAAGAAGACTTCATCAGCCACAGTAGAGTGACGATTAAGGAGATTGTAGTAATGCTCTTTCCAGCGCAGTGCAATAGATAATAATAAATAAATGTTCTTAAGTTAATGTAAGTTAATGTAAATAAATGCAATAAATGTTCTTAAGTTCTCTAGTTCTTCTTTGGACTTCTGTCTTTGCACTGGCATAGATTTTTTTCTTAACGGCACAGTTAATATCTTTTTGCCATATCTGGAAGGCTTTCCTTTTCTTGTCAATAATATGTTCAATCTCACTATTGTTCTCATCAAACCAGTCCTGATGTCTCTTAGTCTGGTATCCGATAGTTTGTTCACAGGCTGAAATAATAGAAGTCTTCAATTTAGTCCAGTGTTCCTCAACATTTTCAGGAAGTTCCATAGGCAGATGTTCCTTGAGAGTTGATTGAAAGCAAGCTCGTTTAATAGAATCTTGAAGGGCCAGTGTATTCATTTTACGTCTTGGTTTTCTTCCTTGGAGCCTACGATGAGGGACAATCTTTATGGCCATCGTGGATCAAATTAATCGATGGTCTGTCCAGCAGTCATCGGCGCTCATCATGGCTCTGGTGAGAAGTACATCACGGCGATCTCTAGCACGGACAATTACATAATCTAAAAGATGCCAGTGCTTCGACCGTGGGTGCTTCCATGATGTTTTAAATTTATTTTTCTGGCAAAAGAGTGTGGTAGTAATGACAAGGTTATGCTCTGCACATTTAGTCAGAAGTAAGATTCCATTCGTGTTGCTGTTGTCAACTCCTTCTTTCCCAATGATCCCTGGCCACAAATCAAAGTCACGCCCAACTCTTGCATTGAAATCGCCCAGGAGGATAATTTTATCCTCCTTTGGTATCTCTGATAAGATGGTGTCCAGCTGGGTATAAAAAATTTCCTTGATATCCTCATCTGCATCTAGTGTTGGTGCGTAAGCACTTGGGATAGTTGCCTGTTGGTTTTTGGCGAGTTTTATTCGGAGAGTTGAGAGTCGTTCGTTAATCCCAGTGGGAACTTCTGACAAGAGCTTCACAAGGTCGTTTTTGATAGCAAAGCCTACCCCATGTATTCGTCGTTCTTGTTCAGGCAGTCCTTTCCAAAAGAAGGTATAACCTCCTTTTTCTTCCTTCAACTGTCCTTCTCCTGCTCTTCGAGTTTCTTGGAGTGCTGCTATATCAATATTAAAACGTCTCAGCTCCCTTGCAATAATGGCAGTCCTACGTTCAGGTCGTTCACTATCCATATTGTCTTGCAGTGTCCGTATATTCCATGTTCCAAAATTCATGTGTTTTTTACGACCGCTAGATGGTGACCCCACTGGTCGCGGTAATCCAGTCAGGGAGAAAATGAGGCAGACTATGTTTAGGGCACCTTTTCTAGCCCCCTCCCCATATGGGGTGAGCAGAGTGGATCCTAAATAGGGCTGCTCAGTCGTGGATACAGCTGCCGAACTACTCAACTGCCTCGATCCTTGAGTCAGGGCGACTGAATCCGTATCCACCGCCCATGTGCTGATCCATGACTAGGAGCTTCCGGATTTCACAGTCCTGCCCCCGTTGCCATTTGTCAATTGCCATGGGACTTTTGGTTGTTTTGGGTTTGGTGTGGTTAGAAGACGCCTGTGCGTGAAATTGTTTTATGTGTGGAGATCGGTGCACAATGATCAGCACACAACCTTCACAGAAAAAGGCTCTAATCCAATGGCATGGATACCATGACGATTGGTGACCTTTTGTCTGCTGCAGCCCTCATCCGCCTTCGCAGTCGTTGTAACAATACACCTTGTTATCTTCCGCCTGTTCTGCCGTTGAGGACTTTCTTGGATCGTTCTTTGTCTGGTTCCTCCCCCTGGACCTTACCGCCATGGGTGACCCTACCAGGAGTACATGACTCCTGACGGCTTCGCTCACAGTGTTGATTGGGAACACACAAGCCCACTCACCACAACAAGTTGACAATCCAGCGAGTGAGATATATAATGGAATAGCATAATGGAAATTAGAGAGGATTTTGAAGAACCTGTCTAGGTACCCCTTGAACAGTCTACCCCAGGCTGGAGAGCAGATGGGTCAAAGAACACGGGGGTCCCCCAGTCATGTGAAATTCTGCATCACACAGCCATGTATTCCTTTCAGAGGAAAAGTGGACGACAGACATGGCAATATCTTTCTGAATGAAGGGGAAGCCCTTAAGACAGTGCTTTCCAATCTGCCACCGTTGGTGACACACCAACGGTGGCAGCGGCGCGGGGGCGGGGGCGTGCACGCTGGCGGTGCAGGGGGCACGCAGGGGTGGCGGCGTGCATGGCAGCGGCGGTAGCAGCGGCAGCCTCCGCTAAAACGCAGAAGCGCTGATGGCGCGCCGCTGCTGCCCCCGCCGTGCACACCCCTGTCGCCGCTTCTGGGTTGTGTGGCGACACACCAAACTGTGTCTTGCGATACACTAAAGTGTCACGACACACCGTTTGGAAAGCTGTGCCTTAAGACTTGCCTTCAGGATTTAGAGGTACAAGAAATTCCTTCTCAACATGTGGATTTTCCTGGGAGGGTTTCTGCTCCTCCAAAGGAACGGTGAAGAAAGGAACCCTTTTTTCCACCTACTGTAGATAAGCCATGCTAACTGCAAACAAATGGAGCAAGGAATCTGGTGTTAGTTATCAATGTGGGAGAATATAACAGTATGCTTGAGAATGCAGGTACATTATACAAATGTATATATACATTTTACATATTATACAAATACAAATCCTCAGGATGTGTGCAACATTCAGAACACAGTTTAGGGGTGAAGGAGGGGAGAGACAGAAGACCCCTATCCCCCTCAACTTCTAAAAAGTTTTTAATTTATACATCTTAGGCCTGTAATTTATACGGTATGTGTTAGGCATCTAATACTGGCAGGATTAGTGCAACCTCAGACATTGGTTTCCATCAGAGATAGTGGAGTAAAAGTGCAAGCTGTTTTAGACAATGGGATGTATTCTCCCTTGCCTACCATTTTTTTTCCATAATGCTAATCTATTTTATGACTCCGTATAGCCATTGCAAGTATTAGATCTACTGTATGTGGGATTAACATACTCTTTATGAGAGCATGTGGTGGTTCAGGTAAAATTTCCAAAATAATTTACTGAACCGATGCACAAAATGGAAGTAGTCATGTTGCTAAACCTATTCAGTTGGATTGAAAAAGAGGTATTGGTATTGTATGGATAGTCCCAGAATGCTTGGCTGCTTATCCCAGCTTTCCCAAGAGGAAATGGGCAAGGGTGGCATCCTTAATCTACTACAGAAAATAATATTGTAAAGGAAGGGGAGGACCAAAGAGGGTCAGTCATTCTGGGGAAAATATGCCAATGCAGTCAGACCCCAACTGTAATAAACCCAGCAAGTATTGAAAAATGTATCACTGTGCTAGATATTCCTGATGTACTGAAGAATAGCATTGTAGATGCCCCTGAAGACTCCAAATGTCCTTCATAGCTGTTGGTACAAACAGCATGGCAACTGTGACAAAGAGTGTTTGTGAAGCTACAGAATGATTCTGAGTTTCCAAGTCAGTTGGCATCTGGGACTAGAGTGGCAACAATGAGGAAGAGTGGAGCCCAGATCAAGACCTAAGCTGAAGGTCACAAATTGGTCACTTCTATGTATGTGTCATAACCTGACCTAACATTGTTTGCATTTGTGCCATGGCAAACACAGAAATGAAAAGATAGAGTGAAGGGAAGGAAAAGAGAAAGAGGAAGAGTGTGACTAATACAAATTTATATTTATCCTGTACAGGATGAGCATTTATGGTTTTCCAGTTCAGTGCAAATTGTAGGAATTTTAGTTAATGCCTAATAATTTCTGGTTACCATGGAGAGAAGGAATAATAGGGAAAGACAAAGAGAGGGAAGCTTAATAAAGAACAAAAGAATAATAAATAAGTAAAGGAGAGGTGGTGAAAAAAAAACAGCTTATACCACGAGCCAAAAAATGGTTTTTAAGTAAAAAAGACAGATCTCAACTCTTCTACAAAAATAGATTGTGCCAAGGTGTCTTGTTCATACATTGAATTGCCTCTGTTCATAGCAGGAAATTAACAAAAACATTTGCTATAATCCTCAACATTATGCCATACTTCTGTGTAAAGTTTGTGTGTGTCCTTATGCTTGTATATTAAGCTTTTCTGCCCCACACAATATATGCTTACACGGCTTGGACTTTTCTACTCAATTACTCTAATAATCCTGTATTATACAGCTTGTTCATTATTCTAATGTGTGTGTTTGCAAGAAATAATGAAGTCCACATTTCATAAGCAAACAAAGAAATCAACAGGACAAGCTTAAGTCAATACGATAAATAAATTGTAGAGTTCATAAAATAGTGCATCTATTAATAACTAGATATCCTTATAAAAAGAGTAGTATTGGTAATAAAACCCGTGGAAAGATTTTCAGAACAATAACCATGCTCAGGTGTTGTATCAAATAGGTTTTTATAACTCTTAAGGGCTGAGATTTGATGTCAATAGCATACCGTATCAATTGCTTCTAATGAGGTTCACTATGAATTTCACATAGTGTAGTTGTCATAATTTGTGAAGTCTTACATTCAGAAACGTGGAGTGACAAATTCAGGCATTCTCTCAGAAGCCCAGTGAGCTACTGAATGCAGGTTACAGACATTTGACCTTCAGTGGCAACAGTCCCACCATTGCAACATACATCTCTTATCAGGCAATGGAGTGGTTTAAGGGAAATTAACACTGAATGCATATTCAAAAACCAAATGTTTATAAATTTAAAAGAATGGTCATTTGGCTCTCGTGGCAGGAAAAAATGCTCCAGAATGGTGGCAGTTCCTGAAGAAGGAGATCCTAAAAGCAGAATTGCAAACAGTTTCAAGGAGAAAAATAGGGGGCAACAGAGCAAGCCAGTATGATTATAGAAAAAGCTTACTGAAGATCTGAAATCAGAAAAGGACCCATAAAAGAAATGGAAAGAGGACCAGCTCACCAAGAAAGAGTAGTCCTGAAGTGTACAGCTAGTTTCAGGAAAACAAAACCCAGAATAAGCTATGTTTAATGAAGGATGCTAAGAATATTAGGAAAGGCTTCTTTAGATATGTTCAAAATAAACAACAACAAAATCAGTATACCTGAATCAGGCAAATTTTAACATATAACAAATAAATGACAGAGCTATTTAACTTTTATTTTAGTTTTCTCTAACAAAAACAAGACTTTTCATAGGGAAACTTTTGAAGAGTAGGGTGAAGGAGCAGGATCAATGCTTAAGACTTATGGAAACATGGTCAGGGAATACTCCCTTATGTTGATTGAGTCTAAAACTATCCAGGCAGATGAATTGCGTCCTATGATGCCAAAGTAACTAGGTAATGGTCTGGGTGAAGAACCGGTGAAGTGCCAAATAACTGGAGAACCATCATTGCCTCTACCTTCCATAGTGGATTGTGGGAGTGCTGCAGACATAATATAGCTTAATTTCAGCAAAGGATTTGGCAAAGTCTCCCATGATATGCTAATTAGCAACATAGTTAAGTGTTGGCTGGGTGACTGATAAGTAAGTGTGTGTGTGTGTGTGTGTGTGTGTGTGTATTTGTACTGAAAATGTAGTCATCTACAATTTATTTTCAAAGTAGAGAGAGATATCAAATAAAATGCCAGAAAGATCAGTCCAGGCTGCTCTATTTTTCAATACTTTTGTTATTCAGATGAAGAGGTAGAGTGAATGCTTATCAAATTTGCAGATGAAAAAAATATTGGGTGGGATGGCTAATTCCCTAGAAAATTATTCTAAACTACCTTAAAAATTAGAGAAATGGGCTGAAAGTAATAGAATGATAATTAACAGAAACAAATGCAATTTATATATTCACAGGTGGGGTGTACCTGGCTTTGTAATTATACTTGTGAAAAAGAATAATAGTGGACTCCAAATTAAGTATGAGCCAGCAGTGTAATGTGGTTGAAAAAATTTTTTAAAAGCAGGTTTAGGCTGCATCAACAGAAGTATAATTTCCAAATCAAATCAAGCAAGCAAGCAATCAAATCATTCTATTCTGCATTGATTAGACTTAGCAATGTGTCCAGTTTGGGGCACTGCACTGTAAGGAGGATTCAGAGAAATTGTGACAGGTTCTTGAGAAGGGCAACAAAGATGATCAGGGGACTAGAAGAGAGAAAAAATGACTGTGTGGGGTTTGATACATTCTTCAAATACCTAGAAGGATGTTACACACAAGAAGGACAAGACCTGTTTTCCAGAGTGGAAGACTTGGAATAATGGATTTAAGTTATATGAATACTGTACTGATTATGATGGAATATTAAGGAAAAAACTTCCAAACAGTAAAAGCAGTTTGACACCGGGAAGACTCCCTTTCCTTGGATGTAGGCTAGACAGCCATCTGTCTGGGATGCTTTAATTTGTATTTCTGAACTGACCAAGGGGCTTGAACTCAATGACCCCTTCTAACTCTATTATTCTGATTGCTCTCTGTCTTAATGTCTCTGGTGCTATGAACGTTAACTTTCCATACCTCCTGGCTAAAGGATTCTCCATTATTGCTGGCAATGCTCACAGATGGTTTCTGTTCTGAATTTTCTTTGCCAGTTGCCCAAGAAAACTCTGAAAAGCTAGAATTATGAAGTGGGTTACTCATCACTAGTTACAGTAGATTCCAGAGGCTTTGCTCTTTTATTTCTGATTATGGTTCCCTAATGTATCTGCATTACTCCACAGTTGGAATGTTTGAATATCTCACAATTCTACATTATCAGTAGAACATGCTTCAGTCTGTGAGATGGGGAAAATCTAGAACTTACTAAAGGTACCATAGGCATCATTAAGACTTGCTCCCACATAGGCTGATAGTACGTATGCACATATGTAGGCATGAGCAATAATGATTATTAAAACAGAAATATTTGAAATGCACTGAAATGTAAAATATGTATTTATCTTTTTAACCATTTAAATTCTGTAGACTAATGAAATATCAAGTTACATACGCTACATGATGTCAAACTGCTACATGACATTTATTGATAGATATCATTAAAATACTGAAAAATGTGCCATCCATCAAATTCTGTTAATACCACTGCACATCAGCTATCAAAAAATCAAAAAATAAAATCCAGCCACACCGATTATTAAATAAATATCAGACTGAAATAATAGAGGAAATCAATTATTCAGCAATTAACGTTATTTGCAAGAAAACATTTAGAAAATATTCAAGGTCAGAATTCATAATGAGAAAACAGAATAATTTTATGTATTCGACAATACATAAAACAGAATAACTTTGAAGCACATTCTTTTTACTCTTTTTATCAGCATTTCTTCCTATATAGCACTGCTTTTCCTTCCAACTAATAATACTGAAATGTTAATATTACCATCCCTCATGATTACAGTGACCATACTTCCTTTATTATAAAGGACAGTCCTTTACTTCAGAAAGGTGTCCTTTAGCTATATTTATTTTTCAAAAACTCACTTTTGTCCTTTATTTTGGTCATTTAACTTTTACTGTACAAATGGTACCACTTAATGCACAGTCACATTCAAGTGAAAAATATGGAAATTGAATTGTGTTTTTAAAATAAATTTACAAAATTTACATATACTGTTTGATTTTAGATATTTTTTATTAGAATATGCATTTTTGTAAAGGTTTTCTTGGTTTTGCTCTTGAATTTTCCTTTGTGAAGCAAAGTTATAAACATAAACAATTATTTTTATTTATTTATTTATTTATTTATTTATTTATTTATTTATTTATTTATTTATTTTTCAATTTATATTCACCACTCCATCTCTCCCTAGGTGGACTCTTTATCCTTATGAACCTCTTTCAGATTTTCCCCCTTTTTCAAGTTTGCCCTTTATTTTTTCCAAGAAAATATGGTCACCGTACTCATGATAGTGGTGCAGAAAGTACTACAAATACATTTATTTATTTATTTATTTATTTATTTATTTATTTATTTCGGATTTCGTCACCGCCCATCTCCCCCAAAAGACATACAACCCCATATACATCCTTGTCTGAAAAACAAACAAAGATTTGTTGCTTGGCTCTGTCCTCTCATCACTAAAGGGCTGACAACAGGCTCCACACTGTCATGGTATCACACTGAAAAATGCCACTGCTTGCAAGACCATGATAATTAAGTTTTGAATGAGTTTGCATCCACCCTTTTCCCCAGTGTAATGGTAAGCTTCTGTAGCAACAATTTTGTTCGGTTTTACTCTTTCTATAATTGCTCATCTTGTTTTTAGACTTATTGTCATTGTCATTTCTACTATGCTTCCTTTCCTTATCACCTGTGGGAACTGCTACCTCATGCTGCCTTTTAGGCATCAAGGAATGTGACAGCTTCTTCCCTGGATGAGTTTTGCAACGGCAAACCAGAAGCCCTGAGAAATTTTGCAGGAGTTATTCAGAATGTCAGTCCGATCTTCAAAGCTCCTCCCCCTGGGATGCCTGTGACTACTCTTGGGTTTTCTAATTATAATTAAATCAGAGTTAACTACCATATACAACAACAGAGATGTGGATGCTGTGGGGACGACTAGTAGTATTTCCTGCAGCAAATCAATGAAATAATCCATTGTAGTACTTTTTTGTATTTCTGGTGTTTTTCTTGTTGGCAGATGGAAACTCCAAACTTTGCATGCAACACTTCAGAACGCTGTTGTTTTATTAAGGGAACTACTAAAATATATTCTATACACGTTTTTGTGTATTTGAAAAGGAGATGCTTTATTATAATAATAATAATAATAATAATAATAATTATTATTATTATTATTATTATTATTATTATTATTATTTCTTGCCTCTAAGGAAGCTCACAGATAATGGGTTAAAGGTGAGTTATGAATAGCCCTGGTAGTGAAGATAAATCTTTTATAGATAAATCTCACTAGACAGCTTGCTGAAAAACCTTTCAGTTATAGGATATGTGGTACTATAATGGGAATCTAAAAGGCTTCACTTTTATTTTAAGAAATCAGACTAGAGGGTAATTAGCATTGTTTGATTTCTTAATGAAACATGAAAGCTTAATGGAGATTTGCTGGTGCCAAAGTCAGCACTTAAACACAAACTGAGGCTGCCTTAATCCTCAAGAGGGAACACAGTCGAAAACCAACGAATTTAAAGGTACAACTTTCTTTGTTTTCTCTTCTTCCCTTTACCATTCCTGTGAGCTTTCCAAACTGTCTGTTGCGACACAGTACTGTGTCGCCTGCAGGGCCCAGGTGTACCGTGCAAAAACCTGGAAGCGCTGATGGTGTGCCGCCGCCGCTGTGCACGACAGTGCACGCGGTGGTGGCGGTTGCAGGCCATCAGCGCTTCTGGGTTTTTGTGCGGCACACCAGGACACCGCCACTGCTGCCGCTGCGCACAAAAACCCAAAAGTGCCGCAGTGGTGGCATGCGAAAACCCAGAAGTGCGGTGGTGGCGGCACTTCCGGGTTTTCACCTGCCACCTCTGCCACGGTGCTTCTGGGTTTTCGTCCGCCACCGTTGGTGTGTCACCAACTGAAAAGTTTGGAAAGCCCTGCTTTATAGCATTTACTCTGATGAAGTCAGAGTAAACCTTTCCTAAATAATAAATCTAAGGGATTTAATAATAAATCTAAGGGAACATTGATAATGGGTTCTATTTTAAACTGTGAAATCTCGAGGCATTTAAGGATTCCCTGAATAGGAGCAACAGGACCAGGTCTGAGTTGTCACAGTGCAAAAACATAGTGTGAGTTATTTTATTGTAGAAGCCCAAAGAGTGTACTGAAAAGGCACATCTATGACAACATAGAGGTGTGTGCAAAATAGTGCAAATTCAAACTATTTCAAGCTCAAAGTGGGCTGTTTTGATCCCACAATGTCCTTGTATTGTTGGGACATCAAAACAGCCTCATTTTCAGGTCAGATTGAGGTCATTTTTCTTACCAGTAAGATCAGAAAAACACTTCCAGTGAGATCTGAACAGCTTGTTTGAGAAGGAAAAATGGGTATTTCATCTTAAATTGGTTAAATTGAAAGTTTTGTATAGATACAAGGAATCAGAGAATTTCCCCCCCACACACAGTATTCTAACCAGCCTAAAGAAACTACTAGATGCTTAATAACCTATTCTGTTTTTAAAAATCCAGTTCCATATTGAGATGCTGTACTAATAACAATTTACATTGTAATTTTGCTGCATTCTAAAAGATTACTCGGGTGATCATGTTCTGCAGGAATACCAGAGCAGTTATATGCCAGTTATAAACTCAGTATTGTGAGCTCCAAACTTAACTATAAACTGGCCTAGATAATTTATGTACAGTAGATTAAAGCTGTAAAAATCTATCCATAATTTTGGAAGATATCTAGATTGTTGTTGTTTATTCGTTCAGTCACTTCCGACTCTTCGTGACTTCATGGACCTTCCTGTCGGCCGTCGCCATCCCCAGCTCCCCTAAGGTCGAGTCCGTCACCTCCAGAATATCATCCATCCATCTTGCCCTTGGTCGGCCCCTCTTCCTTTTGCCTTCCAGTTTCCCTAGCATCAGCTTCTTCTCCAGGGTATCCTGTCTTCTCATTATGTAGCCAAAGTACTTCAGTTTTGCCTTTAATATCATTCCCTCAAGTGAGCAGTCTGGCTTTATTTCCTGGAGTATGGACTGGTTTGATCTTCTTGCAGTCCAAGGCACTCTCAGAATTTTCCTCCAACACCACAGTTCAAAAGCATCCATCTTCCTTCACTCAGCCTTCCTTCCTTCCTTCCTTCCTTCCTTCCTTCCTTCCTTCCTTCCTTCCTTCCTTCGCTCAGCCTTCCTTCCTTCGCTCAGCCTTCCTTCCTTCCTTCCTTCCTTCCTTCCTTCCTTCCTTCCTTCCTTCCTTCCTTCCTTCCTTCCTTCCTTCCTTCCTTCCTGATATCTAGATTATTTTCTGAATAATACTGAAAGATGACTGGTGTGTATGTTGGAAATCCCCATAATTAAGATTTTGGTCAATATGTTCAAAGGTGCTGAGAGAACTTTATCAGAAGATTAAAAATTGTTATGTTACTAGTGTTGGTTATATTGAAAATATTCCATTTTAAAATGCATTTTTATCAGAATATGATGGGAAAGTAGGAAAAATTTAGAAAGTGCTTTGTTTTGAAGAATTTTAGACTAAAAAGTACCTTGCATAACTAGTTTTATTAGTCACATATAAACAAATGGATGGAAAGTTTATGTTCTCTCCTTAAATAATTAATTTGTGTAATGTGTATATTTTTTCAGTTATTTCAGGGATGGGCAGTGCATAGCCCACTGACTATCTGCAGTCCCCAGCCCCATTTTCAAATCCAGCACAGCCAGCAGTTGTCAGTGGCACACTTTTTCAACTATTTCTTGCAAAACACAAAAGTGCAAAATCTCTGCATTAAAGCTCTTTTGCAACCTTCCCTGTACATAACAGCATTTTGAAAATCAGGCCACTTGGCCTGAGTCTTTCAGTATCATCACCCCCTCAACAACATGCCCACATGGACCTTTGCAGGAAAGGAAAGGAAAACTGCACAACAGTTGTGCAATGCTGGTTGCAACTGATACAGCCTAGGCTAGAATGTAAGGGTTGAAGTGGAGGACAAATGCTCTTTTGTCAAGTTTGGGAATTGATTATTTCTTGCAATCATTATTCAAGATCACAACTGTTTATTCTGATTAATAGATCTGTTGGAAATCTCAACCTGCAGCATGCTTTACAGTGACCACGGCACAGATAAGCATTTATAGAAAATATAACTTTCCTTTGAATAGGAGTCTGCCTACCATTTCTGGGAATAAGGATAAATGATTTTAAAAGTCACTTTTATCTTATACTATTTACCAAGGCAGATCCAGATAGAGAGACTGTCCCAAAGAAAAAGGAACAAACCAGAATTCTAACATGTATCTTAAAAAATAAATCAGATATGGAAGGTCACATTTTGAAGGACACAGTTAATTAAAATAACAGGCCCAGTAGTAGAGGTGAGGTTTTTGCACTCCTAGATATATGACTGAATATTTCACCTAATAAAACGATACATTAATTAACTCTTCCCCTGTAGCATTCACTGAACCATTAGTAAGAAGGGCAGATGGGAGGAGGGAGGACAAGTCAGAGTAATCAGCCAGAACACAGAAAACAAGTACTGCTCTATCACCAATACTTCAGTCTGTTGAACTGATACGTGTGGGCCTTTCTAGCAATGCTTTAGTTCCAAATTGATGGGGGGAAAATCTTTGTTTAGGAAAATGGGCAAGAAAATAACATACAGAGTATCTTCAAATAATAAATGTATAAAGCATTTATGTTAATGAATACTAAAATAAATAGTGACAGTAAATCACTTATTTGCTATTTTTTTAAAAAATCTGTTCAATCGTGTCTGATTCTCAGAGACTATCTGAACAAGTCTGGTTTAGTCTGACCTCTCTTCCATGACCTTCCCATCTTTGGTGTCCCTTCACGGTTTAGCTCATGGCATCATTGAGGTGCTCAAGCTCCAGCACCACGACAAGGTAACTATCTCCTTTGCTGGAGTAGTTCTCAATGCTGATATTAATTTTTTTTTAAATTAGCTTTGAGAGTATTTTTTAATCTGTTTTGCTGTCCACCAATATTCCGTTTTCTATTCTTAAGTTGGGAGTAAAGTAGCTGCTTTGGAAGACGATGGTCAGGCATTCAAACAACATGGCCAGTCCAGCGAAGTTGATGTTGGATGATCATTGTTTCAACACTGGTGGTCTTCGCTTCTTCCAATATGCTAACAGTAGTCCGGGACAGGACCCTCCAGTTTTCTTGGAGAGGTTTTCGAAAGTGGTTTGCCATTGCCTTCTTCCTAGGGCTGAGAGAGAGTGACTGCCCCAAGGTCACCCAGCTGGCTTTGTGCCTAAGGCAGGACTAGAACTAGCCCAGTTTCTAGCCCAGTGCCTTAACCACTACACCAAACAGGCTCTCCTTGCTAAATTAGTAATTATTTTATTTTTAATTAGCAAATTGTTAATCTACTTTATATTGCATGATTACTGCTTTAGATGTCCATTTAATTTTGCTTTTCCTGAAGGTTCAGTTGCACTTCCCAGTTCAAAAACAAATATATATACCTTTAAAAATAACTATTTTGAGAGAAACTTAGAAATGTGAATTTTGAAATAAGGGATAGTTATATATGAATATTGCAGGGCAAAGCATGTACAGATGTACAGATACAATGTATACAGATATACTCCAACACCTTGGCCTTTCCAAGAAGGCATTCTTAATGATGGGTGATGAGCATGCACTCATGTATGTATGTACATTCAAACAACATATAAGAGACCTAGAAGCCCAATGGAACCAGTCTGCTCTTGTGTTTTTGTAGCCAAGAATACTTTTTCAAACCAATGAGATATTTACATCATGGAACCATTTCCAAATTCTGAAGAAAACTAACTTTAGTACACTTCAATGCTTTCCCACAGCAGTCTTCCTCAAACGTAGCCAAATTCTCTTATATTGCTGTAAAATTAGACACACCTTGACTGCCTACCAATGAACCAATTATTCATGAACCAATGAACCAACTGAAACATTCTTACCGTTTTGTATTTGTATTTGTATTCTTATTCTTATTCTTATTCTTATTCTTATTCTTATTCTTATTCTTATTCTTATTCTTATTCTTATTCTTATTCTTATTCTTTTTCATTTTCATTTTCATTTTCATTTTCATTTTCATTTTCATTTTCATTTTCATTTTCATTTTCATTTTCATTTTTAATGTGTTTTATTTTTAACTCTCATCTGTGACTGTAATAAACTCTATGCTACATATTTAAATGTGAATTTCTGAGCCAAAGCTCTGTACCTGTGATGATTTCAACAACAATGTCCCAATAAACACCTCTCCATGCAATTCATTGAAATGCAGATAAAGCTTTATTAGGGATACATGTTCATTGAAGCACTCCTAAAGACTTGAATGCTGATTCCCGCCAAACTATGCCCTCTTAACCATCCCCCTTGCACGCCAATTCACCAACGATGATCTCATGAAGCAAACGGTCCCATCTCCACTCCATTGCAGGTGCGTGACCTTGGCCGAGCTGTTTCTAGCTTCCACCAGCAGACATAACACTCAACTGCCATCCCCCCTCCCAACAAGTATGCAAGCACTATGCTATGGTCAATTCTAATGGCAGGATTCATAGACATGAACCCTGACATGCCGACCCTCCAAAAGAAAGAATAGTATGCAAAGAACAAGAAAGGTGAGAAAGTACAAGTATACATAAAGGCATATGGAACAATTCCAGAAATCTTCAGGCTGCAAGACAATGGGAGGCACTGAGATCTGAAAAACAGAAACAATAACAACTGTGCAATTAACCCGGTTTAGTTGGGAATTGATCATGGAATTTCTTCAATAATCTTGGTGCTGAAACATGGATTTTATCAACCCACTCCTCAAACCCCCGAGGCAAATGTTTCCATTGGACCAAATACTGTAATTTTCCTCTATGCATTCTGGAGTCCAAAATGTTCACAATCTCAAAATGTTCATTATCGCCCACCATGATAGGTGGAGGTGTCATTGGATCCGGATGCCATTGATGAGCAGGTTTAACAGGTTTCAATAAACTTATGTGAAAGACAGGATGCACTCTACGAAGGTTCTTTGGCAAGTCTAACTGAGCGGCCACCGGGTTGATCACTTTCACAATAGGAAAAGGGCCAATAAACTTAGGCCCCAGTTTCTTGGATGGCTGAGTTGATTTCAAATGTTTTGTAGACAGGTAAACCTTTTCTCCCACCACTAAAGGCCATTCTGGAGATCTTTTACGATCAGCAAAAGTTTTGTAAGAATCTTTGGCCTCCTGCAATATATTCAACATTATAGGCCAATTTGATCGTATTTTTGTAATCCATTCATCCGCCAGTACAGGATCAGTCTGTTGAACCATGGCAGGGTCAGGTAGTTCAGGAATAGGGACAAAATCCTGACCCGTAGCCACTTTAAATGGAGAAAATCCAGTGCTCTGATGAACAGCATTATTATAAGCCACCTCAGCAAAAGGTAGCAACTCCACCCAATTATCTTGCTGATGACTAATGTAACACCGTAAATACTGTTCCAATACGGAGTTAAGTCGTTCGCAAGCCCCATTCCCCTGGGGGTGGTGCCCAGAGGTGAGACCCTGCTCAGTTCCAATCAATTTTAAAAAAGATTTCCAAAATTTGGCGGTAAACTGACTTCCGCGATCGCTGATAATCCACAAGGGGGCGCCGTGTGCTCGGTAGATGTGCAGGATGAATAACTTTGCCAGTTGACCAGCAGATGGCAGTCCTTTACAAGGAATAAAATGAGCTTGCTTAGAGAATAAGTCAGTCACTACCCATATAACGGTTTTGCCTTTACTCTCAGGTAAATCCACAATGAAATCCATTGAAATTTGCTTCCATGGACTTGTTGGCTCAGCCACGGTTTGCAACAGCCCCACAGGTTTCCCGGGCGCTTTTTTCATGGATGCACAAACATGACATGACAAAACATATTGTTTAACATCTTTCCTCAAGGTTGGCCACCAAAATTGCCTTCTAACCAAATGTAAAGTTTTAACAAATCCGAAATGTCTGGCAATTTTACTATCATGACAACGTTGTAAAATAGCTCTTCTCACCGTCTCAGGAACATATAATCTGTCTCCATTCCACCACACCCCATTCATCTCAGTTAAAGATTGTTTGTGCTCTTTCCACCACTCATCAGTCTCTATAGCGGCCCTAAGTTCTTTTTCTAGAGAAGTTTCACATGGGGTTTTCCATGGTTTGGCCTTGCTTCTAGTGAGAGCAACGTTCCCTTGTAACTGTACAGGTATAGGTGCTCTAGTACTTTCAGGACCAGGCTCCTCCTGGTTCGATAATCCCAATTGTTGTGGAGACATTACTGTAGATACCACCAGTTCTGTTTGAGTGTCATGTTGTGGTAACCTAGACAAAGCATCTGCTAAAAAGTTTTTTCCCGCTGGCAAATACTTTAAAGTGAAATTAAACCTATTGAAAAACTCAGCCCAACGGATTTGTTTAGGATTTAATTTCCGAGGCGTTTTAAGTGCTTCCAAGTTTTTATGGTCAGTAAGGACTTCAAATGGATGAGGCGAACCCTCCAGCAGGTGCCGCCATGTAGCTAGAGCATGTCGCACTGCAAAAGCTTCCTTTCCCCAAACCAACCAGCGTTGTTCAGCCTCAGTAAATTTACGAGAAATATATGCACAAGGCCTTAATTGATCATTATTGTCTTTTTGTAATAATATGCATCCAATTGCAGAATTGGATGCGTCTGTCTGGATCACAAAAGGACGTTCTGGATCAGGATGTTTTAAAACGGGTTCTGCAGTGAACTGCTTCAAGTGCTCAAAAGCCGTTTGGCACGCCGGCATCCATTTTAATTTCGTTTGAGGCTTATTTGCTAATACGCCATCAGCTGATTTCTTGGTTTTTAACATATCAGTTAATGGTAACGCAATCTTTGCAAAAGCAGGAATAAACTGGCGATAAAAATTTGCAAATCCCAGAAAAGCCTGTAATTGCTTTTTAGTTCTGGGTGTTTCCCACGCCAACACGTCTTTGACTTTGGCGGGATCCATTTCTATGCCCTGATGAGATATTCTGTAGCCTAGAAAGTCCAGTTTTTCTTTGTGAAATTCACATTTAGACAACTTAACATACAACTTATTTTCTAAGAGCTTTCTGAGTACTGCTTTTACTAGTTTCACATGTTGTTCCATGGTCTCTGTGTATATCAATATGTCATCCAAATATACCAATACCCCCTGGTACAGGAATTCATGCAGAACCTCATTAATTAAGCTCATGAAGACTCCAGGCCCGCCCCTTAATCCGAACGGCATGACTTTATATTGAAAACAACCCAACTGGCAATTAAAGGCGGTCTTCCACTCATCCCCTTCTTTTATGCATACTCTAAAATACGCTTCTCTCAAATCCAGCTTGGTG
Source organism: Charina bottae (assembly GCA_023362775.1). NCBI lineage: Eukaryota > Metazoa > Chordata > Lepidosauria > Squamata > Charinaidae > Charina > Charina bottae. Next base: position 5,847,274 of record JALMGJ010000020.1, read on the forward strand.
AATATTTTCCCCTTGGTTAGTTGAGCCAGCATATCTTTCATCAAAGGCAGCGGGTATTGGTTAGAAATACAAATAGCATTCAAACCCCTATAGTCCGTACAAAGCCTTAAGGAGCCGTCTTTTTCCGGAATAATACTGGAGCTGCCGTGGGTGACGTGGAAGGCTCAATAAATCCCCGCTTTAAGTTCTTATCTATAAAATTCCTCAGCTCTTGCAGTTCTTTATGAGTCATTGAATACAACTTCGGTTTAGGCAACACTGCCCCAGGCTCCAATTGCAAAGAACAGTCTGTTTTCCGATGAGGGGGCATCTGGTCTGACTCCGTCTCTACAAAAATCTCTCCCTCCTCCTCATACACTGACGGTGCCACCGCTGCTTGAGCTATCTCCCGTAACACACAGAGTCCTGCAGTTTCCTGCTCACCTCCCAAATATGAGCCATCTGCAAATTCCATTTCTCCAGAAACCCAGTCAATCTGAGGGTTACGCTCCCTCAACCATTTAAGTCCCAATACTATGGGCTGATTGGAAATGGGAGCCACAATGAACCTAATAGTCTCTTGATGCGTCCCAATAGTCATTTTTAGGGCTTCTGTATAGTATTCCACTGGACCCCCTTTCATATCTGATCCATCCAACTGACAAAATATGATGGGAACTTTTAACTTATGTAACTTAAGTCTCAGTCCTGTAACAATGGCAGGATGCATCAAACATCTTGAGCACCCCGAGTCCAGCTTTGCCATCAAATTGTTCTGATCCCTCCCATCTAAAGTTTCAAGCTTTATCTTAACCTGCATGGTAGGACAATCTCCACTCACCAGCGGATCGGAGCGCCGATCTGTAAATGCCTGGCCCCCGGCGCACTTCAAACCAGGCATTGCTCGTTTCCCGCCGGCTGCATGAATTCTTCGTCAGAGGAGTCATTCTCTCCCCCAACCAATTCCCGCGTCTTGCTTTCATCCAAAGCATGAGCTGTCCCCTTGTGTGGTGGTAGCTTAGATGGTTTGGAAAACTGGCTGTCTGGCTTTGCTTTTACTGCAGAGGGTTTCTGAGGGCAGTTGCTAATGTGATGCCCCTCTTTGCCACATTTGAAACACAAGCCCCTTTTTGCTCTGCGTTCTTTTTCCTCTTCCCAAGCATTTGCTCTGGCCAGCTTCTTCGCCGGTGGCTGTCCCAGAGGGGATTTCGCCGAGCTATGCAGCTTCCTGTACGATCTCAGTCTTAATTGGGTGCTCTCAGCTCTGCCGGCTAATTGAATCCATTCCTCCAGGGTGTCAGGGTCACCTCGTCCCGCTGCCATCTCTAAAATCTCTGGTTTCAGCCCCATCTGAAAATATTCCACCTGAAAAGCTTCAGGGCAGGTTGGGACCATACCTATAAGCTTTTTAAACTCCATGGCATATTCTGCAACAGACCGGTTCCCCTGGCTTAGCTGCTGCAGTTGCACCTTAGCTGACATTTTAGAGAGGGTATCCTCAAATCGGCGTCGCAAGGCTAGCATAAAACTGTGAAAAGTCAATAAATCCGGGGACTTGGAGTCAAGCAACACCACCAGCCATAAAGCAGCCTCTCCTTCTAAGAAACTTGAGACATACCTTACTTTGGCCTCTTCGGTTAAGAAAGAATCTTCAAACTCCTCCATAAAACCCCTGACATGGGTCATAAAGCAAGCCAATTTCCCTGGGTCTCCATCAAATCTCATTTTCAATTTGTTTAACGCAAACACCCTAGCTTGGCCCCTTTGTAATCCACTTACGGGCAGTTAAGGCACCTCCATCTCAGATCCGGAAAATTCCTCTTCTTCCTCCCCGCTGGACGTGCCGCTCTCTGCTGCCGTGGCCATCAATTTAGGTTGTAAATCCACCCCTGGGACCCCTTCCTGCTTTGGAGCCAGGGCCAGTTGCTGCACGGATTGAATAAGGGTTTGTAGTTGGTGGCTAATAGTCTCCATTTCAAAATCAATACGTGCAGTCTTCGCTTCCAGTGAAGCCATCCTCTGGGATTGGGTTACTCTGGGTTTAGCCGTGTGTTTTCCCATCCCAGCCTGGATGCCACCTCCAATTCCCACGGACCATTCTGCTCCCACTCTGGGGGTGCGTGCCATGGCTAGTTCAGCAGCCTCTACTCCACTCTGTCGAGGCCCCTTCTTGGAGGTTTTTTTCTTGGCCACTTCGGGTTCAGCAGCTGTACCTTTTTCTTCCTTTGAAATCGCTTCCAAACCTGAAGAAGTGCCTGGCTGCTCTTCTTCCCCCGCCTGGAAACATTCCATAGATTCTTCCATGCTGAAATTGCTTGGACGAGTCGATTCTCACTCAGGAGGCACTAAATGGAGTTACCACTTGTAACCTCAGGATAAACCAACTGGATTGTAGATTCAAGTCTTTCTGTGATGATTTCAACAACAATGTCCCAATAAACACCTCTCCATGCAATTCATTGAAATGCAGATAAAGCTTTATTAGGGATACATGTTCATTGAAGCACTCCTAAAGACTTGAATGCTGATTCCCGCCAAACTATGCCCTCTTAACCATCCCCCTTGCGCGCGAATTCACCAACGATGATCTCATGAAGCAAACGGTCCCATCTCCACTCCGTTGCAGGTGCGTGACCTTGGCCGAGCTGTTTCTAGCTTCCACCAGCAGACATAACACTCAACTGCCATCCCCCCTCCCAACAAGTATGCAAGCACTATGCTATGGTCAATTCTAATGGCAGGATTCGAGAACTCCGAGTCAGCTGCCAGCTCGACAAGTCAGGTTTTAAAGCCTGGCTAACTTTTCCCTGCTTTGCGGTGGTCTATGGAAATTATAGGACCACTGATGTTCTCCCTGGAGAGGGGAGAAGCAGAAGATTACTCACGGGGTCGTCGGAACTGCCCCCCCCCGCTTTTTTTCTGTGGTTTTTTGCTACGGAGAGAACGGGGACTGGAGACAGTGAAGCGACCGGAGAGAACCACACAGGCTCTTAGAGGGAATCGTAAGTTAGAGCTAAAGCTGGCTTTTAGATCACTTTATTTTATTTTTTCATTTAAATTGGACTGCTTTACCATCTAGGGTCTTTCTTTGGACATTGCACAAATTGTTGGCAATTTTATACTTTCTTTGCTATAACAATTAAGATGGAAATATAATGGATTTTATGTCTGAAGTATAATTATGCTTACATTTTTTATTTTTTACTTTTTATCTTTCTAATTTACCAGAAGACTCAATCCCAGTTGGAAGTATAAGAGTTGATATTAAACAGCTTGTGAATATACTTTGTTGGATTAACATTTGAACTGGATTTTTCTTTTTCTTTTCTTTTTATAATGGTAGAAATTTAGTTTCTCTTTCTCTTTTTATGAACTGTTTGAGGTATTACCTTCTTGCCTATTTTTGATTATTGAAACTTTTTGTCTTCCTTTATTTCTTTTTTTTAAAAAAAAACTTTTTGCTTAATGGACTATGCCGGTAATTTTCCATGAATAGATCAGCTGACCATCTATTTGTTTTGGCTAGAACGGCCGTTGTTGAAGCCTGAAAACAAGAGGGGGTGGAGAAGAATGGGTTTCTCAACAGTAACCGCAGCAGTAACTCAAGCAATTCAAGAATTTAAGGTGGAGATTTGTGAAGCCCTCTCGGATATTGAAAAATCACTGGAAACTTTAATTTTATTTTTGCAAGATCAGGAACAAAAAGAACAAAAAATAGAAACGGAAGCAGAAGAAAAAAAACTTTGAGATAGAAGAAGGGCAAGAAGGGGGAATTTCAAACACATTGATTCCAAAAATCATTCTTATACCCGATATGAGACAGACAATAAAACAATATAACTTTGGCACAAACATATTGGGACAGTTGTGGTTAGGACAAAGACTGAATATGCAATTTGATAGATATTGTGAAACATGGGTTCTGACACACTATAAGAGATACAGAACAAAAAAGGTTACACATTATGACTTTGGTATAACTTGAATAAGAGATTTAACATTAGGTGGGATAATAAAGGTATTGAAACCATGGATTTTAACTGAATATTGAGTCTGTAAAAGTATTAATTATTAGTAATATAACTGTTGGGAATATTAAATGTTAAAAATTAATATGTGAAACTGTATGGATGTATAAAAATATGATATTTTAATCATAGATAAACGGCTATAAAACCAGTGATACAAATATAAATTGTTGTTATAGAGTACTTGGAAAATAGAAAAATTTTTAGGGAGATATGTGAAGGATGGGATGTTAAGTTTGAATTAGAATTAATATTATTATAAGATGACTTATTTTTATAATTACTAGTATGAATACTATTGAGAACTGTTGTTAGGTTATGTATTAGGGGAATAAATAGATATAAAAATTTGTTAAATAGGTAAATATGTAGGAGGATGTAGATTATGGTATAATTGTAATCTAAATATAGATTAAGTTTAATTAAGGTTGTTTTTATGGATATGTATGAATAGAATATATTTTATTTTACTAGAATTAGAATAAAATACAAATTACCGTAGAGATAAAATAAGGCCTTTACTTGCTATATATATGTTCTAAGACTAATTGGATTTTATTAAGGATATGAACAAGGATGTAAAAATGGAATTTGATGCAGTAAAGAATATTTAAATTGATATTACCTTAAGGAATGGAAATTACAGATGGACTAATGGAGAATTGATAGAAAGATGAAAGCTACATGAAGATTAGAAGATTGGACCATATAAATTGAAATGTATATGACAAAGAAAAGTTCCTGTGTATTGTATGAAAGACCAACATTTAAAGCAAATATTGTACTTAAGGACCAAAGACAGATTGGAGGCCATCTCTTTTCTATACTTCTTTTGTATACTATTTTTCTTAACTTCACTTTTCTTTTACTTTTTTCTTACTTTGTATTTTTTTCTTTATTTCTTGTTCTACATTTTAATATGTATCTTAAAATTTAATAAAAATTTATGTAAAAAAAAATTCTAATGGCAGGATTCATAGACATGAACCCTGACAGTACCACAGAGGTATAGAAAAAAAAAGCGTAATAAATCTTGGTTTTAGTTACAAAATGTTAACACTTCATTGGATAAAAAATGGCCCTCACTGTACATATGAATATATTATTTATTATTATTATTATTATTATTTATTTAATTTATATGACCGCCCATCTCCCCCCAACGGGGAACTCTGGGCGGTTTACAACAAAAAATAATTAAAATAGAACATACAATTTAAAACATCAATTCATACAATTAATATAAATAATTATAAAAATAAAATCCAGATGGACGAAAGAGTAATAAAGTGAGGACTTTTTAGGATTAAAGGACAAGCCACCCCCATGAGGAACTATCCCTTCCTCCTTCCCATGCCAGGCGGCAGAACCAGGTCTTCAGATCTTTCCTAAAGGTCGGGAGGGAGGAGATCTGTCTCAACTGCGGGGGCAAGGTGTTCCACAGTGTAGGAGCAACTACAGAGAAGGCCCGTCTCCTAGACCCCATCAGGTGACACTCTTTAATTGATGGGGCTCATAGCAGGCCCTCCCTGAATGATCAGGTGGGGCGGGTCGATAATATGGGGATAAGACGGTCCCTCAGGTATTCTGGCCCCATGCCATGTAGGGCTTTAAAGGTGATAACCAACACCTTGAATTGTACTCGGAAGCAAACCGGCACCCAATGTAGCTCGCGGAGCAGTGGTGTTACATGTGCAGATCTTGGTGCACCCATAATTGCATAATTGCTCGCGCGGCCGCATTCTGCACCAGCTGTAGCTTCCGGATAGTCTTCAAGGGTAGCCCCATGTAGAGCGCATAGCGGTAATCTACATGGGAGATGACGAGAGCATGAGTGACTGTCCGGAGGGCATCGCGATCCAGGAACGGGCGCAACTGGCGCACCAGCCGAAGCTGTGCAAAAGCCCTCCTAGCAGCGGTGTTACATGTGCAGATCTTGGTGCACCCAAAACTGCCCGCGCGGCCGCATTCTGCACCAGCTGAAGCTTCCGGATAGTCTTCAAGGGTAGCCCCATGTAGAGCGCATTGCAATAATCTACATGGGAGATGACGAGAGCATGAGTGACTGTACGGAGGGCGTCGCGTTCCAGGAATGGGCGTAACTGGCGCACTAACCGAAGTTGTGCAAAAGCCCTCCTAGCCACGACTGCCACCTGCTCTTCGAGCAGGAGTCGTGAGTCTAGAAGGACCCCCAAGTTGCGCACCGGTTCTGAATGGGGCAGTGCTACCCCATCGAGAACCAAAGATGATAATTTCCCAGAAGACGCTAAGCCATCGATCCACAGCCACTCGGTCTTGCCAGGGTTCAATTGAAGCCTGTTGTTCCCCATCCAGGCCCTCACAGCCCCCAGGAACTGGGACAGGGTGGTCACTGCATCACTTACTTCACCTGGGATGGAGATATACAGTTGAGTATCATCCGCATACTGATGATACCTCATCCCATGGTGTCGGATGACCTCACCCAGTGGTTTCATGTAGATGTTGAATAGGAGAGGAGAGAGAACCGAGCCCTGCGGTACCCCACACAGGAGCGGTTGTGGGCTGGATCTCTCCTCCCCTACCACCACCGACTGAGAGCAGCCCTGGAGGAAGGAGGTGAACCAGCGTAAAACTACGCCGCCCACCCCCAACTCCCTAAGCCGCCCCAAAAGGATACCATGGTCGATGGTATCGAAAGCCGCTGAGAGATCCAAGAGAGCCAGGATGGATGCACTACCTCCATCCCGCACCCGCCAGAGATCATCCATAAGCGTGACCAATGCAGTTTCCGTCCCATATCCCGGCCTGAAACCTGACTGGAAAGGGTCTAGATAATCCGCTTCATCCAGGGTCCTCTGAAGTTGCAAGGCCACCACTTTCTCAACCACCTTTCCCAAAAAGGGAAGGTGGGAGACTGGACGAAAATTGTCCAGAATGGTAGGGTCCAAGGATGGTTTCTTGAGGAGGGGGTGCACCAATGCCTTCTTGAAGGCAATTGGGAACACCCCCTCTGACAAGGATGTATTAATCAATGCCTGGACCCATCCACATGTCACCTCCCTGGCCGATTTTACTAGCCAGGAAGGGCAGGGATCTAAATGGCATGTGGTGGAATTAACAATTCGGAGGATCCTGTCCACTTCCTCAGGTCCAACAGGATCAAATTGTTCCCAGATAATAAGGCAAGTCCCCTCTCCCGGCATCTCCCCAGCCTGCAATTCACGCATGGAGTCCAACTTACACCGAATCCGAGCGATTTTATCCTGCAGATGCTCGGAAAATTCTTCCGCACGGCCCTGCAGGTGGGAGGTCGATTCCACCCTACCCAAGAGAGATCGAGTAATCTTGAACAGGGCCGTCGGACAGCATTCTGTGGATGCAATAAGCGCGGAGAAATATTCACGTTTCGCCGCTCTTACCGCCACAAGGTAGGCCTTAATAGCGGCTCTAGATTGTGTTCGGTCCAATTCCATCTTCGTCTTTCTCCAGCGGCGCTCTAGACGTCTCTTCACCCTCTTCAAGACCCTCAACTCCTCCGTATACCACAGGGAATGACGGGTCGAATGGGGCTGGAGAGGTCGCATCGGCGTGGTCCTGTCCAAGGCTCTGGCCGCCTCCCTGTTCCAGGTTGCAGCCAGTGCCTCCGCTGGACCGTGCAGCAGATCCTCGGGTATTACCCCCAGCTCCCTCTGAAACCTCATTGGGTCCATAAGTCACCGGGGGCGGACCAATCGAATAGGTCCCACCTCCCTGCAGAGTGGGGCGGCATAGGAGAATCCTAGAGATATCAGGACGTGATCTGACCATGACAATGGGGATAGATCTAACTTTCCCCTCAGGTCACTTTGCCATTGCTCAGACAAGAAAACCAAATCCGGAGTGAGTCCACTGTCTCGGGTCGGGTCCCGAATAATCTGGGACAGGCCCATGGTTGCCATGGTAGCCATGAACTCCCGAGCCACTTCCGAGGCACGCCCCAGGGACGGCAGGTTAAAATCCCCAGGACCATCAGCCTGGGGAACTCCACCGCCAACCCCGAGACGGTCTCCAGCAGCTCAGGCAGGGAGGTTGCTACGCAGCAGGGAGGCTGGTACAATAGCAACACTCCCAACTGTTCTCGGGCACCCAACTTGAAAAACAGGGTCTCACATCCGGACACTTGTGGAGCAAGGCCCCTGAAAGCCACTAAAGATTCTCTGATGATAACTGCCACCCCTTCTCCCCTACCCCGGTATCTCGGCTGGTGCCACACCTGAAACCTGGCTGGGCACATTTCCGAGAGGGCTACCCCTCCCTCTGGGCCCAGCCAGGTCTCAGTAATACACACCAGGTCAGCCCCTCTCTCCGTGATTAATTCACTTATGAGGGGGGCTTTGTTGTTTACTGACCTGGCGTTAAGCAGCAGCAGTCGAAAACCGGGGCCCTCAAGGATCCGCTGTCCAGAACCTGGGCTTGAACTCGGAGGACCGGAACGCGCCACCTGTACTAAACACCGGGGGTGCCTTCCCCAGAAATGGCCTGTCCTCCGGTTCCCGTGACAATATCTCCTGCCCGTCACCACCTCGATCGGATTGCCCCTAGTATAGTCCCCAGAGTTTCTTGACCCGGTCGCCTCCACTCCCGGATCCCTTGAAAACCTGGTACTAAGTGGGGGTCTCTCCCATCCATCCATCCTTTCACTCCCAATCATCCTGGGCAGTCAAAGGCCACCAGCGCAACCAGCTAGAGCTCTCGGCGCTGGTAAGCCCCAACCGCCCCTTACACTCACCATTCAATCACTCACTATGCCCCCTGAGGCCTCTCTCACTAGCCACAGAGGGGCAAAACAGCCACTCCTACCTACCCTGTCTCCCACTCAGGGATAGGTACTCTCATAAACACATATACTCCTGGACCCCCTCCTGCAACTCTCACTCTCAGGAGGGGAACCACACTCACACCAAGAGACCCCACAATTCTCTGCTGCCCTGGCACGGGGGTGGTCTATCTTGTCTCAACAATCCGTAGTTCATAAATCCCGAGCGCGTTATTATGCTTCCACCAGTCTATAGCAACGTCAGTAGGTTGTTCATGCATTGCTACGCCCACAGTTCTATTCTCAGCGGTCAGAGAAGTTCTTCAAACTCTGACAGGCACTGGGTCAATCCACTTATCTCAAGCCAACCCAGTCCCACTGGTTCCTCGGGATAAATACATCTGTCTTCAGCCAGTATGTAAAGCTGCTAAAACAATATGTTCTTCTGGAAGGCAAGGCAAGGTCCATTACGGTGTTAAAATTCACTCCCAGCATATCTATTAGGGGCCAGCGTCCAAGCATTTTCGAGGCCAGTCTAAGCAATTTTGAGGCCAGTCTTTTACACCTCTGGCTTCTATTCGCCCCCCGCTGAGTTCTTCTGCAGCAGAGGTGAGATTCGCTTCCACCACGGTGAACGCCCTGCCCAGAATCCGCCCCACTAACAGGGCAAGTCCCGGGGCTCACTGTGTCAAAATTCGTTGGGGTTCGCTGCCGTTGCCTCTGCCACCTCCACCACCCCACTTGGGTTCCAGGCTCACTAACATTCGGCTTCACAGCTTCAGGCGACTTTCTTCCCTGTTCGAAAAATGCTGCCGAACTCTGCTCAGCCCAGCGGTAAACCTCGCGTCGCTCTTCACAGTCCGTTGCGTCCCACCGCTCCGTCCAGGGGGGGCTAAACCCCCAACAAAGGTAAAAACCCACCAGCAACAATTTCCAAGCCATGGAAAATGTACCTCTGGGGTTCAAGAAACCTCTAAACGAGTTTCACGGAGATAAACAATCTCCGCCCCCCCCCCGGAGCAGCAACTGACGCCGGCTTCTGATCGCCATCTTTATATATATATATATATATATATATATATATATATATATATTATATTATATTATATTATATTATATTATATTATATTATATTATATTATATTATATTGTTGTTGTTTATTCGTTCAGTCGTTTCCGACTCTTCGTGACTTCATGGACCAGTCCACGCCAGAGCTTTCTGTCGGCCGTCACCATCCCCAGCTCCCCAATGGTTGAGTCCGTCACCTCCAGAATACCATCCATCCATCTTGCCCTTGGTCGGCCCCTCTTCCTTTTGCCTTCCACTTTTCCTAGCATCAGCTTCTTCTCCAGGGTATCCTGTCTTCTCATTATGTGGCCAAAGTACTTCAGTTTTGCCTTTAATATCATTCCCTCAAGTGAGCAGTCTGGCTTTATTTCCTGGAGTATGGACTGGTTTGATCTTCTTGCAGTCCAAGGCACTCTCAGAATTTTCCTCCAACACCACAGTTCAAAAGCATCTATCTTCCTTTGCTCAGCCTTCCTTATGGTCCAGCTCTCGCAGCCATAGGTTACTACAGGGAATACCATTGCTTTAACTATGCGGACCTTTGTTGTCAGTGTGATGTCTCTGCTCTTAACTATTTTATCAAGATTTGCCATTGCTCTCCTCCCAAGAAGTAGACGTCTTCTGATTTCCTGGCTGCAGTCAGCGTCTGCAGTAATCTTTGCGCCTAGAAATACAAAGTCTGTCACTGCCTCCACTTTTTCTCCCTCTATTTGCCAGTCATCAATCAAGCTCGTTGCCATAATCTTGGTTTTTTTGAGGTTTAACTGCAGCCCAGCTTTTGCACTTTCTTCTTTCACCTTCGTCATAAGGCTCCTCAACTCCTCCTCGCTTTCAGCCATCAAAGTGGTATCATCTGCATATCTGAGATTGTTAATGTTTCTTCCAGCGATTTTAAATCCAGCCTTGGATTCCTCAAGCCCAGCATGTCGCATGATGTGTTCTGCGTACAGGTTGAATAGGTAGGGTGAGAGTATACAACCCTGCCGTACTCCTTTCCCAATCTTAAACCAGTCCGTTGTTCCGTGCTCTGTTCTTACTGTTGCTACTTGGTCGTTATACAGATTCCTCAGGAGGCAGACAAGATGACGTGGTATCCCCATACCACCAAGAACTTGCCACAATTTGTTATGATCCACACAGTCAAAGGCTTTAGAATAGTCAATAAAACAGAAATAGATGTTTTTCTGAAATTCCCTGGCTTTCTCCATTATCCAGCGGATATTGGCAATTTGGTCTCTAGTTCCTCTGCCTTTTCTAAACCCAGCTTGTACATCTGGCAATTCTCGCTCCATGAATTGCTGGAGTCTACCTTGCAAGATCTTGAGCATTACCTTACTGGCATGTGAAATAAGTGCCACTGTTCGATAGTTTGAACATTCTTTAGTGCTTCCCTTTTTTGGTATGGGGATATAAGTTGATTTTTTCCAATCTGATGGCCATTCTTGTGTTTTCCAAATTTGCTGGCATATGGCATGCATCACCTTGACAGCATCATCTTGCAAGATTTTAAACAGTTCAGCTGGGATACCGTCGTCTCCTGCTGCCTTGTTATTAGCAATGCTTCTTAAGGCCCATTCAACCTCACTCTTCAGGATGTCTGGCTCTAACTCACTGACCACACCATCAAAGCTATCTCCAATATTATTATCCTTCCTATACAGATCTTCCGTATATTCTTGCCACCTTTTCTTGATCTCTTCTGCTTCTGTTAGGTCTTTACCATCTTTGTTTCTGATCATACCCATTTTTGCCTGGAATTTACCTCCGATGTTTCTAATTTTCTGGAAGAGGTCTCTTGTCCTTCCTATCCTATTGTCTTCTTCCACTTCCGCACATTGCTTGTTTAAAAATAATTCCTTATCTCTTCTGGCTAACCTCTGGAATTTTGCATTTAATTGGGCATATCTCCCCCTATCACTGTTGCCTTTTGCTTTCCTTCTTTCTTGGGCTACTTCCAGTGTTTCAGCAGACAGCCATCTTGCCTTCTTGGTTTTCTTTTTCTTTGGGACGTTTTTTGTTGCCGCCTCCTGAACAATGTTGCGAACTTCTGTCCATAGTTCTTCTGGGACCCTATCTACTAAATCTAGTCCCTTAAATCTATTCTTCACCTCCACTGCATATTCCTTAGGAATATTAGTGAGCTCATATCTAACTGATCTGTGGGTCTTCCCTATTCTCTTTAGTCTGATTCTAAATTTTGCAATAAGAAGTTCGTGATCTGAACTACAGTCAGCTCCAGGTCTTGTTTTTACCGACTGTATAGATGTCCGCCACCTTTGGCTGCAAAGGATGTAGTCAATCTGATTTCGGTGTCGACTATCTGGTGAAGTCCATGTATAAAGTCGTCTTTTAGGTTGTTGGAAGAGAGTGTTTGTAATGCACAGTGAGTTGTCTTGGCAAAATTCTATCAGCCTATGTCCTGCTTCATTTTGTTCTCCCAGACCATGCTTGCCTGTAATTCCAGGTGTCGTCTGACTACCCACCTTAGCATTCCAGTCTCCTGTAATGAAAATAACATCTCTTTTTGGTGTATTATCTAGTAGGTGCTGCAGATCCTCATAGAACTGATCTACTTCTGCTTCTTCAGCATCTGTGGTTGGGGCGTATATTTGGATCACTGTGATGTTAAATGGCTTACCCTGAATTCGAATTGAGATCATTCTATCATTTTTTGGATTGTATCCAAGCACTGCTTTAGCCACTTTATTATTAATTATGAAGGCTACTCCATTTCTTCTGTGGTCCTCTTGTCCACAGTAGTAGATCTGGTGGTCATCTGATGTGAAGTGACCCATCCCAGTCCATTTCAGTTCACTGACACCTAAAATGTCTATATTTAATCTTGACATCTCACCAATAACCACATCCAATTTGCCCTGGCTCATAGATCTTACATTCCAGGTTCCTATGGTGTGTTGATCTTTAGAACATCGGATTCGTCGTTCACCACCAGCACCGTCGGCCGCTAGCCGTCCTTTCGGCTTTGAGCTAGCTGCGTCATCACGTCTGGGGCTAGTTGAACGTATCCTCTGTTCCTCCCCAGTAGCATTTTGACCATCTTCCGACCTGGGAGTCCCATCTTCCGATGGTATACCGACATATCTTTGGTTGTACTGATCCATTTAGTTTTCATGGCAAGAATACTGGGGTGGGTTGCCATTACCTTCCCCAGGGATCGTATTTAGTCTGACCTCTCTGCCACGACCTTCCCGTCTTGGGTGTCCCTTCACGGTTTAGCTCATGGTTTCATTGAGGTGCTCAAGCTCCAGCACCACGACAAGGTAACAATCTCCTTTGCTGGAGTAACAATCTCCTTTGCTGGAGATTGTAGGTAGGGTATTATATTATATTATATTAATATAATATATGGACCCATTAGAATTTACATAATGATTTTTTGGAGGCAGCATTGATGGAATCTTTCAAGAAGTTGGAGCTGCCTCTGAAAAATTCTGAAAATTACTTGGGAAGATAGGCGGACTACTGTTAGCATATTGGAAGAAGCGAAGACCACCAGTGTTGAAACAATGATCATCCAACATCAACTTCGCTGGACTGGCCATGTTGTTTGAATGCCTGACCATCGTCTTCCAAAGCAGCTACTTTACTCCCAACTTAAGAATAGAAAACGGAATATTGGTGGACAGCAAAACAGATTCAAAGATACTCTCAAAGCTAATTTAAAAAATTTTAATATCAGCATTGAGAACTACTCCAGCAAAGGAGATAGTTACCTTGTCGTGGTGCTGGAGCTTGAGCACCTCAATGATGCCATGAGCTAAACCATGAAGGGACACCAAAGATGGGAAGGTCATGGAAGAGAGGTCAGACTAAATACAATCCCTGGGGAAGGTAACGGCAACCCACCCCAGTATTCTTGCCGTGAAAACTAAAAGGATCAGTACAACCAGAGATATGTCGGTATACCATCGGAAGATGGGACTCCCAGGTTGGAAGATGGTCAAAATGCTACTGGGGAGGAACAGAAGATAACTTCAGCTAGCCCCAGATGTGATGACGCAGCTAGCTCAAAGCCGAAAGGACGGCTAGCGGCTGACGGTGTTGGTGGTGAACAATGAATCCAATGTTCTAAAGATCAACACATCATAGGAACCTGGAATGTAAGATCTATGAGCCAGGGCAAATTGGATGTGGTTATTGGTGAGATGTCAAGAATAAATATAGACATTTTGGGTGTCAGTGAACTGAAATGGACTGGAATGGGCCACTTCACATCAGATGACCACCAGATCTACTACTGTGGACAAGAGGACCACAGAAGAAATGGAGTAGCCTTCATAATTAATAATAAAGTGGCTAAAGCAGTGCTTGGATACAATCCAAAAAAAACGATAGAATGATCTCAATTCGAATTCAGGGTAAGCCATTTAACATCACAGTGATCCAAATATATGCCCCAACCACAGATGCTGAAGAAGCAGAATTAGATCAGTTCTATGAGGATCTGCAGCACCTACTGGATAATACACCAAAAAGAGATGTTATTTTCATTACAGGAGACTGGAATGCTAAGGTGGGTAGTCAAATAACACCTGGAATTACAGGTAAGCATGGTCTGGGAGAACAAAATGAAGCGGGACATAGGCTGATAGAATTTTGTCAAGACAATTCACTGTGCATAACAAACACTATCTTCCAACAACCTAAAAGATGACTTTATACATGGACTTCACCAGATGGTCAATACCGAAATCAGATTGACTACATCCTTTGCAGCCAAAGGTGGCGGACACCTATACAGTCAGTAAAAACAAGACCCGGAGCTGACTGTAGTTCAGATCACAAACTTCTTATTGCACAATTTAGAATCAGACTAAAGAGAATAGGGAAGACCCACAGATCAGTTAGATATGAGCTCACTAATATTCCTAATGAATATGCAGTGGAGGTGAAGAATAGATTTAAGGGACTAGATTTAGTAGATAGGGTCCCGGAAGAACTATGGACAGAAGTTCGCAACATTGTTCAGGAGGCGGCAACAAAAAACGTCCAAAAGAAAAAGAAAACCAAGAAGGCAAGATGGCTGTCTGTTGAGACACTGGAAGTAGCCCAAGAAAGAAGGAAAGCAAAAGGCAACAGTGACAGGGGGACATATGCCCAATTAAATGCAAAATTCCAGAGGTTAGCCAGAAGAGATATGGAATTATTTTTAAACAAGCAATGTGTGGAAGTGGAAGAAGACAATAGAATAGGAAGGACAAGAGACCTCTTCCAGAAAATTAGAAACATCGGAGGTAAATTCCAGGCAAAAATGGGTATGATCAAAAACAAAGATGGCAAGGACCTAACAGAAGCAGAAGAGATCAAGAAAAGGTGGCAAGAATATACAGAAGATCTGTATAGGAAGGATAATAATATTGGGGATAGCTTTGATGGTGTGGTCAGTGAGTTAGAGCCAGAGATCCTGAAGAGTGAGGTTGAATGGGCCATAAGAAGCATTGCTAATAACAAGGCAGCAGGAGACGACGGTATTCCAGCTGAACTGTTTAAAATCTTGCAAGAAGATGCTGTCAAGGTGATGCATGCCATATGCCAGCAAATTTGGAAAACACAAGAATGGCCATCAGATTGGAAAAAATCAACTTATATCCCCATACCAAAAAAGGGAAACACTAAAGAATGTTCAAACTATTGAACAGTGGCACTTATTTCACATGCCAGTAAGGTGATGCTCAAGATTCTGCAAGGTAGATTCCAGCAATTCATGGAGCGAGAATTGCCAGATGTACAAGCTGGGCTTAGAAAAAGCAGAAGAACTACAGACCAAATTGCCAATATCCGCTGGATAATGGAGAAAGCCAGGGAGTTTCAGAAAAACATCTATTTCTGTTTTATTGACTGTTCTAAAGCCTTTGACTGTGTGGATCATAACAAATTTTGGCAAGTTCTTGGTGGTATGGGGATACCAAGTCAACTTGTCTGCCTCCAGAGGAATCTGTATAACGACCAAGTAGCAACGGTAAGAACAGACCATGTAACAACGGATTGGTTTAAGATTGGGAAAGGAATACGGCAGGGTTGTATACTCTCACCCTACCTATTCAACTTGTACGCAGAACACATCATGCGATGTGCTGGGCTTGATGAATCCAAGGCTGGAGTTAAAATCGCTGGAAGAAACATTAACAATCTCAGATATGCAGATGATACCACTTTGATGGCTGAAAGCGAGGAGGAGCTGAGGAGCCTTATGACAAAGCTGAACGAAGAAAGTGCAAAAGCTGGGCTGCATTTAAACCTCAAAAAAACCAAGATTATGGTAACCAGCTTGATTGATAACTGGCAAATAGAGGGAGAAAACGTGGAGGCAGTGACAGAATTTGTATTTCGGAGGCTGCCGGGGTCGCGGACCAGCTTGCAGCCTTGGCGGCTGGCCCCCTCGAATGGAGCAGCGTTCCTAGAGGCCCTATTACATTACAGGGTGGATAGCTGTGGCCACAGAGGAGAGGCCTACGGTGGCCGGTGGAGGTCGATTAGAACTCGAACAGAGAACCGGCAGAGTAACCCCCCAAAGACTGAGAAGACTGAGAAATTTCGGGGGCTGTGAGAACTGTGGAACCGAGGCCTGTGGAGGCCGGTGGAGGCTTGTGAAGGCCTGTAGAGAACAACGGAGGCCGGCTGGAATTAGAACTGGTGGTGGACTTGAACTCTGGCCCTGGAACTGGGGTGCTCCCAGAAAAGGACGATCTTACTCAATTGTGATCTGGACTCCACTATTGAAAGCAATTAAGCTATTAAGATCATCATTCAATAGTTGCTGCTTGCTGGCCTGAAGGACAACCACCCCCGTGTCAGGATGGCAGGAAATTGCGGGGTCTCTTGGGTGAGTGTGGTTCCCCTCCGTGAGTGAGAGTCACGAGTGGGGGGGCAAGATTGTATATGTTTGAGAGAGTACCTGACCCTGAGTGAGAGACAGGGCAGGTAGGAGTGATTGTTTGCCCCTCTGTGACCAGTGAGAGAAGCCACACGGGGCATAATGAGTGATTGGAGGATGAATGTAAGGGGCGGTTGGGGCTTACCAGCGCCAAGAGCTTCGGTTGGTTGCGCTGGGAGCCTTCGACTGCCAAGGAGGATGGAGTATGAAAGTATGGGTGTATGGAAGAGACCCCTGCCTAGATCCAGGTTTTCGAGAGATTCGGGAGTGGAGGCGACCGGATCAGGAAACTCTGGGGACTACAATGTGGGCATTCCGATCGAGGTGGTGACGGGCAGGAGATATTGTGACGGGAACCGGAGGACAGGCCATCTTCGGGGAAGGCGCCCCCGGTGTTTAGTACTGGTGGTGCGTTCCGGTCCTCCGAGTTCAACCCCAGGTTCTGGTCAGCGGATCCTTGAGCACCCCGGCTTCCGGCTGCTGCTACTCAATGCCAGGTCAGTAAATAACAAAGCCCCTCTCATAAGTGAATTAATCACAGAGAGGGGGGCGGACCTGGCGTGTATTACCGAAACCTGGCTGGGCTCAGAGGGAGGGGTAGCCCTCTCGGAGATATGCCCAGCCGGATTTCGGGTGTGGCACCAGCCAAGAGACCGGGGGAGGGGAGGAGGGGTGGCAGTTATCATCAGAGAATCCTTGGTGGCTTTCAGGGGCCTTGCTCCACAAGTATCCGGATGTGAGACCCTGTTTTTCAAGTTGGGTTCCCGTGAACAGTTGGGAGTGTTGCTATTGTACCAGCCTCTCTGCTGCGTAGCAACCTCCTTGCCTGAGCTGCTGGAGGCCGTCTCGGGGTTGGCGGTGGAGTTCCCCAGGCTTATGGTCCTGGGGGACTTTAACTTGCCGTCCTTGGGGCGTGCCTCGGAAGCGGCTCGGGAGTTCATGGCTACCATGGCAGCCATGGGCCTGTCTCAGATTATTCGGGATCTGACTCGAGACAGTGGACTCACTCCGGATTTGGTTTTCTTGTCAGAGCAATGGCAAAGTGACCTGAGGGGAAAGTTAGAACTATCCCCGTTGTCATGGTCAGATCACGTCCTGGTATCCCTAGGATTCTCTTATGCCGCCCCACTCCACAGGGAGGCGGGACCTATTCGATTGGTCCGCCCCCGGCGACTTATGGACCCATTGAGGTTTCAGAGGGAGCTGGGGGTAATACCCGAGGATCTGCTGCACGGTCCAGCGGAGGCACTGGCCACAACTTGGAATAGGGAGGCGGCCGGTGCCTTGGACAGGATCGTGCCGATGCGACCTCTCAAGCCCCATTCAACCCGTCACTCCCCGTGGTTTACGGAGGAGTTGAGGGTTTTGAAGAGGGTGAAGAGACGTCTAGAGCACCGCTGGAGAAAGACGAAGACTGAATTCGACCGAACACAATCTAGAGCCGCTATTAAGGCCTACCTTGTGGCGGTAAGAGCAGCGAAACGTAAATATTTCTCTGCTCTTATTGCATCCGCAGAATGCCGCCCAATGGCCCTGTTTAAGATTTCTCGATCTCTCTTGGGTAGGGTGGTTTTGACCACCCACCTGCAGGGCCGTGCAGAGGAATTTTCTGAGCATCTGCAGGATAAAATCGCTCGGATTCAGTCTAAGTTGGACTCGATGCCTGGATTGCAGTCTGGGGAGATGCCGGGAGAGTGGTCTTGCCCTATTATCTGGGAACAATTTGATCCTGTTGGACCTGATGAACTGGACAGGATCCTTCGAATTGTTAATTCCACCACATGTTATTTAGATCCCTGCCCTGCCTGGCTGGTGAAATCGGCCAGGGAGGTGACAGGTAGATGGGTCCAGGCTATAATTAATGCATCCTTGTCGGAGGGGGTGGTTCCAACTGCCTTCAAGGAGGCGTTGGTACACCCCCTCCTCAATAAGCCGTCTCTGGACCCTTCCATCCTGGACAATTTTCGTCCAGTCTCCCACCTTCCCTTTTTGGGAAAGGTGGTTGAGAAAGTGGTGGCATTGCAACTTCAAAGGACCCTGGATGAAGCGGATTATCTTGACCCTTTCCAGTCAGGTTTCAGGCCGGGATATGGGACGGAGACTGCATTGGTCACGCTTATGGATGATCTCTGGCAGGAGCGGGATGGAGGTAGTGCATCCATCCTGGCTCTCTTAGATCTCTCAGCGGCTTTCGATACCATCGACCATGGTATCCTGTTGGGGCGGCTTAGGGAGTTGGGGGTGGGCAGCGTAGTTTTGCGCTGGTTCACCTCCTTCCTCCGGGGCCGCTCCCAGTCGGTGGTGATAGGGGAGGAGAGATCCAGCCTGCGTCCGCTCCTGTGTGGGGTGCCGCAGGGTTCGGTTCTCTCTCCTCTCCTATTCAACATCTACATGAAACCGCTGGGTGAGGTCATCCGACACCATGGGATGAGGTATCATCAGTATGCGGATGATACCCAATTATACATCTCCATCCCTGGTGAAGTAAGTGATGCAGTGTCCACCCTGTCCCAGTGCCTGGGGGCTGTGAGGGCCTGGATGGGGAACAACAGGCTTCAGTTGAACCCTGGTAAAACCGAGTGGCTGTGGATTGATGGCTCAGCGTCTTCCGAGAAATTATCATCTTTGGTTCTCGATGGGGTAGCACTACCCCGTTCGGAACCGGTGCGTAATCTGGGGATTATTCTAGACTCACGACTCCTGCTCGAAGAGCAGGTGGCAGTCGTGGCTAGGAGGGCTTTTGCACAACTTCGGTTAGTGCGCCAGTTACGCCCATTCCTGGAACGCGACGCCCTCCGTACAGTCACTCATGCTCTCGTCATCTCCCATGTAGATTATTGCAATGCGCTCTACATGGGGCTACCCTTGAAGACTATCCGGAAGCTTCAGCTGGTGCAGAATGCGGCCGCGCGGGCAGTTTTGGGTGCACCAAGATCTGCACATGTAACACCGCTGCTCCGCGAGCTGCATTGGGTGCTGGTTTGCTTCCGGGTACAATTCAAGGTGTTGGTTATCACCTTTAAAGCTCTACATGGCATGGGACCAGAATACCTGAGGGACCGTCTTATCCCCATGTTATCGACCCGCCCCACCCGGTCATTCAGAGAGGGCCTGCTACGAACCCCATCAATTAAAGAATGCCATCTGATGGGGTCTAGGAGGCAGGCCTTCTCTGTGACAGCGCCCACTCTATGGAACATCTTGCCCCCAGAGTTGAGACAGATCTCCTCCCTCCTTACCTTTAGGAAAGAGCTGAAGACCTGGTTCTGCCGCCTGGCATGGGAAGGAGGAAGGGATAGCTCCTCATGGGGATGGCTAATCCCCTAATTTTAATGTCCTCCTTTTAATGAATGCCTTCGTCCATCTGGATTTTATAATTACTCATTGTATTATAGTATTGTGGTTTTTATATATTTTAGATTCTATTTTAACTGCTTATTTATTGTGAACCACCCAGAGTTCCCCATGAGGGGAGATGGGCGATCATATAAATAAAATAAAATAAAATAAAATAAAATAAAATAAAATAAAATAAAATAAAATAAAATAAAATAAAATAAAATAAAATAAATAAAATAAAATAAAATAAAATAATAAATAAAATAAAATAAAATAAAATAATAAAATAAAATAAAATAAAATAAAATAAAATAATAAAATAAAATAAAATAAAATAAAATAAAATAAATAAAATAAAATAATAAAATAAAATAAAATAATAAAATAAAATAAAATAAAAAAATAAAATAAAATAAAATAAAATAAAATAAAATAAAATAAAATAAAATAAAATAAAATAAAATAATAAAATAAAATAAAATAAAATAAAATAAATAAAATAAAATAAAATAAAATAATAAATAAATAAATAAATAAATAAAATTTCTAGGCGCACAAAGATTACTGCAGATGCTGACTGCAGCCAGGAAATTAGAAGACGTCTACTTCTTGGGAGGAGAGCAATGACAAATCTCGATAAAATAGTTAAGAGCAGAGACATCACACTGACAACAAAGGTCCGCATAGTTAAAGCAATGGTATTCTCCATAGTAACCTATGGCTGTGAGAGCTGGTCCATAAGGAAGGCTGAGCGAAGGAAGATAGATGCTTTTGAACTGTGGTGTTGGAGGAAAATTCTGAGAGTGCCTTGGACTGCAAGAAGATCAAACCAGTCCATACTCCAGGAAATAAAGCCAGACTGCTCACTTGAGGGAATGATATTAAAGGCAAAACTGAAGTACTTTGGCCACATAATGAGAAGACAGGATACCCTGGAGAAGATGCTGATGCTAGTGGAAGTGGAAGGCAAAAGGAAGAGGGGCCGACCAAGGGGAGGATGGATGGATGATATTCTGGAGGTGACGGACTCGACCTTGGGGGAGCTGGGGGTGGCGACGGCTGACAGAAATCTCTGGCGTGGGCTGGTCCATGAAGTCACAAAGAGTCGGAAGCGACTGAACGAATAAACAACAATTGAGAACTGGGAAGCCCTAACTCATGAGCATTTCAATTGGAGGTCAGCCTTTATTAAAGGTGCTACGGACTTTGAAGAAGCACTAGTACAGGGGGAAAGGGAGAAAGGGAGAAACGAGCTAAGAGGAAGGCACATCAAGCAAACCCTCATCGTGACTATCTTCCACCTGGAAACCTATGTCCTCATTGTGGGAGGTTGTGCAGATCCAGAATTGGCCTTTACAGTGTCAGACTCGCTTTGCTTGCATGCCATGTATTTGAGCCAACACGTGTCAAGCAGTACAGAAGCCGACCCATTTCAGCCGCCTTTGTAGCCAGCTTCTTTGCAAACCGAAAGGAACCGGTCGCCTCCCTCACAGTCCTCCACTGACTGTGAAAGACCAAGGACACTGATAAGACACCTGAACTCTCATTAAACTTAACAGATTGGGAGGGGGAAAGATCAAGAGTGAGAAAATGTTTGTTTTGAAGCTAACAGAGAATGAGGTCAGAGGGATGTTACTGACTTTGAATGCTTGGCGCCAAATTTGGCATTCAGAGCTTTGCAGCCATTCCATGTAGTCAGATTTTAATAAATGAATTCTTTTAGCATTCTGATGAATTGTCTGGAGAATTTCTTAAGTTAAGATCCTGGCACTGGGACCATCACATACAGCCACTTACGGATCTACTGTTAAGATTTTACCCCTGGAAGACAATCTTATTCGGCTACGAGTGATCGCCAAGAAGAAGACGACGACATACTAATCAAATAGTTACAAATGAAAATTCAGCATCATTCCAATAGTTACTGAGTACAAATGAAAATATGGGGAAAAACCCACCTTCAGTCAGCAATGTGTAATTAGAAAAGCAAACAATTCCCCTTCTTTAACTCAGATGCATTTGCTATGCTAAGCAGTCTCTCCGTGTCCTATTGCAAGTCGTTTTATTCTATAGTCTTAGGTGGCTAGTACATTTGTTTGTTAAATTAATTAGATTATGCTGGATGAAGCAATTTTCTTTCCAACAACCTTCTTGGGTTTGCATATGGAGATTTCGTAGTAACTACAATGTAAATTTGCTGAAAAGCCTGAAGATGTTTTTTTCTTCAGATAATGACTTGTCAAGAGATTGTGTATATTTAAAAAGGCCTGCAATGTAATAATTTTCAGATTGCTTTCTGTAAATTGCCTAAAAGAGATATCAATGGGGAAAGAAAAGACAGAAATACTATTTGAACTATTTCATTGTCTGTCTCATCCCTGCACACCCAACAACTTCTAAAATACATCTTTATAGGTCTTGGCTTAATGATAGTAGAATCCTAGGGTTGGAGGGGGCCATCTAGGCCATCAAGACAACCCCCTGCTCAGTGCAGAAATCTAATTTGAAGCATCCCCAACACACGGCTACCCAGCATTTGCTTCAGCACATTTAACAAAGGGGAGCTCTCACCACCTCCCTTAGTAACTGGTTCCATTCTCAAACTAGTCATACTGATAGGAATGTTTTCCTAAAATTCACCAGGAATCTGTGTCCTGCAATCTGAGACAATAGAAAATGAATCTCGACCTTCCTCTCTGTCCCCTCTTTAGCTGTCTGAAACATGTTGTAATATTTAATATCATCAATAGGGGGCACAATGGCTCAGGTTAAGACGCCAGGTTTGTCCAAGTTCGGAGGTTCGAGACCCTAGCCCCGCGTGACGGAGTGAGCTCCCGCACTCGCCCCAGTTCTTGCCAACCTAGCAATTCGAAAGCATGCAAATGCAAGTAGATAAATAGGTACCATTTCGGTGGGAAGGTAACAACGTTCCGCATGTGTCATGCCGGCCACATGACCGTGGAAGCGTCTTCGGACAACGCTGGCTCTTCGGCTAACAAAATGAGATGAGCACCAGCCCCTAGAGTCGGACACGAGTATGCGGGGGAACCTTTACCTTTTATATTGTCAAGGAGCTGCTAAGTAACACACCAGCTTACTCTCCTCCATGTCTGTAGTGCAGATGGACAGATTAATATGTCCTGGCTGCTATTAATAGCTCATCATACTTCTGGCATAACTGCCTGGCACCCTCCTTTCACTGTGGTGTCAAGGTAGAAGCCGATGGGATTTCTTGTATTCTGCCCCATGGTGAATTCCCAAACAGGTATCATCTGGAACTTCCATGCTCTCTATCAGATTCCTATGATGTTAAACAGCATAATTACCTGGAGGGTGCTCACATGATAAATTCTCAGTTTCATCCTGGTTCCTGAGAATCATACAACATCTACTAGGTTAGATAAGGTGGGTGCTCTCTAGGTCCCCTCCATTAAATGTTGCCATCTGATGGGACCTGCTGATCAAGTATGAAATGTTCAAACACATTCTTCTCAGTTCTTGCTGTCACCCATCTCGTGACAGCAGCCCATCCTCCAAAATAAGCAGACAAAGCTTCTAGTCTTTGGTCTTCCAGCAACACCATGTTATATTCAGTTGTTCACTTGCAGTATTCTTATTTCCCTTTCCAGTCCTTTTCCATGGGCTGGATGAATGAGAACTGCCATTATGGGTGATAGGTTTTCCAAACCCACCAGGTCTCCTTCATGTCATACATTTCTAAATAATAGAATGTATTCAATTGCTGTATAAAGATGTATTACTGGAATCATTTTCCCAGATTAAAATTGCCTTTCCGTGCATAGTTTGGTAATTCCGTCTTCCCATTTTTTAAAAACCCATTGGATTTCAAGATGCTTAGCTTTGGCTAGCTGATGCTATACAGTCTTAAAATGACTACTTTGACAAACTCCAAACTAGGGAGAACATTATAGTTGGGCAAGCTGATTACCTGTGGCGTGCTCAAACTGCTGAAAGGATGCTAAAGTAAATGGAGATTCCATTTTTGTCATTTGTATTGTTTCTTATGAGTATAAGTAACAAATGAATTTGCTTTGAGGTGATATTGTCCAGCACTATAATGTCTACACAAATGACAAGTTGAGGTCCAGAGTGCATTTTCAGTGAAGTCTGTAATCCGAAAAATATTTACTTGGAAGTAAACCACATTTTGTGGGGCATGGTGGCTCAGCGGGTAAGATGTCAGGCTTGTCGATTGGAAGATCGCAAGTTCGGAGGTTCGAATCCCTAGCCCCGTGTGACGGACTCACCCCAGCTCTTGCCAACCTAGCAATTCGAAAGCATGCAAATGCAAGTAGATAAATAGGTACCACTTCGGTGGGTAGGTAACAGCATTCCACGTGCATCATGCCAGCCACATGACCGTGGAAGCGTCTTCTGACAACGCTGGCTCTTCGGCTAACAAACGGAGATGAGCACCGGCCCCTAGAGTTGGACACGACTGCACAAATGTGTGGGGGTAACCTTTACCCTTTTAAACCACATTTAACTCAGTCCAGTTTATTTCTGAACAGGTGTACAGCACCTGAATTCATGCCAGTTTGCCTAATCAGCAGCACACCTTGCTTCAAGGGCAGTGTCTTATCAACAAAAGAGAAAAGTTATGCACTATTTGGGGTTCGGTTTACAACTCCCATCATCCCTGAACAGTGGCTGATAGGTGCTGTAATCATTACATCTAGAGGTCATCAGGATAGGAAAGCTTGCTTGGAGTTACTACTTGTTACTTAGGTTCCCTGACTAGATACTTCCTTTTGGATTGTACCTTGTACCTTGCTAGATAGTAGGACTATTTCTTTTTCTCCAGAGTTGTTTTTTCTTAGAGAAATTGGACAAACAGTGCTGACATAGTTTGTATAATATTTGGTTCTAATATTATCAGTGCTTTTCTCATCATAATTGGTCTAAATTATCTTTTCCCCTGTACTTGTTGCTTTTCCTGTCAGCATGAGAAGCAATTGCTATCATCTGCAGAGCTAATTTCATACGCACATTTCCTTCATTTGCACAAGTCTTTTTTTGGACTCTGTGATGCTTCTCAAAATTCAGCAGTATCTATACTCTGCTGGACTATGAATTGTCTTCTGAACTCTCATAGCCTTAAACAAATGGGCATGAGAAAAATGAACCTACAGTTCTACTGCCATGGGTATTATTATGCAGACGTACATACTTATAGTACATACATACATACATACATCTTCTTCTGTACTTACTTTTCTCCAAAGCAACCAGCAGGAACATTACTGAAGTCATAAACAGCACGTATCTCTCATAGAAACTGTCCCAAGCCTAATTCAGCTACTTTCTATTTCTAGAATAAGTAGGTCCTTCTATATAGTATGCATTTGCTACATTCCTTTTCTTTTCTTCTCATTGTAGTTAGGTTGGGATACTTAAGAAATCTCAAATGGGCACATAATTGAAAATGTAAAAGAAATTAGAGTAGAATATTATAGTCGAAGGCTTTCACGGCCGGAATCCAATGGTGGTTGTGGGTTTTCCGGGCTGTGTGGCCGTGTTCTGGCAGTTTTGGTTCCTAACGTTTCGCCAGTCACTGTGGCTGGCTTCTTCAGAGGACAGGAGCACAGCTAGAAGATTCTCTCTGTGCCCAAGTCTGCTCCTGTCCTCTGAAGATGCCAGCCATAGCTACTGGCGAAACGTTAGGAATCAAAACTGCCAGAACATGGCCACACAGCTCAGAAAACCCACAACAACCATAGAATATTATCCTTTTTTTCAAGTAATTTTATTAAAGATTATAATTACAATAGTAAAAACTAATACAAACTAAAAGAAAGAAAAATAGAAAGGAGGAGTAAAAGGTGCAAAGGAAGAAAAACATAGGAAAACATAAAGAATAAAAAGAAAAGAAAGAAAAATAAGAATATAGTAAAGAAAAAGAAAGAAATATATGAAGAAGTGACTCCCAATCTTCATCACAATAAGTATAAACAATTTTGGTAACTTTTCACCTCTTAATTTATAACCAATGATCTCTTCATCCCATGTCCCATCTCTTATCTATAAACAAATCCATAAAGCCTCATCATTTCAGTCCTGGTGTCAGCAAAAGTCCATTAAGTGTTACCAGAAATAACAACATATCTATTTTAACCTCAATCAAATAAACCAACTTTATATTCCTTCCTTTTACTTCTAACAATCTTAATGGTTAGTCCATTCAAATAATGTTGTAGAACTTGATTTCTTTTCATTTCTTCTTTGTCCCTTCTCACGAGATTATTCAAAGCTTTAACAAGTCTCTTTTGTAAATCCAATATAGAAAAATTATCCAGGTCACTCTCATGGTTTATTTTTTGTATGTTCCTTTTAATTATTAAAACATCAGTCAGGTTTTTTTTTTTTTTTTGTATGTCCAGTGTAACATCTTTTCCCATGTCATTCTTGCAGCCTATCATTTATAAATCCACTTTCAACTCAGTCTCTGTCTTTTCAGGTAAAACTTGTTCCTCTTCCATAACATATTTTAGACAGTCTATCCATAGAGGCAGACATTATTACTATTAATTTATGAGTCCATTTTTCAAAATTGTTATTTCCAGTGCTAGAATATTTTGCTCCATTCTTTAACTGTTAGTCAACTTTATGTGTTCTTATCCATTAATTGAAATCTTTAGTTTCCTCTAGTGCCCAATTTTTAAAATCCTATCTTAGGATGTTATTTTTTAAAAAATTACAAAACAAAAGCATTTTCCCTTGGGGGAGTGGGCGGTGATAAATCGAATAAATAAATAATTTTTCACACAGGAAGGATTCTTTATAATTAATCCCAAAATCTTATTTGAAATTTATCTGGATCTTTAGTCCATTTGTAGCTTTCTAAAATCAAAGTTTTAATCAACCTTTTGCTGTTTATTTTAAAAAATTTTTTTTAAAGTTCTTAAAGTTGTAATTAAATTTTTCTTTCATTAAGGAATGAAGGCAGATTCACCGGGTGTTTTCAGACTTGTCACTCCATAGGTTTCTAATAGCTGAAAAGTAGTTAATAAGCAATTTCTGAATGTGATTAGAAAAAGAAGTATGCAAACTTAGTATCCTTTTAAAGGCATGGTTTGAGCAAGATGGCTATTCCCTCGTCTCCCAGTGCAAAAAACCCACTGGAGATCACTGTTTTGCAGTCTCCTCTTGAGAATGTCTCGAGCGCTTGGGGGGGATTTCCTATCCTCTCCTTTGTCCAGAGAGGTTCAAAGAGCCAGTCTATTTGTTGGCTCTTCATTCTTCACCACGGTCATTGGCTCTGCTTTTTACGGAGCCATCTTCAGTATGCCATTCTTCCTCCAGAAGTCCGAATATTATCAAATGCAAATGAAAAAGTTCAACTCCAAATTACTTAATCTCCATGTGCAGGTCCAAAGAAACTTCTGTCTGCATGAGCAGAAGGTCATGTGTAACTGTGGTGGGGCTGAACATCACCAGTTTTCTCCCTCAGCTGCACCACTTCACACAACATCACATGCTACTCAGGGAGGTCTGGGATGACTTTTCAAGGAACCAGAGCAGAGAGGAAAAAGGGAAAGAAACCCCCCCCCCTGCAATGAATGGACTGTGCGTGAAGCCATTTAGATCTCACATTGTATATCTTTTTAAAAAATTAAGTTGAAGAATTAGATGTAGAATTGCTTTCAAAGGAGGATTCACTCAATTTCATTTGCATACTGAATGAGGAATTAACAAGAATTCCATTCTGCATGCTAGTTTAAAGGCCTTTGAAGAAATCAAAACAAGGGAATTTATGTTTTGCTATAAGTAATTCATGGCATTCAAATATGCTAGCAACTATGAAAAGTATATTTAATAATTGGCATGTTTTATTGCTAGGGTTTTTCCCCACTGGAATGGGGACCTGGAGACCTTTAGAGAACTAACAGTCCTCTTTTTCTTCAACATCAATTAACATTTTCCAGAAATTTTGTCTTTGCAGCATTATTGTTCTTGTTCTCATTTCCAATCTTCGTTTTTTTTCTAGGTATGGACAGAACATAACAGAGATTTATTGGCATTGCTCTACTGGTACAAAGATTGCATTCTGAATGAACGACATTTACAAAACAATGCAATGTTGATCCTAGTGCAGAAATATATCATTAGTGGAAAATACATTCCATTTCACCTAACTTTACAACACCAGGACTTGTGTGCAATTTTTAACTCCCATGCCTCTCTCATATGACACATTTGCACTTCTGATGTGCAAGAGCTTGAATCAAAGAGGCAATGCCATTGAGAAGTATGGGAAGAAGTCTTTGAATAGCAAATCTTTATACATTCTTGACCGGAGGGTCAGTTTTAGCCAAGTGGGGGAAAAGAATGAGTTTTGGTAAGAACGGACAGGCACATTGATGCTTGCCCCCTACATTCATTCTTTCAAATGTTAATACTGAATGCCTGTAAACTTTTCGAAGGCTTGTGGGGGCTTTTTGAAGATCCCAGAGGGTTCAAAGGATGCAAGGACAGCCGTCTGCTTTAGCTCTTCCTATTTGTGAGAAGAAATGTGAGTGGCTTATTCCCTTCTCACAATTTTTTCCTTTCATTGCAGTCAATATTTTGCTTTATCAAAGGTTTAACTTTAAGATGTATATGTTTGTGGAGGGGGTGTTGTTGTTTTTATAGGACTAATGCACCCGCTGTACAGCCCTGGGAACATATGTAATTAAAAAATAAAATCCTAGAATTGGAAGTGGCTATCAGTCAGTCTAATCCACTCCTTCATACAGAAATCCAAGACAGCCTCCTAGACAGATGGCCATTTATTGAACCCATGCAGAGAAGGGGAGCTCAACACCTGTCTGAGTAATGGATTCTTGTTCTGAACTGCATCCTGGGAATCAGTTGGTATCTGCTTATCTGTAGTTTAAATCCATTATTTCAAATCCTGCACATACTATAGCAACCATGAAGAGACCTTGATCATCTGTGTGACATGTTTTCTGGTGTTTGAAGAGTGCTACGCTATCCCCCCTCAGAGATCTTCTCTCAAGGCTGTTCTAATCTCTCTCCTCAGGACTTCATTTCTAGTCCACTAATCTTCTGCACTGCACTGCCCTTCCCTGAACCTCTTCAGTTTTTCTGATTGGCTCTTCAAATGTAGTGGCCAGAACTGGACGTAGTGTCAAGGTGGGAGGTCTGTCCAAAGCCAAATAAATTACTTCCTGTGATTTGGAGACTACATTTTGATGAGAAGTAGCCTAAAATACTACTTGCCTTTTTTTTGCAGCCACTGCTGATTCATTTTATCAATTACAATTCCATGAGTGTTGTCTCAAATACTGTTGCTAAGCAAAATCTCTCCCTGCTACTTTATTTTCTATCTCTTAAGTGTGGAACTTTGCACACTTCTCCTCAATTTTGTTATTTCCAGTCCACTTATAAGGATTGTTCTGAACTTTCTTCCTGTCTTCTACAAAACCCAATTTTGTGTCACAACTTAGTCTCATTGACTTCATCGGATCTGAATAATTATAATCCATGTATTCTGGTTTCCACTGAGTTGTGCAATAGACATTAATTAGAACATAATGAGAGGGGCTGGGGAAAACCAAACTTGTGTATGGAAAGCAAAGCACAGTAATACCAATATATTTGTCAAATTCCAGAATATCAAAAGGAAAATTATTTTATCACATATTGAATAGAATAGAATTCAAAGAGATAATTATTGTCATTAACAAAGAAACATTCTTAAATGTAGGAAAAATTAGTTATGTCAATGCAGTTATCTGTCTACATCTCAGCCTCAAAGTCTTAAGTAATATAAATGTCCATATAAAGTAGAAATATAAGATAGCTTGCATATAGTAGCTATTTCATCAAAATGTTATTTTAATTTTCAGTACAGATTGTTGAGAAAAAAAGTTGGCCTTTAAAAGGAAAAAATATTGTCTGCTATTTCAAAGTGAGTCTATATCACAACTTGTAAAAAAAAACTAGATAAAATTTGACAATAAAACATAATGTTTCATCTGAAAATGTAAAACAATTTTTCATATGTTCCTGAAGGAAAACTTTTAAAAACAGAGGGTTAATTTTAATAACAAACATAATTTAATATCAAATGAGAATGGATAACCGATCTCTTTTTGTGTTGCACCAGCCAAGAAAATGTAATATATATGAAAAACAAACCAGGGAAAGGCTAGTCCTAAATAAATTCTCATACTGCATTTCCTAAGCTAACCATGGGATGAATTTTTTTTCTCTGCGGAGATGCTTTTTGGAATTCAGAGAGGCATCTGGTTATTTTTCCTATCAAAATGCTGCCTTGGACCCGGCTGTCTGCATTTAAATTCTCTGTTCCTGTTTCCTCAAATAATCGTGTTATGGTTCTTCCAATCATACTTGCTTCTCCTCAAGATTCTACAAACCTCATCTAGATTTAATAGCACTAAGCAAAGCCCCGTATGTGGTAAAAATAGGACCAGAACTGGGCTGCAAAATGCCAGATGACAACTAGATGGTAGCAAGAATTGGGGGGGGGGGGGGTTTGAACCTCTTTGCTGCCATCTAGTGAGTGACTGGATTTTTGCAGTCCAGAATTGGTGGCCTAGCTTGCAATGAAATTCTGTCTCAAGTGTTCTCAAACAGCAGCTAGAAAACCCTTGAGGCTGGTGTGCCACATATATCAAATTCTAATGCCACTCTTGACATCAGTTTTGCTGCATATAATTACTCTCTTACAAGGAGGGCTTTAAAAATATTTATGCGCTACTTTGAATAGAGGGAATATGAATAGAGAGGAGATTGCCTTGAGTCCATAGATCTGATTCCTCATTCAGAGAGGCAGGATCATATAATTTACAAATATGATGCCTCTCCCCTCCCCTCCTCCCCGTTTTCAGCAGAAACAAAGCCCACAGCAACCACATTATCTGAAAGAATATCCTGAAACAGGATTTTTTTTCACATGGTCAGTAAAATTTCATCCTCCATTCTGAGATTTAGTCCATTATCTTTGTTTACCATCTACCACATCTCACAGGGCACAAAGCAGAGAAAAGAGCTGAATGAACATCTTAAGAATTAAGCCCAGTGATTATATCAAAGGAAAACAATTAAAATCCAGTTTAGAAGAAGCTGCAGCTGTCATAAAGGAACTAAGAACTCTCCTGTGTAAAGTCACTGACTGACGCATATTCTGGCCAGGTCATCCCCTTTCAGAGCCTTGTGATTGGCCATAGAACATGGGGGTAATTACCTCCCATTTAAGGATGTTGAATGGTTACTTTTTAGTTGTGGATTTTAAGGGCTTTCCATGGTTTAAAAAGTAATAGTCCATCTGTGGGAAGAGGTTTGTATTCAATTAAATATGTATGTATTAAATATGTATGCATCAATACAAGGATACTTTAACAAACACTAGAGATATGTGCAAAAATATCTTGCATTTAATATAGATCCATATATATTAAGACAAATCAGCCATTGATAGAAACATAGAGATAAACCATACCAATCAAAGAGAATATTTGTAGCTCAGGGTTGAACTGTGGAGTCCTTGGTGCTCTCTGAGCCTTTTTGTTTTCTTGCAGATGTTTCATTGCCAGGCTAGGCAACATCTTCAGTGTGAATTAAACAATGCTTCAAGTCACACTGAAGATGTTGCCTAGCCTGGCAATGAAACGTCTGCAAGAAAACAACAAGGCTCAGAGAGCACCAAGGACTCCACAGATAAACCATATTTACACACCCTTCAAAAGAGACAATAAAAATACCTAGGAAGGAAACAAAAAGACTAGAACACATCCCCTCCAGCAGCCAACACTCAGATAAGCAGGGATCAACGCCAGAGAAATAATCAGGCAGAAAACACTATCCTAATCAAAGAACCACCAAGGAGGAAACTACACCCCCACCAAACTGGCAGGCAAGCTACTGTATATAAACAGGCAGCAAACCCCACACTCACTTGCACTGAAGATGTTACCTAGTTGGGTAATGAAACATCTGCAAGCAAACAACCAAGTTCAGAGAGCACCAAGAACTCAATATAGATCCATTTAATCCATTTCTCCTGGAAATTCGGTTGCTTAAAGGTAGGGTAGAACAAAGTTGTGTTTCAAAAGTGCAAATATTCTAGGAACCAGGACAGACAGCTTTGTCATCCCTCCTTAATGTGCCAACATTGAAATATCTGCTTGACTTTGCCTATTCTTAACATTCACCATTTGAAATTACTGTGACTCATTCAGAAACTAATAATGCTCTATCAAGCTCCCTATGCTTATCCATCAAAGTTTAAGGAGCAAAATTACCACATGTTGTTTACGCCACATGTTTTTTATGCCAAAGATGACCAGTACAGCTCATGACTCCCAACCACAGTAGTTGTCACATCAGTTCCACAGGCACCTCTGCCCACAAACTTAAATTTTTGCCTATGCTCATCTATTTCTAAAGGCACCATTAGCAAGTATTGACAGTTTCCATTCAAGGTTAGAGAATGACTGACATGGTCTCTACTGTGAGAGATATTTGAAAGACGAAAACCGACTTTCACTTCCGGGTACTGGTCGGAGCACAGCGAAGAACCTTAGCCTCGATTCCACGGCTAAGCTGTTTGCAGCGATTTGGGAGAAGAAATCGCTGGAAAAATCACACTCGAAGAGAATGTGATCAGAAGATTAACCACAAAGGGTCTCTGGAGTAAATGCCCTCCCCGACTCCTGTAATTTCCACTGCGGGAGGAGGGAGATGGAGCAATGAAAGGAGACTGGGAAGAAAAACGGGGCTCTGCAGCAGCCGTGATTCTAAAAGATAAGTAGCTGGCCCGACCAGGCTTTTAGTCACTTTTTTTTACTTTTAAATGTTATTATTTTTTTATTAAGTGCTAAGATTTGTATCTGGACTTGATTTATATTTGCTGGTGCTATATTTTTTTCTTGTTAATGGAAGAATAAACGGTGGGAAGAGAAGCTAAGTGGCTTTGCTAGAAGTGAAAGTGACTTTTACTATTATTTCAGTTTGGTTTGAGTTTTTTACTTATGGACAACTATTGGTATTTCTATTTTTGTTCTCTGGAATACTATATTAAAGCTTGGATTTAAATGGAGTGATTAATACTTTATTTTTTAAGATTTTGATGTTGGGATTACTGAACCCTATTAAAAACTCTTTTATATATACAAGTTCCTCTTTTTCTTTCTGAACTTTGAACTCTGTTTGGATTTATTTTTCTGAAAAAGTCAAGTTACTTAACGTTTAATTTGGATTATTGGATTATTATATGGAAAGTAGAGGCTTTTTTACATGTCTCTAGCAACATTTTTTCTTTTTGACTTGTGGTTGGATTGAAGAATTACAAGTGGGAAGGTGAAACCCTGGGAATATTTACTATTCATATCTTTGATTTTGACTACAGGAGAACAAAAAGTCCTAGGCTCTTATCTTTTGAAACACTGTGGACTTTTATATATAAGGGATTATAAATGACCTAAGAGGAAAATTTTTAAAGGAGCCTAGTTCTTTCTTTCTTTTTCCTTAACCTTTTGGATATTTGTTTTTTCACCTTTTCTTTTTTCTTTTTATTATTTGTAAAAGAATTTTTAATTTATTTTTTTTTTAATTTTTTCCCCTTTTTTAAATAATTTTTGTTATATTGTTATATGGTGCTTTTTCCCCTTTTCTCCCTTTTTTCTTCTTTTTTGCAGGGCTATGGCGTCTTTGGGAACGAGACGGGCGGAGAAGGAGAAGAAGAAGGAGACTGGAGGACCACCTATTGATTCTGCTACACCTGCTACATCTGCCTCAGAAGCTTTATTACCAGAAATGAAAAAGATATTAGAAGCTGTTGCAACACTAAATAAGAAAATGGATGATCAGAATACAGCAATAAATAAGAAAATGGATGATCAGAATACAGCAATAAATAAGAAAATGGATGACCAGAATACAGCAATAAATAAGAAAATGGATGACTCCACGAAGCAGATGGAAGATCAGATTACAGCATTAGACAAAAAAATGGACGATATGAAGAAAGAAATAACCCGAGAGATTAAGCAAGATTTTAAAAAAGAAATTCAAACAGTTAAGGAAGTGGTCAATTCTCTGTCAGGAGAACTTAAAGATACGCAAAGCCAGATGCAAAAATTAGAAGATAAATCAGAATATGCTATTAAAGAGATTGAACATAATCTAGATATTACAGCTTTAGCAGAAATGAGAGAGAAGGAGCACATCTTGAGATTTAGAGCAATTCCAGAACAAGTAGATGAAAATGTGAGAGAAAGGATGACTTTTGAATTGGCTAAATTTTTGGAGACAAGAGAACAAGATTTAGATTTGGAGATAGACAAGATATTCAGAGTAAACTCACGTTATGCTAAGGAAAGAAAAGTCCCTAGAGACATATTGATATATTTTGTAAGAAAAGTGACAAAAGAGCAAATCTTAAAGAAGCATTATAATACTAGATTAAATATAGAAGGGAAGGAAATAATTGTATTAAAAGAAATTCCCTTGAGAATAATTAGGAAAAGAAAAGACTATTCTTTCCTTACAGATAAATTAAGGCAACATAGTATTTCATTCAGATGGGAAAAATTGGAAGGCGTATCGTTTGAGTTTAAGGGACAGAGATTCAAAATAACTTCCATTTTAAAAGCAAAAGCTTTTTTAGAGAAATACAAGAAAGAAATGGGTTTACCAGAAGGAGAATTGACAAAAGGAGGAGAAACATCGAAAGACAAAGAGAAGACTGAAGATCTATCTGAGAAAGGAGCTACAGGTGTGGACTTAACAAAGGGATTTTAAAGAATAAAACACCAATGGAACTTAAATATCTGACATGGAATATTAATGGAGCCAATGCTCCACAAAAAAGAAGAAAGATATTTCATTTTTTGAAAAAACAGAAATTGGACATAAGTTGTTTACAAGAGACTCATATTTGTAAAAAAGATACTAAATATTTGATTCAAAAACAGCTTGGAGAAGAATTTATTTCGGCTGGATATAAAAAAACTAAAGGGGTAGTCTTATATGTACAACCAAAGTTAAACCCAAAATTGATATTAGCTGATGAAGAGGGTCGATACATTGTAGTAGAAATTAACATACAAGGAACTAAAACACTGATAGTTGGACTTTATGCACCGAATATGGATAAAGGAGTATTTTATAAAAACCTGATGGATAAACTTTTGGACTTAACTTATGACAATTGGTGTTTCATGGGGGATTGGAATGGGGTAATCTACCCCAGATTGGATAGACAGTCACAAAAAGAAGTGAAGCAAACACAGGGAAAATTGCCACAAACATTTTTCGACTTGAAAGAGATGTTGGATTTACAAGACATTTGGAGATGTATGAATGGGACTTCCAGAGAATTTACATATTATTCAGAGAGATTTAAATCACATTCTAGAATAGATATGATTTTGATATCTAAAAATTTGATGATGGATATTAACAAAGTTGATATATTACCTAAGACTTTATCAGATCATAATCCAGTAATGTTGACTCTTAAAGGGAAACGGAATGTATTTAGATGGAGATTGAATGAGTCACTACTACGGAATAATGATGTAGTTGATGTATGCAAAAAAAAATTAAGAGAATATTTTCAATTTAATTTGAACAAAGGGACTAATATTCAAACTGTATGGGAAGCCAGTAAAGCATATATGAGGGGTTATTTTATTCAATACAATGCTCAAATGAGGAAGAAAAAACAAAAAAGAATTCAATTGATTTTAGATGAAATTAAAAGTAAAGAGTTAGATTTGAGAGATAAACCAATGGATGACACTTTGCTCACTCAAATTAAATTTCTACAAAAGCAAATATCAATGATATTAACTCAAGAGATAGAGACTCAAATGAAATTTACAAAACAAAAATATTTTGAATATGCAAATAAACCAGGTAGATGGCTGGCTTATAAATTGAGGAAACAAAGACAAAAGAATTTGATTACTAATATTCAACATGAAGGAAAAACTCTGGTGAATAATATGGACATTCAAAAAACCTTTCATGACTATTATTCTAAATTATATAAAAAACAAGATGTCAACTTGGATGAGATTGAAGAATATTTGAATAAACAAAAACTAACTGTTCTTAATGACCAACAAAGATTGACATTAAATAATGTTATAACAAAAGAAGAATTGATAAAAGCTTTTAAGAAAATTAGTAGTGGAAAAGCTCCTGGACCGGATGGATTGTCAGCAGCCTACTATAAATGTTTTGAAGAGGATTTATGTCTACCTTTGCAGAAGACTATGAATTCTATTTTGGAAACAGGAATTGTGCCTGAAACTTGGAAAGAAGCACATATAACATTGATACCCAAAGAACAACAGGATTTAACGTTAACTAAAAATTACAGACCAATATCTTTATTGAATAATGACTATAAGATATTTACAACGATATTAGCAGAAAGAATGAAGAATATACTTAAGGATTTTATTCATCAAGACCAAGCTGGTTTTTTACCCAAAAGACAAATTCATGACAATGTCCGAAACATAGTAGACGTAATTGAATATTTGGATCAACACTATGATAAACAAGCTGCCTTGATATTTATTGATGCTGAAAAAGCCTTTGACAACTTAAATTGGCCTTTTATGTTCAAAGTTTTGGAAAATATGAATTTTGGAGGAAATTTTATAAAATGGATTAAATCAATATATACTCCACAATTTGCCAAAATAATTGTTAATGGAGAATTTAGTAAGCCATGTGAAATACAAAAAGGTACTAGACAAGGTTGTCCATTATCTCCACTTTTGTTTATATTGGTATTAGAGGTTTTACTTAGAGATATTAGACAAGATGATGGTATCCATGGTATTAAAGTTAAAAAAGAAGTTTATAAACTAAGAGCATTTGCTGACGACCTAGTCATTACTTTGGAGAATCCACTAGAAGGAATTGAAATATTAATACAGAAACTAAAAGACTTTGGGTCGCTAGCAGGGTTCAAAGTGAATTTACAGAAGACAAAAGTTTTGACCAAAAATATGGATTACCACCAACAAGAGAAATTGAAAGAAATAACAGGATATTCAATGGAAGAAAAAGTAAAATATTTAGGAGTATATTTAACAACTAAAAATGTTAAGTTGTTTAAGAATAATTATATTCCACTTTGGATGGATATTAAAAAAGATTTGGAACATTGGGAAAAACTGCAATTATCATTATTAGGTAGAATTTCAGCAATTAAAATGAATGTTTTGCCAAGAATTTTATATCTTTTTCAAACACTACCTATATTGGCATCAGAAGAACCTTTTAAACAATGGCAGCGAGATATTTCTAAGTTTATTTGGCAAGGGAAAAAACCAAGAGTAAAATATAAAGTCTTGCAAGACTCTAAAGAAAGAGGAGGACTAGGTCTACCGGATTTGAAATTATATTATGCTGCTTGTTGCTTGGTTTGGATTAAAGAATGGATAGTTTTGAAAAATGAAAAATTATTGAATTTGGAAGGACATGAATTAAGATATGGATGGCATGGATATTTGTGGTATGATAAAGTTAAAGTTAATGTGGATTTTAAAAACCATTATATTAGAAGATCCTTGTTAAGAATCTGGAATAAATATAAATTAATCTTATGTTATAAAAGACCCTTATGGATTTCTACACAAGAAGCATTCTACAGAACAGAAGTAAGAAATAAAGATAAATGGTTAACCTACAAAGACTTTTTAAAGAAAGAACAAGGACAATATATAATTAAATCAATAGAAGAATTGGTATCAGAGGGATACAGTTTTCAATGGCTTTCATATATGCAGCTCGTAGAGAAATTTAAATTAGATAAGAAAGACCTTGAATTTGAACAAACCAAATCGGAATTTGAGATACAACTATGTGAGACAGATGATCATCTAATTGCAAAAATGTATAAATTATTGTTAAAAGGTGAAATGGTAGAGGAACAAGTTAAAGACTGTATGATTAAATGGGCTAAAAATATTGGCCATAATATTCAAATGCAACAATGGGAAGATATGTGGACCAAAGGGTTAAAATTTACTTTGTGTTATAATTTAAAAGAAAACTTTTATAAGATGATGTACAGATGGTATATGACCCCACAAAAACTTTCTAAAATGTATGGAAATGTCTCCAACTTATGTTGGAAATGTAAAAAAAAAGAGGGGTCTTTTTACCATATGTGGTGGACATGTGAGACTGCAAAGAAATTTTGGACTCAAATACATGCATTGATGCAAAATATATTACAAATTCGAGTTCCATTTAAACCGGAATTTTTCTTACTGGGAATAATTGATGGACAACCTGGGAAGCAATTTACAAGGATTATGCAATACATGATTACAGCAGCAAGACTTATTTTTGCACAAAATTGGAAAAACCAGATATCGCCTACGATACAAGATTGGATGTTAAAATTGATGGATATGGCAGAGAATGATAAACTGACATGTTTATTAAAAGAAAATCCAAATAATTATTTCCTTAAAGAGTGGAAACCATTAACTGACTATTTACAAGATGCGGGAGGGGCAAAGCTTATATGGGGATTTGAAGATTAAAATATATATATATTGATGTAATAGACAAGAAATATTCTTTAATATTATATATAGACCTAGCATGTAAGATAAAATTTTTAAAATACCATGACCAAATACAAATCGGAAGTTGACCAAATTCTATGTTTCAGCTTTATCTTTTTTTCTTTTTTCCTTTACTACACTTTTTTATCTTTTCTTTTTTCTTGATTTGTATTTCCATTTTCTTTTCTGTTTCAAACTTTTATCTATGTAAAATTAAAATCTAATAAAATTTGTTAAAAAAAAAGAAAGACGAAAACCAAGACACAGGTTTTTTTTAAAAAAAATATGAGCTGTATTAAAAATTATAGATATTTTGGCCAATTATTATTTACCCCTCATGTATAGTTTCTGCTACAAATTTTGAACAGTATCCTATGAAAACTGATTGAAATCCTATTAAAACCATGGATGCTGGAGATGCTACTATTCCAAGGATTGATATTTTGCAACAATTTTATCTTTTTATAAAAATCATTTTGGTAAAAGAAAAAAGAAATAGTAGGAAAACAGAAGAAAACATAATTTGCCCTCCCCCCAAATTCCATGAATGAGATTCTGAGATTATAAGATAAAATATTATATGGAAACACCCTGTTAATGGAATTCCAAGATACATTTAATTGTTAAAATGAGATTTAATTATTACATGAAAGACAGATTACATCGATCCATTAAAAATATAATCAAGGATTACTACATTGCATATATCTATTTGAAATCCCTTTCTTTCTTTGCTCTCATGTTGTAGAGTGGGGACATGAAATATTAGCCTTTTAAAATTTTGCTTCCCATGTAAACAATTCATACATTATAGGAGATTGTTTCTCTTTATCACTATTCTAGTCATTGTCAGAAGCATGAAATGAAATGAAAAAGATTTTTAGTTTTTCTGACATCACGGATCCCATGAATTTCCCAGTACATCTATTTATTCCACAGTGGCTCAAAAGCTCAAGCTATGCATAAAAGAACAAGGAAAACAGGCTACATGTCTCGAAAACAGAGCTCAGAAGCATCTGAAGAGCTGCACACAATATCCTAAGATACGATACCCATGATTAAAAAAAAATGTAAGAAGTCCTGCTTTATAACATATTTTCTTCACCATTTGAGAAATATTTTGTGTTTCTTGGTTTCAGAGAAATGACTTACTACCAGCAAATTAATAATGAATTTCAACAAGACTAGCATTCTTAATCTTTTAATAAGTGTAGTAATGATTCATTTTTAAAATAAAAGTTATTAACAAATGCATTTTTTAATGTCAGGGACATTTTAACCTGGGAGAAAATGAAATGGATGGATTTGTCCATTCCTAACCATGTGTTAATTGTGTCCTTTATGCAGAGGACACAATGGAATGTTTTCCTGCTGAGTAGCCAGGCTGAATACCCTTAGCTGTGGCCTTAATTAATTATATTTCAACCCACACTGAAACAATTTTCCAGAAAAGTACATATTATGCACAGATCTTGACTTAGATAACCATCATATCATTAATTAATATGCTGGGACCATTTCTCAACAGCAAATACTCATCCATGCGAGAGAGAGAGAGAGAGAGAGAGAGAGAGAGAGAGAGAGAGAGAGAGAGAGAGAGAGAGAGAATTAGCTGTAAAGAGTGCAAAATATGTTAAACTCTAAACAACCATTTTCTATATTTTGAGCTCAAAACAATATGTTCAACCTTGGAACAAAATTTGGCTGTTTTGAGTGGCATGAAGGATTGCATGGAAGGAGTTCAGAACTTACTGGAAAGGTTAAGTAACCCAAACATAGATATTTTGGGCCCCCATTTGAGACCAATTCTCAAGATTTTCTTATCACCAATTGCCTTGTGTCCAAATGCCAATATTTTCCTTCTCTACTGATCTATCTTTGTCAGCAGTAACTGAAACTTTTGATATTCAAATGCTTCTCAAACTTAGGCTGAGATAAATTTAAAACTTAGAATTGGTCAGCTATCCCCTAACATACAACATCAATTTAGTTTCATTTGTGCCATTAACTGAAGATAAAGACAAGAAGAGAACTTGATGATGATGATGATGATGATGATGATGATGATGATTATGGCGGCAGCGGCAGTGGCAACAATGACTAGAAATCCCTGCCCATGAAATAGGTGGTATATTAAACATGGTCTTAACCAAATTAATGGCTGTAATTGTATATGTTTCCATGAGATGTGTAAACAAATCCTTAATACTTCCATAGAAATCAATGTGACATCATTATCCCTAAAATTAACAGGATTGTGCTGATAGTTTCATCAACTAATAGTGCAATAAGAAACTATGCTGGGCTTGTTTATACTGATCTTACTTGTGCAACACAAACATGTATTTTTAATGTTTATTGTGCCATCACTTTCCTAAAAATTCATTAACCACTAAGTTTTAATGATTCTTTACTATTTCTGTATTTCCGGGTGCCTTCTGCTGGGTTATGATAATAGACAGATGGAAATGGTGTCAAAAGGTAGAGACAGGCATTTGGGACTGCATTCCATGAGGAACTGTACTTGGCCATGGCTGGGAAGCTAGAAGAAGAACTGAACATTTTGACCTTTTTTGATCCTCCTGCCCCTGATGGCCCAACTGGATTGTTATATGTTATTTGTGTTGGAATTATCAGGGGTCAACTCAGCATTGTCTCATAAGCATAAGGGGGGTCCTTTCTAGTAAACACATCTCTATTGTGCTTGTGGGATGTCACATGGGTCACACCTGATTTCCACTTCCTTTCTCCTTCTTGAGTTTGGGGATCAACAATCTCCATTACTCTTTGGGCACACCTGCAAGCAGGAGGCACTGCAGAATGCAGCTCTCGTCCTTTCATCTCGCTTGCACTCGCTTCATCTACTATGAATCTACTTGTATCCTGTTCTACTGAATAAATGTAAGCTATCTCTATTTTTCTTCATCTGATTACTGTGTGAAGACTGAATTTATTTCTGAATGTAATTAAGTGTAATGTGCAAGTCCCTTCTGGTTCACGCTTCTACTTTGCAAGATTGTTGTTAGCTGCTTGGAGTTCTTTTATTAACCTTCAAAACTCCATCAATTTTCTCCCCATTTGGATCATTAAAAGCCATCTTTATTGACTGCTCCACTTAGCTCATGATTGCCTACATTAACTGACAGAAGCTCTCCAGGTTTCCAGAGAGGTGTCTTTCA
Source organism: Charina bottae (assembly GCA_023362775.1). Taxonomy (NCBI): domain Eukaryota; kingdom Metazoa; phylum Chordata; class Lepidosauria; order Squamata; family Charinaidae; genus Charina; species Charina bottae. The sequence continues at coordinate 5,889,130 of JALMGJ010000020.1, forward strand.
CCAGCTTTGCCTCTAGTGATGCCTTGGATTGAACTGGGGACCTTCTGTGTGCCAAATACACTTTGTGATTCAGTTACAGCCTTTCACTTCGTGCTAAACACAATCAGATGCAGTAGGCATTAGAAAATGCTCTCCAGTCATGCCTCCAACCTGATTCACTACAATATTACTGCCTGCATGGATTCCAAGCCCAATGACATGGTTGTCATATCACTTCAGTCCGAATGCATTTCAATAGAAGGCAGTTCATGCAGCTACCTACAAGTCATTGGCAGTTGAATAACTGACTTAACAAAACATGTGTGAATCAGCCTTAGGTGAGTCGAAGAATGTATGTGGGTGTGTGAGTGTGTCATCCTGATTACAAAATAAACCCAAACTGGAAAAAACATGATTAATAGTCTTTCAGACCTTTTGTATTCTATATCTTGGCCCAATCCTGAGTCTGGAATCACTGCATTTAAAAAAAATACATACATTTGAGGGAAAGGTATAGACTAAGTATTATCTTTGATACAGTTATATGCTCGCTATTTTAATAACTGCCATCATGAAGGCAATACAAGAGAGGCTAGAACAGCTCAGCTCCAAGAGATACAGCAGGGAAAATTAGCATTACAGGCTCACAGAAGGTACAGAGAAAACTACTAAAGCTCCAGGCTCCAGAAAGAAGCATAAAGATGGTCATAACAATTACCTGATTTGAAGAGAAAAAAATAAATGTATAATGTAGAGAACTGCAGTTACTTGCTGTAAAAGAGAGAGATAATGAAGAGGGTTTCTGTTAGCTAGCTCTGATAGAGTTGTAATGACAATCATTAGTTAAACAACTAAGAAAGGCAGGTGATGAGTAATATTATGGCTAAGAGAGAGGGGGGTGGGGAGAGGGCTGGAAACGGGTAGCATGTGCTACACTACTGCTTTGATTTTTAACCTACAGAAGGTTTAGTTTAAAGTTTATGTTTAAATCAGCTAGATAAGCAGCTTTAGGGCTTCTAATAATAGATGTTAGTTATTTTACCATCCATTTCTTGCCTTGATTTAATTCCCAGTTTCAACTGAATGGAATATGTGCTATTCATATTTCATGTTTTTATTTCCCCCCCCCAGCCCATCCCAAAACTTCCCCTCATTATTTGAAGAACTGGCAATAGACCTGACCAACATGTAATTAACAAATGAATGCACAGCATTTGATTTTTCATGTTTAATTTTCAGCACAGTTGAAATGTGTAAACTGACCAAGTCTTAGAAGTGCTAAGTCTTAGAAGTGACAACTTCGATTTACAGTACAGCTATTATAGATCTGCTGATGCGCACACTTCTCACAAACATAATTTACTATGTGGGACTAGAAGTGCAAACAGAACATTTAAAAATTGGGGGGGGGGTATTTCAATGTGCATACAAATATGCATTTCACTGAAAAAAGTGCAGCAGCAACAATTTTCAGATGCAGATAACCCTAAATGAAACAGACATGCTGAGGTGTATCCAAATGAATACGCAATTCATAGATGCAGTTCCTATGAGCAAATAAAGATACTTCATAGTATTTCTGTAGACATCCAAGATTATGAGGGGGGGAAAAAATCCACGGATTGTATACATTTATTTATTTATTATTCAAATTTATCACCGCCCATCTCCACAGCAGTAGACACATCCTGCCATTGCTACTGAAAATGTCATTAGAGATGATTTGAGGCAATAGGAATGTTGTGTGTGATGTTTGATTTGAAATAACTGCATGTTCATGTGCACATGTGGTTACCAAATTATAAAACAAACGTGTGAACAATTCCTTGAGAGATTGTCATGCAGTGGATAACATATGCTGACGGCTCAGAATTGCAGACTAGACTGGCACAACATCAATGACATATAGCTATGGTACATTTTCATTATTAAGCATACTACTCTGATAGAGCCTATTCATTTCTATGCTTTGAAAGGGGCCTAGAAACCAGGAAGTGGTGAGTTCTAGGTAGGCTGACCATATTTCAGGATGGCAAAACAGGACAGGGTCTTATGTAATATTCTGTATTCATGAAAAAGACAGGGGTCCCCGTCCCCCGGTCCGCGCGATTGGCTCCCGCCTGCAAACCCCAAGCCCGGTCTGCACAATTGCCTCCCGCCTGCAAACCCCAAGCCCGGTCTGCACAATTGCCTCCCGCCTGCAAACCCCACCCCCTGGTCTGCGTGATTGGCTCCCACCTGCAAACCCCGCGCCTCGTCCGTGCGATTGGCTCCCGCCTGCAAACCGTGCCCCCAGTCTGCATGGTTGGCTCCCACCTGCAAACCACGGCCCACGCGATTGGCTCCCACCTGCAAACCCCGCCCCCAGTCTGTGTGATTGGCTCCTGCCTACAAACCCCGCCCCTGGTCCACACAATTGGCTCCTGCCTGCAAACCCTGCCCCCTGGTCCACGCTCCGGCTCAGATCCTCCTTCCGCGCCATTCCCGCCGGGTTTGAAAAATGGGACAACATTGAGATTTTTATGAAAACGACAGGACGGTTGAAAAATGCTTAAAAAACGGGACTGTCCCATTCAAAACGGGACGTATGGTCAGCCTAGTTCTAGGCCTCCCTTAGGCAGAAAAGCTGGCTGGGAGACTTTGAACCAGTCCCCCGCTCTCAGCCCAACCCACCTCACAGGGTTGTTGTTGTGGAGAAAATAGGAGGTAGGAGTATTAGGTATGTTCGCCGCCTTGAGTTGAGCAAACTATATTTTAAAAGGCAGGAAATAATAACAGTAACAATAACAATAATATCATGGTTCCTCAGCAAGCTCACAAAGTTTAGTTTGTTCATTCCAGTTCCCCCTGGAAACATATAACATACCTAGGTTATTGTGATAAATTTAATATAAATTCAGCATCAATGTCTCTAGTGCTGTCAAGCAGAATATACTGTGCAAAAGCAGCTATTTAATTCTGGACCAATTCAGATTTAAAAAGGGAGGGGGGAAAAAAGAAAAGAAAAGAAATGGGCCAGTGCAAAACTAAATCGTGCAAGATTTCCACTAGAGTTCTCACTTTTGCCCAGATATACCCAAACTAATGCTTCACTCTAGCTTTGTCTGTCAAGCTAGCTGTCAGGATGCCAATGCAATGAAAGCCTGGGACCAAAACCTGGACAGTTTAGTGTTATATGTCACTATTTCCTTTAAAAGCCGTCCCCTGCTCTCCACCCATCCTTGAGTCAGCAGAAAACTATACCAATAGGAAATTTGCTGTCCTCCCTGGCAACCCCTATCCTGCCTCTATTGCTTGTTTCAGGTGACTGTAGTTACCTGTCCTCTGTTCAAGGTAGTATGTAACAAAGCCTAACAGCCTTGAGGCTATCCTTGGATAGAAGGAATAAGGGGGAAATATTCATGAAACATGGGTATAGCTAAGGATGTCATACTGTAAGCTTGTGTCACTCAAACTAAAATGAGATGAAGGCAATGTCATGGCAATGGGACACGGCAGAAAAAGAAGTTGCCAAAGGATGTTTGTGCCATGATTAGGTGCAAGTGGGAACACAGCCTCGATCTGGATGATTGTTTATCTGCACAAGTGCTTTGAGGAAATTGGTGTCTTCAACTCTCCTCATATTATTTAGTGCTTTACTAAATATGAATGATCTAAAATTGTATCACAGTCTATTCTCAGAGACCCTGGATTTCACAGTGTCTTACATCAAGGTCAAAGAGAGTTTGTTCTTCTCCTTCCTTCCCTCCCTCCCTCCTTCCCTCTCTCTCTCCTTCTCTCAAGAGTGAAAAGGAAAGTGCAACAGCAGTTCTTTAAGCCTTCTGGCTCACCCTCCATCTGCCTGCTGCTCCCCAGAGGGCTTCCTGATTATCAGCCTTTGAACAAAGCAGTTTCATGGGGAAATGGGGAATATTGCACATAGGGGCCTCATTTGAGAAGTAATGATGGGCATCCGTTTTCTTACCTTTGTGGCTTGTTTAGTTCAGTTGCAAATAAGGCTCTGTAACAGAGCTTTCCAAACTGTGTGTCGGGACACGTTAGTGTGTCGGCTGCAGTGTCTGGGTGTGTCGCGGCTGCTGCTGCCTCCGAGCCCTGCCAGGATTCCACGCAGGTCCTAGTGCCTGCCTTGCGCCCTGCTGCCTCCAAACCTGCCCTGCCAGGATTCTGTGCAGGTCCTAGTGCCTGCCTTGTGCCTGGCTGCCTCCAAACCTGCTGTGATTCCACGCAGGTCCTAGTGCCTGCCTTGTGCCTGGCTGCCTCCAAACCTGCTGTGATTCCACACAGGTCCTAGTGCCTGCCTTGTGCCCTGCTGTAAGAGTGTGTTGTGAAATGATGCATGTCTAAAAAGTGTGTCACCAACATGAAAAGTTTGGAAAGCTCTGCTCTGTAATGTATATTTTGGTCTCTAGTCTTGGCAGCACTTATTTGCCAAGAAGTGAGGAAAGCCTGCCGGCTCAATTGGCAGTGACTATAGAGAGGAAATCATACTATTTTGTCTCTAAAACCTACAATGGCTTTTATTCTGAGATTTGCTCGGAACCACATTAATTATCTACTGTACTGTTTGATTAGGCCAGCACCGCTTTTCCGTACTGCATGGCATCTCCTCCATAAAGATGTTCAGGAGGGGAGTCAGAAGGTCAGAAACTCCCTATGATCAATTTTCAACTCTCTTGGCAAGCAAAGTCAATCAGATTCACCTATGCTATTCCACAGGGTTCTGTCTTCTCTTCTGTATGATTTAATGTCTACATGGAAACTTCTGGGAGAGATCATTCAGTCATTCAGTGGAGGCCATGCACCAAGGTGGCCAAAGCAGTCCCACTATCATATCTTGGAGAAACACCCAATTGGATGGGGTCCAAAAGAGTCAGTCTATCCCAGATACATCTGGACTTGCCCCCAGAAAGAGCACGTTCCCAGTCTGGGAGTCCTCCTTGACTCCCAGCTGTCACTGGCTTTGAAAGTGGGACCTGTGACAAGGAGTATGTTTACCCAATTATGGTCAATGTGCCAGCCGCAATCCTGCCAGAGCTGGTTGGAGTTAGCAACAGTTATCCATGCCTTGGTTGCAACCCATTTTACATCCAAAATTGCACTTTCTACAAGAATAGAAAATTTGATTGTACAAGTGAGTAGTTTTTATTCTGATATAGCTATAATTTTACTATATTGATGGGGCAAGAATCTAGGGATCAGAACAGGGAATGATCAAACCATATAGTCAAGGATGTGACTTTCAATATGGCTTCCAAAATTGTTGCAGTGTATTGTACCAAATGGTACAATTTGGGAGTATAAATTTAAGAATATATTGCCCAATTTTATCCATATTTAGTTCCTCTCCACTTATTCATCATGTATGGTTTGAGCTCCCTCTTGGGTTGCTTTATTGCTTTCTTCTTCAAACTTGCACTGATTATATCTCTGAGATACTTCTATAACCTGTGCAATACCACTGCTTTGATAATCCATTGCAGCAAACAGCAGCAGAAAAATGAGAAACAAACAGAAAGCAGAAATAAACAGAAAATAAAAGCAGAGTAGTTCTGCTTTCTTTTGCCAGGAGTATATACGACTCATGAGCCATGCTGGAGCTTTGCTAACTGGTCAAGAGAAACTGAGGGAATCCTTTGGGTGTCTTAAGACAGATAGTTCTGAATTTAGTGTGATGCAGCCAAGCTCCTCCCTCCGGCTTCCCTCTTTTGGCCCCACTGCAAACGTATCTCACTATCCTGCTAATAAATCTTTCCGGAAGCAGGTGTTGGCATCAGCCAGCCGAAAGCACATTCAGCTACTGCCAGAACTGATTCAGAACCCAATATTAACAAGAAGAGTTACTCAATTTGAATGATGCCCTTATTAAGTCTAATAAATAATTTTGCAAGGAATTAAAGGGGACAGGGTATCATCTAACTTTTTTTTAATATAAGGGACCATCCCTTACCTTTCCCTAGAATTCTGTCTCCCCCAATTTGCCCTATTTCAGAGTCACCTCATTTATGAAGGTTGGAGGGCAATTTTAAAGCAGGGTGAATATCTGGCCCAGCATTTTTAAGCCCCTCCCCCAATTACTCTCCGTTAGCAAAAAGGGATTTTAGCTGGCAGAAGTTGTTTGTTCCTCATCTTAATCTACATAATTCTTTATTTAAAAAGTGTGCCAAATAAGAGCTAGACTAAACAACTACCTCTACTGGTTCCAGCATTATAGTCTACTTCTTTGCTTGTTTGTATTCCAGTATTCCAGGCCTGCCAATATTTCAGTGACAAATCAGCTATTTATTTATTTAACAAATTTATAAGGTCGCCCAACTCACACACACTGACTCCGGGTGGCTTACAAAATTAAAAACCATAAAAACACAATAGACACCCCTCGGCGGCAGCAAACACATTCATATCAGCCACTTGATTGGCTCCGAAGCAGCCTGGGGTCCCCAGGCCCGCTGACAAAACCATGTCTTCAGGGCCTTCCGGAAAAGGAGCAAGGAGGGGGCCAATCTTATATCTGGGGGAATGATGTTCCAAAGGGAGGGAGCCACCACGGAGAAGGCCCTTTTCCTTGGCCCCACTAGATGTATTTCCCTAACTGAAGGGACCTGCAACATACCCTGCCTCCCCGCTCTGGTGGGCTAGGTGGATGTAACTGGGGAAAGGCGGTCCTGCAAATAACTTGGCCCCAAGCCATGGAGGGCTTCAAAAGTGATAACCAGCACCTTCAATTGGACCCGGAAGCAAATCGGCAACCAATGCAGCTCCCGCAAGCGAGGTGACACATGTGCAAATCTAGCCTGTGCAAAACTATGTGGGCCGCTGCATTTTGAACCAGCTGAAGCTTCCGGATACTTTTCAAGGGCAGCCTCATGTAGAGCGCTGCTAAGTTTTGAAGATTGGGCTCCGCCACACCTTCATGAGTTAAGTTCATTATTAGGCCTGAGCATGCCAGCATTTTCAAACAGGCTTGGCACCTAAACTATGTAAACAGATCGTTCTACAAATTGAGCAGAGATTCTAGTGATGTCTGCTGTCATATCTTCAATAAAGTTCAGAGTTTCTATTTGATTGGGGCAGTAGTGGGATATGGGTTTAGCCCTCTTCCAGAGAACATTTTCATACTGAAATTCTGCCTCCAGAAATTTACTTTCTTATCCCTAAGAAACATAATATCGCCCTGACACACATATGCACTGAGTGAACTCACTATTGCTCTGTTAGACTAAATCCACACTAAACTAAAAACCCATTCATTGGAAAGACTGCAACTCTTTCATGTCATCTCTAGTTTGGCTTGAAGATTCAAATAAAAAACAACAAAGAAAGCACAAAGAGCATTTTAACTTACCAGGTCATCCCTAGAAGAAAATGAAGTTGCAGGTCCTCTCTGTCCTTCCCTGAAGTCTGGGTACAAACTGAACCTGAGATATTTTGCTAGGTCCTTATGAGGATTTTTCAGCAAAGGTCTCAATTTGTCCTGTGGGATTTTAAGGGTTTGGAACATTGTAAATGTACCATTTGTTTTTGACAATGTTCATATCAAAAGACAAAATAATTGGATGACTATGTTCCAAGATGACATTGGAATTATTAGTCTGAAAGTTTTCATTGTTCTGACAGTAACCTTTAACAAGGTTGTGAATTTCAGTGCCCATTTTAATAGGGAGCAAATGCAAAAGCATATATAGGTATGAAAACAAAAGGCAAAATGTCTTTGGAAATATATTATACAGAGAAATATCCTGCTGCTGCTGCTGCTGCTGCTGCTGCTATGGGAATATGCTATCATTCCCAGGAAATTCAGACAATAAAGAAAGAAGAGGATACCTAAAAGATACTCAAGGCTCAATGTCTTTAGAGGAGAGATTTGTTTTTCCAGAGGCAATCAGTGTAGTTGTACATTACATGTAGTTTCAGGCTTTACCCCACAGACGGGAACAAGCCACTTAGTAAACTCACAAGAAATCCAAGAACTTCAAATAAGTAGCATTTATTGAAGAAAGTTAGAAGCCATATCAAAGAACGTCACCAGCTGTTGTGATTCAACAATGTTCAAACCCTCTATTTTGATTTCTGCTCCACCCTCTGTAACAGGGCATCTATTTGCAATGGCTAGCCTGTATCCATCTATCATTTGCTGTTGTAACTGTCAGATTTGCTATCATGTTGTTCCCCACCCACTGTGTGAGAGCGATGGAGAGTCCTTCAGGATTGCAGAAGGGTACAAATGTGAAAAGTAAACAAATAGTTTTTCATGTAACTTAATACATAATGGTCAGCTTGCTTTCTCAAAAGTATGTACATGATTGAGGAATTTTGATCGTTCCTTTCTCACTTGTGGTTTCTAAGGCTCCTTCCCCACCCAACTATTCCTGCCAGGGTTAGAAATAGCTTAACAAGTCCCATTGGACTTCTGTCACATTGTGGAGATGTTTTGGGAGGTGGGGCGCAGCTGGGGACAAAAGAATTATACCTCTGATAGCATAAATGCTTGAGCCCCAGCATTTGCTTCTGTGAGAAAGAAGCAAATATGAACTTTCAATAGTAGAGAATATACTACATAGCTCAGGGTTGAATTGTTGGGTTCTTGGTGCTCTCTGAGGTTGGGTGCTTTCTTGCAGACGTTTCATTACCCAGGTAGATAATATCATCAATGCAAGGTAGAGTGGGGTCTCCTGACTGTTTATATATAGTAGCTTGCCTGCCAGTCTTGGTGGGGATGTCGTTACCTCCTTGATGGTTCCTTGATTAGGGTAGTGTTTCTTCGCTAATTGTTTATCTGGTGCTGTTTCCTGCTGATCTGGGTGTGCGCTACTGGAGGGGATGTGTTCTAGGCTGTTTGTTTCCTTCCTAGGCTTTTGATTGTCTCTTTTGAATGATGGGTAAATGGGGTTTATCTTTAGGTGTCTATTGGTGGCTGACTTGTCTTGGCACTCTGACACTTTAACGCCTTTGAAAGTTGCTTTTACCTTTGCATCACCCAAATTTTCTCCTAGCATGAGAAAGCCTTGAAGCACATTGATTCCTTTTATCTCTGAAATTCAGAAAAATGGGGCAGCTGTATCCTTTTATAGTTAAGCAGCAGCATCCATCAGGGATGTGAGGATCAATGGGAATCCAATCCATATCAAGCTCCATGTACAGATATACTATTTATTGTATCTATATATTCAGTAAACTTTTAAAAATGTTTGTAAAATCCACAGTAGCTGCCATACAGATTATATTTATATTTATATTTATATTTATATTTATATTTATATTTATATTTATATTTATATTTATATTTATGTGTTTAGACAATGTATTTTTCTATGCAACTTACATGATTACCCAGTATACACATTTTCCAACAGGGTTATGCCTAACAGATGGTTTTACTCATGTCTTAAGTCACACTATATATATATATATATATATATATATATATATATATATATACACACATACACATACACATATACATATACATATACATATACATATACATATACATATACATATACATATATACACACACACACACACACACATATATACATATATACATATATACATATATACATATATACATATATACATATATACATATATACATACACACACACACACACACACGCATACACGCATACACGCATACAAACATTTTTGGCATAAGAAGCAGTACATACTGTACATCTATTAAATAAACTTTAAATAAAACAATTTAATTCTCACCTGCATTGAAATATAATTCCAAAATATATTTGTAATTCTACATTTTTTTTCAAATAAGGATGTGGATGGTAGTGGATTCCATTCATTGTTCTATTCATCACTATGAGATCCATCACACACAACCACACACAAACATATCAGAACAACAACAGAAGGATATTTAGGGGCAGAAATGTGGGGAACCACACCAACAAGCCAATGTGAATTAGGTAGACTATGCTGGTGGGGATGGGAGAAGTGGAGAGTGAATGTATAGAATAGAGAATCCTGCATAAGGTGTGGTTGGCTGACTGGAACCCAAGCACTCACCTTCTGATAATTTGCTGCAAGTTCTACTATGACTGAAATTTATAAGTTAACTTTCATAAAATAAAATGGTATCATAAAAGGATACCACTGGGAATGATATCCTGGCTATGAACCTCGTCTTAGCAAGATAGTCCCCATCATTTTTTATATATACAAAAAAATAAAAAATTCCCTTCTCACCCCTATGGGTGGTATGTGTCTTCCTCAACCTTGGGTCCTCTACCAGAGGCCTGGGAGTTTGCAGTATCTTAGCTGTTCCTAGCACTGCACTCTTCTGGACAGAGAGCTCTGATGTTGCTCCTGGGATCTGTTGGAGCCACTCTCCCAGCTTGGGAGTCACAGCCTCAAGTGCCCCTACCACCACTGAAGACCACTTTGGCCTTCACTTTCCACATCTTCTCTAGTTCCTCCTTCAGGCCCTGGTACTTCTCCAGCTTCTCATACTCCTTCTTCCTGATGTTGCTATCACTTGGCACCGCTACATCTATCACCACCGCTGTCTTCTGGTCCTTGTCTACTATCACAATGTCTGGTTGATTGGCTAGTACCTGCCTGTCCGTCTGGATCTGGAAGTCCCACAGGATCTTAGCCCTGTCATTCTCCACGACCTTCTGTGGAATCTCCCATCTGGACTTGGGAGGGTCTAGCCCATATGCTGTGCAGATGTTCCTGTACACAATGCCAGCTACTTGGTTGTGCCGTTCAGTGTATGCTGTTCCTGCCTGCATCTTACACCCTGCCACTATATGCTGGACTGTCTCTGAGGCCTCTCTGCACAGTCTGCACAATGTATGGGTGTGTGTGTGTGTGTGTGTGTGTGTATAAATTTCAAGTAGATAAGCTAATGTTACATGTTTGTCCTTTGGTTCCATCCAATGTATTTATAACCTTTTTAGAAGCTCAAGGCAATATACATAGGAATCTCTTCATTTTGTTTTGATTTATACATTCTGTAGGGTAGGTTGGACTGAAAGGCAATGTCTGACCGCAAACCACCCAGTCAGTTCTATGCTTGAGTACAAACGTGAACCTGGGTCCCACTCCAGCACATTGATCTTCTAGTCTCTAAAAAGTTTTAGTTTCCTCTGGAGCTGTAATCCTTTCATTTATTTCCTCTCTCTCATTCACACACACATGCATAAACACAAGTACATGCTTCCCAAAGGTTCTCTCAATAGCAAACTGTAAATGATAATTATTTGACACTTGCAAGGTCAGAAAGAATACAATTATTTCAACTCAGCAGTTACAAATAGAGCTGTTGGTTGTATAGTCTGACATGGCCAGCTACTGTATATCCTGTATATGTCTTTGGTTTTATGCAATATAAGCATCAATGTATAACATGCTAGTTGTCATTTCTGGCTTGGGTAGTGCTCCTGTCATGCATATGTGCAAGGCACTGCAGACAATATGCAAATATTTAAAAGATACTAAGGGAGTGTGTTATTCTTGTGACATATTCACTGTCGTCTGTCATGAAACATCTTTCAGTTTATGGGAAATGGTAGAGAATTACTGGAGCATGCTTCTTTGGAAGTACCTTCCAGTGAAATCAGTGGGAAGAATTTATTTATGTACAGTAGATACTATATTGCCTTTCACAACCATGAAGGGAAAGAATGCTTATCTCACTATGCAAATGGAGATCTCTCTCTGAGGGATTAATTGCTTATTGCTCATTTTTTCTGTTTTCTGTTCTCTTATAACTTGAGGGAGATTCATCCAACTCTACAAAGCCCAATACAACCAGGAATTAATAAGTCACTATATTGCTTGTTTTACTACCTACTTGCTTTGGACTATGAAAGAAAAGAAAATGCCTTAAAGCCCAAGGCAATCCACAAGGTAAGAGTGGTTATAACATAACAGAATAGTGATAAGTTATGCAGGCCTGACTCACAAGTCATCTCTCACCACCAGTCTCTCTTCTTCTACTGCATGTATTCCTCACTAATTCCCATCTTGTTTTAACTGCATGAAGGGAGCTCAGCTTGATTAAAGAGAAGCAGTGCTATGTACACCCAACTTCACATGCTTTTGTTGGACCCATCCATACATATCAAGCTTCAAATGATGATAACCTACACATGTAGTTTATGCACAACAATATCTGTGTATGTAGGATTTCAACCAGTGGTATCCACAAGGTAAGGGCAATATCTTCAAAGGCTGGAGGAGCATCATGATTCAAGCTCCACCCCTTTTGTATGTGGTTGACTGTGCACACATGTACAAAAGGGATGGGGCTTGGTTTGGAATGCTGCATCAGCCATCTTGCAGATTTTTACACATCATACTTCCACTCCCCCAGGGATGTCATTGATTCCAACACAGCTTGAAATCAATTACTTCAACAGAGAAAGCTTGCACAGAAACATGGGCTTTCTCTCTGAAGATGCCCATGTTCAGTGCATGGATTAGTGGGCAAAAGGATGACAGTTTTCAGCAAGCCATTGATCAGTCACATACCTATATTCATTTGTGCCAAGGCAGGGAAAATTCCTATACTGTACCTTCCAACATTACTCTTCTAAAATTTCTTACTGACCAAGTAAAAAGGTGATAGTGTCATAGCCCATATTAGCTACACTGGGTCATTTCCCACATCTTTTTTGCTCACTTGAAGAAAATGATCGAGATCGCTCAAAACATTTCTACTTTGCCACCTTTTTGCATGGCTGAGGAACACACATTGCCTTTGAGAGGCATGTCAGGAATCACATTCCCAAGTGAGCATGGTTGTTCTTGTTTCCTGCTTATGTTAATTTTTGTCACAACTCTTGCAAGTTGAACAAATAAGAATATAGCAAAAAAGCTCAGTGGTGGGCCCCTTAACAATTTTTAGGGTTCATTTTATACTGGAGCCTTCCCAAGTTTAACCCTATGAATATATCACTTCATCTGCTAAGGAAAATCATCTGACTGAAGTTTCATTTTTATTTGGTTAACCTCAACCCTTTGTAAAATGATCCTATGTCGTTAGATGCATCACATTTACAGATCTGCTTATGTACTTGAACAAGGAGAAAGAACCAATGAAAAATGTCTGTCTTGACTTTTTTCTGAATGGCAGTTGAATACATCATGGCAATATACGGAAACAGGGTCTTTCTCCTCTCTATTGAGGTACTGCATGATCAGCATTTGGTGGCACTGACTCTTTGAAAGTGAATTCAAGTAGAAATGATATTCCATTGATTTACCTGTCAAAATTACTTATTGATTCTGGGGAATGTTATGGCTAATATCCAATTATTTTCTACCAACTCTGTCAAGCACCTCAGTGTAACAGTCAATTTGAAGAACCAAGAGGAATATATTAAAGCCACACTTCTAAGGCTATGGGATTTTTTCCATCTCAGAATATTACCTGCCTGAGACCTCATACTTTTGTTATGGCTGCAATTGATTACTATAATTCTCTTCTGGCTGACCTCCCAGATCAGGTTCTACATCATTTTTGGCTTGGATATAACTAGACAACCTGTGACCCATTGGGTCATCATTTCAGAAATATTTCCTTACCTAAACAGAGAAACAGAATGACCACGGGCAGATTGCTATTGGTTTGGTTTGAAAATTAAAGAAGAAAACATCAGTTTATTAAAGAATAAAGATGTGTAGGAAGAGAACCAAAGGATGGCACAAAAGGATGTCATTTGGAAGAGGCAGTTGTATTGTCTGATGTTCTTCCTGAACTCGTTTGCAGTAGGTTCATCATTGCTGTATAAATTGAGGAGTTCATTAAGTAGAGGTTGCAAATTGCCTATCCTGACTTTTCCCTTCATACAGCAGGAATTGGTGGTTTCTCCAGGGATTGTTGTTGTTGTTCAGTCGTTTAGTCGTGTCCGACTCTTCGTGACCTCATGGACCATAGAACGCCAGGCCTTCCTGTCCTCCACTGTCTCTCGGAGTTTACTCAAATTCATGTTCATTACATCGGTGATGCTATCTAACCATCTCATCCTCTGCCATCCCCTTCTCCTTTTGCCTACAGTCTTTCCCAGCATCAGGGTCTTTTCCAGTGAGTCCTCTCTTCGCATTAGGTGGCCAAAGTATTTGAGCTTCAGCTTCAGCATCTGTCCTTCCAATGAGCAGTCAGGGTTGATTTCCTTTAGGATTGACTGATTTGACCTCCTTGCAGTCCAAGGGACTCTTAAGAGTCTTCTCCAGCACCACAGTTCGAAAGCGTCAATTCTTCGGCGCTCTGCCTTCCTTATGGTCCAACTCTCACAGCCATACATTACTACTGGGAAAACCATAGCTTTAACTATACGGACCTTTGTCGGCAAGGTGATGTCTCTGCTTTTTAATATGCTGTCTCGGTTTGCCATAGCTTTCCTCCCAAGGAGCAAGCGTCTTTTAATTTCATGGCTGCAGTCACCGTCTGTGGTGATCTTGGAGCCCAAGAAAATAAAATCTGTCACTGCTTCCATTTCTTCCCCTTCTATTTGCCAGGAAGTGATGGGACCAGATGCCATGATCTGGGTTTTATTAATGTTGAGTTTCAAGCCAGCTTTTGCACTCTCCTCTTTCACCCTCATCAAGAGGCTCTTTAGTTCCTCTTCACTTTCTGCCATTAGGGTGGTATCGTCTGCATATCTGAGGTTGTTGATATTTCTCCCGGCAATCTTAACTCCGGCTTGTGATTCATCCAGCCCGGCATTTCTCATGATGTACTCTGCATATAAGTTAAATAAGCAGGGATCTCCAGGGATAGGAAGGCATGACAGTGAGGGCAGACTTTTCCCATTGCACCAACATCAGCAGAAATATTGTGCCATGCGAGTCGTGCATTTTCCCTTGTTCTTTCTCTGTTGAGGTCTTGTCATTGAAGGTGGGTATTGTCGTGTTGAGGAAGTAATTACTGTTTGCCACATATTCTCGAGTTGATCTTCCCTTTCCTCATCCATCTCTTCTTGTGTCGTCATTCTGTGGCTTTCACTGTCATTCTGGAGACATGCAGCCCTTTCATCCTCCATTTGTTCATATCTTTTGCTATTTGTTCTTTGTCTCTGATCCTGGAGACGTGCATTCTCAACCTCTCTTCTCCTTCTGTGCCTCTTGTTGTCATTCTGGAGACATGCATGCCTTTCCTTCTCTGTCTCTCCTTCTCTCATGTTATTTGTCCTGTTTGATCCTGGAGTTGTGTGATCCTGGCCTCATTTGATTCTTGTTCTCTCCTCCTCCTTGCCACTTCCCGACAACGTTTGGTGTCATCTGCTGACCATGATGTTCCCCCTCTCTTTCTACACAGCATAATTAGGTTGATGATATTTATTATTATTATTTTACCACAATGCTGTACAGTGCTGTCATCACCTCAGAAGAGTTCACACTTCCTGCCGGCTTACTTTGCCAAATTTCAGTCCCTGAGGTATACAGTGCCATCACCTCAGAAGAGCTCACAGTTCCTGCTGGCTTCCCTACTGATTTGTGGGAAGCTGGCAGGGAGCGTTGGAAATGACGATCACATGACCGTGGCTGACCATGGCGGTGCTGAAGTGGCCATAACTTTTCCAAATTTCAATTCCACAGGAGTAATGGATCCTGGATTTTGGATGCATTCTTTAAGTTAGCCCATATGAGGCAAGTTGATTCAAAATTTCTTGCCTTATGATGCACCATTTCACCCAATTGAAGGTTACAAACAGACAAACAGGTGTCCTGTTCCGACTAAGACTGACACGGAAGCGTTATTGAAACAACTTTATTTACAAGATACACAAGCCGCCCAATTTACACAGTCCTCTTCTTCTTCTACAGGCTGGATAGCAGCGAGATCGGGCAATACTCCTGGCCAGGCAGGAAGGAGCCGAGAGGGGAAGGGCCCTGTAGCAGAGTCTGCAACCGGCGGCGAAACAGAGGTGACAGGCAAGGTGTACGCGGGTGTGGAGTTGGCTGTGCTGGTGGTAGTCTGGATAGACCAGGGCCTGACGAAGGCGACCCACTGGTGGCCGGCGTCAGCTAGGCTTGACTGCGGATCTGGGCTGGTTGGAGTCTGGGTAGACCAGGGCCCGACAAAGGCAACCCACTGGTGGCCGGCGTCTGCTGGCTTTGGAGCGGCAAGCAACGGAGAGTCGGTGGCTCGGGCAGTCAGGAGGGAAGCAGGCAAGGTGGTGGTGCTTACCCCAATGCTGGTTTCTTCCTCAGGTAACAAGGACAGAGGCGCGGCAAGCAGACAAGGTTCGGGTCCGAGGCTTGGCACAGAAGCAAGGTAAGGCTTGGGTCCGAGGCTTGGCGCGGTGGCGGGGCAAGGCGTGGAATCTGGGTCCGGCGCGGTAACAAGGCTAGGCTCGTTCACGGGTTCCGGGACTGTGGTAAGGCAGGGCTCTAGAGTGAGGTTTGGGGCGGCCGTGAGGCGAGGCTCGGTAGCAGGGTCCAGCGCAGAGTTTAGAGCCCTCAGCGCAGAACTGTTAGAGCGGTTAGAACGGATGTCTCCGGCACCTGAGGTAAGTTGTGCCGGCTTTTAATTCCGTTTTTCGTGCCTTGGGAGAGCAGGACCCAATCGGGCTTCGCGTTGCTCTGCCCGCCTTTCTGCTCTCCTTTGGCGCGCGCTGATTGGCGGAGGCGTCTTTCTTTCAGAGTCCCTGCCAATCAGCGTTTCCGGGTCTCTGGTTGGTTTCGCGCCAAGCCTGCCGTCTCCGGTGATTGGTTCTTCCTCCTCCTCCTAGTCCAGCATGTCGACCGGCATCCAGGCAAGTGCAGGAAACCTCACAACAGGAGAGTTTTAGTAGTATATAGATTCTGTTACTAGGATTTTATTTATTTATTTTATAAGTACTAAGATTTGTCCTTACCTTATTCATCTCAATCATCTTTAGCAACTTCTTCTGGTCACAACCATCTTTCTGAGCTGGTTGCTTTGATATCAAACTCAAAATCTTACAGCAAATGCAGGCATCTTTCAGAACCCAATGCAAAAATTGCTATCCTAATTTAAATTCCCTTATCACTCAGTTTCAACTGAAATTTAATTTGAACAAATGTGGAAGTTCTTCCTCAGGCAAACTATCTGTAGAGATTTGAGGAAAGATAATATGTGGTTTCACAGAACTCTCTTTGATAACCATGGATTATCAGAATAATTTTCCTCCTTTCGAAAGCCACCAGATGTGATGTCTATGGAGAAACCTTCCCATTTACCTCATGTTATTGTAGGTGAATATTTGCTGGAAAATTTGTGCAGCAGAGAGGTGACCGCTCCAGTGACAGAGCTAGATGCTTTCTACTATACCATGGAGGAAAGCTCATTTTTCCCCTGTATCCAGAGTTTCTGGATACTTCCTTTTTCCTGGAAAAAAAGGAGAATGAAATAAACCTATAGAGTACCCACAACATATTGCTAGGACAAGGATAAAGTATCTCACTGTTGTAATTTCCAAACAGCCACATGAATAAGTTTGATGTGATAGGATAAAGGCTGGAGTAAGTTGGACACCAGCTAAAAAAGCCTGTGGAGGAAGAAGGCTTTCATTTCCCTTTCAAGTAAGCTGTATACCAAGAGCCACCTGAAACCTATTCTCCTCCCTCCTTTTCAAGGGACAATGACAATTTGTCTTTGGGCATTTTATATTTAAGCAGGCTTCACCCATTATATTTTTTATTGTTTCTCTGTGTACATGCATATATGTGCATTCGCACACATATATACTATGAATTCTTTTACTATATCATACAATGAAATAACAATATGTGCATGTGTGATGTATATTGGATCAATTATATCTGTTTTTCAAATGCTCAATTGTTTCCCAATCATTTTATAAAATGGAAATGAAATGTCAGGAGCAATTGACTTGCACATTCTGAAA
This sequence comes from Charina bottae, assembly GCA_023362775.1. Classification (NCBI taxonomy): domain Eukaryota; kingdom Metazoa; phylum Chordata; class Lepidosauria; order Squamata; family Charinaidae; genus Charina; species Charina bottae. The sequence continues at coordinate 5,906,946 of JALMGJ010000020.1, forward strand.
ACGATCATTCCAGCTATATGCCTATAGTGAAGATATGTGAAAATACAATGTCTTCATAAATTCTGCAACAATAGATGCATTGCAAACTTCTGGTTTCAAGTCTTTAGCTATTGTGAAGGTGATGTTTAAAGGATAACATCACTTTTTGTTTAATTGTCCAAATGTGATACACTAATGTAGGCCTTTACTCTTTCCTATGTTCTAAAATTGTTTAGACAGCTACTAGAATTTTATCTTGAGATAGAGAGGCATATTGGAGAGCCAGTTTGGTCTAGTGGTTAAGGCAACAGGCTAGAAACCAGGAGTCTGGGAGTTCTAGTCCTGCCTTAGGCATAAAAGCCGGCTGGGTGACCTTGAGCCAGTCACTCTCTCTCAGCCCAACTCACCTCACAGGGTTGTTGTCATGGGGAAAAGAGGAGGAGGAGGAAGTATTAGGTATGTTTGCCGCCTTGAGTTATTTTAAAAAAAATAATAATAAAGGTAGGATAGAAAATAAATAAATAAATAAATAAATAAATAAATGCCTGCCTGCCTGCTGTGAAATTTGTACAAAGAAACAGAGATTCCATACACATCCAGCTGCATGCTAGATATCTCATGAATCTCAACTTTTTTTTAAGTGTATAGCCTTGAGATGGAATAAGTTTGCCATAACGTAAGAAGATAAAACATAAAGGAAATTTAGAGACCAGTAAATAATGTGAGTGCACCACACCTTGCTCAGTTATAAATGACTATTCATGCTGCCTAAATAATGTTGGAGTTTCTGGCAAATCCAGCATGCCTCATCAGCATACGGATGGCTGCTCTAGGATGCAAGCTCTCCATGCTTTTTGAGGAAGCTGTTTCTGGCCACTCCCACTTCCTCTTTCTCTCTCTCTCCTCTCCTTGGACCAGGAGCAAGCACATGGGTGTGTGCTGCTCCATTCTAGGCCATGGATGGGCCTAGGAGATTTTTTCCCCTTTCTACAAGCATCTCTTGCAGCAAGCAGGGCAAGAAGTATTAAGTTTAGGGAAACAAAGAAGAAATGGAACATCATTTATCTACCAAAAATGCTGTACCTGGAATGAATAAACGTAACGACTCTTTTGTACTTACTTTTCATACCTGCCATGTCTAAGCGCGTGTTTCTTTATGCTAAGGTGGGCTAAAGGTGTAAGATTAACCTGGATCACTCTAATATGCTCATGGGCTCTGTTTCTAAACAATATTCTTTTTCTGTAAAGGAGTTCTGCATCTCTGCTCCATTTCAGCAGTTCTAACAGACTGCTAAATGGGCTTCAAATAGCAGATTTTAAAAATAACAGGAACTGGTTTTTTTGGGGGGGGTTGCTCTGTATGGGCAATTAACTCCTCATTACTTAGAAAATGGCAAATGAAAACCCTAACTTCTATAGTATATCTAGTTCAGAACTCAAAAGACAAGTACTGTATAGCCAAAGCATTTCTAGACTTTTGCTTGTCAAACAACAGCTCCTTATTTGGTATGGTGACCTTTTGAACCTGCGGAGCGGCCATTAAATAAACAAAGAGATAAAGAAATTTGGCTGGAGGTCCAATTTTTTGGATTCTAGTCTTAGTAAAGAGATGGCTTTCATCTCACTACTGCTACAATGATTGAGCACCAAGTATTCCTTTTGTAGGTGTAACTAAACCTTTTAACTCTTATGTTTCAGTTTTATAACCCTCATACAGAATGTTGTGCCTATATTACACCAAAACAATGATCTTCATCATATTTTCTTCCCACTTAACAGTGAGACTCAACTGGTAAACCTGCTTTGTTGTCATCCCATCACTAAAGCCTTTCTTATTTCTCTGTTTTGGTTTTTTAATTTAATTTCCTTTGATCTCTCCTGGGATTTTTCTGCTGCTCTTTGTATATTTCTTTTAAACTGTTTTATTGTATTCATATTGTATTTTTATTACTTTTGCAAACTATCCTGGGAAATCATTTGAAGGTTGAGGTAAAAATGTCTGTAATAAATAACTCAAAAGCTTCTAAATTCTTCTCATTTCCCATGTTCCTTCTATCTTCAGTGAGAAGATCATAAGGAATCTGAGACACAGGAAACAAGACTATGGGTGCCTGTTGGTAGTGGCAAGAAGACTCCTTTGATGAATCTATTCCCAAGACTCACAGAAGTTATTTTAAAAAAGAAAAGATGTGTAAAAATCTCTAGCACTTGTAAAATACAGAGATATGGTGGACGGCTCTGTTTTGGTCATCAATTTGTAAGACATTTGTGTATTCTCAGCTTTCAGTGTTCTCAACCAAAGTATAAAATAAAAAATCATCGCATGAAGAAGAAAGGTTCTTATTCATCTATTTTGCATCATTAGAATTTCTATATCAAAATGGGCAAGAGGCTGGCTTAGGAAATGTAATGCCAAATAAGTTGGCAAAGAACAGATTAGAAGGGGTAAGACTTAAGTTTGAGAAGGATAGAAATATGGTCAGGGAACAGTTATTTTCCTTATACAAATTTAAATCTCCAGGGACAAATAAACTGCATTCTAGGGTGCTGAAATAAGTTGCTGATGGCTTAATTTTATGCATTAGCATTGAGAAATCCTGGAGAACATTATAAAGTATCTGATGAATGGAGGAGTCCAAATATAGTCCCTATTTGTGAAAAGGAGTACCACTCTCAAATGTACTCAGAAAGATTCTAGAATAGACTATAAAGGGATCAGTCGGAAACTACCTAGAAGAAAAAGTAACTTTACAACTAATCCTCACATTTACGACCTTTGCAGGACTGTAAAGCAAAGGAAATGTGAAATAAGATCATAAGCACAGACGCAGTTTCACTTAGCGACTGCTTCGCTTAATAACAAAGCTGCTGGTCCCAATTGTGGTCACTAAATGAGGACTACCTGTAGTGGTTTAAAACACCAGCCAGAAACCAGGAGACCATGAGTTCTAGTCCTGCCTTAGGCACAAAGCCAGCTAGGTGACTTTGGGCCAGACACTCTCTCTCAGTTCTAGAAAGAAGACAATGGCAAACCACTTCCAAAAATCTTGGCAAGAAAACTGCATGGATTTGTCCAGGCAGTTGCCAGCAGTCAAGAATGACTCGAAGGTACAAAAAATAAAAACCTTCCTCGGTAGATTGTGAGAACACTGTGGACATAATATATCATGACTTCAGAAAGCATTTGACAATCTCATTAGCAAGATTGTTAAGTAGGGTGGGAAGCATGACTATTAGTGGATCCACAACTGGCTTAAAAATTGTATTCAGAAAGTGTTTAAACATACTTGGTGATAAAACCTAAGGGAGGTGTCAATTAGTTTACCACACAGTTTGATACTCAGTCTGGTATTCATTAAATTATTTTATTGATGACTAAGATGAAGAGGTAGAGGAATGCTTAAAGGTAAAGGTTCCCCCTGCACATTTGTGCAGTCGTGTCCGACTCTAGGGGCCGGTGCTCATCTCCGTTTGTTAGCCGAAGAGCCAGCGTTGTCCGAAGACGCTTCCACGGTCATGTGGCCGGCATGACGCGCGCGGAACGCTGTTACCTTCCCACCGAAGTGGTACCTATTCATCTACTTGCATTTGCATGCTTTCGAATTGCTAGGTTGGCAAGAGCTGGGGCTAGTGCGGGAGCTCACTCCGCACGCAGGGCTAGGGATTCGAACCTCCAAACTTGCAATCTTCCGATCAACAAGCCTGGCGTCTTACCCGCTGAGCCACCATGCCCCTAGAGGAATGCTTACCAAATTTAAATATTACAACATGAGACATAATACTCAAGATGACAGAACTAAGCTGGAAATGTTATTTATTTAATTTATATCCCAGTTTTTCTCTCAGAATTCAATATGGCATACATGGAATCTTCCTTCATTTTATCTCCCCTTCATTACATATGTTCTGGCAGAGGCTGGGCTGCTATCTGGCAAGGATGCTTTAATTTATATTCCTCCATAGAGCAAGGAATTGGAGTTGATAAACTAAGTTATCTATTCTAGCTCCACAATTCTACTACAAAAGAAAGTACACGTAGTCCTCGAGTTACGGCGGTAATTGGGACCAGAATTTCCGTCACTAAGCAATGCGGTCGTAAAGTGTGACTGCATTGCTTAGCAATGGCAATCCCAGCTCTGCTGCCTCCAGCTGACCTTCGTCGTCTTCCTCCTGCTGCTGATGAGGCGCGCCCTGCCTGGCCCTGTGCAAAGGGGCTGGCAGGGTGGCAGAGCAAGCGGAATGCAGTACACAGTTCTTAACAGGCAATCAGGAACTTAGGAATTATTACCTTTCTGTGTCAAGCCTAGCTCCAGTGCTCAAGGAAAAAGCCAGGTTTTAAGTGCCTTTCTGAACGCTAGTGGGATTGGGACCAACTGTATGTTGTGGGGAGGGGAGATTGTTTAAGAGGGCAGGCACTACAATGGAAAAGACTTTGTTTATGCTTGTGCATTCTTCCATAAGCCCAGAGCTTTCCAAACTTTTCATGTTGGTGACACACTTTTTAGACATGCATCATTTCGCGACACACTCTTACAGCAGGGCATCATTTCGTGACGCACTCTTACAGCAGGGCACAAGGCAGGCACTAGGACCTGCGCGGAATCCTGGCAGGGCAGGTTTGGAGGCAGCCAGGCACAAGGCGGGCACTAGGACCTGCGTGGAATCCTGGCAGGGCTCGGAGGCAGCAGCAGCCGCGACACACACAGACACTGCAGCCGACACACTAACGTGTCGCGACACACAGTTTGGAAAGCTCTGCATTAGCCCTTCGGAAAGGAAGATTCTGACATATTCTGCCCAAATAGTTTTGTTGAGATAAAATCCTTGCACTCCTGCACTGTTCTTAATACAGAGATTTGCAATTACACACCACTGTACCTTTTTAAAGATACGATTCCAAGAAGCATTGCAAAACTTTATGTACACTTAATGTTGTGGAAAGGCAGAAAAAGTAGTGAAATTCTGTGCTAGAGACAGCTCAATTCATCATGCATTCATCATATACAGTATGTGGTCTAGTGGTGAAGGTGCTGGCCTAGAAACCAGGAGTTCTAGGCCTGCCTTAGGCAGGAAAGCCGGCTGGGTGACTTTGGGCTGGTCCCTCTCTCTCAACTCAACCCACCTCACACGGTTGTTGTTGTGGGAAAATAGGAGGCAGGAGTTTTAGGTATGTTCGCTGCCCTGAGTTGAGCAAAATATATAAAAAGGCGGGATAAAAATATAATAATAATAATAATAATAATAATAATAATAACAACAACAACAACAACAACAACAACAACAACTGTTAGTTGCATTTTATTTTGGAGAAAATTGTGGTGCTTTTGTCCTGAATAGTGGCCACAAATAAAAATATTGAAACAGCCATGTTTGGACTTGAGCTTGATATTAAACCAGTGACTTCCCCCAAGCATTGGCACAAAATTCTTGGAACATATAGTATTTAAGCTTGGAATGTTCTGAGCTCAGGATGATTTGCACACTCTCTGCTATATACAAGCTCCTGAATTACAAGCTCAAATACAGCTGCTAGGAAGTAATGGTGGAAGAAGGATATCTCCTTCTAAACAGGTTTTCTGAGCTTCCTGAATGTGTGTTTGGCCCCTCGGTGTCATAGAACAACACATGAGCCCTTGTCTTGATCTTTATGTTATCCTTCTTAATCCCTTTTTTTTCTTCCATTATGCCAACTAGTATGCTATCAGTTCAGGCATTTAACTGATAAACTTGGAAACAATTTATGAATTCACGGAATGTATATGCTTTATTTGGCACAGAGAATTAGTCTCTTCGATTAGAATTAGTGTTTTCTGACATTAAGTCAGATACAGAAAGTAGACACGGACAATGAAATGGAAATGTTTCTAGGTTTACATCAGAATAGACTGTCAGACTTGATTTGTAAAGACTGCATTGATAATCAAGCGTCCAAGACTATCTTTGTATAAGTGTTGTGTCACTTTCAACACATCGCATTTTATTATAACACTTTTTGTTATGTATCCTGCTATCATGTTAGAATTAAGCCATTCTGACACCTCGGCTGTGTTGATTTCATTTTGGTAGCAGCAAGATATAAAGAGGCGGAATGAGATGAATGGATTTCTAAGCTGTCATCTTGAATTTCATTTTGCATATTGTACTTGAATATTAAGTTGCATTTGAAAAATGATTAAAGTCTAAAGGGCTGATGAGACTAGATCACTTGAATTATCCATTGTGAAATTAGAAATAGTGAGTGCTTATTAGCATCTTTCTCCAAGAACAGCTTAAATTTCCTATCATAGTTGTTTTGACTACAAAACTTTGGCTAATCTCTTTAAAGTGCTTGAATAGGGAAGAACCTTCTAGGAGAGAATTCAGGAGTTAAACTTTTTTTTCTTTTTAGTTGGCATTTCCATCTTGATCCATGGTATAACCAAGATTAAATAGCTGCACTGAAATCAGTTTTTCATCTCGATCCAAACATATCTAGCAATGGCAAATGAAAACTTAATATTAAGTTTTACAAATGGCCCGCTTGTATGCAGGGAAGGCAGCCTGCTCTCAACACTCTTCTTCTGGTGTTTTCCAATCCACAAAGAGAAGCCATGATTTGGGGTAAATTTATGATTCTTTTAGTGATATGTTATTCAGATGAGCAACGTCTCTTCCTTCAAATGGGTCTTTAGAGCATTGTCAGAATCAATTAGCTGACTATTCTCTCAATGTAATATTACAAAGTAGGATATTGTGCTGACTTTTAGATAATACTGTATTAATGCAGGCAAATTTTGTCTAGATTCAAATATTTCACCTTGCAAGCTGGGAATTCATGCTGACTTCAACATTTCATAAAAGTAGAATATGCTGGGAGTTTAAAATATTTATTTATTTATTTATTTATTTATTTATTTATTTATTTCTATTACCGCACCATCTCCCCTGAAGGGGACTCTGGGCGGTTTGCTCAGCAAACAACAGCCCAACTAAGGAGAGTACAACACCCCCACCAACACAGGCAGGACAAGCCAGGGTATATAAACAGAGAGCAAGTCCCACTCCCTTTTTGCACTGAAGATGTTGCCTAGCCTGGCAATGAAACGTCTGCAAGAAAACAACAAGGCTCAGAGAGCACCAAGGACTCCACAGTTGAATTATATTCCTAAAATCTGGCTTTATCAAGCTTGAGGTACAGCAAAGAGGATAATCCAATGTAACTAGAAAGAAAGTAACTCCCCTGATTTTAAAGAATGGATTCAGGATATGAGTTATCTACATTTGAAAAGTCTTTGTGGTTTAAAAATGTGAAGATGACACATTATGTTGCTATATGGTCCAGATGTAATGATAAACTCAAGGAGTGAATTAATTCCTTATAGGTATTTATACTCATCATATGGAGTTTTTGTTAATTGGAGTTTTTGTTATGTTTAATTCATTTAACCATTATAATATATCTAGTTTTCAATTGTATTATTGCTATACAATATAGATTTTTTTCTTTTGTATTTTACTATTTTAACAATAAAAGTTTTAAAAAGAATAACATAAATATGTTTTAATCTATTTTTCTGTACATCTGTCTATACAGTTTATCCCTTATATAAATATTTTTTAAAAACTGCACTCTGATTTTTATAACACTTCCTAACCAAGGAAGATGGATGACAGATTCCATTAATTGCTACTGCTGATGCTACAACAAACCCACTTTTGTAGATCAAAATGTTTTATATAATATTTATATAATATTTCTTCACAAAATTATATTAACGTACGTCAGAAGGAGTCTGGTAGCATCTGTTCCAACTAACAAATTTTATTGAAAGGCATAAGCTTTCGTAACTTGAGAGGAAGTGAACTGCAGCTCACAAAAGCGTATAACTTTTAATAAAATGTGTTAATCAGAAAAGGGGCTATCAGACTCCTTCTGATTTTTGGCTACCATAAACTAATATGGCTCTCTTCCTACAATGTTAACATACATGTTAACCTGAAGCCAGAATAAAGCTATAACAGAACAAGACCAAATAATGTGAGTTAAAGAACCTTCAAATTTCTTACATCACCACCATAAGAAGTCTACTGTTAATTCCTCTATAAACATTCTTTGTGGGGTCCAATAGAAGTAATATTTTCTGGCATATTAGTCTATTTTTAAATCATAAGAAATGTATTTCATTTTTAAAAAATACCAGGACTCATGGATTTTCCAAAATTGGATATTCCAAGTCTTCCTTCTACAGGGTCATATATAACTAATACTAACTTTCATTTAGCTTTTTAATTCTTATAAAATTGAATTGTTGGTTCTATTCAAGCACAACATATCTTAAAGAAGCTAAAATTACAGGTACCAAAGAGGCTGCTAAAGCATGTGGGTCAAACTATTTAGTTAACATATATTACAATTATATAGATTGTCATGCGCATATTGAAGGAAATCAAACTTAAAAGACAATCTCTCAAAATCTTTAAAAGAACATTAAAAATAAACTGATTTAAGGTATTGATCCCTTGTTTAGTCCAAGTATTCCAATAAAACATCTTCCCCGCTATTTTCAGATTTGAGTTATACCACAATGTCAGCTTCTCGTGTAATTTGGGATTAAATCACAACTGCATACTTATCAATAAATAAATGTGCCTAGCAGTTAATATTCCTAGTCCCTAACACCTGCCAAGGTTACAAGGGTTGTAGGATTGTTCTCAGGCTTTAATATTACTGTGAACGTGGCCTCACAGTGAAGGAAATATAGAAAGATTAAATTATTGATTATAGACCTCCAACAACATAGGTGCCAATAAGTCTATAAAAGTTTATTTATTATTAGATTTATTTCCCACCTTTATTTTGTACAACTTAAGGAAGCATACATAATGCTTTTAAAGTCAGCTCTACTATGTAGACCAAACCAATAAATCAACTTCCCACAAAGACTAAAGCTACTGTTATTAATATTGGCTATATTAGCAGAATCTTTAAAGTCTGACTATGCTGTACAAACCCCCCCCCACCTTTATACTCATGTGAATTAGGGAGGTGTCTGCCTGAGACTTTTGTACATGCCTTCTTCTTCTTTTGTACTTAAGCTATGTTTTTCCCCTTGTCACTTTGGTAATGAATCTATCTCTGTCAAGGTCATCTTCTTTATTCTCTACACCTACTTCCTCCTATTTTCCCCACAACAACAATCCTGTGAGGTGGGTTGGGCTGAGAAAGAACAACTGGTCCAAAGTCACCCAGCTGCCTTCCATGCCTACAAGACAACTAGAATTCAGAGTTTTCTAATTTCTAGTCCAGCATCTTAACCTCTACACCAAGCTGGCTCTCTATACCTTTCAACAGGAAATCCATTTGAGTCAGGGACTTTGCCAGTTTCATAGACTGCAATATCTCTGTAATCTCAGTGTTAGTGGTTGTGCCGGTATATGGTTTATGTTCCTGGGAATTTTCTTCTATTTCAATATATCCCATAAAATTAATAATTTGCTATTCAATTGCAGAAGTCTCTGATATAACTGAGTATAAAAATCATTGAACGGTTTCTGTTTCAGTAAATGACCATAATTGGTCTGAATTCCAGTTATAAAATTCCATTGTTTCTGTTGTTTCAAATGATAGGTGTGGTTATGTAAGTTGTGAAGAAAATTTGATTTATGGAGAAACACATAAAATCTGTATGATAGCAACTGTAGATTTTAAGGTGTTTAAAAATAATTGACTGAGAAATTAGATGGTTTACAAGTAGTAGAGAATCATTTACTGTATTACCACTGATCCATTCCACCTTAGATAGATTTATTGATTGATTGATTGATTGATTGATTGATTGTATTTATACCCCGCCTATCCCCTCCCTAACGGAGGACTCTAGGCGGCTTACATACATATATGCCTACAAATGGCTTAAGAAGAAAAATTGTTATGATGATCTGCTAAAACAAATTATTAATTTTACTTACTACCAAGTCCTGATCGTAACTTGTTATTCCAGCCTTCTTTAGTGTATCTGAGATGCTACTTCTTGATTCAAGACTACAAGAGACCAATATAATAATAACAAAAACTCCAAGCATGTATAATTTTTTCAAAATCTTAGTTAAATCACTAAATACATTCAATAGTCTGTTTTAACTAATGTTAAATTGATCCAATATAAATGCCAAAATGTAAGATGAAACATTGATGTAAGGTATCCATTTATAAAGCACCAGTGCTTTGTATGACACTTAATCTTCTAATCTACTTTTTCTATGAGTTTTGATTCAAATAACAACTATCCATAATACTCTTAGGAAAATGTGAGGATCCCTATGATATGCCTACTTGGAAAATTATTAAGAAATATTTTGGACATTATTTAATCACAGCACCTCTCTGTTATTAATTAAAGTAGCTCATGCTTTTACAGGCTTTATGTTAGCCTGATAGAAAGATGTACTGCTTTAAAAGTTGCAGTATCTTTAACGAGTTGACTTCTTAAAGCAGCCACATCTTGTTTTATGTTCACACAAAAACAGAGAGGTGTTGTGCTTTCATGAGATCCAAAGCACCTCTCTTCTTCCCAGCAAAGAGAGAGAGAGAGAGAGAGAGAGAAACAGAGAGATAATCACAGATCCATGCTAGGAAGTAACTGGATATTCAGTACATGGACTCTGTAAACAAACAAACAAACAAACAAACAAGGGTTGAATTTGTCAAAGAGATGCTGTACATGGAATGAAGAAACAATCAAGTGGAAAAAAGAGTGAAGGAAAAATTATTAGGAGAGAAATGAAGTTATTTCACATGGAAACTGGAAATCACCTAGGGAAGAAATTCAGACACAGCCCAGGTTTGTCTCAATGCATGCATAAATACAATTGAACCATTTTGAATATATAACCATTTTAAATATTGCTAACATGACAGGCTGAAATATTTACAATGAAAAATGCAACCTGACTGTACAAATTACCAAATGTTAATTAAGCATTATTGGTAAGTTCAAAGCTGGAGTTGGTGCCAGGCAGAGAAAGACTGTTTGCAAGTTTGGAGCTGGTTGTTATCAATATACTGATGATAGGCAAGCAAATTGTATCAGCTTTGAATTGGATATCTCCAAAACCTCTGAATGTCTCCATGTTATTTGAGTCAAAATATGGGGGAATAAATTAAAACCCCATATGGAGAAGGCAAAGTTCTTACTGATTTATTGAGACAAATTTCAGGATAAATTCCTACTGTGGATCAGCTGAACTCCGCCTTAAGGATTACAAAGGTCTCCAGTTTGGGGGTTTTCCTGGATCTGGCATTGATTCTGGGTAGTGATGTGTCAGTGGCAAGGAAAGCCTTTACAGTAATCAGCTTTGGCTGATCAACCAGCTCTATCTAGGCTGACCATATGTCCCGTTTTGAATGCATTTTTCAACTGTCCCGTTGTTTTGATAAAAATCTCAATTTTGTCCCGTTTTTTAAACCTGGCAGGAATGGCGTGGAAGAAGGATCCGAGCCGGAGCTGCCGATTGGAGGCAGCCCAGAAGAGGAAGCCTTCCTGCCTATCAGCGTGCGGCAAAGGAGGGACCGGGGGGGGGCAGAGTTTGCAGGCGGGAGCCAATTGCATGGACCGGGGGGACGGTTTGCAGGCGGGAGCCAATCGTGCAGACCGGGGGGCAGGGACCCCTGTCTTTTTCATGAATACAGAATATTACATAAGACCCTGTCCCGTTTTGCCATCCCAATGTCCTGTTTTTGTCTCAAGGAAATATGGTCAGCCTAGCTCTATCCCTAACTGGAAAAAAGAGATTTGGCTTCAGTGATTCACACACGGGTAACTTCAAGTCTGGATTATTGTAATGCATTCTTTAAGGGATGGCATTTGAAGACAGTATGGAAATTGCAGCTAGCCCAGAATACAGAAGCATAGGCAGTAAGTGGGGCTTCATGAAGGTTCCCCATGTTGTAACAACTACACTCTTGTGAGTTGTGTTCCAAGCCTAATTCCTGGCATCCACAATGGATTTACTTAGGCTAGGTTAGGACTAGGTTACTTGCAGAACAACATAATCCCATATAGTCCACCCTACATTCTTGATTCATCAACAGGGTGTTCTTTACAGGCCCCACCCACAGATACATTTGACAGCCACATTAATTCTGCATTTTCATGGCAGAGTCCATGCTGTGGAGCAAACTACCACTGGGGTTCAACCAGATTCCCTTATTACAGTTTAGAAGGTGACTCAAAACACTTTTTTTACCCAGTCCATCTTTTTTGTTTTAGTTGTTTATAACTTTAAAAATATTTATTGTCTCATAATGAATTTTAATAATGGTTTAGGATTTTTTAAAGTTGTACTCCAGCCCACTCTTCAAGGCTCTGGGTTGGGAACTGAAATGGCTAGGATGACCTTGCAACTAGTATGGGAAGTGAAAATAGAGCAGAGGTCTTCTCTACCTGTGTTCATCAATGCACTGGATCACACTGTAGTAAGTTTGATCTCCATTGTGCCCAACCACCGGAACCTCTGAAGCAAGTCATAATCCAGGATGTCCGGGGGCCCAGAAGTGGAGGCGTCTGGGCTAGGATTCTCTGGGGGCTGCGGGGCGGAGAATTTCATCGAGGTGGTGACGGGTAAGGGACGATATGACGGGAGCTGGGGGGCAGGCCATCGTTGGGGAAGGCGCCCCCGGTGTTTGTTACCGGGGGTGTGTTCCGGCCCCCCAAGCTCAAACCCAGACCCTGGTAATCAGATCTTCGAGGGCCCTGAGGTCCGGCTGTTGCTCCTTAATGCCAGGTCAGTGAATAACAAGGCCCCCCTCATTCATGACTTGCTCGCGGATGAGGGGGCAGACCTGGCATGTATCACTGAGACCTGGCTGGGCCCAGAAGGAGGGGTTGCCCTTTCAGAAATGTGCCCAGCCAGGTTTCGAGTGTGGCATCAACCGAGACAACGGGGCAGGGGAGGAGGGGTAGCGGTTGTCATCCGGGAGTCTCTGGTGGCCTTCAGGGGCACGGCTCCACAAGTGGCCGGGTGTGAAACCCTGTTCTTCAAGTTGGGTTCTCGAGAGCAGTTGGGAGTGTTGTTGCTGTACCAGCCTTCCTGCTGCGTGGCAACCTCCCTGCCCGAGCTGCTCGAGGCCGTCTCAGGGTTGGCAGTGGAATTCCCCAGACTTATGGTCTTGGGGGATTTCAATCTGCCTTCTCTGGGACGGACCTCTGAGACAGCTCGGGAGTTCATGGTTACCATGGCAACCATGGGCCTGTCACAGATTATTCGGGACCCGACTCGGGACAGTGGCCTCACCCCGGACTTAGTTTTCTTGTCTGAGCAGTGGCAATGTGATCTGAGGGGAGAGTTACATCTATCCCCATTGTCATGGTCAGACCACGCCCTGGTGACCCTGAGGCTCTCTTGTGCTGCCCCAGTCCGCAGGGAGGCAGGACCTATTAGATTGGTCCACCCCCGACGACTGATGGACCCAATGAGGTTTCAAAAGGAGCTGGGGGTTATACCCGAAGATCTGATGCACGGTCCGGCGGAGGTCCTGGCCACAGCTTGGAATAAGGAGGCGGCCGGGGCCCTGGACAGGATCGCGCCTATGGGGCCTCTCTTACCTCGTTCGACCCGTCACTCCCCGTGGTTCACGGAGGAGTTTTGGGTTTTGAAGAGGGTTAAGAGACATCTAGAGCGCCGCTGGAGGAAGACGAGGACTGAATCTGACCGGACACAATCTAGAGCCGCTATTAGGGCCTACCTTGTGGCGGTAAGAGCGGCGAAACGTGAATATTTCTCCGCTTTTATTGCGTCCGCAGATTGCCGCCCGATGGCCCTATTTAAGATTACTAGATCTCTCTTGGGTCACGAAGATACGGTGACCCATCTACAGGGCCAGTCAGAAGAATTTGCTGAGCAAATCGCTCAGATTCATTCCAAATTGAACTCTAAGCGTGAAGCACAATCTGGAGAGATGCCAGAGGTTCGTACTTACCCTGTTATCTGGGAACGGTTTGATCCTGTTGGGCCTGATGAAGTAGACAGGATCCTCCGGATTGTAAATGCCACCATGTGCCATCTTGACCCATGTCCCTCCTGGCTGGTGAAATCAGCTCAGGAGGTTACATGTGGTTGGGTCCAGGGGATGATTAATGCATCCTTAGCAGAGGGGGTGTTTCCAGCAGACTTTAAGGAAGCACTGCTGCACCCCCTCCTTAAGAAACCTTCCCTGGACCCCACTGTTTTGAACAATTTTCGTCCTGTCTCCCACCTTCCCTTTTTGGGAAAGGTGGTTGAGAAGGTGGTGGCGCTGCAACTCCAGAGGATTCTGGATGAAACGGATTACCTAGACCCCTTTCAGTCAGGTTTTAGGCCGGGATATGGGACAGAGACTGCATTGGTCGTGCTTATGGATGATCTCTGGCGGGAGCGGGATGGAGGGAGTGCATCCATTCTCGCTCTCTTGGACCTCTCAGTGGCTTTCTATACCGTCGACCACGGTATCCTTTTGGAGCGACTCAGGGAGTTGGGGGTGGGCGGTGTAGTTTTGCGCTGGTTTACCTCCTTCCTCCAGGGCCGCTCACAATCGGTGGTAATAGGAGAGGAGAGATCCGACCCACGGGCCCTTCTTTGTGTGGTGCCGCAGGGTTCGGTTCTCTCTCCTCTCCTATTTAACATCTACATGAAGCCGCTGGGTGAGATCATCCGTCATCACGGGATGAGGTATCACCAATATGCTGATGATACTCAATTGTATATCTCCATCCCGGGTGAAGTAAGTGTTGCAGTCGACACCCTATCTCAGTGCCTGGGGGCTGTAGGGGCCTGGATGGGGAACAACAGGCTTCAACTGAACCCTAGTAAGACAGAGTGGCTATGGATTGATGGCCCCTCGGCCTCCAGGAAGTTATCATCTTTAATTCTGGATGGGGTGGCACTACCCCGTTCAGACTCAGTCCGGAGCTTGGGGGTCCTCCTGGACTCACGACTCCTGCTCGAAGAGCAGGTGGCAGTCGTGGCCAGGAGGGCCTTTGCACAGTTTCAGCTTGTGTTCCAGTTGCGCCCCTTCCTGGATCGAGAGGCCCTCCGAATAGTCACTCATGCCCTTGTCATCTCTCATATAGATTATTGCAATGTGCTCTACATGGGGCTACCCTTGAAGAGTATCTGGAAGCTTCAGCTGGTCCAAAATGCAGCCGCTCGAGTGGTTATGGGTGCGAGAAGATCAGCACATGTAACACCACTGCTCCGCGAGCTGCATTGGGTACCAGTTTGCTTCCGGGTCCAATTCAAGGTGTTGGTTATCACCTTTAAAGCCCTACATGGCATGGGGCCAGGCTATCTGAGGGACCAACTCATCCCGATTGCATCTACCCACCCCACCTGGTCATGCAGGGAGGGCATGCTGTGGACCCTGTCAACAAAGGAATTCCATCTAGCGGGGTCCAGGAGGCGTGCCTTCTCTGCGATAGCACCCGCCCTGTGGAACATCCTGCCCCCAGAGGTCAGGCAGGCACCCTCCCTCCTGGCCTTTAGGAAGTCCCTAAAAACCTGGTGCTGCCGCCTGGTGTGGGACAAAGGTAGAGATAGTTCCTCCTGGGGGTGGTTAGTTTAATAATAACCTCCTTTTAAGATCCTACCATCCTCTGGATTTTTATATTCTTATTTATTGTACTGTTTATTGTATTTTAATGATTATTGATTTTTAATTTTAATTTTAACATTTAAACCACTAGGCCACTAGGAAGATCTGGAAACCGATAACCCTGTCTCAAGGGACAGTCATATTATGGAGTAGACTTGAGGAGTATATTCCACTCTGCCTAATGATGCAAGACATTGTAGTCATGTTGCCTGTACATGGAAGAATCTGATTGTACCAGTTTAAATACTGGAACTTTACTTATTGGTTGTTGTTGCTTTATTTCAAGACCAAAACTTTGGACTACATACAGAGAGTATTCAGCATACAGTTACACATCCCCTATACTGAGATTTAATCAGCCACTGTTGCATCTTAAGAAGATATCGACAGAGCAGATGTTTTGAAATCTGAGTCTGATTGCCTTTCATATGACACATTGCTGGAAATAAAATTTAGCTCCAGCTGGTGGGGAAATATATGCTGGAGATGAAAGCACATACAGTAAGTAAAATGGCATGAAGTACAGTGGTAAATGCAACATAGAAAGTTGGAAAGATTAAGAAAATAATAATAAAAGAGAAACAAACAACAGAAGCAATTTGCTTAGAATCACAAAACTCAATGAACTAAGCTGTTGATGTGATAAACATTAAATATAGCTTTCTAGATTGACTTAAGTAGAAGGACGAAAATCCATATGTGTGATGTATGGAAAACACAGAGCAAACAACACCTTTCTTTACCATATTATATGAAAATAAAAATTATGCATAATTATAATTATATTATAAAATAATTGTCCGTTTCCATCTAGCATCAAAGATATACAACTGGATAGTACAGAACATAATGATTATTGTGACCCCGAGTAATGCATTATAAGGAAAGAACTTTTTTGATGGAGGAGGATTTTTTCAACATTTCTATCTTTAGAATAAGATGTGTTTCATGGGGTATCCCATTTAACATCAATTGCATGCATACGTACCTTTATTACTGTCACTGATTAGAATACAACAATCAATAGCAGATGGGACAAAATAAAACAGTCCATGACTAGATCACATTCAGTATTAACTGGATTTATACATAGGCAACTATTATCAGCTCCCTAGTTACTTCACAAGGTTTCCCCAAGATAAATCCCTGGAGTAAATAGTATAAATCAATACATATAACTTCTTATAAGTGTTAAGAGGAATGAAGCAGTTTTCATATTTATTTATTTATTTATTTTTCAAACTTTGCCACCGCCCATCTCCCCCAGCAAAGGGGGACTCTGGGCGGTTTACAATAGCAGACACTTTAAAACAGTAGGGATAAAAACATCTAAAATATAAATACACTATTTCCAAATATAAATATAAAAATAAGAATAAATATAAAAATCCAAGTGGCTAAAAAAGATCTAAATATATCAGTGATATTTCATATTGCTGAAAAGCAGATGGCTACTAGGAATCTTGTTAATGTCTCCCTGTGGAACTGTGGGCTTTCTTTGTGTAGAATTGATTCCTATCTTGTGTTTGTTCGAGGTCCCAGCAAATCAGCATGCCTC
Source organism: Charina bottae (assembly GCA_023362775.1). Classification (NCBI taxonomy): domain Eukaryota; kingdom Metazoa; phylum Chordata; class Lepidosauria; order Squamata; family Charinaidae; genus Charina; species Charina bottae. The sequence continues at coordinate 5,924,090 of JALMGJ010000020.1, forward strand.
ATTAGCATGTGGATGAGTTCGTTCTAGGATGCAATTCTCTATATGCTTCTGGAGGAAGCTGTTTGTTGTCCCTCCAACATTCCTCTGCTCTCTACCTCCTTCTACCATCTGAGAAGGTAGCATGCTGCTGCTGCTGCTTCTATCTAGAAGCCATGCCTAGAGTCAGGAGGTTCCCCCTTTCCACATGCAGCCTTTAGCAGCAATGAGGGCTAAGCGTCAATTCAGTTTAGGGAAAGAAAGAAGAGCAAGAATCATATTTCCTGAATGGATGTAACTGGACCAAATAAACGAGTAAGATTTTCTTTTGTGCTTATTTTTTTTAACCTACTTTGTCTAAGTGTGCAATTCTTTATGCTTGGGTGGGCTAAGTGTGTAAGATCAATAACCTATATTTCTCTAATGTGCTCATCAACACTATTTTAGAGAATACTCTTTTTTGTGCACGTCTTTTTGCTGTATTAAACTCTGCTCCATTCAGTGGTTCTAGCTGTCCACTAATGGTTTCAGTGTTATAATCAGAAATAATGTAGACATGGTAGGTGCAGAGGAGAATAGTAAAGAATTTCAATCTTTTCAGCACCACTTACAATGTTCATACTGACACTGTGGGAAGAATCAAGCATCCTTAGGTATCAGGACTGTAATTTGGGTAACTAAACTTAAATTAAAAAAAAGAATAAAAATGTTGCACAACATATTGCAGAAGAGGAATGGACTTTCATTTGCACAAAAGGACGATCTATTTCTTTCTATCCTCTAGACCAGGGCTTTCCAAAGTGCTGCCGCTGGCGACACGCCAGTGGCGGTGTGGCGGCGGCGGCAGTACAGCGGCGGCGCGGGGGCGTGCGCACGCAGCGGCGACACAGGAGGGCATGCGGTGGCACGCACGCGTGTGGCAGCAACACAGAGCGGCATGCAGCGGCGCGGGGGGGCGCGGCGGCGCGCGCGCATGGCGGCAGCGTGGGGGGGCGTGCGGCAGCACGCGCACAGCGTCAGCGCGGGGGGGCGTGCGGCGGCGCGCGCACGTGCACGGCGGTGGCGGCAGCGGCTGCCGCTGCCACCGTGCACGCGCACGCCGCCACTTCCGGGTGGTGTGGCGACACACCACGCTGTGTGTGGCGACAGACTTTTGTAAACAAGTTTATTCCACCCATTATTTATTTCCTACTTTAAGTCAATATCTGCCTTTTCTGCTCTACATAATCAATATAATAATCTATTGTGGAGTCATTTACATATTTAAGGTTTAATGTAGGGGAAATGTAGATGCTAAATATGCATTTGGATATCCTGTATTTACTTCCTTCCTTCCTTCCTTCCTTCCTTCCTTCCTTACTTCCTTACTTGTTTGCTTGCTTACTTACTTACTGTACTTACTTATTTTAAAATACCACAACCCTGGGAAGCTCACAAAACTATAAAAACAACCAAACCTCCCTCAACAACCAAAATAAAAACTCAATACTGTAAAAACTCTTCCACACATCTTGCTAGGCTCCATCTGCATGATACGCCACACCATTACTTAGGTTTAGAATTTCTAAAAGTAGTATTTTATTTTGATTTATTTTAGTATTTTTATTCTTAATTAATTTTAGATCCTATTATACTTACTGTTTTTCTGGTATAGATAGATATAGATATTAAAGGTAAAGGTTCCCCTGTACAGTTGTGTCCGACTCTAGGAGCCGGTGCTCATCTCCATTTGTTAGCCGAAGAGCCAGCGTTGTCTGAAGACGCTTCCGCGGTCATGTGGCTGGCATGACGCACGCGGAACGCTGTTACCTTCCCACCAAAGTGGTACCTATTCATCTACTTGCATTTGCATGCTTTCGAATTGCTAGGTTGGCAAGAGCTGGGGTGAGTGCAGGAGTTCACTCCGTCACGCGGGGCTAGGGATTCGAACCTCCGAACTTGCGACCTTCTGATCGACAAGCCTGGCGTCTTAACCGCTGAGCCATCGCGACCCCAGATATAGATATTACTAGATAGTAATATAGATATTACTAGATATCTTGATTGTAGCTGGCCTTAGGGCTGTAATAAACTTGATTTATTTATGCTAGGCTCCACCTTCATCCTGCCCCAACACTTGTGGGAAGAGCCAGCTCTGCAAGACCTTCCGGAAGAAGAGGTATGCATTTGTTTGCTTTGAACAAGATGGACATTCAAGACACACCATCTTAGAATTTCTGACTGAAAAAATGAGAGACAGTATGGGAAGACTCAAATTATGATATTGAAGCACTTGGTAATGAAGGAAGAATGAAGAAGGGTTTCACCAAAGGATTTTAAGAAAGGAAAGAAATTGGTGCCTGTCTCCTCATGATGCCTTGTCTTTTGACAAGGAATTATATGCGGCTCAGTTTGAAAAAAGAAATCAAGGAAGCCCCTGATACAAAGGTAGAGAAACAGGAGCAGCTGGAAGATCCTATGCAGATTTTTTTTCGATTATGGAGTAACAATCTTTTCTGGTTTTAATAGTGAATCTGCTTTAGCTAAAATATCACACAGAATGATTGATACCACTGAGCTGGATAGACGTGGATAATCGTGGAATGCTGGCCATGTGTCAAGTTATCCTTCTCAACATTCAAAATATACTGGCGTTAACAAAATGGAAAAACTATTATTAAAGCTGATTATGACATTTGATCTACATATTGTAACTGGAGCCACCTTTCAATATAGTCAGGCATTTTTGTCTCTGTGTGTGTGCCTTCAAGTCAGTGTTGACTCCTGGTGACTGCCTGGACTATTCCCTGCAGTTTTCTTGGCATGTTTTTCAGAAGTGTTTGCCATTGCTGCTTTCTCCCTAGGGCAGAGAGAGAGAGAGACTGGCCCAAAGGCACCCTGAACTCTGCCTTAGGCATGGCCTCTCTGTGTCTAGCCTGGTGCTTTAACCACTATACCAAACTGGCTCTCAATATAGTCAGTAAATTCACTTATATTTACCTGTTGGATGTGGAACTGTAATAAATTACTGTTTGAATCTATGGAAGTTTGGTCTTGTCTCTACAGTTTCCAAAATTTGCCTAGATGGAAAATGATAAATTGTTCTTACATTTTTTAGCCCAGGTTGATTAACCATCTAGCAACAAATTTAGCACTTCATCCAGCCAAAGAGATGGATGGAACATGCACAGAATAAAGTGGCAAGACTTCTGATGCTTCTGATGCTACCAGACCTGATGAAATTATGATTACACTTCTCCACAGTGCAATAGATCCATTAATTGAACAACTGTCCAGAAATCTGTCTCAATATATGACTATCTCACTCTGTGAAATTCCAAGATATAGCTTGTTGGTGTATTATTCAAGAAGGGGAAGTCACAAGGCATCACATTGTCATGATAGCATCCTGACATGAACAGACACCACTTAACACATTCCCCAGCCAGACGCCAAATGCATTCAATAGGAACATAGCAGTAACCCGCCAGACAGTCAAACAACTCACAATGAAGTTGCAACCAGATATCCAGTACAGATATCCAGTGGACAGCTCCAAGCGGGAACGAGAGCGTGCGACCCGACACTGATTACTGCATTCCATGGGGAGGGGGAAATGGGGAACTATTTAACTGTAAGGTCTTGAATCGCTGCTTTACTTGGTTCATTGACATGAACCCAGATCGCTCACTACAATTAAAAGCTTTTACATAGCCTATGGAGTGTGTTGGAGCTTAATTTGTCAGTTGAAGGATCGGAGCATCACACACATGCTCTCAGGTTAAAAAGTTAAAGCAGAGCTTTCCAAACTTTTCCTGTTGGTGACACACACCAACGGTGGCAGTGTGAGTGGCCACGGCGGCGGTGCGCGTGGTGATGGTGGTGGCGGCAGCGGTGGCATGCAGGTGTGTCGTACGAAACCTGGAAGCACTGATGGGCCGCTGCCGCGCGCAGTGGCATGCCATCAGCGCTTCCGGGTTTTCGCACGACACACCTGCACACCGCAGGCAACACAGTACTGTGTCGCGACGCACAGTTTCGAAAGCTATGAGTTAAAGGGAAGAAAAATCAGGCATCAGGTGCTCTCAGGTTAAAAGGTTACAGAGTCAAAAGTTCAGGCATCAGGTGCTCTCATGTTGAAAAGTATAAAAGAGCCTGCCTTCTCCTGCCTGCCTGCCTGCCTGCCTGCTTGCTTCCTACTACTAGTTGTTCTTCTCTTTTCTGGTGTGTGGTGAAAGATTTGTAACACTTCCAGGGATCTGGAAGAGAACTGTAAATATTATCTGTTTCTATAAATATCTAATACAACTGCAACTAATTTACTGCAATGCCTGGCATCATTATTGGTCTCTAATGCCAATGCTTTCTGATACTCTGCACATGCAAGAAAATGCACACACCAACAGCTGTTATGATAGAAACTGTCAGCAGCAGCAGCAGAAGAAAAGATATCTCGTTTAGGCAGTGTAGGCACACACCATTGGGTGAAAAGGTAGAGGTTTAGGCTCAGCCTTACACATGTTAAAACTGAATACAAAGCTTAAGAAATAAGACCTAGTGACCCTGAGGCTAAGACAAGGAGGGCACTGTTTTGGGACCCAATTTGCAACAGAATTGGAAGCCAGGATATCACTGGAAATCAGAAGCCTCTGCGGGGGCACAAGAGGGGGCAAATGATGAAAGGAGCATTGTGCTGTCACAATCCATGTCCTGGCCCTTTTGTACATGTGTTGTAATGTTGCACACTTATATACTTGTGTTACAACATCATTACTTATTCCATCATAAGTGTTGGAACTTGTGTTACAACATCATTACTCTTGTTTTGCCATTTTGACAAAAGAGTCAGATTTTGTGGGTGTCTCGGCTGGAAATGCAATGAAAATAACAAAATGGGAATAGAAGAAATATTTCTATAAAACGTTTAATCCTCATGATCCAGTAGCTAATCCAGTTATGTTTGGCTGAGGGATCAAGAACTACACTTGATCTTAGCCAAGGGATCAAGAACTACACTTGATCTTAGCCAAAGGGCCTGGAAGCAATAAATCATGGCCACCAGTTTAGGAAGATGATTTAGTTGATATGCAGACAAACAGTAAATTTCTGCTTCTTGTTTTATGATGATTTGGAACAGTAGAGACCTGTTTTGCAGAGGGTTCAACCCTCCCTTTATGTTAATGATACTGGTCATTTTACTAGTCTTAAAATATTCATATACTCACCTCCATTTATATAAAATAAAGATCTCCAACTATCACTACATATACCTCTGCTTTCTTGCCAATATATACTCCAAGTTTCTCTCAAAAATAAACTGGCCAAGTGGCTAAACACTTTGATCGCCTCTGAGCTCACATATTTTTCTTAAGTGAAAAGTTGGATGTCAGTGAGTGGCTGCTTATACTTACTAAGCCCTTCATCAGATTATTAGTTGAAAAAAATGTGTATCCTCACTTGATTTACAGTGTGTTGAATTGAATGTACATGTGTACATATCTTGGCATATAGATATATACATACATACATAACATACATATACATATACATATGCATACATACACACACCAACACACACACATTCACCCTTTATTATAACACTGAGAGAAATCAGCTGGGCTGCTTTAAGGCATTCAGAGTGAAAGGATGAGCATTTAGGTTTATGTAGATGATCTTATCCTATTAACTAGGACTGAAGTGGGCTTGAATAACTGGCTCACTATGACAGTGGATGGTGGCCAAAAGAATGTGTTAAGCATTATTGGGACAAAACTAGGATTGTGTGCTTTGCTATGTTATATAAAGTATTTCCTTGGAGGTGTCACTGAACCAGTTAAATTCTTGCAATATTTCATAGTAACTACATTCCTGATATTTTATCCCCATTTATTCCTGCATTTTATCCCCATTCCTTTTGAACCTCTATGCTGAAGTGATCATGCGGAAATTAGACCTAGAGTTGCTTGATATTGGAGTGAAGATTGGTGGAAGAACCATAAACAATTTGAGGTATGCAGATGATACAACATTATTGGCTGAAAATAAGGAAGACCTGGAAAATATGATTCTGAAAATCAAGGAAGAAAGTGAAAAAATGGGATTGAACCTTAACATCAGGAAAACAAAGATAATGACAACAGCAGCAGATGGACAAGCGACGTTTAAAATTAACAATGAGGAGATTGAATCAGTCCAGGATTTCATCTTTCTTGGTCAAAAATTGTTCACGATGGTAAATCCACACCTGAAATCAAACGCAGGATAACTTTAGGCCGCACTGCAATGGTCAGCATGAATAAGACATGGAAGAGCAAAGATATCACCCTAAATACAAAAGGCAGACTAGTTAGAGCAATAGTCTTCCCCATAATGATTTATGGGTGTGAGAGTTGGACAATAAGAATGGATGACTGAAGAAGAATTGACGCATTTGAATTGTAGTGCTGGCATAAATTGTTACGTTTACCATGGACAGCCAGAGTAACCAACAGAGAAGTGCTGGACCGTATAAAACCAGATACATCATTAGAAGCCAAAATTGTAAGACTACGGCTGACCTACTTTGGCCATGTCATGCGTGCAAACTCACTAGAGGAAGTTGGTGATGCTAGGAATTGTTAGTGGAACAAGAAGAAGGGGCAAGCCAAGAATACACTGGCTCGACAGCATCAAAACAGATACCAAGATGAACATCCAGCAATTGAAAGAAGCTGTGCTTGATAGGGCAGCATGGAGAGCTCTCATCCATAAAATCGCCAAGAGCCGGACACGACTGAATTGTTAAAACTAACTAACTAACTAAAACATCCCTGATAACTATACTGGCATATCCATGTTGTTTTCTTAAAAACCATACAGAACAGGTTTGTCATTGCCTTCCCAGTCTAGCCTATGCCTCTGGGATCTCCTGGTGGTCTCCCATCCAATTATTAACCAAGTTCAAACTTTCTTAGCTTTTTCAAGATTAGCTAAAGTTGCTTAGATACACTTTCAACATAATTCAGTCATGGCAACACAATGTTACATACTTTTAAAAGTTTGGCCTGGCAGTTACAAAATTTAAGCCAGCTATATAACTTTCTGAGGAGATTAAAGTTATGAATCAGGTTCTGCATGGTGTCCTGTTTAGGGCATACAAATAAGGAAGGCCGAATTTGGTAGAATATTCCTGTTTGTAGCACATTTTTGGCCACCCAAGAAATATGCTATGGACAGAACAGAAAGAAGAACAGTGTCCATTAAATGCCGTGTCAAAAAGCCAATAATGAAATAGGATATTTAATGGCTCCATCATGGAAAGAAATGCTAATATTTATTTGAACATAGAAAACTATGCCTTTCCTCTTTCCTCAGACATATACTGTTGTTTAGATCAGAGCTTTCCAAACTTTTCATGTTGGTGTCACACTTTTTAGACATGCATCATTTTGCGACACACTCTTACAGCAGGGCATCATTTCACGACACACTCTTACAGCAGGGCAGAAGGCAGGCACTAGGACCTGTGCGGAATCACAGCAGGTTTGGAGGCAGCAAGGCACAAGGCAGGCACTAGGACCTGCGTGGAATCACAGCAGGTTTGGAGGCAGCAAGGCACAAGGTAGGCACTAGGACATGTGCGGAATCACAGCAGGTTTGGAGGCAGCAAGGCACAAGGCAGGCACTAGGACCTGTATGGAATTCTGGCAGGGCTCGGAGGCAGCAGCAGCTACAACACACCCAGACACTGTAGCCGACACACTAACGTTTCCCGACACACAGTTTGGAAAGCTCTGGTTTAGATGATGTTTTTTTTAAAGTTAAACAGGTAGACCTATTTGTTATGATGCTCCAAAAGTGTTGCTGTTGTTAATATTGTGTAATGATCTAGGGTAGGGCATAGGTTGCAACATCAATATTAATTAACCATTCCTGCTTTTTACAGTACAATACAGAAAAATAGAATTTGTACTGAAGATACGCAAATTATTCATTTTACAAGTCCCCCTGAGTATTTCCCTCCTGGGTTTATGGTTGGGCATATCTTGACATCGAATGTGACTACTCTGGAGGGCCTTTCCCCACCACTGGGTTCAAACGCTAGCTACCCATCCCTGACTCTGCTGGAAATTATACCAGCATGAGATTGGCTGCTGTAGTTCCAGTCCTATCCTGCCTCTCTGTTCTGAATCGCTGCAAATATCACAGTCCTGATTATGAATGTGCGATGCACAAAAGATAAAATGATTCCTCTTGCTTTGCTCCAGCTAGACACCCGAATAGCAAGAAAACACCTTTCAGTCAGAGCATGGGCAAAAATAGGGTGGGGTGGGATGCAAGGCTTTCTCCATTACCTCTGGGTTTCTTCCTGAGCTGAATTCCAGTTCCTCCATGTTCTGTTCAGGAGGCAATGGGGTTGTTAGACTCATGATTCCAGACTGTTTCAGCCTGTTAATGCTATTGCACAGTTATGCCCTTACAAAGCTCAGCAAGTGGGTTTCCTAACATTTCCCAAACTCTTTAGGGAAACAACAGTAACCAAAGGTCACCAGGCAAAGCTCCTGCCCCTCCATCTTACACTGGCCAATTTGTCCAAAACATAGAAGAAGAATAAAGCTGACTTTCAAAATGGCAGCATCCCCAAGCCAGCAGGGGAACATTTCATCCTGACTGGACATTCTGATCCCAAGGGGAGTCTCCTGGGGAGAAGAAATGACAAAGACTTGCTTTGTTTGGGTTTTTTTTTAAGCTAATGAACAAGCAACTGAGCAAGTCTTGTTCAGAAGATTTGCCTCCGTCTGTCAAAAAAAGACAGACGGTTAAAGAAAGATCAAGGCGTTGCTGCATCACCCAGTCCTTCACAGAGCATTTTCCCATCCCTCTCCTCTCCCCTCCCCTCCCCCCCCCACCCCACCGTCCACATATGTCTGATGACGTGAACTGTGATCTATGAAAGCTCATCCCATAATACATGGGTGAATCTTGGTATGTCAAACATTTGCATTTTTTTCCCTTTTGAATTCATTAAATATATACTGTACACTCTTAGAGCCTTTAGTTGGAGGACCTCAGATGAACAGCCTCATACCCAAGATTTAAAATGGTTTATTATCATTGTAGTTCCATCCCTTTGTGCCACTAATGCCTAGGCCTTAGGACCACTTTGCTGTACCATCGGGCACATTTTTGCAATCATGAGAAGTAGAGCAATGCACTAGGAAGTTGAAGGAGAGAGAAGAAAGATAATAATCGTAAAGAAAACAGATTTGCAGCAAAACTATATTTCATTGGGACATGTCCTTTTATATTAATTAAGTAGTCCTAGAGGCTGCATACATTAAAAATTCCATAGTGGTTCTTACATACTCAAGACCTGTCTCCGTATAGTCACAATCCCATCAGTAGATAAGTGTGTCCTAATCTTATGATAATTGGATTGTCTGAACAGTTTGAGAACTACTTTAGCAAACTGTCAGCTATTGTCAACAGACTGCCCTTTCTAGGGTTTCCTCCTTCACCCTCTCTCCTTCTCCTAAGTTTTCAAGTGCAGCTTTTCCCTTCATTGTTATTCAGACTACTAGATTTCTTTCTACCCATAATCTGTTCATTAGCTCTGCCTACCAGAAGGACCCTGGCATCTTCTTTTTAGTCTTACATTGCAAGAATTGCAGTATGCTTATTCTGAGCATATTTATGCCTCTTAAGAAGCCATTGGGTGAAAGAAATCTTGCGGAATTAAACCAGCGCATTAAGACCTAGCTCTTCCTTCAGGTTTATGAGGTACAGTCACACAGACTGAGGCAGAGGGTTTTTTTTTTTAAAAAAAAAATCCCAGTATGGTTAGAATATTGATTGGATATGTGAGACATGGAGAGAAGAAATGAGGATGCTGCTGGGTTATACCAACTTCTATTCATGCTATTCCATATATGTATAATCCACTTGATCGTTGCTTTGTGATATTTCTTCCCCCTTGATTTAACAACAAGCTTTGCATTTTCTTCTTACATTTTACAGCCTAAATTTATAAAGAAAGGAGGGGGTGCTGCCCCTGAAGAAAATGAAATACTATTCTTTAAAATAAAAACTTCTCTGCTGTGTCTCTTTACATTATTTAGATCTTTAGCTATCAAAGAGTACTAAATTGAAGTGATGAATCCCATCTTAAACTCCAGCTGCAATGGTGGCATTCTTTAATAGCATTCTTCTCTGATCTCGCGCTCCACACATTGGTGTACATTGCTAAATATGTAGGCCTTTATTGTCTACAGTGTTTCCCCCCCCTACTCTTTGAAATAACTTTCCTGGACCATGGATTGGACAAGTCCTTCTAGAGCTGTCTTTAAGCCTTATGGCATAGGATTTTTCCTTCCCTCCCCAGATGTGACCTGCAAAAATACAGTGATTGCACAGTCTGTTGCAGAGTGGAAGGTCTCATCTCCATTTCCATTGCAATTACCGTAGCAGTTTGGAGACACTCGTGAGAAAAACAGAAGAATATGCCTTCTGTAATTAGTGCTGGGCTAATGTCAACTTTGGTCCCAAACCTTGGGTGTGCAAACATTTCCTATTCTTTTCTGTGAAAGGAATGCAATTCTGTGACAGGCTTCCAATTTCCTGAGATACTTTGCTTTATCACTGGGTAGAGAAACTCTGCGCAAGTAGACTTCCTTCAAAACCACTAGAGCATGATTATTGAGGGTAATCATTAAAACATTTTCATTATTATGAAATCTGAACAAAATGGAAAAAACTTACAGAACTAGCAGCTCTAGGAATTTATAGTCGAATGTCTTCTGCAATTGATCTGTGAAGCTTGATTCTTCGCACCATGCTAGCTTTGTTGAATTGTGCCACATCTGTTACAAAATATGCACATCTGTATGTCAATTTTGAGTCAACAACTGAATTTTTTGTATACTTGTAGCGGGAAAAACTCACCTTCCCGATGACAGGACACGAGACCAAGCGAAGTTAGAGAACACAGGTTTATTGCTAGCAAGGTTCAGAGTAATAACTTGGCAAATTCTGAACACCGGGTCACACCCGGGGCTTATCTTTTATAGGGTTTGTAATCCAGACAATCAGGATATGACAAGATCTTACGTGTCACAAGCTCAGACAGATTGTTCAGACATAGAATCATCTTACGTGTCACAAGCTCAGCAGTTTATAATTAGCACATCAAAACAGGATAACAAAAGGGGAACTTATCGTACACCATCTGTAGAATTTTAAGGAACTTTCAAGAGACCATGGGGTATGTGGATGTGGGTAAGAGCATTTAGCCTCTGTTACAAAGGTCAGGATGTCTGCTTGATTTTATTTGATTAGATATAGAGTGGAATAGAACAGAACACAGGCCTAGCAGCTATAGAAACCTGAATGAGTCTGGCCTGCCTGCTTCATTCCCCCCTTTGGAACTCCACCAAAATTCCCTAATTACTGTGGAGTTCCACCTATTTCAGCATAGGGGTTGTCCTCTCGGGAGGTAGTGAGCATTTCGTAGTCCCACAAGGCCATAGCTTTCACTGCGGCCTATGAGGAGGGAGATTGAGCTAGAAATGGTGCGAGCAAAGATAGGCAGGACACAAGGAAGAATGACACAGCCTGCGGCGATGAGGCCCACAAGCCCAACAATTACCTTAAGCCCTGGCAGTTTGGGAAGGCCCCAGCCATCCAGCCAATCCTGAAAGGTAAACACTTTCCACTCCTGTGGAGGGTTATAAGTGAGCTGTTGCAGCTCGGTGGTTAGCTGATGGATGACCTGGCCAGTCTCCCCAATCTGCAGACAACAGTTGGTGAGGTTAAACTTACCACAGACTCCACCCTTCTTAGCAAGCAAGAAGTCTAGGGTGAGGCGGTTCTGATACACGGCTGTGCAGACCTTATCAGTGGTACACACCGGGACTCCGCTCTTTTGGACACTTCAAGCCCCCTCCCATTGTGTGCTAGCCGGATTATCTTATTATAAGTTGTCCACCCTGTGGATTCAATTCGCCCCTCATAGAGCTCCTCCACTGCAGCTCGGGCGAATTGCCGGATTGTTCACTGGGTTGTGTTGAGGGGGTTATAGCACCCAGCATACCCTCCTCCCGTATGGTCACAAAGGGCTCCTCAGTGAACTACATTTGGATTGTAATTGCCCCACCACAGACAAGGCTGCAAAAACAGGTGTCCAATGGGGGAGGGTAGCCTCCTGGTGCAGAGATACTTGTCATTATTGCAATAGGTATCCTGCCAAGCCTTGCTACCACAGTTCCTGAAAGCCACCTTGGCCATTGCCTGGCAGACATCAAATTCCAGCACCCACCCAAACTTATTGAAGCCTCAAAAAGACCCGCACACATGGTAGCCCAGGCAAAAGAGCGAGGGTGGTGGGGGTGTGGCCACCAACCGCAAGGGTCGTCAGGGGAGGGAGAGTCCGCTGGTCTGGGCGGGCTTCTGGCACATAAATACTTGCTGTTACGCTTATATGTGTCCCACCAGGCCTGGCTTCCACAGGAGGTGTAAGCTACTTTATCCATGGCCTCACAAACATCAAACTCCAAGTTCCAGCCAGCAGAGGTTTTAGGGCTTACTGTGTGGTTTAGGTAATACAAGGTCAGGCGGACCCCACTGGAGGACACCATTCCCAGGCCCGCCCACATGGAGACGTTGTACCTAACCTCAGTCTGAGGGTTGTAGCAGGTTATGTCTCCTTTCTTGCCTTTACACAGTAAACACCTTTCCCTGTGTGGCACAGGACCCTTGAGGCGTGCAGTCCGGTGGGTGTTGAGTATGGTACAGGAGGGTGTGTCGCTTAACGTTTCCCACCTGGGCCCACTTAACGCACTGCGAACAATTAACTGGACTTTGTGTAGCAGCACGGGTGACTCGTCGCCTTCGGGGCGGAGCCAGGAGGGGAACTGGTGCAGGTGCCTGGGAGTCCCAGCACCCACCTGGGGAGCTATCTCCTGGAGGAGGAGTTTCAGGCTGGGCCTCGGGGGGCGGGGTTACGGTTACCCAATCGCAAGTTGTCTCTCCTGGCCCATCGCCACCCTCACCTCCATTCCCCCCTTTCGCAAGCAGAATGCTAAATAGGTAAAGGAAGTTAATGACAATATTAATTAGCAGGAGAATCACAACCACCCAGATGGAAGGCATGAGGCCCACACGGATGCAAGCAGTGGCTCTCAACCTTTGGTGTGCATCCATCCCGTGGCCCCCCCTTTTTGCAACCAAATAAGAGAGGAGCCTCGTAGCCCGTGCGACGGCTGTTGGCCTCTGGAGCAACACCTGCAAGGGGTGAGATGCCTTGTCTTCATCTCCCGTTTGTAGAGGGACAGCTTCCGGAGTGTCACCAGAAAGGGAGACCTTTCACGTGGTTTTACGCAAGGGTAGCCTCAGGGGTTGGGCGGGGTCCCTCTCCACTCACCAGGCTGATGGCGTAGGTTATGCTAAGCTAATCCTTACATTTCTCCCTTTGTATAAACAAGCGAAACGCTATGCGCTAGAGGCCAGTCCACCAAAGGGGTGCACTCATGAGGAACACACCTGAGTAGTAATGCTCAGTAATTACTAGTACTTTGGAAGGCTGGGCTCAAGCAATGTGTGGTAATAACAGTTATCCCATCAATGGAAGACATTTGGAAGCAAAGAGAAAAGAAGATTTCCCAGAGCAAGTAAAACCAGAAAAACAATGCATCCCTAATCAGTGAAAATATTACGGAACCAGTCCAAATAGCTTATAGTCAAATAATGCATGTAAGCGTGTTACAGAAGCAAAAACAAATAGCTCAGGGTATGCAAAATCCTTAATCTCCCAGTATATGATTCCTTTCCCCCACGCATGCACTCACCACATCAGCAACTTCTGATGTGTGAGATAGAACATGCATAAAAATAAAAAATCCAAAAACATGCCTAGAAGGATGAATGAGAATGAGCATACAGAATGTAATGTAAGGAGTAGACCGCTTTTGCAGTAAAAAATTTCAGAAACGGAAAAAAAAAAAAAACCTCCAGATAGACTATGCCCATCCATGGAGGCTCCATTATTGCCAAAATCTTCAGAAATAAAAAAACTCTTCTTCCTTTTTTTCACACACCACACAGTTCAACAAACTGAAAACATACACACACAACCACACACTCATAAGTTAAGACTCAGATAAAATTCTAGTAAAGGGGTCCAAAGTTTAGCTGATTTATTATCAACCCCTTGTGCATTGAAAAATCCTTGCCTTTTCCTCTGTCTCCTCGCCCATCTTCCAGAAAATTCCCAGTTCTATCTACATGCTTCTAGGGAGCCAACACAGGCGAGAGGAATTTCTGTGTGCATTTTCCCTGTTACTTCTCAGCATTCCAATTTTGCTCATATCAGCTCTTGTGGGCTTTCTTCCCCCCTCCTCTTCCCCCGCAAGGGCGGAAGGCAGGAAAACAGCATTCAAACTGTACAAAACAGAGGCTATTATTGAAACATGACAGGGGAGATTTGGGCAAGGGGGAGGGAAAAAGACAAACTCTCACAATTTCAAACCTTTGCTTTACAACTGAAACACACCCTTTCAGGCACACACACACATTTTGGAGGCTTAGCTGACAGCAGTTGGATGGCCCCCGTATTCTTATGGTAAGTGAAGGGCAGCCACAAGAATGTTAGCCTGTTTATGCATTTTTCCTTCTTTTTCAGTGAATGCAGCCATAAGGGCTTGGAGTTTTTTACAGTTCTCTCTAGACCTTTCGGGCACTTTTGGCTAACCAGGGCCAGTTTTAATATCACTTTGTGAGTGGGGGGGGGGCGTAGGGACGCCATCCTCCTCCCCCTCTCCTTCTTCTGGAGGTGGTAGGGAGGTGCGGCTGAGAGCAGCTTGTTAGGAACAAAATGCCACTTGTTCCAGTGAACCTGCTCGGCCATAGAGATTAAGTAATTAAAGAATGCTTGGAGATAATCAGAGTCCAATGTCCCATGGTGGGGCCAGTGGCGGACGTAAATAGGTGGATAGAATGGCCAGACATCGGAGCAAAAGGCTCCAAGGCGTGACTTGCAGGGGTCATGCCGCCTTGGGTTTTAAAAGCTTCCAGTTTCTTAAAACACATTTAAAAGGGGTTTTTGAGGTTTTCCTGTTCTTTCCATCCTCACCGGCCCTGCGTCTCCGCTGGCCGCGGCAGCCGCCCATGGCCGGCAGCGGAAGCCCATGAGGAGCTCACAGGAACAGTGATAACAGTGATAAATAAATAAATAAACAGGAATGAATGGGTGGGGGGGGGGAGGAGTGCAGTTGAGGGACCGCACAATTGAAAGTTGTTCTCTTCTGAATCTTATTTTCTCTTAGATCCAGGACCTCCAGCAAGCGCTGGATTTATTTGGTAACCAAATTTAAGGTCCTTATCTAGAACCTCCAGCTCGCGCTGGACTCGTTCACCAGATAAATTTAAGGTCCTGTCTCCCAATAACCCCCCAGCACACACTGGCTAATTTTAAAGGTTATTGCTCTCCCACAAACAGCCTCCCAGCACACGCTGGCAGCCTTTAAAGGCTATTTATCCTACAGAACAACTATCTTGAAAGGGGTTTCCATCGAAGGGGCTGAAATGTGTTGTATTAAATCGAGCCACACATCGATGTAGGGGGCCTGATCGGGATGGCCTTCCGTGGGATGGCAAATGTACCCTTGGCCGGCCACCCAACTTGAAAGGTTGGCCATTCTCCCTTACAAGAAATCCTCAATTTCTGTCTGCTCCACTTAATGCCGTAGTCCTGACTGACATACGCAGACTTAAAATGCTTCATCATGCATCCTAAGGGGATAGAGGGCACACTACCTCATCCACCCATATTCCTCCCAGGGCACCAGACAAGACAATGAGGGAAGGGGGTTGAGAGGAAGGTAACACAGCCTGCAAAAGGTCAACGAACTCAGTCCAACCACCAGGACATGGGAATACTTCTCACAATGAACATGCTAATCACGCTCATCAGCCACTCGTTAACATTTCAACACAACAAAAAACCCCACCTAATCTCCTATAATTTAGCTCTATAAATAGAACATTGCCACTCTACCTGGGCACAGAGATTTTGCTTCTATCTGTGCTCCTGTCCTCTGAAGATGCTGGCCACAGATGCTGGCGAAACGTTAGGAACCACAACTTCCAGAACACGGCCACACAGCCCAGAAGACCCACAACAGCCATTTTGCATTTTGGTCATCATTATATGGGGTCATTCTTAACCCTGGTTAAAATGATCCCCTGAAAACTTCAGAAAATTCTACATTAGGATATTGAATGGGAATTCAAGGATACTCATGAGTTCATTTTAACCTGGTCTAGAAATAAGGGTCACTAATAATAACAAACTTGGCTAAACATTTACAAACCAACTGATCTCACAGTGTATGTATGTATGTATGATTATTAGTATTTATTACTAAACCTGTATGTTGCCTGACTCCTAACAACCCTGGGCAGCTCACAACAATCAAAGCAAAGAAGTTACAATAAAACCAATTAAAAGGAAGAAAAAAAAGATAATAGATGACAAGAATGACAGACCAGATGGAATGAAGCAAAAGGTCTTGCTGTCCCTCGACACTTCTGCTTCTTTAATATTGCTTTAAAAAACCATCTGAGCCAATATCAGTATGAAGCAGGCAGGCTTTGACATGGTCTCCCTGTTTACCAAGGTGCCAGTAAGGGACACCCTGGCACTCATCAAGCAAATCTTCCCAGAAGACATTACAGATTTATTTCAACACTGCCTAACCACTAGTTACTTTCAATGGGAGAATGAATTCTACGAACAGATGGATGGCGTTGCCATGGGAAGCCCCCTGAGCCCAGTCATAGCAAACTTTTACATGGAACACTTTGAAAAACAGGCTTTGGAATCGGCACCCATTACACCAACAGTCTGGTTCCGGTTCGTGGATGACACCTTCGCAATTTGGAGTCATACTGAAGAAGAACTGGAGAAATTTCTGGACCACCTAAACGGCATCCACCCCAATATACAATTCACTATGGAAAAAGAAACTGATGGCAAACTTCCATTTTTAGATACGCTGGTCATACGCAATCCGGACATCAAACTAGGACACAAAGTATACAGAAAACCCACCTATACGGACCGATATCTACACAAAAATTCCAATCACCACCCACGACAAAAGAGAGGCATGATCAAAACCTTGGTGGATCGTGCTAATCGAAACTGTGAAACCCAATTTCTCAACAATGAACTTAACCATCTGAATTGGGTCCTACAGGCAAATGGCTATTCCAAGAATGAAATAAAAAGAGCCATCAAACCAAGAAAACATCATCCAATTGAAGAAAAACAGCCCCCCACAAACAAAGTATTCCTGCCCTACATCAAAGGAGTCACTGACTGCATGGGAAAACTGATGGAAAAACACAACTTTCAAACAGTCTTCAGACCCACCAGAAAAATACAACAAATGCTAAAATCAGCAAAAGACAAAAGGGACCCCCGCACCGCTGCAGGAGTATACCGCATACCATGCAGCTGTGGACAAGTATACATCGGAACCACAAAACGAAGCATTCACACCAGGATAAAAGAACATGAAAGACACTGCAGACTACAGCAACCGGAAAAATCTTCAGTAGCTGAACGTGCTCTCAAGCAAACGGGACACAAAATCCTATTTGAAAACACAGAAATACTGGACAACACCAAAAGCCACTACACCAGATTATACAGAGAAGCCATTGAAATTCACAAACACCAGCACAGTTACAATAAAAAAGAAGAAAGTTTAAAAATTAGCAAAACCTGGCTACCAGTCCTGAAAAACACAGCCTGCAAAAGGTCAACAAACTCAGTCCAACCACCAGGACATGGGAATACTTCTCACAATGAACATGCTAATCACGCTCATCAGCCACTCATTAACATTTCAACACAACAAAAAAACCCACCTAATCTCCTATAATTTAGCTCTATAAATAGAACATTGCCACTCTACCTGGGCACAGAGATTTTGCTTCTATCTGTGCTCCTGCCCTCTGAAGATGCTGGCCACAGATGCTGGCGAAACGTTAGGAACCACAACTTCCAGAACACGGCCACACAGTCCGGAAGACCCACAACAGCCATTGAACTCTGGCCGTGAAAGCCTTCGACAAAATGCAAAATGTTGATCATAACAAATTGTGGCAAGTTCTTGGTGGTATGGGGATACCAAGTCATCTTGTCTGCCTCCTGAGGAATCTGTATAACGACCAAGTAGCAACGGTAAGAACAGAGCACAGAACAACGGACTGGTTTAAGATTGGGAAAGGAGTACGGCAGGGTTATATACTCTCACCCTACCTATTCAACCTGTACGCAGAACACACCATGCGACGAGCTGGGCTTGAGGAATCCAAGGCTGGAGTTAAAATCGCTGGAAGAAACATTAACAATCTCAGATATGCAGATGATACCACTTTGATGGCTGAAAGCGAGGAGGAGCTGAGGAGCCTTATGATGAAGGAGAAAGAAGAAAGTGCAAAAGCTGGGTTGCAGTTAAACCTCAAAAAAACCAAGATTATGGCAACCAGCTTGATTGATAACTGGCAAATAGAGGGAGAAAAAGTGGAGGCAGTGACAGACTTTGTATTTCTAGGCACAAAGATTACTGCAGACGCTGACTGCAGCCAGGAAATCAGAAGTCGTCTACTTCTTGGGAGGAGAGCAATGACAAATCTTGAAAAAATAGTTAAGAGCAGAGACATCACACTGACAACAAAGATCCGCATAGTCAAAGCAATGGTATTCCCTGTAGTAACCTATGGCTGCAAGAGCTGGACCATAAGGAAGGCTGAGCGAAGGAAGATAGATGCTTTTGAACTGTGGTGTTGGAGGAAAATTCTGAGTGCCTTGGACTGCAAGAAGATCAAACCAGTCCATACTTCAGGAAATAAAGCCAGACTGCTCACTTGAGGGAATGATATTAAAGGCAAAACTGAAGTACTTTGGCCACATAATGAGAAGACAGAATACCCTGAAGAAGATTCTGATGCTAGGGAAAGTGGAAGGCAAAAGGAAGAAGGGCCGAGCAAGGGCAAGATGGATGGATGATATTCTGGAGGTGATAGACTCGACCGTGGGGGAGATGGGGATGGCGACGGCCAACAGAAAGCTCTGGCGTGGGCTGGTCCATGAAGTCACGAAGAGTTGGAAGCGACTGAACGAATAAACAACAAAAAATGCTTATATGTGAGTAAGGAAGGGTAGGAAGACATACAATCTATGGGTTGTTACCTTAACTATGGGTAATATTACTTCTAGTTTAGAGTTAACAATACTATTCCTTGTGAAAAAATAACATTTAACATCTTATTCAGAATATTTGGCTATGGTCTATAATTAGATTTAATGAGTGATAATAGCAGCAATACTTATATTATTGTTTTGTATATTTCTGGCACAGTCCAATATGTTGCTTTTCTTAGAAAAAAATCCTATATTCTTAATTTTAAGAATACAGAATCTTAGATTTGTAAATAAGTCAAATAACAGATTTAATGTCAGAAACAAATTTAATCTCAACAATTGACATTACATCATCTTTATTTTCTGTGATTTTAAGAGAAACCCAAAACTCCATATAGAATGGGACAATTTGAATGGGATACTTTAGGGCTTCCAGTAGGAATGGCAAACTGAACGGCTGTGCACACTGGTTCAGCGGGCGGAGCTGACAATGCAGTAATTTTTTTCGGGTTCAGGCAGGTTTTCCTGAAGTCCAGAAACGTTGTCCAGATCAAGGAGAATACCTGGAATCATCCCATATGTCCTCCGGATGGCTGCTTGCAGCCAGAAGATCGCAAACAGCGTTTCACTTTCGACTGGTAAGAGCCAGCTGGGAGGCGGGGAATTCATCACTTTCCAAGCCCTTAAAGGGACACTAGGACTGGCCACCCCATTTCTAAATCACGAATTTGTATTTTTTTAATGTATACTTACCCCAAGAGAGTCTTTCTACAGCAAGGAGAAGCTGGTTCTCTTGGTGCTTAAAGTTATTTTTGGGATTACATTTTTTTTAAAAAATAATAATTCAGTTTTGGATTTCATTTTCCTTCCAAAGGAAATTCCAAAGATTGAGAGTAAACAATTGTCTTCCTGTTATTATCTTTGTATTAAATTTGAAGATATTAGCATTTTCCTACATGTTGAATCAGCTGATTTGAACCTTCAGCTTTCTGTTTTCACTTTCCCTTGAGAATTGTCTGCTTATCTCACTCTCACTTTATGTAAACACACTTTGGAACTCTTCCATATCTTCTACTTTCACTGGTTAAGCTCCTAGGGGGCACCATAATCTACTGTGTGAGACATGGAGGATTTCAAACAGATTCCTTCTGACGTTCACCAGGATTTTAAAAAGATTTCTTCTGACTTCTATCAAACTTTTATGCAAGATATCCAGGACATTGTGGAAAATATGAGATCTAAAATCTGTCATCAGGTTGGGGATGTGGTGGTGTGATGTCTCTGTATCTAATCCTCCAATTCAGCATTCCTCAGTACACTCCATTTAGAGTATAGTAGAAAGCTTTATTGAAAGTATTACAATTCAGAACATATCTAAAGACCAGAATGACTCAATTCCCACCAAACAGTCAAACCTCACTCTTCCCCCCACCTATATGTCACTCCTCCCTTGCTGATGCATTATCCAATACTTTTCCCATCCAGCCATGCTCCCCCTCCCATCAGCATATTTCTATTCAGTACCAAGCGATGCAATGCAGGTGCGTGGCCTTGACCAGCTGTAAACATTCTTCCACAGTCTTGTTGGAATTTCACTCTCTGTGTTCTCCCCCTCCCTTCTCTTGAAATCCTTTGCACTGACACGCATTGTGAATAATCCATTCTCAAATACAATTCAACATGCATGGCAGGGCTTGCACTGTGGCAATCCTGACAGGTGGATGAAATTGAGGAATTTAAGAGTGATAGAAAGATTTTTTTAAGACTGAGATTGGGATTTTTATCAAGATGCTGGAT
This sequence comes from Charina bottae, assembly GCA_023362775.1. Classification (NCBI taxonomy): domain Eukaryota; kingdom Metazoa; phylum Chordata; class Lepidosauria; order Squamata; family Charinaidae; genus Charina; species Charina bottae. The sequence goes on from JALMGJ010000020.1 coordinate 5,945,028, forward strand.
GAAGATTGGATAATGTAGTTGGAGAAATCTAAGGGAGAGAGTGATCTACAAGCCATAAGTAAAATCGATCTCCAGGTGGAATGTCATGAAAAAACCTGGAATCTTTGAGGGGGGCAGTTGGGCTGTTTGATTTTTTCAAGAGGAAAGCTCTGTGAAAAAAGATTTTTTGAGAAATTACAAGATGACTTCCGACTTTCAACAACAAGAATATACAACAATTTCCATAATTAATCCCTTACTCTAGCCTTAACCAAAATCACATTATTTCTATAGGTCATTCCATAAACACATTATAAAAATCACTAAAAACAATTGCTCCCTCCCCTTATATATATAATCTTTTTTCATTTTCTGTTTTTTCACTCTTTTTTCTTTTTCTTTTTGTAGTTTTTCTTTTTTTGTAGTTTTTTATCTTTGCTTTAAACTTAGTAAAATTCTTATTTAAAAAAAGAGAGGAAAGCTCTGTGCACATTGTGGGGATATGTAACTGCTTTGGTTTATTTTGAAGTGGTATAAGGGTTGAAGAATGTTCATCTGTATAATGTTCATCTGTATAATAGCAGACAACTTATGTGCTTTTTAATTTGATTCTTATTATAGTAGACAGAAATGTATAGAATAGTGGTAGGAAGGGAATAATTAAATATTTTTATCTTTTGAAAGGGAGAAAGATGTTTAGGGGGTTTATATGAACTATTTTTTCTTTATTTTAATATAATGGGGAGGAGTAACTGTACTTAGTGGTTTTTATTATGTGTTAAAGTGGAATGATTTATAGAAATAATGTGGTGCTTTGGTTTAATATAGAGTAAGAGATTGATTATGGAAATCTTTGTATATCCTTGCTGTTAAAAGTCAGAAGCAACATCTTTTTGTAAATCTGAAAAAAAAAATTCTCTTGTGTTTCTGCACTTTTTTAGTTTTTTTCCCTTTGTTTGTAGTCTTTTGTCTTTTTGTAGTTTTTATTCTTCTCTTGAAACCTAATAAAATTTACTATAAAAAAAGGAATGGGACACTTTAAGCCGGTGTTAAGTGTGCTATAAATTGGGGGAAAAATGGAGACAATATGCATCATCTTGTCTACTACATTTCTCTACAGAATGACTGAGAATGAATTGATTAGGATACTTTATTATGAGCTGCAAGACATGCAGTTTGAGAGAATACTTTTCATTTCATAAGAACAAATCCCAAAGATGGCAACTGGGAGCAGACACTGATTGCTGCAGCTCTGAGGGGGAGACTCCTGGCCCCTGACCCCCAGCCCCCACTTCGCTAGTGGGGGTTTTGGGGAGAGACCTTTGAGGGTTCCCCAGCCTTATACTTTGTGCCAGTGTCGTAGCTGGAGTCCCCTGGACGGACTGGTGGAGCACGGTGGGCCTTGGTGGACTCCTGCGGACCTTGGTGGTGCAGGAGGGCTTGGCGGTGCAGTGTGGCACAGCAGTGCAGCGGCCTTTGGTGGCGTGGAACAGTGGGCCAGGTACTCTCCGGGTGCAGTCCTTGGTGGCATGGCTGGTGGACTGGTGGGGTGGCTGGTGGGCCGCCCAGCACGGCAGACCAGCAGGGCGACAAGTCCCCGGTGTGATGGGCCAGCTTCGGTGACGGCGAGATCCAGCGCAGCGGAGTGGGTTTGGTGGCACAGTGGAGCTCAGCGGCATGGTGCGCCGGCCTGACATTGCATTGGATCTGGGTGGCAGAGTGGCCTTGGCAGCCTGACAGCCTTGGAGGCACAGTGTACCTGGTGCGTCAAGCCGACCCTGGCAGAGGACGTTGGCGGTGTGACCAGCAGCACAGCGGGTCCCGGTGCGACGAACCAGCATGGTAGAGTGGTGGACCCCAGTGATAAAATCGGCACAGCACAGATTGGTGACGGGACATGAGCTCTGGAGACTTTAGATCCCTCTACCAGAGCCCCCTGGACTCTAGATCACTCTTCCAGAGTCCCCTGAATGAAGACCTTCACGGTGTGGGGGGTGGAGAACCTTCATGGTCCCAGGCCCTTCCGAGAGCCCCCTGGATAAGGGAAGATGAACGCGGGGGGGGGGGGGAGATAGATTCCAAAAGCACAGGGGATGGGCCCCGGCAGTGAGGAGTGATGAGTTTGGAGTTGAATGCTGGTCATCCCCTCCCAGCCTCCCCAAGGACAGCAGAGAGCTATCAGGGTCCCTCCAGTGTGAGTGAGGTACTCCCTCCCGGATGTGAGAGATGCAGGGGGAGTCCAGGATCGCATGATTGTATGTAAGAATATTCACCTCCTGAATGAGAGACAGGGGGTCGGTAGGAGTGGATGTGGTGCCCTCCTGTTGACCAGTGAGAGCACAGTGAGTGTTGGGGTGATGGTTAGGTCCTAACAGTGTCGAGAGTGTGAGCTGGTACACTGGGGGCCTGCCATCGCCCTGTGGTTGATTGAGCATGGATGAGAATGGATGAGTGGGGGAGGGGACCCCTATTTCAAACCAGGGATTCTGGAGGTTCAGGATCAAAGGCAAATGGGCCTGGAAACTCTGGGGGCTGTATGGTGGGTTATGTTATTGAGGTGGTAACGGGCCAGGGATAATATGATGGGAACCAGAGGGCGAGCCATCTTCAGGGAAGATGCCCCCGGTGTTTCTTACTGGTGGCGTTTTCTAGCCCTCCAGGTTCAGACCCAGGCCCTCGACAGCAGATTCTTGAGGGCCCTAGTCTCTGGCTGCTGCTTATCAACACCAGGTCAGTCAACAAAAAAGCCCTCCTCATATGTGATTTGAATCACGGAGGAGGGGGCAGACCTAGTGTGTATTACTAAGACCTGGCTGGGCCCAGAAGGAGGGGTAGCCCTTTCAGAGATGTGCCAGGCCAGGTTTCAGATATGGCACCAGCCGAGACACTGGGGCAGTGGAGGAGGGGTGGAAGTTGTCATCTGTGAATCTATAGTGGCTTTCAGGGGCACTGCTCCACAAGTGGCCGGCTGTGAGACCCTGTTTTTCAAGTTGGGTTCCCAAGAACAGTTGGGAGTGTTGCTACTGTACCAGCCTCCTTTCTGCATAGCAACCTCCCTGCCTTTGCTGCTGGAGGCCATCTTGGGGCTAGCGGTGGAGTTCCCCAGACTTATGGTTCTGGGGGACTTTAATCTACCATCCCTGGGGTGTGCCTCAGAAGCGGCTCAGGAGTTCATGGCTACCATGGCAGCCATGGGCCTGTCTCAGATTATTCAGGATCTGACTCAAGACAGTGGCCTCACACCAGACTTGGTCTTCCTGTCAGAGCAGTGGCAATGTGACCTGAGGGGAGAGTTACATCTGTCCCCATTGTCATGGTCAGATCACGCCCTGGTGGCCTTGAGATTCTCTTAGGCTGCCCCCCTCTGCAGGCAGGCAGGACCCATTAGATTGGTCCGCCTCCAGCGACTGATGGATCTGGCAGGGTTCCAGAGGGAGCTGGGGGTTACTGTATACCCAAGGATCTGCTGCATGGTTGAGCGGAGGCCCTGGCCGCAGCATGGAATAGGGAGGCAGCCGGGGCCTTGGACAGGATCACGCCTGTGTGACCTCTCTTGGCCCATTCAACCCGACACTCCTCATGGTTCACAGAGGAGCTGAGGTTTTGAAGAGGCTTAAGGGACATCTAGAGCGCTGCTGGAGGAAGACAAAGACTGAATCTGACTGAACACAAGCTAGACCTGCTGTTAAGGCCTACCTTGTGGTGGTAAGAACGGCAAAATGTCAATATTTCTCTGCTCTTATTGTGTCCGCAGAATGCCACCTGGCGGCCCTGTTTAAGATCACTCGATCCCTTTTGGGGAAGGTGGGCCCAGTGACCCACCTACAGGGCCATGCGGAGGAGTTTTCTAAGCATCTGCCGGATAAAATCGCTCGGATCCATTCTGAGCTGGACTCCAAGCATGATGCATGGTCTGGGGAATTTATTTATTTATTTATTTATTTATTTATTTATTTATTTATCAAATTTATCACCGCCCATCTCTACCGCAGTAGAGTTGCCGAGGGAACGTACTTACCCAGTTATCTGGGAACAGTTTGATCCTGTTGGACCTGAGGAAGTGGACAGGATCCTTCAGACTGTAAATGCCACCACCTGTCATCTAGATCCATGCCGCTCCTGGCTGGTGAAGGCAGCCCAGGAGGTGACATGTGGTTGGGTCCAGGCGATGGTTAATACATCCTTGAGAGAGGGGATGTTTCTGGCTGCACCCCCTCCTCAAGAAGCCATCGCTGGACCCTACTGTGCTGGACAATTTTTGTCCAGTCTCCCACCTCCCCTTTTTGGGGAAGGTGGTTGAGAAGGTGGTTGCATTGCAACTCCAGAAGTTTCTAGATGAAACAGATTATCTAGATCACTTCCAGTCAGGATTCAGGCCTGGATATGGGATGGAAACTGCATTGGTCATGCTTATGGATGATATCTGGCGGGAGCGGGATGGGGGCAGTGCATCCACCCTGGCTCTTATTGACCTCTCAGCAGCTTTTGATACTATCAACCATGGTATCCTTTTGGGGCGACTCAGGCAGTTGGGGGTGGGCAGCGTGGTTCTGCACTGGGTCACCTCCTTCCTCTGCGGCGTCCCAATCAGTGGTAATAAGGATCTGACCCTAGACCACAGGGTTTGGTTCTCTCTCCTCTCCTATTTAACATCTGCACAAAACCACTGGATGAGATCATCCGTCACCATGGGATGAGGTATCATCAGTATGCTGATGATGCCCAGTTATACATCTCCATCCCAGGTGAAGTAAGTGATGCGATGACTACGCTCTCGGTGCCTGAAGGCTGTGTCTGGATGGGGAGCAACAGGCTTCAGCTGAACTCTGGTAAGATGGAGTGGCTGTGGGTTAACGACTCCTCTGTATCCAGGAAATTGTCATCTTTAGTTCTGGATGGGGTTGCACTACCCCAGACAGTCCTGGTGCGGAATCTGGTGGTTCTTCTGGACTCACAACTCCTGCTCAAAGAGCAGGTGGCAGTTGTGGCCAGAAGGGCCTTTGCGCAACTTTGTGTTGTATGCCAGTTACGCCCGTTTCTGGACCGAGAGGCCCTTCAAACAGTCACTCATGCCCTGGTCATCTCCCATATAGACTATTGCAATGCGCTCTACATGGGGCTACCATTGAAGAGTATCTGGAAGCTTCAGCTGGTCCAGAATTCAGCCGTGCAGGCAGTTCTTGGTACACCAAGATTGGCACATGTGACACCACTGCTGCGCAAACTGCATTGGGTGCCAGTTTGCTTCTGGGTCCAATTCAAGGTGTTGGTGATCACCTTTAAAGGCCTACATGGCATGGGTCCAGGTTACCTGAGGGACCGTCTCATCCCCATGACATCGACCCATCCCACCCGGTCATGCAGAGAGGGCATGTTACGGACCCCGTCTGCAAGAGAATTTCATTTGGCGGGGTCCAGGAAGCGGGCCTTCTCTGCAGTGTCCCCTGCCCTCCAATGATATGCATGAACTTGTTCTGCAACCTATGACCTTATTCAAGCAGGCAATAGCTAAGTTTAAGTTTCAGGCTAAACTGTACTGATTTTATTTGGAATTTCGTGTGTTGGTTGTTACCTTCTTTTGCTTTCCCCAACTTTTACTGATAAACTCCTTTTTATATCTATAGATTTGGCTTCACTGGTTTTAGAAGGGAATTTTTAATGAAACTCCTCCCCATGTGCAAGACTGCATGGTTACTCAGCAATCCTTTGTTTTTCAGAACTGGCACAAGTTTTGTGAAGTTCTGTATTCCTGGACTTTGGGCAGGAAGATCCAATCCTCCTTTTTATATTTCCTAGGGCTCACGTGAAGAGAGAAGACCTGGTTAGAAGGTTTAAAAACTCCTCAGTGGGACAGACTAAGGGGTGTGAGGAGGTTCAGCCTGGTGGCAGCCTATCAGAACTATCTTTTAATGGTGAATCCTTGGAAGAAGGGATCTGCCAGGAAAGTTTTTAAATAACCCTTGTCCCAGTTTATGACAGTGAAACGTCTGGGTGATTTTTATTTTGTTTTGTGCTGGAGGTGAGACTGTAGTTTTCTTGATTCACATTCCTGACCTGGAAGAAATCACCATGAACTAACCCTGAGGCCAATGCAAGGCTAAGTCAAGGTGCAGAGAATTTTCCCTGTAAAAAAGTACATGGGGGCAGCTACCAAACAGACTCTCCCTAGGACTGCATAGTAAGGATTGTGAGGGAATGGCTTAGGAACCAGCAAGGTCAAGGCACCATATTCCTCAGTGTGCATGCAAATGTATGTTGCATTATGTATACATATCCATCAAATTATATTTCTAATTAAACCTTTGCACACAAGAAGATTTTATCTAAATAAATGCAGGACAGTCTCTCCTTTAGTTTCTCAGGGAGGCAGGATGGCTATGACAACTCTAATTACATTTCACCAGTATCACATCACTAAAACCATGATCATCACTGTTATTCACATCTTTCTGCATCATTCCGGAAATCTTAGGCTGGATGGGTGAAACAGAAATGATCCTACTGGAATACAAAATGATTTGAGGGTTAATGCATTTGGAAAAGTTGCTACATGGGCACCATCAAAGAGGGGAGGAACTCCTGTGGGGCTGTGCTGGCAGGAAAGAACACTGGAATGTCTTCTCCTTAGTTCTATACTGAGCTCAAAAGAAGACTGTGGAAGAAAGATGCAAGAATCAACAGGTCAGATAAAAGACACCCCCATTCTGTTCTCCACCTTGTTGCAAATAGTATAGCCCAGGGCTTTCCAAAGTTTTTCCCGCGGCGACACACCAACCGGCATTGGTGTGTCACCGCGGGAAAACCCGGAAGTGCCGTCCTTGCGGCAGCGTGCAAAAACCCGGAAGCGCTGCTGCCGCTTTCGGGTTTTGCGTGCTGCAGTTGGTGTGTCACCGCGGGAAAACCCGGAAGCGCTGATGATGATCAGCGCTTCCGGGTTGTGTGGCGACACACCAGACTGTGTGTGACAACACACTTTTGTGTCGCGACACACAGTTTGGAAAGCTCTGGTATAGCCTGTGGAGATATTTATCTCCTCACTTTTCAGCAAGTAGCTGAACATGGGTGTCATGAAACACACTGCAACACACTGTGAATTACTTAATTTGTGATAGATAGATAGATAGATAGATAGATAGATAGATAGATAGACAGACAGACAGACAGACAGACAGACAGACAGACAGACAGACAGAATTTTTCCTGCCAAAGAGGGAAAAGTGTATTTGTGGGATTTCCTGTCTTAGGTGCTAAAATGGCACGGTACTAAGCCACTAGGCTTCAGGCACATTTATGACCATGTCTCAGGCAACTGAATGTCTTGCACCAGCCTTGGTAAGGCTCCTCTTTTTATTCCTTTATTTTTAATTTTGGAGGTGTGTTTGTATGAAGGAGTGTCCAGTTGTAGCAGCTCCACCTTGCTGTCCGGTGTAGTACAGATGAAACTGAGCACTAGCATCAGGAGACATCCATCCATAGGCCAAAGTCTAGGGAGAGCCATGAAACCTGGAAAGCCTAGGCAGATAGATAACGCAGGGCAGGCAGAGAGCCAAAAGAAGACTTCAGAAGAATACCCCCCATTAACAGAGTCGTTAAAAAATTACACAGCTAAATTTATCCCACTGAGACATACAAGTAGCAGCTGTAGAAGCTGCCTGAATACCCAGTCACATTCACAATCCACATGTGCCAGGCTTGGCATAAATGAGTAGTTTCAGCAATTATGATTTGCCAAGAAATGGCTTCAAAGCTTTCTCATTAAATGACAGATGTGATGTCCCCATATTTAGGCACTCATTTATTCAGGCAGCAGCAGAAGGAAAGCACGTTGTACGTTTACAATATCAGCTCACAGACGTTTTTTTTTTTTAAAAAAATATTTTTCCAACTTCACCCTCAAGGTGCACCTCAATGGCTTTAATTGGGAGCACTAATTTAAGTGAAAGGGCTATAAGGCGATTTTCTTTTCCAAAGCAACTATACTGAGGATTCCAAGGGGCAGAGTGGCATTGTGACAATGTAGACTCACCTATTTGTATGCAATGTCACAATGCAAGCACAAAAAGGGTGGAGCTTGTTGTAAATAATTTTACTTACTCCAGAATGTTCATAGAAGAGCTGATTACACAGCCATGTGTGATGTCTCTGGATCTAATCCTCCAATTCAGCATTCTCAGTACACTCCATTTAGAGCATAGTAGAAAGCTCAAATACAATTCAACACGCATGGCAGGACTTGCACTGTGGCAACCCTGACACCATGTATGTACATATGAAAGGAAACTTCATCTTACACTAGCAGTTCCTGATGTAGCCCATGATATCCTTAACTTGTTTTCCCCATCTGCAGGTCACATTAATATACATAGAAGCTACAGATATTAAAAGGTTTCTAATTATTTCCAACCAACCCCCATTCTGCATCGACGTGGAAAGGGATGAAAACCACAATATCCAAAAGAAAGAACATTTCATCTTGCTGCTATGTTAATAGTGTTCAGAATTAAGAACAAAACTGTTGATAGATACCCTTAAATGTATTGATTCATTATTTTAGGTATTGCATTCTACCTGTCTTCCCACAGAACAAAAAGATTTAGCTCAACAGAATTTGGTATCATTATATCGAATGCACTTCACTTAAAGCTGCAATAATATGACCTCTGGGCTGGTTAGTGTCTCCCCTCCAAGGACAGAGGTTGTCTTTGATCTCAGTGGAAGGAATCCAAAATTAGACCACTACCCCTCTCTAGTCTCCATTGTCTGTGTAATTGTTGAACTTTTTACATGTAACTACACTTAGAAATGGCAGGGATATGATATTCAGCTTTGGGGGCTGAGGAAGGATTGGTTTAGGTCACCTATGACTATGAAGAGTTGCACATTAGATGAAAAGGAAAGTGTGTGTAAGTACATTCTTGCAGTGCTGAGATTGTTGGATTTCAGCCTATATTTTCATCACTATGAATTATCTCATTTTACAGAGGTTATACATAAACAGATCCTGTGATAAAATCAAAAAAACCCAGAGTCTTATGGCATCTTAACTAATACATTTAATTAATTAATTAAATACATTCCTCTTTAGCAATTACAGTAGAATAATTCATGCCACGTAGTATATTTATGTTGCTTAATTTGAACCTTGGAAATGTTTTGATTGATTCAATGAATGAATGAAATACTTGCAGAATTTACTAATTTCTATTGCATGCCAGCTGACAGGTACTATCAAGTGTTAATTGCTGAATGTCACATCTTCCAAAGATGAATCTAGTACATTTCAGCTGGCAAGTATACCTGCTACAACTACTAATTGCTACTGTGGTCAGCTATTATCAAATGTTAGGTGATATCATGTGCAATCTCGCAAACTTTTATTTTTATTTATTTATTTAACCAATTTATAAGGTCGCTCATCTCACAGCAGTGACTCCGGGTGGCATACAGAGGATTAAAATGAGCACAACATAATGCAACAAATAGAAAGCAACAACAACAACAACAACAATAATAATAATAATACATATGCCAGACCAAACAACAAATCCACCAACAGGGCTGGTTTAACCTCCCAGCCCCAGTGTCTGGGGTAACATCCAAGTCTTAAATGCCTTGCAAAAGGCCGGAAGGATGAGGGCCATCCTGATTTATTGGGGGACACTATTCCATAAGGCAGGCACCGCAACAGAGGAGGCACAACTCCTAGGTCCCACAAGATGACATTTCCAAATGGAAGGGATCTGGAAGATGCCAACCCTGCTGGTTTTGGTAAAGTGAGGCAGATGGTCCTGGCCTCATGCCATGTAGGGCTTTACAGGTAACAATCAGCATATCTTGCCAAATATTACTAAATCCAGGGCTGATACTGTCAAAGACGAACTTGTCAGTTCTAGTTTTTGCTGTAGGATCTTGGGCTAGACCAGGGCTTTCCAAAGTTTTCCCGCGGCGACATACCAACCGCCGTTGGTGTGTCGCCGCGGGAAAGCCCAGAAGTGCCGCCATTGGGGCAGCACGCAAAAACCTGGAAGCGCTGCTGTGCTTTCGGGTTTTTGCGCACCGCCGTTGGTGTGTCGCCGCGGGAAAACCCGGAAGCGCTGATGATGATCAGCGCTTCCGGGTTGTGTGGCAACACACCAGACTGTGTGTGGCGACACACTTGTGTCACGACACACAGTTTGGAAAGCTCTGGGCTAGACTATTTAAAAATTCAGCGGGTCCTTTAAATCACTCAATATTCATACAGTAAAGACAAATTTCTTCATGTAGAAAATAAGCATGTCAAGAAAAATAAATGCAGCCTAGATTTTTCCTTGATTTCTAAGCTCAAATATATTTTTTGGAAGGACATAATATTAAGTGAACTAATTCTGAAGTAGTACAGTCAAGACACTGGTTCACCACCCTAGTGAGAATTAGGTATCTTTTGTTGACAAATCTTGCCAGGTATGGACAGCTGCATGTCTGAAATAGTTAACCTGCTACTATAAGCCAAAGGTTCTTGTTTATGTCTAAAATGGTTGATTTCCAAATGCTTTTATCCAATCAGTAATATTCACCAAACACCAGAAGAATAGAAAACATTAACCATCAAAATTCATTTTTATTTTAGCAGCAAATTCCTCAAGCATGCTAGTTGAAAGCCCACATTAATTTTATTAAATGGATGACTAAGAACTATGTTTTTGCACTTTCAGAAAAATTGCTGATGGATTCCATCAAGAAAGAGCATCAATTAAGCCCTGAGCTGAATAAAAACCTAAAGCTATGGTTCTCAGTGTAGAATAGTCTACTTTGTCCCCTCGTTGTATTTCCACATTCAGGCAGCTGATGTCTTACAGACAGTTCTTGGAAACATCTTGACACATAACAACTGTCCACAGTCTGGTACCTTCCAGAAGTGTTGGACAACAATTCTTATAATTTTCAGACACTGACCAGGAGGGTATCAGGTTTGGAAAGAAGTCTGGGAATATGATTGAATCATTAGGAATGCCATTTTATTTATTTTTTATTTTCTATCCCACCTTTATTATTTTTTTTATAAATAACTCAAGGCGGCGAACATACCTAATACTCCTTCCTCCTCCTATTTTCCCCACAACAACAACCCTGTGAGGTGAGTTGGGTTGAGAGAAAGTGACTGGCCCAAGATCACCCAGCCAGCTTTCGTGCCTAAGGCGGGAATAGAACTCTCAGTCTCCTGGTTTCCCATTGGCTCCTTCCCAGGGCTGAGAGAGAGAGTGACTGGCCCAAGGTCACCCAGCCAGCTTTCATGCCTAAGGCGGGACTAGAACTCTCAATCTCCTGGTTTCTAGCCCAGCACCTTAACCACTAGACCAAACTGGCCATGCATATGTTGATTCAATAAGATTTTTCAGGAATGCAGTTGTGCACTGGTTAGAATTGTATTGTAAAGAAGGATATCAAATTTTGTAAGTTAGCAATTAATTGTCTGCCTCCAGCAGCAGTAAAATCAACACTTGAATGATGTTGCAACATTGGATAAATATACTTGTATATCATGGAGAACAGGACTGGATTATCTATCTATCTATCTATCTATCTATCTATCTATCTATCTATCTATCTATCTATCTATCTATCATACTTATATCACCGCCCATCTCCCCCCACAAAGGGGACTCTGGGCGGTTTAGGCACAAGAAGCTTAGTTCCGGTTGCTGTTTGTGCCACTAGTAACTAGAGTTACCAGGTCTGGGCTCCAAAAATCCAGGTGTCCTCTAGAGGGCAGCAAAGATGTGTATAACATGAGAGCTCTTTGCTACTATCTAGTGTTCATCTAGGTTTTTGCAGGTCAGCTCCCATAGCCCTACTCGTAACATGCACTTCTACCCCTCTCCCTGGTGAGGATGTTTTATAACAAGGTTGCCCCAGTGATATACAACATCTTTTAGCAGAATTTTTCTTAAAAGGAAAAAGCAGCCTTTTAAAAGCAGCCAAAGTGGGGGCCTCTTTAAAGGCAGCTGGGAACATTCCCTCCCCCAAGGATGAATTCACCATCGCCTGAACCCACCCACACATCACCTCCCGTGCTGCCTTCACCAGCCAGGAGGGACAAGGATCTAATTGACAGGTGGTGGCATTTACAGACCCAGGAACCCTGTCCACTTCCTCGGGCCCAACAGGATCAAACCGTTCCCAGATAACTGGGTAAGTACAGTACACTCCCCAGGCATCTCCTCACACCCTGCTACACACTTGGCATCCAACTTGGAACAGATTTGAGCAATTTTATCCTCCAGATGCCTGGAAAACTCCTCTGCATGGCCCTGGGCCCACCTTCCCCAAAAGGGATCAAGTGATCTTAAACAGGGCCATTGGGCGGCATTCTGTGGATGCAATAAGAGTGGAGAAATATTGATGTTTTGCTGCTCTTATCGCCACAAGGTAGGCCTTAATAGCGGCTCTAGCTTGTGTTCGGTCAGATTCGGTCTTTGTCTTCCTCCAGTGGCACTCTAGATGTCTCTTAATCCTCTTCAGAACCCTCAACTCCTCCGTAAAGACTTTGTCTCTGGAGAGCAGCATGAGCATTGCATTAGCATGGATCATTGTTGTTACCAGCTCATATTAACATATAGCTTTTTTTCCATTCTTTATTTCTGCAGTATAACTGCACGAGGTATTGGAACTCTAATATCCAGTGGCACATGGAAAGAAAGTTTGAAGCATATTTTTCAGAAGAGCTTTTGGCCTGCCTTCCTTCCTTCCTTCCTTCCTTCCTTCCTTCCTTCCTTCCTTCCTTCCTCCCTCCCTCCCTCCCTCCCTCCCTCCCTCCCCTCCCCTCCCCTCCCCTCCCCTCCCCTCCCCTCCCCTCCCCTCCCCTCCCCTTCCCTTCCTCTTCCCAGTTTTGTATTCTTGATGTCCTGTTAATTCCAAAGCAGGGAAATACCCATAATGGTACATGATAGGCAGAAGGAGCTGAGGATAAAGACGGGATCCTGGATTCAAGTTACTGATGTAAGCAAAAATAGCTGAACTTTAGTGTAGCCCCATTATTATGATTTATGCTTTTAATTTCCTTAGCGTCTCTAAATTGTAAATTAATAGGACAGGGGTGCCTTTTAGTATTATAGTACCTGAAAATGAGCTTGGGTGATTCAACCGAGTGCTTTTATTTTGTAAAGGGGAAAAATGGTTTCCCTTTTTATCTCTGAGCACAATCCACATGTTGGGGAAACTGATCAATTGCTGACTAGCTCTGTTCAGGCGAGCTCATTTTGTCTTCCCCCAAAATTTAATCCATCATCCTGCCTTTCCTTGTCAGCAGAACCAATGAACATCCATTTGATAATGAAGAGTCACAAATGTTGGAAACAAATGTAGTTCATTAGATAGAAAGATAGCCTGACTGTTGAGGTGGGAGTGAGATCTGTGTAGGATGAGTATGCAAGAAAAGCATATTGCTGGGATAAAATACTAACAGTGCTCAACAGTTCAGCATTTACATAGCAGGCATGGCTATCAGTACACTGCTATAAATCTCAACCAAGATACTTACCAAGCCACACATGTGACCCTGAAAGCTACCTGTTCCAGAAGCTGTTCTGTTTGCCCTGTACAGTACTGCAGGAATTCAGCATGCATGTAAAAGTATTTTCCTTTGTTGTTATTGTTTTGTATATTATGGATGCCTTATGTTAAACAAGAATTGGGCAGTTCAGGTTTGTTGAACTGGTGTTTAGAAATACACTCTCTGAGTCTGGAAAGAGTAGCAACTATTTAGGCATCCCTGGGAATCCAGAGACTATCTTGAGGCTACCTCTCTAGCATCTGTGTGTGTGTGTGTGTGTGTGTGTGTGTGTGTGTGTGTTTGTGTTTGTGTGTCTATACACTAACCTTTCTAATAGAAAAACAGACCTCTGCTTCTTCCACAGTCTTTTCAGTGGGGTCCCAGTATTGTATAGTTCCAGGTCACACTTAATGACCATCAAAGAAATGTGGGAGGATGCCTCAATTGTAACCAAGGACACCTTCGGCTGAAGGAAAGGAGGTGATCTCTTTCTTTTCTAATTGAATAGGACAGTTAATTGATCAGAGAGGCTTTTTCAGAGAGTCCCTTACCGTGAAAATGTGTCTCTGTGTCACCCAGGAATACTTTCTGCTTAAGGTTAATAGAGCTATGGAAAGGGACAGTCCATTAATACTACAATGCATTTTCCTGACACCACAATTTTGGGCTATTTCTTCTTTAGTTCTCAGATTATGCTAACCAGATGGAATAAGTACAGTGCAAAACTGGAAATCAACCCAGCCATCATCTCCATTTTCTCTTCTATCCTCCTGGCATGGTTAAAACTGCAAGTTCCGTAGGACAACCCCGAGAGGCAGAATTGTACAACCCCGAGAGGCAGAAGTTATGGTGTAAACGAGGGTTTCTCAAAGAGGGTTCCGCGAGAGGTCACTAGGGGTTCCCTGGGAGATCACAATTTATTTAAAAAATTATTTCAGATTTGGGCAATTTCACATTAATGAGGTAAGTTTCATTCTTTATTTTTAGTTAGGGTGACCATACGTCCCATTTTGAACGGGACAGTCCCGTTATTTTAGAATTTTTGAACCGTACCATCTTTTTGACAAAAATCTCATTATTGTCCCGTTTTGGGAGACAGCCCGGAAAATGAAGCCCTCCCGCCTATCAGCACGCAGCAAAGGAGGGTGGAGAGGCAGGCCGAGCAGTGCGAGGCCCAATTGGCTAAGACGCACAAACGGCGCGAAATGCAAATAATAAAAGGGGCATAGGGGCAGCGCTGCCGGCACTAGCTCATGTGCATGCACACACCCTTTCCAAACTTTCCGGCCAGGCAGAGAAGTTCCTCTTTCGGCAGCGCCGCTGAGCCGAGCCGTCCCGGGTCCCTGGGAGGACTGAGCGATGCATGGCAGGAAGCCTCCCGGCATGGTGCTCTGAGCCCCTCCACTCCAACAGCTGCAGCAGGCCCCAGGATGGGAGGAGAGCGCTCTCACCACCTGTCCGCGCCGGGCAGGAGGAGGTGTCCCGGCCAGAGCAAGCCAGGGAGCCGGTCGGCTGGGGCGCCGCTGAGCTACGCAGTGGGATACAGTCCCTCTGGGTATGGAGCCGCCTCCGCCTCCCGGAGCTGCTGCTGCTGCTGCTGACGGTGATGCCAGCCCTTGCTGGAGGTACACAGGATGGCGGTGGGGCCGGCTTCCTCCTGTTCTGTCCCACCGGAACAAGCGTGGGGGAGGCGGTGTTCGCGTCTGTGGTGCTGGTGCTGGTGCTGGTGCCGGCGGGAGAACCCCTCTGGACAGGCATAGTCTACCATTGGGGCCGCGGTGGGCTGGGCGCCCCTTCCCGCGCCGCTGCCCAGATCCATGGGGACTCGAGCGGAGCCCCCCCAGCAGATGCTCCAGTGTTCTTGCGGGGAAAGTGTCCTAAGTGCCTGCCAGTTGCGGCAGAGCGGAAGGCTCCCCAGAGGCTAGCAGGATGTCCCGACCTGCCCCTCCTATCGCCCCCAGCTGGCTGGGGATGATGGGAGGGGGAGTCATGCCATCAGGGGTTAGTTATCTTCTATCATTTTTGACAATACTGCATTAGTTTAAAAAACCCCTCTCTATATAGTGCTTTTCTCTCAAATACCATTTCAGAAGAATCTGAATTGGATCAAAACTAAAGGAAGATAACTTGGCATGTTTCCTTACCTGTAATTTGCAACCACAAATCCATAAGGAAATGTTTCATAAATGCTATATAAAACAAGAACTAAAAGGAACAAGCAAACAACCACTGTTAACTTTCACCTAACAATAAGGCTGCTTTGGGCTTCTAGAAAAACAGTGTCTGACACAAATTGGACCAATACACAGGAACAAAATAAAATATAGATTGTTTAATAATTAACAATCAGGGCCAGACCAAGACACTGTACTGCTTGAAGTGAAGTTGCTAATAATGTTTCCACCCACTCAAGTCATGCTACAGACCACCAGCCATGTTATTCTGACATATGTGGCAGAAAATCAGTCAAAAACCTCTTCCCATCCCTGTTATGGAGAAAAAGGGGTGGAGGGTGAGGAGCTAGTCATTTCCTGACCTATTCTTGAAACCTAAATCTGCTCTCAAAGCTACCACCTCATTTTAGCTAATAGCAGATCAACCTTCAAAGCAATGTATACTAGTTTTTAAAATGCTCTTGAGCTCCGGGTGTGAGGAGGGGGGTGGATTTTGTGTTAATTCAATCACTGTGTAGTTAGTTTCAGCTTTAAAGTTGCATATGGATCACAATGTTTGTATACTGTATATGACTATTGAAGTTCTTTGGGCCTCTATATATCATTTGGTGAGGCATGAATGTCACGTGATAGAGAAGCATGTCAATATATTTCATAACAGCTTAAATGTTGTCAGTAGTAATAGTGTATACCTTTTTTGTATTGGGCTGATCAGATAAGGGAAATGCTGACTCACCGGAAGTGACGTCATAGTTCCTCCCCCCCCTCCCATGATCCTCTGTGTGTTAGCCACCCCTCCCATCATGCAATGCGTGTTTTGCCGGAAGTGACATGTCAGCCACCCCTCCCTGGACCAGCCACATGTTTTGCCGGAAGTGGAGTGTGCCCCACCCCCACCCGCGTGCTAACCCAAGGCATGCCCAGGCATGCCCATGACCACATGTCTGTGAGGGAAGGGGTGGTTGCCTCAACTCCACACTGCCTGTGTTTAAAGCCTTATCAGTTTCTAAGCAGAAGAAAGAGAAAAGCGGGGGGGCAATGCTTTTTCAAAAGGGGAAAAAGTTTTTCTTTCCTTAAGCCTGGCTGCAGGAGTTAAAATGCCACGGCTGGCATAGATGGCCAGGCCTGATTAGGAGGGAAGCATTTTTTAAAAGCAGGGATTTCTTCTTCTCCACACATGCCAAACTGTTTTTAAAAGCCCAGGGGTAGGCAGCTTTCCTTTTCCCTAAGCAGGCAGTCACCCTGAAGGAAAATGTTTATAAGCATTTCTAATGCAGCAGTAAACAAGGAAGGGTCTAAACAAGGTTCAACATAAGTAAACACCGGGGTCTTTGTACTCACATGGGAATCTGGAGGTGTTAGGCAGACATAATAGCCAGTTCTTAAGAGGAAAACTTTTTTTAAAAGCCGAGGTTTCTCCTGCACACAGTCACACCCGGTAGCACGGGCAGCTTGACTGACAGGAAGTCGCATGCAACAGCAAAGGCCTGAGGGGAAGGGGCAGCCCCCCCCCCTCCAGCCAGCTCCTAGATCTCATTGGAGTAGCCCTTGCAATGTCCAGCTCGCTGGCTGATAGCAGAAACTGCTGGCAGCAGGAGTTGAAATGGCATTTTTAGCCTCAAAAATGAGCCTGCACACCAGGCCTAGATTTACAGTTCTGAATGTGGAAAATTAGGCTTTAAATGCACAAAGTGTTGCCCTTAAGCAGAAACTGTGCCCAGGCTGAGGAAAAAAGAAACCTGTAAGGGGCCAGGAGAAAACTGGTTATTAAAAGCACAACAGAAAAAAGAGAAAAAACATGGGTATGTGCATGTTCAGGCATGTCCGCAGGCGTGGCTGTGACACGCGGTGTACACGTGACAGGGGCAAGGCTATGCCCAGGCATGTCTCCACAGCTTTTCAGGCTATATACAGATACATCGTTAAGTAGCGGTGCCCATTTGAAAAATACAGACACGTGCTTTGAAGATGGCAAACTCCGAAGCCCATCTGTTTGAAGACAGCTTAACGCCAAAGCCGCCAAAACGAAAATTTAGGGCAAGGAAAACGTCCGAAGCTCCTGGACCGAGCGACCTATTTGAGGAAAACGCTCAAGACGCATGTCTAATACCATGTTACTGTCGATACTGCGACTCGGATGGTGAGTTAAACATTATTTAGAAAACACTAATTTAATTAGATAAAATTGTGAGTCTAATTCAGCCTTATACTCTTTTTCTTTAAGAAACAACATATCCATATGATTCGGCCGCTGTACAGATGGTGAGAGCGTGTGTGATAACAACATTGCAGCAGTGCTTCAAGGCGTGCATGCATGCAGAAGGAGATCAGATGGCTCCCCGGCCACCCACCGAGGAAGAGCTTCTTAAGGCCTTATGCCCCAGAATATCGAGGGGTGAGACCCTTTGGGTCATAATGACCATAGCATGTAAGCTAGAGAAATTATATGTGACATGTGACACCCTTGATGAGCTTGTGGAATTCATGGTGTATATTGAGAGCAGCCCTAAACCACAAGATATAATGGCGAAAATTGGCTCTGAATTACCAGTGGCTTTGAAGAGACTTATTTGTCAAAATGTAACAACAATTAGTTATCAGAAACTGTTAACCTCTACCCAAGGATTGTAATAATAAAATATTTTTACAAATAATACGTTGTCTGCTTTTTTTCTTTTGCTAACACCAGTTTATCCATGTATTGGTGGGTGGGGGCTCAAATGGTGACGTAAAGATGGTGGGCGAGGTCCCTTTCAGCATCCAGTTGGGACCTTATCTAGACCCACAGACGGAGCAGCTTGCCAGCAAAGAATGACCTGGACACCATGGCTGACCGAAATGTAAGTAATTTCACAAGCAGTTTTGAGAGTCAGAAGGCTGGGGTTTGTAGCAATTGTGGCTATATTTAATTATTGGTATTCTTGTGTTCCCACTAGGATTCTATAACAGATACGCAATGTGTGAAGGCTCAATTAGGTACATTTTTTAGTTTATACAAATTAAATAACTGTATGGCTTAGATGCTTTTAAATATTTCTGCAGCAGTTGTAATGTTTGTCAAATGTCTAATACAGAAGTAGAAGATGATGAGGAGTATGCAGCCCTTACGATGACTGCAGACCCCCCACAAGGCACACAGCCCATCCTAGAACGTAATGACATGGATGGGATGGCTGCCCGAAATGTAAGTAATTTCACAAGCAGTTTTGAGAGGCAGAAGGTGGGGGGGGGGTAGTACCCATTTGTGACGATATTTAACTACTGGTGTTCTTGTGTTTCCACCAGGGTTCTGTAACAGATACGCAATGTGTGAAGGCTCTATTAGGTACATTTTTTTAGTTCATACAAATTAAATAACTGTGTGGCTTAGATGCTTTTAAATATTTCTGCAGCAGTTGTAATGTTTGTCAAATGTCTAATACAGAAGTAGAAGATGATGAGGAGTATGCAAACTTTACAATACCTGCAGAGACCCCACAGGGAACACTGCCTGACCTAGGAGGTATTAAGATCAGGCTGCTTTTGTTTTTGCCCTCAGAAACAAAATGTCTAGTTATAGAGGCATTTCTACAGCAGCTGTAATGGTTCTCATGTCTCTGTTTCTCAGGTTGGGAAGATGAGCAAGTGTTTACAAACTCCCCAGAGCCTCTGGAGGCTGACAGCATAAACTCTACCCCACAGCCATGTACAAGCCATGCAACGCGAATGCTTTTAGGAGGTAAAATAACCAAGTGTATTATCCTACTTGAGACCTGTTTTAGAATGTAAGGGGCAGTATTACATTAAAAAGAATGTTACTGAAGCATTGTTTCCCCTTGTTTTTAATCCAGAACCGCCCGGAAAAAAAGCAAAAAATATGTCTGGCGGTGCCCTTTCCACAGCCCCTACAGACAGCGATAGCTGTACAGATGAGCCTATGTCAGAACCTCAACCGGAAGAGGAGCTATGGCCTTCTATGTCACAGCTACAGACCCCTAACTCTCAGAATGTGCATGATGTGTATCTAGAAATGATACAGGAGTGGGAGAGGCCTATCCTATATTACAGAGCTGTGGAATACTACCAACGGTATAGATTTGCTAATCTTGAACGTATCAGATCATTTGTAGAGGCTATAGGTGTTATCCATAATGTGGTACAGACCTTTTTGAATAATGTTTCTAGGGTGATAGAGCCGAATGATTTTGTTCAACTACGCCTAGATGCAGATGGTCTAAATCGACCCCTCTTTACCCTTAGGAGACATATGCATGATTTAAATGCTGATGACTTTCTGACCCGTGTTGAAAACCTTCTACAGAGCAAAGCAGAATTGATGTGGGGGGGCTGTTTACAATTAGTGGTCACTATCGTGAAATACAAAGAGGGCGGCGGGCGTAGGAAGTTAAGCACCGTGATATTCACCAAAGTCCTGGAGACAAAAAGACAGCACCTGGTGGATTTCAATGTGGAGGGTGAATTTCTGTGTTTCACAGGTAGTGTGCTGTATTTGCTTGACAGCGGAGAAGGTACAAATCAAGAAATTGCTACTAGAGCCAGGGCCCTACACACCAGACTGGGCATTTCCACAGAAAACAGGATTGGCTTTTCACAGATACATCTCTTTGAAGAGCTTTTAGGTATAACCATAAAAATTTTGTTTTACAACGAAGGTGGGTGGCGATTTTTTGTCACGGGCAGAGCACAGCGAGAAAAATTGGTGTTTATATTGTTACACGACAAGCATTACTACGGAATCAAAAACATCAAGGGCTTCCTGGGCGAGCGTTATTTCTGTGAATTCTGCCACACAGCCTACCATCACAAATTCAGTCACGATTGCCAATACCTCTGTCGAGCGTGCCTGAAGCAAGACTGCCAGGAGGTGGCAGAAGAGAGGGTAAGATGTTGCATATGCAAATTGTTTTGCCGGTCTAAGGCCTGTCTTGAAAGCCATACACAGATGGCATTGGAAGGGAAAGTTGACTGTAAGAATAAGGTATATTGTGAAAAGTGTGGCCTTTATGTCTTCACTCCCCACACAAAATGCAAGAAAACAAAGTGTGGTCAGTGCTCTGAGAAGGTTGACAGCTTGGAAGGGCATTTATGCTTTCTGAAGCCCTTGGAGCGCCCGCAAATTGGTGAAAGATACATCATTTATGATTTTGAATGTTGTCAAGAGACGGGCGTGCATATACCAAATTACGTGTATGCCACGGATATGCTGGAGGAAGGTGATGGCAAAGAGGCTGTGAGTTGGGGCTGTCATGGCGTTAGCTGCCTGGAGCAATTTGTGAAGAAGTTTATAAATCACAAGTTTAAAAGGTGTACCTTTATCGCTCACAATTCCAAAGGTTATGACGGGTACCTGGTGCTGAGACAGCTGATACGGGAAAAAGTGCGTGTTGAATTGATCAGTCAAGGGGGTAAGCTGCTGTGTATTCTCCTACCGGATTATAAGATTCGGTTTATTGACAGCCTCTCCTTTTTGCCCCTTAAATTAAGCAAGCTACCGAAAGCTATGGGTTTTCGGGGCAACAAGGGGTATTTCCCCCATTTGTTCAACACAATGGACAATCAAGACTATGTGGGGCCGCTCCCTGAAGCCAAGTATTACAGTCCAGAAACCATGATGCCCGGGGAGAGAGAAGAATTCCTGAAATGGCACGCAGATAATGCAGGCACGGTGTTTAAGCTAAAGAAGGCCCTGGCTTACTACTGCAGACAAGATGTGGAGATTCTGAGGGAGGCCTGTATTCGATTCAGGGACCAAGTCATGAAAATGACAGAACGCGAGTGCCTCAGAGATGGTGGGGGAGAGATTGTTGAGGAGATAGAGATCCGTTGCATTGACCCCTTCCAGTATATTACACTGGCCTCTGTCTGCATGGCCCAGTACCTGTTCATGTATCTGAAGAGGAATACCATTGCGTTAGCCCCTTTGGACAGTTATCACAAGACACAGAAAAGGTACTCAGCACCAGCGATTCAATGGCTGTTGCATATAGAGCACACTGAGAATCTCAATATCCAGCATGCTCTGAAGGGTGGTGAAAAGCAAGTAGGCAAATATTTTTTGGACGGTTTTGCTGTCATAAACGGGGTCCCCACTGCTTTTGAATTTCACGGCTGTTTTTTTCACGGCTGTCCTGTCTGCTACTCTGAAAAAGACTTCAACAAATTACTTGATTCAACATACGGGGGTCTGCACAATCGTACCAGGATTAAAGAAGAGTACCTCAGGGACCAGGGGTATGCCATACGTAGCATCTGGGAACACGAATGGCGTGTTCCCAGATGCTACGTATGGCATACCCCTGGTCCCTGAGGTACTCTTCTTTAATCCTGGTACGATTGTGCAGACCCCCGTATGTTGAATCAAGTAATTTGTTGAAGTCTTTTTCAGAGTAGCAGACAGGACAGCCGTGAAAAAAACAGCCGTGAAATTCAAAAGCAGTGGGGACCCCGTTTATGACAGCAAAACCGTCCAAAAAATATTTGCCTACTTGCTTTTCACCACCCTTCAGAGCATGCTGGATATTGAGATTCTCAGTGTGCTCTATATGCAACAGCCATTGAATCGCTGGTGCTGAGTACCTTTTCTGTGTCTTGTGATAACTGTCCAAAGGGGCTAACGCAATGGTATTCCTCTTCAGATACATGAACAGGTACTGGGCCATGCAGACAGAGGCCAGTGTAATATACTGGAAGGGGTCAATGCAACGGATCTCTATCTCCTCAACAATCTCTCCCCCACCATCTCTGAGGCACTCGCGTTCTGTCATTTTCATGACTTGGTCCCTGAATCGAATACAGGCCTCCCTCAGAATCTCCACATCTTGTCTGCAGTAGTAAGCCAGGGCCTTCTTTAGCTTAAACACCGTGCCTGCATTATCTGCGTGCCATTTCAGGAATTCTTCTCTCTCCCCGGGCATCATGGTTTCTGGACTGTAATACTTGGCTTCAGGGAGCGGCCCCACATAGTCTTGATTGTCCATTGTGTTGAACAAATGGGGGAAATACCCCTTGTTGCCCCGAAAACCCATAGCTTTCGGTAGCTTGCTTAATTTAAGGGGCAAAAAGGAGAGGCTGTCAATAAACCGAATCTTATAATCCGGTAGGAGAATACACAGCAGCTTACCCCCTTGACTGATCAATTCAACACGCACTTTTTCCCGTATCAGCTGTCTCAGCACCAGGTACCCGTCATAACCTTTGGAATTGTGAGCGATAAAGGTACACCTTTTAAACTTGTGATTTATAAACTTCTTCACAAATTGCTCCAGGCAGCTAACGCCATGACAGCCCCAACTCACAGCCTCTTTGCCATCACCTTCCTCCAGCATATCCGTGGCATACACGTAATTTGGTATATGCACGCCCGTCTCTTGACAACATTCAAAATCATAAATGATGTATCTTTCACCAATTTGCGGGCGCTCCAAGGGCTTCAGAAAGCATAAATGCCCTTCCAAGCTGTCAACCTTCTCAGAGCACTGACCACACTTTGTTTTCTTGCATTTTGTGTGGGGAGTGAAGACATAAAGGCCACACTTTTCACAATATACCTTATTCTTACAGTCAACTTTCCCTTCCAATGCCATCTGTGTATGGCTTTCAAGACAGGCCTTAGACCGGCAAAACAATTTGCATATGCAACATCTTACCCTCTCTTCTGCCACCTCCTGGCAGTCTTGCTTCAGGCACGCTCGACAGAGGTATTGGCAATCGTGACTGAATTTGTGATGGTAGGCTGTGTGGCAGAATTCACAGAAATAACGCTCGCCCAGGAAGCCCTTGATGTTTTTGATTCCGTAGTAATGCTTGTCGTGTAACAATATAAACACCAATTTTTCTCGCTGTGCTCTGCCCGTGACAAAAAATCGCCACCCACCTTCGTTGTAAAACAAAATTTTTATGGTTATACCTAAAAGCTCTTCAAAGAGATGTATCTGTGAAAAGCCAATCCTGTTTTCTGTGGAAATGCCCAGTCTGGTGTGTAGGGCCCTGGCTCTAGTAGCAATTTCTTGATTTGTACCTTCTCCGCTGTCAAGCAAATACAGCACACTACCTGTGAAACACAGAAATTCACCCTCCACATTGAAATCCACCAGGTGCTGTCTTTTTGTCTCCAGGACTTTGGTGAATATCACGGTGCTTAACTTCCTACGCCCGCCGCCCTCTTTGTATTTCACGATAGTGACCACTAATTGTAAACAGCCCCCCCACATCAATTCTGCTTTGCTCTGTAGAAGGTTTTCAACACGGGTCAGAAAGTCATCAGCATTTAAATCATGCATATGTCTCCTAAGGGTAAAGAGGGGTCGATTTAGACCATCTGCATCTAGGCGTAGTTGAACAAAATCATTCGGCTCTATCACCCTAGAAACATTATTCAAAAAGGTCTGTACCACATTATGGATAACACCTATAGCCTCTACAAATGATCTGATACGTTCAAGATTAGCAAATCTATACCGTTGGTAGTATTCCACAGCTCTGTAATATAGGATAGGCCTCTCCCACTCCTGTATCATTTCTAGATACACATCATGCACATTCTGAGAGTTAGGGGTCTGTAGCTGTGACATAGAAGGCCATAGCTCCTCTTCCGGTTGAGGTTCTGACATAGGCTCATCTGTACAGCTATCGCTGTCTGTAGGGGCTGTGGAAAGGGCACCGCCAGACATATTTTTTGCTTTTTTTCCGGGCGGTTCTGGATTAAAAACAAGGGGAAACAATGCTTCAGTAACATTCTTTTTAATGTAATACTGCCCCTTACATTCTAAAACAGGTCTCAAGTAGGATAATACACTTGGTTATTTTACCTCCTAAAAGCATTCGCGTTGCATGGCTTGTACATGGCTGTGGGGTAGAGTTTATGCTGTCAGCCTCCAGAGGCTCTGGGGAGTTTGTAAACACTTGCTCATCTTCCCAACCTGAGAAACAGAGACATGAGAACCATTACAGCTGCTGTAGAAATGCCTCTATAACTAGACATTTTGTTTCTGAGGGCAAAAACAAAAGCAGCCTGATCTTAATACCTCCTAGGTCAGGCAGTGTTCCCTGTGGGGTCTCTGCAGGTATTGTAAAGTTTGCATACTCCTCATCATCTTCTACTTCTGTATTAGACATTTGACAAACATTACAACTGCTGCAGAAATATTTAAAAGCATCTAAGCCACACAGTTATTTAATTTGTATGAACTAAAAAAATGTACCTAATAGAGCCTTCACACATTGCGTATCTGTTACAGAACCCTGGTGGAAACACAAGAACACCAGTAGTTAAATATCGTCACAAATGGGTACTACCCCCCCCCCACCTTCTGCCTCTCAAAACTGCTTGTGAAATTACTTACATTTCGGGCAGCCATCCCATCCATGTCATTACGTTCTAGGATGGGCTGTGTGCCTTGTGGGGGGTCTGCAGTCATCGTAAGGGCTGCATACTCCTCATCATCTTCTACTTCTGTATTAGACATTTGACAAACATTACAACTGCTGCAGAAATATTTAAAAGCATCTAAGCCATACAGTTATTTAATTTGTATAAACTAAAAAATGTACCTAATTGAGCCTTCACACATTGCGTATCTGTTATAGAATCCTAGTGGGAACACAAGAATACCAATAATTAAATATAGCCACAATTGCTACAAACCCCAGCCTTCTGACTCTCAAAACTGCTTGTGAAATTACTTACATTTCGGTCAGCCATGGTGTCCAGGTCATTCTTTGCTGGCAAGCTGCTCCGTCTGTGGGTCTAGATAAGGTCCCAACTGGATGCTGAAAGGGACCTCGCCCACCATCTTTACGTCACCATTTGAGCCCCCACCCACCAATACATGGATAAACTGGTGTTAGCAAAAGAAAAAAAGCAGACAACGTATTATTTGTAAAAATATTTTATTATTACAATCCTTGGGTAGAGGTTAACAGTTTCTGATAACTAATTGTTGTTACATTTTGACAAATAAGTCTCTTCAAAGCCACTGGTAATTCAGAGCCAATTTTCGCCATTATATCTTGTGGTTTAGGGCTGCTCTCAATATACACCATGAATTCCACAAGCTCATCAAGGGTGTCACATGTCACATATAATTTCTCTAGCTTACATGCTATGGTCATTATGACCCAAAGGGTCTCACCCCTCGATATTCTGGGGCATAAGGCCTTAAGAAGCTCTTCCTCGGTGGGTGGCCGGGGAGCCATCTGATCTCCTTCTGCATGCATGCACGCCTTGAAGCACTGCTGCAATGTTGTTATCACACACGCTCTCACCATCTGTACAGCGGCCGAATCATATGGATATGTTGTTTCTTAAAGAAAAAGAGTATAAGGCTGAATTAGACTCACAATTTTATCTAATTAAATTAGTGTTTTCTAAATAATGTTTAACTCACCATCCGAGTCGCAGTATCGACAGTAACATGGTATTAGACATGCGTCTTGAGCGTTTTCCTCAAATAGGTCGCTCGGTCCAGGAGCTTCGGACGTTTTCCTTGCCCTAAATTTTCGTTTTGGCGGCTTTGGCGTTAAGCTGTCTTCAAACAGATGGGCTTCGGAGTTTGCCATCTTCAAAGCACGTGTCTGTATTTTTCAAATGGGCACCGCTACTTAACGATGTATCTGTATATAGCCTGAAAAGCTGTGGAGACATGCCTGGGCATAGCCTTGCCCCTGTCACGTGTACACCGCGTGTCACAGCCACGCCTGCGGACATGCCTGAACATGCACATACCCATGTTTTTTCTCTTTTTTCTGTTGTGCTTTTAATAACCAGTTTTCTCCTGGCCCCTTACAGGTTTCTTTTTTCCTCAGCCTGGGCACAGTTTCTGCTTAAGGGCAACACTTTGTGCATTTAAAGCCTAATTTTCCACATTCAGAACTGTAAATCTAGGCCTGGTGTGCAGGCTCATTTTTGAGGCTAAAAATGCCATTTCAACTCCTGCTGCCAGCAGTTTCTGCTATCAGCCAGCGAGCTGGACATTGCAAGGGCTACTCCAATGAGATCTAGGAGCTGGCTGGAGGGGGGGGGCTGCCCCTTCCCCTCAGGCCTTTGCTGTTGCATGCGACTTCCTGTCAGTCAAGCTGCCCGTGCTACCGGGTGTGACTGTGTGCAGGAGAAACCTCGGCTTTTAAAAAAAGTTTTCCTCTTAAGAACTGGCTATTATGTCTGCCTAACACCTCCAGATTCCCATGTGAGTACAAAGACCCCGGTGTTTACTTATGTTGAACCTTGTTTAGACCCTTCCTTGTTTACTGCTGCATTAGAAATGCTTATAAACATTTTCCTTCAGGGTGACTGCCTGCTTAGGGAAAAGGAAAGCTGCCTACCCCTGGGCTTTTAAAAACAGTTTGGCATGTGTGGAGAAGAAGAAATCCCTGCTTTTAAAAAATGCTTCCCTCCTAATCAGGCCTGGCCATCTATGCCAGCCGTGGCATTTTAACTCCTGCAGCCAGGCTTAAGGAAAGAAAAACTTTTTCCCCTTTTGAAAAAGCATTGCCCCCCCGCTTTTCTCTTTCTTCTGCTTAGAAACTGATAAGGCTTTAAACACAGGCAGTGTGGAGTTGAGGCAACCACCCCTTCCCTCACAGACATGTGGTCATGGGCATGCCTGGGCATGCCTTGGGTTAGCACGCGGGTGGGGGTGGGGCACACTCCACTTCCGGCAAAACATGTGGCTGGTCCAGGGAGGGGTGGCTGACACGTCACTTCCGGCAAAACACGCATTGCATGATGGGAGGGGTGGCTAACACACAGAGGATCATGGGAGGGGGGGGAGGAACTATGACGTCACTTCCGGTGAGTCAGCATTTCCCTTATCTGATCAGCCCAATACAAAAAAGGTATACACTATTACTACTGTTGTCTCTCCTCAAATTCTCTGGAAATTTGCTCATGCAAGAACCCCTGGCTGTAAATTAAATTCAGCAGCTACATAAGAATGTTTATCTCCTTTTCTTTTTCTAGGAAACATCCATTTGTTTTACTGTTGTTCACCATCCTCCTCAAGTTTTTTTAGGTTGCTTTTGCCAGGTAGAAACTTTCAAATTCACCTTGACATTCCTCGTTGATGAAATTGCCAAATAAGTATTGGGTAAAAATCTACTTCGGCACCCTGCCAGTTCATAGCATTTAATAATAATATGCATATACTTTCCAAATGCTGATATTGGACTTATGACAATGAAATTTTATCCTCTTGTGTAGTCTTGAGTTCAGTAGGTTGTAACTATGTGTTATTTGATCTAAGCAGGTCTACCAGATGTATTGAGTTACACCACCATAATCTCTGACCATTGGCCTGAATAGATGCAGCTGATGAGATCTGCAGTCCATAACATCTTAGGATATCAAACTCCAGTGTGCCTTAGTTAGACCTTGTCCTATATTTCTAGTCTTGCCATATTGTCAAACTTTGACAATATGGCAAGACTAGAAATATAGGACCAATTGGCAGCAGGGCAAGGTCTGGGTCAAGGTTCCCTTTGACAGTCAATATATATATTTCCAGTCTCACCCTATTGCCAAAGGGAACCTTGACCCAGACCTGCTCAAAAAAATAAAGGGAACACTGAAACAACACAATGTAAGTCCAAGTCAATCACACTTCTGTGAAATCAAACTGTCCACTTAGGTAGCAACACTGATTGACAATCAATTTCACATGCTGTTGTGCACATGGAATAGACAACAGGCGGAAAGCATAGGCAGTTAGCAAGACATCCCCAATAAAGGAGTGGATCTGCAGGTGGTGACCACAGACCACTCCTCAGTTCCTATGCTTTCTGGCTGATGGTTTGGTCACTTTTGAATGCTGGTGGTGCTTCCACTCTAGTGGTAGCATGAGACGGAGTCTACAACCCACACAAGTGGCTCAGGTAGTGCAGCTCATCCAGGATGGCACATCAATGCGAGCTGTGGCAAGAAGGTTTGCTGTGTCTGTCAGCGTAGTGTCCAGAGCATGGAGGCGCTACCAGGAGACAGGTCAGTACATCAGGAGACGTGGAGGAGGCCGTAGGAGGGCAACAGCCCAGCAGCAGGACCGCTACCTCCACCTTTGTGCAAGGAGGGACAGGAGGAGCACTGCCAGAGCCCTGCAAAATGACCTCCAGTGGTCCACAAATGTGCGTGTGGCTGCTCAAACGGTCAGAAACAGACTCCATGAGGGTGGTATGAGGGCCCGACGTCCACAGGTGGGGGTTGTGCTTACAGCCCAACACCGTGCAGGACGTTTGGCATTTGCCAGAGAACACAAGATTGGCAACTTCGCCACTGGCGCCCTGCGCTCTTCACAGATGAAAGCAGGTTCACACTGAGCACATGTGACAGACGTGACAGGGTCTGGAGATGCTGTGGAGAACGTTCTGCTGCCTGCAACATCCTCCAGCATGACCGGTTTGGCAGTGGGCCAGTAATGGTGTGGGGTGGCATTTCTTTAGGGGGCCGCACAGCCCTCCATGTGCTTGCCAGAGGTAGCCTGACTGCCATTAGGTACCGAGATGAGATCCTCAGACCCCTTGTGAGACCATATGCTGGTGCGGTTGGCCCTGGGTTCCTCCTAATGCAAGACAATGCTAGACCTCATGTGGCTGGAGTGTGCCAGCAGTTCCTGCAAGACGAAGGCATTGATGCTATGGACTGGCCCGCCCGTTCCCCAGACCTGAATCCAATTGAGCACATCTGGGACATCATGTCTCGCTCCATCCACCAACGCCACGTTGCACCACAGACTGTCCAGGAGTTGGGGGATGCTTTAGTCCAGGTGTGGGAGGAGATCCCTCAGGAGACCATCCGCCACCTCATCAGGAGCATGCCCAGGAGTTGTAGGGAGGTCATACAGGCACGTGGAGGCCACACACACTACTGAGCCTCATTTTGACTTGTTTTAAGGACATTACATCAACGTTGGATCAGCCTGTAGTGTTCTTTTCCACTTTAATTTTTGAGTGTACCTCCACATCCAGACCTCCAGGGGTTGCTTACATTTGATTTCCATTGCTTTTTGTGTGATTTTGTTGTCAGCACATTCAACTATGTAATGAACAAAGTAATTAATACGAATATTTCATTCATTCAGATCTAGGATGTCTTATTTCAGTGTTCCCTTTATTTTTTTGAGCAGCTTAGAAACAGTAATCTGTTTAAACAGGGGTACCCAAACTTTTTGGCACAAGGGACCAGTTTCGTGGAAGACAGTTTTTCCACGGACTGGGGGGCGGGGTTTGCAGGCGGGAGCCAATCGCATGGAATGGGGGGCGGGGTTTGCAGGTAGGAGCCAATTGCACAGACCGGGGGCGGGGTTTGCAATTGGGAGCCAATCAGGCGGAACGGGGGGTGGGATTTGCAGGTGGGAGCCAATCACGTGGACCAAGGGGCAGGGTCTGCAGGCGGGAGCCAATCGCGCGGGGCGCGGGGCACGGGGAATATTACATAAGACCCTGTCCCGTTTTTGCCATCCCAATGTCCCGTTTTTGCCTCAAGGAAATATGGTCAGCCTAAGAAAAATAACAGAACACTGTTAATGCATATATACAGGCCTACCCATGAAACAAATATAATAATTTTGTAACTTATGGCCTATATTTGAGCCTGAATGTGCAGGGGTTCTCCCACACCTGAAATATATTTCAAGGGTTCCTCCAGGGTCAAAAGGTTGAGAAAGGTTGGTTTAAACTAACTGATAATGGGAGCTTAACAGTAGTTTTAATCAGTTATGTCATCAAAGCAGACAATTAAACCCCAGATGGTGCAGATGTCATTGGGTCACAAACCCTACTGGATCTGACATGTTTTCTAATCCCATCAAAACAAGCTTCTTGCCCGCCCTAAAGTTAATGATTAATACAACTCTTCCCTTGATTGTGTTAACCTCTGGAAACCCTAGGCTTCACTGTATTGAAAACCTGTATTTTGAAGCAAACCTTGTTTTGATCACTTTTGCAATAAAGAAAGCCCTAACAAAGTTTTATTTCTATTGAGTTTTTGAAATCAGCACTTCGAATGCAGAAAAGATTAAAGACTTTTTAAGCCACAGCTTTCTTTTCTGAAAATTAAGGACACATATTTTTGCAAGGCTTAATTGGAAATGTGTGTGTATGTGTGCACACATACACATACACACACACACCCCAGAGCCTTAAATGCAGGAAAACTATAACTTTTTAAGCCATAGCCTGCTTTTTTACCTTTGCTTAGAACAGGGGTGGGCAACGTCCAGCCCGCAGGCCATATAAGTCCTGCAAAAGTAATTGGTCTGTCCCGCAGCAGCGGGCGTGGTGGGGGAGTGGCAGGGGCAGGCATGGCAGCGGGTGCAGCGGTGGGCGTGGCAGGGGCATGGCAGGGGCGGGCGGGGCAGGGCGGCAGTGGGCGGGGCAGGGCAGGCGCAGCAGTGGGCGTGGTAGCGGCGGGCGTGGCAGCGCGGGCGCAGCGGGCATGGCGATGGGGGCATGGTGGGCATGGCGATGGGGGCGTGGCAGGCATGGCGGCGGCGGGCGTAGAGGGCGTGGTGGCAGCAGGCATGGTGGGTGCCGCGGGCACGGTGGCTGCATTAGCGGCGGCGACTGTGAGGCAGCAGTAGCAAGCTAAAGCCACCTTGCGCCTGATCTGCCTTGCCTTGCAGGCACAGAGGAGCCGGCCGAGGGGGCGAGGAAGAAGATCCCTGGTTGCAATCAGGAAAGGGGCGGATTGTGGGAGGCTCTTTGTTTTATTGTTTTTAATAATTTTTGAGATCAGTTATAGAAATATTGAGAGATCAATAAACATTTGAAGTAAAAAAAATGCTGCTTTTATTTTAAAACAAAGAAAAACAGGAACAACCATTGCTACTCAGCCGAGATCACATGGACTATTTACATATCAAATAACTACATATCTGCAGCCAGTTGCCTTAAACACAAAAGGAAGATTTACAATATAAAGCCTTTACAATAAGAACTTGGCATTACCAAAGTGGACAACGTTTAACATGTGACCACCCTGACTCAGCTCACCTATGACTTATTTGGAAATGAAACAACAGGTAACATTCTGATTGGTCAGTTCAAGCCAGACCTTCAGGCACCAATAATTAACATTCCTGAAGAGGGAGTTAAACATGAGCCCTCCTGACTCCAACAAAAAAAAAATACTTCTCAGCCTGACTTTTTAAAACAGAACTTTCCAGATTCTTTCAAAATCATAAAATATATAACACTTTGTCTCCAAGGCGCTGTAAGGGAGCGAAGGACAGGTGGAGGAGAAGATCAGGGAAGCGGGCTTATCTCCGAGCAATTAACCCATTAACCTGAGATTATACAACACTGGTGGTGGGTGGGGTATGGAGGGGATCTGCAGCTACATTTTGCCACCCAAAATTTTCAAGGCTCCCGCCCACAAACCCCCCCCAGTATGTGCAATTGGCTTCCACCTGCAAACCCTGACCCCTTCCATGCAATTGGCTCCTGCTGCAAACCCCGCCCCCTTCCATGTGATTGGCTCCCGCTCGCAAACCCTGCCCTCTTCTGCGTGATTGGCTCCTGCCCACAAGCCCTGCCCCCCGGCCCTTGAATGATGTTATAAACATCAAAATGGCCCTTGGCAGAAAAAAGGTTACCCACCCCTGGCTTAGAATATGGCTTTGGATATGCTTTGCCCATGTGTAGACCCCTGCCTCTGTCTGGAGACATTGCTAGACATAACAAACATCCTTTGTGTATGTCTGTAGTCATTGTGAGGGGTTGTCTTTGCTGCAGACCTGTTGTTCAACCTTTGCACACAGAATTTTTTTTAAAAAAATACTATCTTTATTTTCCTCCAGAAAGGCCCCAAAGAAGGCATGTAGCTACATTCATTTTTTCATTGCTTTACTAGGCTGCAGGGTGGGTGGGTGTTCCAGTTAAACTTTGCAAAAATATGTGTCTTTAACTTTCAGAAAAGTCAGAAGACTTAAAAAGTTCTTTTTCCCCCTGCATTTAAGGTGCTGGTTTTCAAAACTCAACAACAACTACTACTACTACTAAAGGTAAAGGTTCCCCCTGCACAGTTGTGCAGTCGTGTCCGACTCTAGGGGCCGGTGCTCATCTCCGTTTGTTAGCTGAAGAGCCAGCGTTGTCTGAAGACGCTTCCACGGTCATGTGGCTGGCATGACACATGCGGAACGCTGTTACCTACCCACCAAAGTGGTACCTATTTATCTACTTACATTTGCATGCTTTCAAATTGCTAGGTTGGCAAGAGCTGGGGCGAGTGCGGGAGCTCACTCCGTCACGCGGGGCTAGGGATTCGAACCTCCGAACTTGCAATCTTTGGATCGACAAGCCTGGCATCTTACCCGCTGAGCCACCACGCCCCTACTACTACTACTACTACTACTACTACTTTAATTAGGGCTTTCTTTATTGCAAAAGTGTTCAAAATAGGGTTTGCTTCAAAATACAGGTTTTCAATAGAGTCAAGCCCCTGGGTTTGCAGAGGTCAATGCAATCAAGCCATTTCTTGATGGGATTAGGTAGCATGTCATAGGGTTCATGATTTGATGATCTCTGCACCACCATTGCTTACTTTGATGATGTCACTGAGTAAAGCTACTGATCACTCCCATTATATGTTACTATAGACTATAACTACAATAGGCCTCTGGTGCTGTTTAAAGTTTAGACATCAAACTCTTCAGGAAGTAACCAAATTAAAAAGTGTATAATGGCTGAATTCTGCAACTTGCAGTTCTTAAGAATGCCTGTGCTGTGTATAACAGTGGCCTGGAAGCTTGGGAAGATGCTAGTATGAGGAAAAGTTAATTAATAGAAGTGAATGTGTATAAAGTGTCTCTCCCTATATCACTTCCCAACAGCAGCTAAATGAAACCTGGCACAAAGTGTATGGTTTTCTCTTGAGATATTTAGAGTACCTCTGAGCCTAGTGATTCCATTGAATTGCCATAGCTAATAGTTCCTGAGGGTCCCTACCCTTCCCCATGAATTTGTTGACTCTTTAAATAAAGCCAGCTAATAAAATAGATTCCGTACAACAATGGTATGTTGTGCAAATAGTTGTGCGTGCTTTGTGTATATCTTCAGTGTATTCCATTAGCTAATTCCACATCGTATGATTCTCTCTGTTATGATGCTGTATTGTAATGGTAGAACACACTCCTCACATGCAGATGGTCCCAATTTGCACCCTTGGCAGCTTTTGGCAACATCTGTCAAATAGCAAAGCTGAGAACAAACTTCCTTTTGGGTTCTCAGGGAGCAGTTGCCACTCAAAATACAGAATGCTGACTAGATGGATTGATGGTCTGACTCTATGAGATTGCTTTGTATTTTCAGGGCTATCTTCTTTAATTTCCAGTCAGCTTAGCAATATGCTAACAGATATCCATTCTTAACATCTAAAATGTGCAATATTCTCCAGTCAGATATTGATTTATTTTCCAGTATCAAAGTATACTCAAAAGTCAAACCACTCAGAATTTTTCATGAACTACTTCTATTTCTGGCAGTTCTCATGCTTGAACTTGAATGTGAACTTGTCCTTACTTGTAACAACAATGGTACATTTTTATACTATATCTTTCTTAGCAACTTAGTTCAGCCATCAGTTTTAGTCATTATGGGCTGAATCACCAAGTCAAAAAAAAGTGAGCATTATCTCATTAGCATATGTGGTGCAATAAGAAACCTCGGTGTCTGTTTAATTCATATGAAAGTGTGTTAAATCATCTAATTAAGTCTAGCACAGATGTTCTTGGATGAAATTCAACTCATCAATGCAAGAACATCTCTGTGTCACACCCAATAATTGTTTTGTTGATGGCTACTATCAGTTGTTCTCACTATTTCTAATCTGTTTTATTATTGTTCCTTCCCCTTCCTCAACAATGGTTGTGTATCTATAATACGCCTCTCTCAGGACAATACTTTATGTATCTGATACAGTGGACTGTGATCCATGAAAGTTAATGTGATAATATATTTGTTTTTCTTGAAGGGCCAAAAGGCTCTTGTTGTTTTGCTACGATAGACTAACAAGGCTATTCTCTGGAAACTGTTCATAGTGTTATTTTGATCCTCACAGTGGGACAAAGGCAAAAGGGCAAATGTACCTAAAATATAGTAGTGAGCTCCTTGGGTTTGAAGGTTTAATCTAGAGAATTCTTTGGTAAGATAATAGTACTAATGACAAGGAGAAGGAGGACATATGTTATTGTTGTAGTAGTAGTGGCTGTTGTTAAATTAATTCATTTAATAATTTTTATCAATTAAATCAGGAGAATGCCATTTTTTTTTCGGTCTAAGGGCCACACTTGCTTTTTGAAGAGGTACTTACTCTGAAAAGTAGACTGGGCCCAGGGCTAAAGCTAAATTTGATTTACTTGTAATTTCAATGTAATTCACACATTAATTAGAAGCATTTATTATAGATACTCTTCAAGTAGGTAATATTTTTTTCCCCTTTTGTCACATTACATTCAATGACACCTCTTGGTAGATCTCTGGGAAGCATACCCAATGGTTTTGGGATGCATGTGGATGTGAGGTTGTATACTTCTGAAATAAATGTTCCAGTTTAACTAAGGAAAACCTGCTCTCTTATTATTACCGTGCAGCCTTGACCGAAGTATTCTATACAACTGATATAATTTCTGTGTGGCAACATGCACATTTGTCATTATAGCAACACAACGTGTGTGTTAACACAATATTGCCAAGGAATCCCATAGCACAGGGAATTGGAATCAGCTTAAACTGCTACACTTCAACCAGACCCTCCATAATTAATTTATTATAGAAACACCAGGGAAAGTGAGGATGTATGAGTCTGAGATCAGGGCTTTTTGGTCCTAGCAACTGTATACAAATAACCCAAACATAAGTTTTGCTCCAGAGAATTGCTGTTTATAAGACAAAACAACATAACAACAGTGTGATAAAATAAACAGATGGAAGGGGAGCATAAGGTAACCAGGAGGCAATTATGATTAACATTCTAGGCAATCACAAGGTAACAGATGCTGAGACATCACTCTTACAGATGAAACAGCAAAAGAATGGTACAAGGACAGCCAATCGTATATTTCTCTCCTCTAAACCTTCCTTATATTAAAAAAGGTAAAGGTTCCCCCTGCACATTTGTGCAGTCGTGTCCGACTCTAGGGGCCGGTGCTCATCTCCGTTTGTTAGCCGAAGAGCCAGCGTTGTCCAAAGATGCTTCCACAGTCATGTGGCTGGCATAACGCACACGGAATGCTGTTACCTACCCACCGAAGTGGTACCTATTCATCTACTTGCATTTGCATGCTTTCGAACTGCTAGGCTGGCAAGAGCTGGGGCGAGTGCGGGAGCTCACTCCGTCATGCGGGGCTAGGGATTCAAACCTCCGAACTTGCGATCTTCCGATCGACAAGCCTGCCGTCTTACCTGCTGAGCCACCACACCCCCTTACATTACTTACAATACTTTACCTTACATTACATTACTGATACTGAATGCATGGACCTACATAGGATGGATTGGACCACCTTCTTTTTGTGGTCCCTCTTAAATTGAATCTTGTCTCACTGTATCTCCTATAAGTCTCTTTGATGCCACCCCTATCCCTACAATTTCCATGTCTCTCATTCTGAGGCCAGAGGGATGTGCAGGTACCCTGAATAAAGTATTTATTTATTTATTTATTTCTATTTATTTATTTTTCAATTTCTATCACCGCACCATCTCCCCTGAAGGGGACTCTTTAATCATTGATTCCCTTGAACGTTTCAGACATTTACTAGTCATCAGCATGAGGGCTAGAAAGACTAAGGTCATACACAAAGAGCCTGAAACCAGATAGGTCCTTTTCAGTAAAAATGCACAGATGTTAAGCACCCCATCCACTGAGAGACAACCTGCTGTTAGTCTGTTAGGGTATGCAGGTTGCAAAAAAAACATAAGGACTGAACCTCAGAACTGTGGCATATGTGGCTTGAGTCCTAGAGTTGCTGGTTTTCTGCTTTACTGTGACTTTTCCAGTATCTCAAAGAGCTATGTCCTTGAATCATTGCCTAGTAGCCTTTGAGTTCGAGCAACAGCCTATATGAAGCTGGACAAA
Source organism: Charina bottae (assembly GCA_023362775.1). NCBI lineage: Eukaryota > Metazoa > Chordata > Lepidosauria > Squamata > Charinaidae > Charina > Charina bottae. The sequence continues at coordinate 5,981,770 of JALMGJ010000020.1, forward strand.
CAGCCTGTTCTCCACATTCTTTCTTAACCCCATTTTAGGCAAAATTTATTTTATAGCTTGAGAGGTGAATTATAACAAAGTCATAGGTAGCAAAGAACAATAGGGTTAAACTCTGATGTAAGAGGTTCAGTGATATGGCCCTTCTAGTTAGATAATTACTAACTGGCTTTGGATTGAATACACCTACATGTCTGAGTATGCTATATTGAAAATAAGGATGAGCTATAACAAAATATTTACCATTTTAAACCTTATTCTTTATAGTCTATTTCATTTGTCCTCATAATGTCAGCATGATCTGAGTGGCTATGACTCAAGCAGGATGTCTCTTCTAGGGCAATGCAAGCATAAGGAAGGAAAACAATATTGACCTATCCCATTAGCCATGGGACAGCTATGCACTTGTAAAGGTATGTACAAGATTCCTCCATATAAGAGGGCAACATTTATATCTCTACATACCCTGTCACACTGATGGTAAAAGTCTCATGTGTGAGAAACCTTCTTTGGTATAAAGGGCAGTGGCTGGTGGGCACGATCCCATCCTTTCATCATCCCATTCACTTATGAATGCATGGACACATCCATGAATATCAATCTGAATGTGTACCCTGTCACATCATTCTGATATCAGTTGGGTAGCTGGTACTACCATGTGTATCAGCTTGCAGAGGGCAAGGCTAGAGGAAATTATCTTCTTTACCCCTCACCCATCCACATGTGATATATGAGAAAAGCTGGTATATGTGTGTACACATGTAGTCAAATTACTGATGTGTAATAGGTCAAAATGGCCAGTACATATATTGACATGAGGGAGGGAAGTATGGCTAGGAGAAAAAAAAGCAGTTAAGGTGAATATATATAGTCTGGAAGAATGTCTATTTACCATGAAAATACAGGGCCTAGTATATAAAGGTATCTCCCTAGAAGTGCTTCTATTCTCAAGTGCAGGTTTCTAGCCATGAATTTAAGTTGTTCAACAAGCCATTGTTATTAGGCCACACTTCTAATAGAACTTGACTAATCAAAGCAAAAGTGGATGTGGGAGCTGAGCATGGATCTCCTATTACCCCATTTTGACTTGTCATGTGCATCAGAGGGAAAGCAGAGATACAGGACTGGGTCAAATTCTATGGGGACCACCCTGCATATGGGTTAGGAAAGATCCACCACCATCAAAACTTGTTCCAATTTGAAAATTGAAAGTCCACAATAATTACAGTAAATAATTAAACTGGATAGCCTACATGGATATCTTTATTCTGCCTTATAAACACCTATTCTATTGACACAGGTCCTATATAAATCACAGCATTGAATGCAGAATATATAAAAATGTATTTTAATCTTTGTTTTTCTTATTCCAAGGGGGCACAGGCAGTCATGCCCAGATTTGGGCAAATCTAACCTCTCCCCCACATTCCCCATGCTCCATTGCCTGCTGTTTAAAAGGATGCATCCACCCTCCTGAAGTTCCTTGAATTAATGTTAGGATCCAAGTCATAGTTTCTAGTTTTCTGGCTTTCCCCCTTAGTATTCTCAACCAGGAAGGGTCGCTCACTGTTCTATTTGCCTGTGAATAACAAACAGCTAACCAAGCACTTATGTTTCTGAAGTTCTGCAGACTAGGGATATTGGGATTATGATCATAGCAATCATGTCCATGGTCCTGCAAGGGTAGCAGATGCATGTAAATCCCAGTGGCCTGGAAAGCAACAGTTTATGTTCCAGACATTAATGGCTCTTTTACTTGTGTTTAGCAGCAAGAGATACTGACACAACCAATTTGCCTTACTCTTGACAGAACAGAAAGAACAAGATATAAGATAGTTTACAAGCCCATATAACAAGGAAATACAAAGAAAAGTTCATCTCCAGACATATTCCTCTCTGCTATGGTCAACCCTCTTTTCCGGATTACATACTGTATGCTTGACATTTGAGTGTGTGAGAGAGGGGGAGGGGGAGGGGGAGGGGGAGGGGGAGGGGGAGGGGGAGGGGGAGGGAGAGAGGGAGAGGGAGAGGGAGAGGGAGAGGGAGAGAGATGGCTTGAATTTTAAACATTTTTTAAAAATTGGGTGCAACTTTTGTAGCACATATTCATGGTATCTGTAGAGAACCATGGAGAAGACCTTGAGGGAAATATTCAGAAGCTGTTACAATAACAAACAGGGCAGAAGCTTTCCTTGAGCCCTAGAAAAGGAGACAGTATTTGGAAGAGATTCAAGCTGCCTCCTCCCTGACTCACTGGGGTATAAGAGGGAGGGGAGGAAAATAACAATCTGACTTGCAAGCTTATGTTATTGTTGTTGCTGTTATTAGATGTATTATAGCCACCTACTCCAAAATACTCTGGGCAGCTATATAGCCTATCTCAATAAAGCTTGGTTCTAGACTTCTTGTGGAGACTGATCTGGACAACCTCGAAGGGCTGACAGTATCTTAGAATAATTAACACCATCATACGGAATAAAAAAGTCAAGACTTATAGCCATACAACATTCAAGCAAAGTTGAAGAAACCCTCCATGGATAGATAAAAACTGAAGGAGGACTTAGTAGATGACAATGGCAAGATGACTAACATAGGAAGAGATAGGCATTATGATGGTTGTTGTGGGTTTTCCGGGCTGTATGGTTAGCAGTTCAACCAAAATGCACACAAAGCCAGGGCTGCATTGATTAACTCTATGTCCTGATGTTGCCCGCAGGGACATCTGCATAATTGGACAGTTTCATCAGAAAGACAAAATGGGTGTCATGAACCAACTCCATCCCTTATATATGTCTGTGTGATGACTTGATGCATGTAACAAGGGGTGAAGCTTGTGCCATGATGCTCATTTCATCACTTGCCCCCCTTACCCCATGCAGATGTCAATGGCTGCCTGCACCCTTTTTAGCACCATGCACACAGGTGCACCCACCATGAATATGGTGTTTGTTACCGGTGGAATGTTCCGGCCCTACTGGTTCAGACCCAGGCCCTGGACAGCAGATTCTTGAGGGCCCTGGTCTCCGGCTGCTGCTTCTAAACACCAGGTCAGTCAACAACAAGGCCCCCCTCATATGTGATCTGATCACGGAGAAGGGGGCAGACCTGGCGTGTATTACCGAGACCTGGCTGGGCCCAGAAGGAGGGGTTCCCCTTTTGGAGATGTGCCCGGCTGGGTTTCAGGTATGGCACCAGCCAAGACACCGGGGCAGGGGAGGTGGGGTGGTGGTTGTCATCCGGGAGTCTCTGGTTGCCTTCAGGGGTGCTGCTCCACAAGTGGCCGGCTGTGAGTTTTTCAAGTTGGGTTCCCGAGAACAGTTGGGAGTGTTGTTACTGTACCAGCCTCCCTGCTGCATAAGAACCTCTCTGCCTGAGCTGCTGGAGGCCATCTCGGGGCTGGCAGTGGAGTTCCCCAGACTTATGGTTCTGGGGGACTTCAATTTACCATCCCTGGGGCATGCCTCGGAAGCGGCTCGGGAGTTCATGGCTACCATGGCAGCCATGGGCCTGTCCCAGATCATTCGGGACCTGACTCGAGACAGTGGCCTCATGCCGGACTTGGTTTTCTTGTCAGAGCAGTGGCAATGTGACCTGAGGGGAGAATTACATCAGTACCCATTGTCATGGTCAGATCACGCCCTGGTGGCCTTGAGATTCTCTTATGCCGCCCCCCTCCACAGGAAGGTTGGACCCATTAGATTGGTCCGCCCATGGCAATTGATGGACCCGGTAGGGTTCCAGAGGGAGCTGGTGGTTATACCCGAGGATCTGCTGCATGGTCCGGCGGGGGCCCTGGCCGCAGCCTGGAATAGGGAGGCGGCCAGGGCCTTGGCCAGGATTGCACCTGTGCGACCTCTCTTGCCCCATTCAACCCAACACTCCCGGTGGTTCACGGAGGAGCCAAGGGTTTTGAAGAGGGTTAAGAGACGTCTAGAGCGCTGCTGGAGGAAGACAAAGACCGAATCCGACCAAACACAAGCTAGAGCCGCTGTTAAGGCCTACCTTGTGGTGGTAAGAGCGGCAAAACGTCAATATTTCTCCGCTCTTATTGTGTTCGCAGAATGCCACCTGACGGTCCTGTTTAAGATCACTTGGTTCCTTTTGGGGAAGGTGGGCCTGGTGACCCACCTACAGGGCCATGCGGGGGAGTTTTCTGAGCATCTGCAAGTTAAAATCGCTTGCATTCGTTCTAAGCTGGACTCTAAGCATGAGCCATGGTCTGAGGAGATGCCTAGGGAACGTACTTGCCTAGTTATCTGGGAACAGTTCAATCCTGTTGTACCTAAGGAAGTGGACAGGATCCTCCAAACTGTAAATGCCACCACCTGTCATCTAGATCCATGCCCCTCCTGGCTGGTGAAGGCAGCCCAGGAGGTGACATGTGCTTGGGTCCAGGTCATGGTTAATACATCCTTGAGAGAGGGGGTGTTTCTGGCTGCCTTTAAGGAGGTGCTGGTGCACCCCCTCCTCAAGAAGCCATCGCTGGACCCTACTGTGCTGGACAACTTTCGTACAGTCTCCCACCTCCCCATTTTAGGGAAGGTGGTTGATAAGGTGGTGGCGTTGCAACTCCAGAGGATTCTGGATGAAACGGATTATATGGACCCCTTCCAGTCAGGATTGAGGCCTGGATATGGGACAGAAACTGCATTGGTCGCGCTTATGGATGATCTCTGGTGGGAGCAGGATGGGGGCAGTGCATCCATCCTGGCTCTTCTTGACCTCTCAGTGGCTTTCGATACCATTGACCATGGTATCCTTTTGGGGCGGCTCAGGGAGTTGGGGGTGGGCAGCGTGGTTTTGCGCTGGTTCACCTCCTTCCTCCAGGGCCAGTCCCAGTTGGTGGTGATAGGGAGTGAGAGATCCGATCCACGACCCCTCCTTTGTGGGGTGCTGCAGGGTTCGGTTCTCTCTCCTCTCCTATTTAACATCTACATGAAACCACTGGGTGAGATCATCCATCACCATGGGACGAGGTATCATCAGTATGCTGATGATACCCAGTTATACATCTCCGTCCCGGGTTAAGTAAATAATGCGGTGACTGCCCTTTCCCGGTGCCTGGAGGATGTGTCGGTCTGGATGGGGAACAACAGGCTTCGGCTGAACCCTGGTAAGATGGAGTGGCTGTGGGTTAATGAGTCCTTGGTATCCAGGAAATTGTCATCCTTAGTTCTGTATGGGGTTGCACTACCCCAAACAGACCCGGTGCGGAACTTGGGGGTTCTTCTGGACTCACGACTTCTGTTCGAAGAGCAGGTGGCAGTCGTGGCCAGAAGGGCCTTTGCACAACTTTATTACCATATTATTAATCTTCTCACCAGTCAATGAATCAGATACTCTTTCTCTTGTCAGCTTCCACAATGCTGAGTTTGATTTTCTAATACTTTGAGTCCCATTAGGTCAAATGGACTAGACAAAAAAGCTACATTTTCATCATCTGTATTGGGGGGGGGGGAGGAATCATATCCTCCTTGCTCTATGTGTTAAATGCCCAAAGAGTGCAAAGCACAGAGTCCTGATTATTGGTCTGCTTCTATTTGATTTGAGTTTTTGAAAATAAAGTTGAGTAAGAGACCCAGTCTATTTCCTCATCACAACACAAACGTGATGATTCCCTTTAGCAGGAATGTGTTTGTAACTTTAATATTCCTTGGTGAAAATACTCCGCTCATCGAAGAAGAAAAAAATGATCAAACCTCAGCAGAGAATAATCTGGCTTTGAATCCAATTCTCAAATAATTAACACCTACCCTTTCGGCTGTGGACAAAGGGATTTTATATTCATTTTGTTGAGAGATTGATTTGAGATCAGCCAGGCAAGGCTGTTTGACAAGTCCCACGCACCCTTCCTTCTGCAGAGAAAACGCTTCTGCTATCTGCCTAATCAATTATGCAGACAAAATGAATTTCATCATAATTCTGTCAACAAAAGGCTAACCTGCTCTAAATTATTCGTTCAGCAAAATAAATTAACTTAAAATCCTTTTGTCTACAAAACAGGTTTAAGCATTTAGGGCTGTCTTGTAAATAGCCTCCTCTGTTAGTTTAGTGCGCGCAGTACCGATATATGCCTTAAGTGATCTTCACTCTTTCTGAATGGAAAGGTAGGCTTCAGGAAGGATGCAGGCCCCAATTGAAGGTAGCTCACCCAAAACAATGAATGAGACCAATGAGCAGCTGGACCTTGCGATTATATCTGTTTCCCCCTCAGCGCCCATTTCTCTTCCACTCTTTTTTATTTAATCACAGGCAATTGGCAAGCGGAGCTTGACATGGGTTATAATTGTAGCAATCCCTGGCAGATCAGCCTGTCAGTCATTCAAACAGGCATGCCTGATCCTCGGAGTTCAAGCCTGACAAAGACAAAGCCTTTGAAAGAGCAGCTTAATGAAGGACTGCCATGTGAATGTCCTTGTGAGCTTTATGTTAATGTAAAAAAAAAGCCCTGTTTTTGTCCTTTTAAATCACTTTCATATTGAAGTAGGTTTTGTGCAGGATTTTTTTTTAAAAAAACCCTCCAGCGTGGCCCACAGAGCTCCAGCCACACTTCAGCAGTGGTAGCAGCATGCATGGCCCACATGAATCTTGCTGCACTGCGAACTGAAGGGAAGAGGGGACAGGCCCTGAAGACCAAAAATTAAAAAGACAAGGTAGAGAGTGATGTCAAGCAGCAGGAGGAAATAATTTATTGAACAGAAGTTCAGTGCATTTCAGCCAGTTCTTTCATCAGCTTATTCACTTTTATCCATATAAAAATCCATAGCTGAAATGAGGTAAGACCAACATTCAACACGATCTATAGTTTGAATCTACAACAAAAGATATCTGTTCACATTAATGTTTTATAATATTACTAATTTTATCTCTAAAATGTTGAATTAAGCACATCTATCTATCTATCTATCTATCTATCTATCTATCTATCTATCTATCTATCACATTATATAGCCACCCATCTCACAATAAAGTGACTCTAGGCAGCTCAAAATAAAAACAATCATAAAGTCCAAATGTTAAAAACGACAATTAAAAGACATCAACAATATTATTAATAACAAGATAGTGGAGAGAACTGATGTTAAAGACAATGCAGCCATCTCATCAAATTGCCATTGCCTTGAGATCCCCAGGCCTGCTGACACAGCCATGTTTTAAGGGACTTCCGGAAGGATGTCAAGGATAGGGCCAATCTCACCTAGGGGGGACGATGTTCCACAGGGCAGGTGCCATGGCAGAAAAGGCCCATCTCCTGGGCCCCACCAGATGAAACTCTTTCGCAGATGGGACCCACAGCATACCCCTTCTGCCAGACTTGATGGGATGGGCAGATGTAATCAGGAGAGGTGGTCCCTCAAATAACACCTTGAATTCGACCTGGAAGCAAACTGGCAATCAATGCAGCTCATGGAGCAGAAGTGTAATGTGTGCCGTTCTAGGGCACACATAACTGCCCACGCTGCTGCATTTTGCACCAGCTGATACTCTTCAAGGTCAGCTCCATATAGGGCGCATTACAGTAGTCCATTTGGGAGGTGACCAGACTAGGGCATGAGTGATGTGAGCAAAGCCTCCCAGTCCAGGAACAGGTACAACTGGTGCACAACACAAAACTGTGCAAAAACCCTCCTAGCCATGACTGCCACCTGCTCTTTGAGCAGGAGTCGCGAGTCTAGGAGGACCCCCAAGTTGTGCACCGGGTCTGTTTAGGGTAGTGCAACCCCATCCAGTTCCAAAGATGGTATAGTCCCTGAGCTGGCAGGCCCCAAAACTCAGAGACACTCAGTCTTGCCAAGGTTCAGCTGAAGCCTGTTATTCCCCATCCAGACCCACACAGCCTCTAGGCACCAGGATAGGACATCAACAGCATCGCATAAGTTGCCAGGGGCAGAAAGTTATAGTTGGGTATCATTAGCATACTGATGATACCTCACCCCAAGGCAACGGTTGAGCTCATCTAGCGGCCTCATGTAGATGTTGAATAGAAGAGGGGAGAGCATATCAAATAACCTGGAGTGAATACAAGGAACAGCAGTCTACCCAAGTGAAGTATATGTCCACTTTGAGGGAGGAAAGGCTAAATTAATTAAATCAATTTTAATTAAATTAAATCAAGAAATTGTCAAAAAGCATTGGGGTTCTATACAATAAATGATTTCCTGCTGGCCCTTGAGATAGTATCTTCTCACCTTCCTTCCTGTCTACCTGTGTTGAGAGTAACCAGTTGCCCCTTCAGGAAGAGAGATTAAAAGCTCAGCTTTCCAAATACGTATATGAATGTATATGTACAAATGCACACAAATACCCTCCCTTATTTTAAAAATCTCAAAACAGTTTACAATGAAGGAGGAAATCCTTACAGAACCAGCAAGTTTCATTGCCACAGAAATATATAATTACTAATATATCTATTGTTGTTACTATCATGTTTTCGTTTTGGTCAGCAGTGGTGGGGAGGTGGGCAGATTTAACTCAGAATCTCCAGTTTCTGGCCTTTTTTTAAAAAAACTGATTCTCTGAAATTTGATTTTAAGTAAGTTGGAGCTAGCAGTTTGGGCTGCAAAAATCCAGTTAACCACTAAATGTCAGCAAAGGAATTTATTTATTTATTTAGAACATTTATATGGCCAGCCAAGGCAAGCAAGATGACTCAGGGTGGCATCCAAAATCATTAAATAAAAATACAGACAAAAAATAACACTACCATTAAAAACCAACTAAGACAATAAAACATTGACCAGAACTAAAATATACTATAACTCATCCAACTGGGAACCTTATTCATCCTGACTCAAGTCTCTGGATTAAGCGAGGCCTTAACTACCTTTCTAAAGGCCTCCATGTTGGGGGCCAACCATACGTTAGGGAAGGCAGGGCCGCCAGCCAGAAGGCAGGACTCCTGGGTCCAACAAGGTGAGACCGTTTCAGCCAAGGGATCCAGAGTTGGACCCTCCCTGTTGGAATTTTTGGGAGAAGGTGGTCCCACAAATACAGAAAACACTTTTTGCCGTTGTCTAATAGCTGTCTGGATTTCTGTAGCTCAGATCTGATAGCCCTGAATTTGTACATGAAGAGTCTCTTATCTATGTGAGCACTAGAATTCCCACAGCAGGAATGCTGAATGTGTGCATTAAGCAGGAAAAAAAAACAAGCAGGGGAAACGGCAGGAGAAAGAGGAGTTGAATTTAAATGGCAGAGGATTGAAGTTGCAGCTGTACCCCCAGTTTGTCAGAGGGAAATCAAATGTGTGTTGTGGCTTCGGTTTGGCGTGCCACGAACATTTCTAACTAGCAGTGCCACGTGGAGTGCTGGGAAGTTTCAGCCAATTTCAAGCCTGCTAAAGGGGCGGGGGTGGATGGGTGGGGGGAGCCTGATAGTTGAAGCAGCCTAGTGACCAACCACATATGAAGCAAATTGTATGCCACAAACTATCATGGGAGATGTGAAATGGTGCTGTTCCTCATCAATGATGTCATACTCATTATCAAGCAGTTGTTGAGAAAACTTTGTATTCCCAATATAGAAGTACTGTGATGAACCTCCTGCATATACATACATGCACAGAGGAAACCTTTCCCTTCTGCAGGGCAGGTGAGCTCTGGACACTTGTGGTGAGATCCAGAAACGTCTCTAAGGTCAGGTGGTGCCTGCTGATCTAATTTGACTAATTTTTAATGGTGTCCTTGATGTAATTTCACTCTGGAAAGCTGGTTTGTAGCAGTTTCCCACTGAGGCCATGGGCCATGAGCAGGGAACGGTGGCCATAGAGGAACTGGCTCCTCAAACTTGGGGCCAGCCTTAGCTTTACCATTTTCCAATGTTAAAGGCAGTATTTCATGATTATGTAGCATTTAATTATGTACAGTCTGTGGCTTGAATCATGTCAACTGGATTTCTATTTTCTTAGTGGAAACGTTTCACTCCTTATCCAAGGAGCTTCTTCAGTCTGAGTAAAGTTAGTAAGGGAATCCTTAAATATGTTTCTAGGCTGGCTGTGTGACCTTGCACCTGGGGCTAGGTCATGGTTATTTTTGAGATGTTTGTTTCTAAGTCCCTTTATCATCTAAAGGAGGATCGTTAAGATTACCCTGCTGCTGTTGAGCTTGTGAAATGGTCTTAATCTTCCTAGGCACAGAAGACAAAGCAGGAAGGAAGATAGGGGAAAGGTTATGCCTGAGGCCCCCACCTCTATTCAAGGAAGGATTTTCCAAGTTGGCATGAATGGATTCCTTGACCCCTCTCTCAAACCACCTATCTTCTCTGTCTAAAATGTGAACATTAATGTCCTCAAATGAGTGTCCTTTTTCCTTTAGATGAAGATAAACTGCTGACTCTGGTCCTGTGGTGTTACTTCTCCTGTGTTGGGCCATCCTCCTGTACAAAGGTTGTTTGGTTTCTCCAATGTAGAGTTCAGAGCACTCCTCACTGCACTGGATTGCATACACTACATTGCTTTCCTTGTGTTTTGGAGTTTGATCTTGATCCCAAAGATCAAACTCCAAAACACAAGGAAAGCAATGTAGTGTATGCAATCCAGTGCAGTGAGGAGTGCTCTGAACTCTACATTGGAGAAACCAAACAACCTTTGTACAGGAGGATGGCCCAACACAGGAGAAGTAACACCACAGGACCAGAGTCAGCAGTTTATCTTCATCTAAAGGAAAAAGGACACTCATTTGAGGACATTAATGTTCACATTTTAGACAGAGAAGATAGGTGGTTTGAGAGAGGGGTCAAGGAATCCATTCATGCCAACTTGGAAAATCCTTCCTTGAATAGAGGTGGGGGCCTCAGGCATAACCTTTCCCCTATCTTCCTTCCTGCTTTGTCTTCTGTGCCTAGGAATATTAAGACCATTTCACAAGCTCAACAGCAGCAGGGTAATCTTAACGATCCTCCTTTAGATGATAAAGGGACTTAGAAACAAACATCTCAAAAATAACCATGACCTAGCCCCAGGTGCAAGGTCACACAGCCAGCCTAGAAACATATTTAAGGATTCCCTTACTAACTTTACTCAGACTGAAGAAGCTCCTTGGATAAGGAGTGAAACGTTTCCACTAAGAAAATAGAAATCCAGTTGACATGATTCAAGCCACAGACTGTTCCACCTGGATGACTGAGAACCTTCATAGACATATTAATTATGTACAGTTATAATAACAGAAATACTTTGTTTTGCACTTTTAACATATTCATATGGAAGTATGGACATCACTGTTAAGGTGAGTATAGGGATAACAGATCTAGGCTGCAAAACCTGGGTGACCACTGGACTGAAGCAAAGAGATATGATAAAGAAAACTCAGACTCCTTGCTGCCATCTAGTGATTGTGTGGATTTTTGTAGCCCAGATCGGGTAGCCCTACTGAGGGCTACGTAAGTTAAGTTAATGTTAATTTAATACTGTTGTTTGTTTTTGTATGTATTTATGAATCATATGCAGAGTTATTTCTGTGGCCTGATTTGAAAAACAGTGTTTATTCAGACAAAGAAAGTGAAATATATAATATATAGAACTGATGAAGAGTTCTAAGGAGAAGCTCTTTTGATTCAAAGAAATTCTGATCTCAAGGTAGTTAGGAATTCCACAGAGAGAGAATGAAAGGGGACATCATTAAGTGAAAATATATATGGAAATGAGCATCACGGTGCGTACAAGAAAAGAAAAGGAGGAGAAATGGTCATCCATTATTGTGCCTGAACTAGCATTACATATTCATGAACTCCAAGGCAATGTATAATATTTTTCTCTATTGCTTAGTTAATAAATCATTGCTTCATTACAAAGGATGAGAGAGAAGCAGCCTTGTGGGAAGTGGCTGTGGCAGATGAACAACAGATTTGGGAAGAATTCTGTCACTGACCATCTTTTGTTTTGGAAAAAAGGAAGGCGCAGGAGCAGAAGGTGGCACAGGCTTGTGGAAGCAGCTAAGCTTCTAGCAGCAGATAACTGTCCCTGATGGATTAAGGTTGTAGGTCTTTGCTTGGCTTGATTTTCATTATGCCTCCTTGACAGCCAGCAGAATGTCTATTAACAAGTGCAAAAGAGGTCATGAAAGAGCCATGCAAACCATACTGGTCTGGCACAAGTTGGACTGTCCGTACAATATATGAAAAATGCACACCTGCACTAACATTTAGAGCTATCCAATCTATCAAACGGATCCTTCAAGGGTCATTGCTCTTCATAAAAGCAGAACAGATTTTAGGAAGGGGTGGGGAGTGGGGAATGATTAAAAAAATGGTTTAGCTGACCTCTATTTGGCTCCTTTTCATCATGACTTCTTGAGTCTTTTACTTCCTATAATCTCTTCTGAAAACAAATCTCTCTCTCAGTTGCCTGCACTAGCTCATTCTTCATTGTCTCTTATTAGTCCCATAAAGAACCAGCCATTGAAAAAGGTGAAAATGCTGCCCTGCAGATAAACGGCTTCAAATGGAAGTATAGTAAGAATGCAACATGTTACTGAACAAAGCATGCCACGGAGGTCTCGGAGAAAGGAAAGGCAATCTTCCATGTAGGTCAGGCTAAGGAAGTGGATTGTGAGGAAATGTGTTCAAAGATATTATAAACAGAATGTAAACAGGGCAGAAAGGATAGTGAACAAATAATATTGTACTCAATAAATCAATTCAATTTTTAATCAATGATCAAAAACAAAACAACCAACCAACCAACACCCCCCCAAACTGACATTTAAATACCAACAGTGTAAAAATTAGGCCTAAAGAGATCCATATGAGCATATCACTCAATAGATGTTTCATCATCTGTTTGCAGATACTGATAGCTACTGTGCAAAACTATGCAACAATATAGGTACTGTAACAAACATTTTCTTATCTGATAGAAGAAAGTTAACATGAAATTAATCAGACCGATCAGGAATATGCAACAACAAAGGGAAGATGAGGCTTCTTCATCTATCATTGTAAATATAGCAGTGTAGCAATCTGTGAAGGATGGATTCAACAGAGCTGAAGCTGTGTGGGCAGATCTGGAGACCTATAAGAACTTTACTGAATTTCCCAATGAAACTTTTGAGGGTAAGATGTTAAACCTGGCTCTAAAGAAGAATCTTTGTTGGAATGGTGAAATGATGGAATATAACCAGCCAATCACCACCCAGGGTGTCCTGTTCATTCCCAGATGTGCTCTGAGATCAATTTCCTTTTGGCATTCAATATCTAAAAGCCTTTTTCCAATTATTGTCTTGGCCTGGGTGAATTCTAAGAGATGTAGCAAATCTACAGAGAGGCCTTATGATGAAAATTTTCCCCAAACCATGAAAACCAACATGACCAACCTGGTCAGACAGGATAAGAGGGTCCAGCCCTGGCAGGGAGGCATTGGCATTTAAGCCAGAAATTAAATATGAATAGCCATGCTCATACCTCAATCCAGCAGCATCCATAGGAGAAGTAAAAAAAAGTCAAGACTGTATTCATTCATTCATTCATTCATTCATTCATTCATTCATTCATTCATTCATTCATTCATTCATGGAGTTTAAAAGGCTGCCCAACTCATAGCTTATGACTATGAGAGGTGTACTTCAATTAAAAAACAGTTGCATGTTGATTGTGTGGCCATATACATCTAAATAATAAACAATGAAAAATACTGTAAAACTGTTGATACAGCTTAAAATTGCTTTTTTTTTTGCAGCTATATCACATTACTGCTTTAGATTTGGTTTGCAATCAAGTCTTATTCCAAGACCTTTTTAACAAGTACTATTACTAAGCCAGATATCTCTCATCCTATACTGTACCTGTGCATTTGATTTTTGTTTACAATTTAAGGATTTTTACATTTTTCTCTGCTCACTTCATTCTATCTTCATTCTGTTATTTCATCCCATTTCTCTAACTTATTGTGATTGTTCTGAATTCCATTTCTGTCTCCTTGGGTATTAGATATGCTACCCAATTCCCGTGTTATCTAATTAGCTTTCCCTCCACCTCCTCAGCATATAATGAAAAGTCCAAGGCCTGTGATTCAATTTTGTGGCATTCCATGCAGTACTCCATTGCTGTTTGATGAGGAGCCACTTATCTAAGTATGAGTTTTGAGTCAGCTATCTATTTCTTTAATTGTCATTCTTCTAGTCCACATACAGTATAACTTATTTAGCTATAGGTTCCATTCTCAAAGACAACAGATAACTTTGGATCACTTTCTGATTGCTGATGATAGAGATCGATGAGGCCTTTGATGCATCCCGTTTTTGGATGGATATATTTTACATTACAATTTTGAACCTCTCAGATACTGTATAATAATGAAACCAGAAGGGATGCAAAATCTGCACTTTTCAAATGTTACAGCATTGTTCAGAAGTAAACAAATATGGAGAAAAGAGAGCATATCTGAAAAAAGTATATGGAATTGCTTTCACAAAGTGCACACAAAAATGCATATAAACTAAGCTGCTCAAAAAAATAAAGGGAACACTGAAATAAGACATCCTAGATCTGAATGAATGAAATATTCGTATTAATTACTTTGTTCATTACATAGTTGAATGTGCTGACAACAAAATCACACAAAAAGCAATGGAAATCAAATGTAAGCAACCCCTGGAGGTCTGGATGTGGAGTTACACTCAAAAATTAAAGTGGAAAAGAACACTACAGGCTGATCCAACGTTGATGTAATGTCCTTAAAACAAGTCAAAATGAGGCTCAGTAGTGTGTGTGGCCTCCACGTGCCTGTATGACCTCCCTACAATGCCTGGGCATGCTCCTGATGAGGTGGCGGATGGTCTCCTGAGGGATCTCCTCCCACACCTGGACTAAAGCATCCCCCAACTCCTGGACAGTCTGTGGTGCAACGTGGCGTTGGTGGGTGGAGCGAGACATGATGTCCCAGATGTGCTCAATTGGATTCAGGTCTGGGGAACGGGCGGGCCAGTCCATAGCATCAATGCCTTCGTCTTGCAGGAACTGCTGGCACACTCCAGCCACATGAGGTCTAGCATTGTCTTGCATTAGGAGGAACCCAGGGCCAACCGCACCAGCATATGGTCTCACAAGGGGTCTGAGGATCTCATCTCGGTACCTAATGGCAGTCAGGCTACCTCTGGCGAGCACATGGAGGGCTGTGCGGCCCCCTAAAGAAATGCCACCCCACACCATTACTGACCCACTGCCAAACCGGTCATGCTGGAGGATGTTGCGGGCAGCAGAACGTTCTCCACGGCGTCCCCAGACCCTGTCACGTCTGTCACATGTGCTCAGTGTGAACCTGCTTTCATCTGTGAAGAGCACAGGGCGCCAGTGGCGAAGTTGCCAATCTTGTGTTCTCTGGCAAATGCCAAACGTCCTGCACAGTGTTGGGCTGTAAGCACAAACCCCACCTGTGGACGTCGGGCCCTCATACCACCCTCATGGAGTCTGTTTCTGACCGTTTGAGCAGCCACACACACATTTGTGGCCCACTGGAGGTCATTTTGCAGGGCTCTGGCAGTGCTCCTCCTGTCCCTCCTTGCACAAAGGCGGAGATAGCGGTCCTGCTGCTGGGTTGTTGCCCTCCTACGGCCTCCTCCACGTCTCCTGATGTACTGACCTGTCTCCTGGTAGCGCCTCCATGCTCTGGACACTACGCTGACAGACGCAGCAAACCTTCTTGCCACAGCTCGCATTGATGTGCCATCCTGGATGAGCTGCACTACCTGAGCCACTTGTGTGGGTTGTAGACTCCGTCTCATGCTACCACTAGAGTGGAAGCACCGCCAGCATTCAAAAGTGACCAAACCATCAGCCAGAAAGCATAGGAACTGAGGAGTGGTCTGTGGTCACCACCTGCAGATCCACTCCTTTATTGGGGATGTCTTGCTAACTGCCTATGCTTTCCGCCTGTTGTCTATTCCATGTGCACAACAGCATGTGAAATTGATTGTCAATCAGTGTTGCTACCTAAGTGGACAGTTTGATTTCACAGAAGTGTGATTGACTTGGACTTACATTGTGTTGTTTCAGTGTTCCCTTTATTTTTTTGAGCAGTGTACATATTCATAGGTATATGCAAGAAAACAGGTATGAAAGTTTCTGCTGGATTCAGAAGCTAAAGGATGATAACATGAAGAAAGTGTTTGTACAGGGAAATGAAACTGACAGAACCACTATTCTTAATTAGGCGTATCTGTGCAAATAATTTGATGCATAACGTAAAGAAGACAGCCCTGTTATAATTCAGCATGAAAGAACCTTCCACATTCAGCTTTTTTCCATTATAGGATCATCAATGAAGTTAGTACAGCTGGTTGCCAAGGACTACTGTGATGTACTGTAGCTTGTCAGGCAACAAGCTATACAATATGATCTCCAAAGGAAAAACACAAATGTCATTGCTTTAAAAGTTAAACAGCTGTTAACCAGAGAAAAACCTCACAATTCATTTTTTCTAATTATTTAGGTAGACAGAAATGTATGCTTACCATAATATAAACCATCTTTTTTCATACACCACACCAGGTGCTGATGCACCTGATGAGTATAGTCTTCTAGTGAACTACGGTAATATTATAAGATTCAATGTACCATGAAAATGGAGATTAGTCACAAAAAATGAGTTCAGAGAAAATGATTGCTTCCCTATAGACACTCTCAGTCTACTGCGCAAACTTAACATCAGTATTACCACCAACAAGGAGGAAGTACTTGAAGTGTTACCAATAGCAATGAAGTATTTCAGTAATAGTTAGGCTGACCATACGTCCCGTTTTCTAAACAATTCCCAACTGTCCCGTCGTTTTAAGAAAAATATCCATTTTGTCCCGTTTTTGAAAGTTCGCACGCCCGGATGCCTGCACACATGCCCGTACGCCCACTTTGTCTGGCAAACCATGGGTAGGTTAGGGTCCCGTTTTCTTCTCAAGGAGATATGGTCAGTCTAGTAATAGTTTGAGTAGAAAGGGAGGCTATAAAGTGAATGAATAAATACATAAATCAGGACACCAAAAAATGTCAGTGTGGGGAGCACAGTGGTTCTTCTAGAAGCAAAGGCAGCTTGAAGAATATGTGGTGTCTTTAGCACATAATGACAGTAGTTCCAATTGAAAGACAGGTGATTGAACCCAAGTGGCTTTCTTTAGGGTCAGCCCAGTTATACTGTACTGTTGATATTTTTCAGAAGGCTAGAAAATACTCCAAAGTAATGCTCCAATGTAACAATCCTACTTAAAAATAGGAATTGTGATGGATGGATTGCATATCTTCTTCAAAATGGTGAGTATCCTACATTTGAACTTGCATTTTAGAGATGTCCCTTTGCAGTTATTTTTTCATTGGTGTCAATGTATTACTGCATAAAATTAGTCTTTATAAAGGAAGGGGAATTATAAATCACCTTGTATTAGATTTATAATTCCCTTCCGTTATTTCATTTATGGTAAAAACAGTAAAGATTCTACAGTAAAAATTGCTATATAATTAATGGAATCAGCTAATTTTTTCACAGCAATTATGTGATTTTTTTTTATGTAAAATCAATTTAGTTAATTAAGTCTAAACAGAGATAGAAAATTTGCTTGAAAATTACATTTGGAAGTCTGAAAATATTGAGAGTTTTTCACTTCTTGACAAAGTTCTGTTTATTCATATCCAATTATTGTCCATGATGGGAACAAAACAAAAAAGAGCCATTTTATAATATGAGTATTATACACCTTATGGAAAGCAGAAGTCATTTTATGTTTCACATAATTAATTAATTAATTAATTTTTATACCACCTTTATTATTTTTATAAATAACTCAAGGTGGCAAACATACCTAATACTCCTTCCTCCTCCTAACTTCCCCACAACAACAACCCTGTGAGGTGAGTTGGGCTGTATACAAGCACCTTTACCAATCACTGTAATAATTATGCCAGAATATCTGGAAAAGTAATGAAGAGAAGAGCTTATAGCCTAAAGATGCCATAAAATTTCTCAAAATGTTTTTTGTTGTTTCAGATTTGTGGAGTGGGGATATGTTTCCCCAAATAATTTTGCACTAATTTGCTTTTTGCTAATGCTACTTGCTGTAAAAAAAAATTAAAAAACACTTTGATTTCTTTCTGGAACAAGAAATTTGCTTCCCTTTCCTTATTTTACTGAAATGGCATTCTTCCTAAAATCAGAGTGAGGTCAGGAATATGAAACAATGCTTCCCCCCCCACTCCTAAGTAAAGTAAAGGTTCCCCCCGCACATTTGTGCAGTCGTGTCTGACTCTAGGGGCCGGTGCTCATCTCCGTTTGTTAGCCGAAGAGCCAGCATTGTCCGAAGACGCTTCCACGGTCATGTGGCCACATGATGCATATGGAACGCTGTTACCTTCCCACCGAAGTGGTACCTATTAATTTACTTGCATTTGCATGCTTTCGAATTGCTAGGTTGGCAAGAGCTGGGGCAAGTGCGGGAGCTCACTCCATCATGTGGGGCTAGGAATTTGAACCTCTGAACTTGCAATCTTCTGATAAACAAGCCTGGCATCTTACCCACTGAGCCAACACGCCCCTTATCCCCCCACCCTTACTTTAGTGTTTTTCCTAACCTTGTAAAAGATTGAAAGAAAGGGGGCTAAAAGGGTTGAAATTTACCTCAGTTTTTAGGCATTAGGTAGAGACATTCTCTGAGAAGTTCTCTGGAGTTTAAAGGAATTGTTTAAAAAAACAGCACAACCTTCCCTCAGAAAAATAGCTACTACCAGAAAAGCCTTCCATTTTCATTTAAAACATTACTTAATTTGAGAAGGGGAATTACAACTTTGCTTCAGATCTTTAAATGTGCTCTCTAGTTCATTTTAAGTTCTGTTATTTTAATGAATTGTCTGCATTTTCTTAAGTTCAAGCTAACTGTTCAAGTAAGCTGCACTACGTATTAAATTGCGGTAAAAACATTTCAGTGAAAATGATGCCCCCAGCAATAGCCCATGCACAGCTTGTGGTTAGTAAGTACATGTCCAAATGCAACAGCCTCAGATTTTCAGCCTCGCTATTTTGCAGCAGATCTCTCCAAAGCTATCCCCCAAGATTTAAGCCACATTTCATGTGGAGTGGGGAGCTACTACTGAAAGGGAACATTGACCATTCTTTCCCCATTCTCTCCATTTACAGAAGTATTTTGCAGAGGCCTCTTTTAAAGCTGCAGCTCTGTTTACACCACGTGGAGGTCCTAAATGAAAGGCAGGGTATAAATCTAAAAAATCAACAAATAACCTGGCCAGCAGGATGGTGACTTGAGCCATTGTGCCGATGAGCTGACAGTCCATCTTAGAATATTACTGTCCTATTCTTTTAAACCCCCTTCATGGATCACTGCCTTGTCGTGGCAAAGAGGCTTGCATAACTCAATGAAGTCAGGTCAAGACGGACAGGTCATGACGGAGAGTTCTGACAAAATGTGGTCCACTGGAGGAGGAAATGGCAAGTATCCAGCATCCTTGCCAAGAAAACCCCATGGACAGTATCAAAAGGCTAAAAGATATGACGCCGGAAGATGAGCCCCTCAGGTCGGAAGGTATCCAATATGCTACTGGGGAAGAGCAGAGGGCAATTCCGAGTAGCTCCAGAAAGAGTGAAATGGCTAGGCCAAACCCGAAAGGACGCTCAGTTGTGGATGTGTCTGGAAGTGGAAGGAAAGTCCGATGCTGTAAAGAACAATATTGCATAGGAACCTGGAATGTAAGATCTATGAATCAAGGTAAGCTGGATGTGGTCAAACATGAGATGACAAGATTGAACATCGACATCTTGGGAATCAGCGAACTAAAATGGACAGGAATGGGTGAATTTAATTCATGTTACCATTATATATACTACTGTGGGCAAGAATCCCTTAGAAGAAATGGAGTAGCCCTCATAGTTAATAAAAGAGTGGGAAAGGCAGTACTGGGGTACAACCTCAAAAACGACAAAATGATCTCAGTTCAAATCCAAGGCAAACCATTCAACATCACAGTAATCCAAGTCTATGCACCAACCACTGATGCTGAAGAAGCTGAAGTTGACCGGTTCTATAAAGACCTACAACACCTTCTAGAACGAACATCAAAAAAAGATGTGGGGTCTAGGAGGCGGGCCTTCTCTGTGGTAGCGCCCACACTGTGGAACATCTTGCCCCCAGAGTTGAGGCAGATCTCCTCCCTCCCGACCTTTAGGAAAGAGCTGAAGACCTGGTTCTGCCGCCTGGCATGGGAAGGAGGAAAGAATAGTTCCTCATGGGGGTGGTTAATTCCTAATTTATTGTCCTTCGTTTAATTCCATCTCCATCTGGATTTATAATTATTTATTAATTTATATATTGTACATTGATGTTTTATCCTGTTTTAATCTATTTTATTGTAAACCACCCAGAGTTCCCCGTTGGGGGAGATGGGCGGTTATATAAATTTAATTAAATAAATAAATAATGTCCTTTTCATCATAGGAGACTGGAATGCTAAAGTAGGAAGTCAATAACAGGCAACTTCGGCCTTGGAATACAAAATGAAGCAGGGCAAAGGCTAATAGAGTTTTGTCAAGAGAACACGCTGGTCATAGCAAACACTCTTTTCCAACAACACAAGAGACGACTCTACACATGGACATCACCAGATCGTCAATACCGAAATCAGATTGATTATATACTTTGCAGCCAAAGATGGAGAAGCTCTATACAATCAGCAAAAACAAGACCTGGAGCTGACTGTGGCTCAGATCCTGAGCTTCTTATTGCAAAATTTAGGCTTAAATTGAAGAACGTAGGGAAAACCACTAGACCATTCAGGTATGTCCTAAATCATATCCCTTATGAATATACAGTGGAGGTGAGGAATAGATATAAAGGATTAGATCTGGTAGACAGAGTGCCTGAAGAACTATGGATGGAGGTTCGTAACATTGTACAGGAGGCAGCAACTAAAACCATCCCAAAGAAAAAGAAATGCAAGAAACCAAAGTGGCTGTCTGATGAGGCTTTACAAATAGCTGAGGAAAGAAGGAAAGCAAAAGGCAAGGGAGAAAGGGAAATATATAAACAACTGAATGCAGATTTCCAGAGAATAGCAAGGAGAGATAAGAAGGCCTTCTTAAATGAACAATGCAAAGATATCGAGGAAAACAATAGAATGGGGAAGACTAGAGATCTCTTCAAGAAAATCGGAGATATCAAGGGAATGTTTTGTGAATCAAGGGAATGTTTTGTGAATGTTTTGTTTTGTGCAAAGATGGGCATGATAAAGGACAAAAAAGGCAGGGACCTAACAGAAGCAGAAGAGATTATTGGAGTGGCAAGAATACACAGAGATTATTAGTGGCAAGAATACACAGAAGAACTATACAAGAAAGATCTTAATGTCCCTGATAAATACGATGGTGTGGTCACTGACCTTGAGCCGGACATCCTAGAGACTGAAGTGAGTGGGCCTTAGGAAGCATTACTAACAACAAAGCTAGCGGAGAAGACAGTATCCCACCTGAGCTATTTAAAATCCTAAAAGATGATGCTGTTAAAGTGCTGCACTCAATATGCCAACAAATTTGGAAAACTCAAGAGTGGCCACAGGATTGGAAAAGGTCAGTTTACGTTCCAATTCCAAAGAAGGGCAATGCCAAAGAATGTTCAAACTACCGTACAATTGCGCTCATTTCACATGCTGGCAAGGTTATGCTCAAAATCCTACAAGCTAGGCTTCAGCAGCATGTGAACCGAGAACTACCAGAAGTGCAAGCTGGGTTTCGAAGAGGCAGAGGAACTAGAGATCAGATTGCCAACATTCACTGGATCATGGAAAAAGCAAGAGAGTTCCAGAAAAACATCTACTTCTGCTTCATTGACTATGCTAAAGCCTTTGATTGTGTGGATCACAACAAACTGTGGCAAATTCTTAAAGAGATGGGAGTACCAGACCACCTTACCTGTCTCCTGAGAAACCTGTATGCGGGTCAAGAAGCAACAGTTAGCACCGGACATGGAACAACCGACTGGTTCAAAATTGGGAAAGGAGTACGACAAGGCTGTATATTATCACCCTGCTTATTTAACTTATATGCAGAGTAAATCATGAGAAATGCCGGGCTGGATGAATCACAAGCCGGAGTTAAGATTGCCGGGAGAAATATCAACAACCTCAGATATGCAGACGATACCACCCTAATGGCAGAAAGTGAAGAGGAACTAAAGAGCCACTTGATGAGGGTGAAAGAGGAGAGTGCAAAAGCTGGCTTGAAACTCAACCTTAAAAAAAACCAGATCATGGCATCTGGTCCCATCACTTCCTGGCAAATAGAAGGGGAAGAAATGGAAGCAGTGACAGATTTTATTTTCTTGGGTTCCAAGGTCATCGCAGACGGTGACTGCAGCCATGAAATTAAAAGACGCTTGCTCCTTGGGAGGAAAGCTATGGCAAACCTAGACAGCATATTAAAAAGCAGAGACATCACCTTGCCGACAAAGGTCTGCATTTAATTAAAGCTATGGTTTTCCCAGTAATAATGTATGGCTGTGAGAGTTGGACCATAAGGAAGGCTGAGCACCGCAGAATTGATGCTTTCGAACTGTGGTGCTGGAGAAGACTCTTGAGAGTCCCTTGGACTGCAAGGAGGTCAAATCAGTCAATCCTAAAGGAAATCAACCCTGACTGCTCATTGGAAGGACGGATACTGAAGCTGAAGCTCAAATACTTTGGCCACCTAATGCGAAGAGAGGACTCACTGGAAAAGACCCTGATGCTGGGAAAGACTGAAGGCAAAAGGAGAAGGGGACGGCAGAGGATGAGATGGTTAGATAGCATCACTGATGTAATGAACATGAATTTGAGTAAACTCCGAGAGACAGTGGAGGACAGGAAGGCCTGGCATGCTATGGTCCATGAGGTCACGAAGAGTCGGACACGACTAAACGACTGAACAACAACAACATTCTTTTAAACATATCTATAGCATTGTCACTGTGATTGTCACTTGTGTCACAACTGGGAGACACAAGCTACTGACTATTTCACTTCCTGACTTTCTCATCAGTTTTGTTTCAGATTCTTATCTGAGTTAATGGAGCTGTTGTTTCGTGTGTTTGAGCTTTTTGAAAGCTAATAAAAATGCTCAGATGAAAATATTTAGTGTTTGGAATTCCCCAAGTCATTGCTTTAACTGACTGCAAATCAGGGAAGGAAGGAAAGCTTACCTTTTAAAAGACTGTCCACTTCCTATCCTAAGAAAACGCCCAGTGGTATGAGATGAAGCTCAGCTTGGAGCCAAATTAAAGGAATACATCACTGCCTTCTTTTCAAACTGCCTCCCTGATGTCATCAGATTCCACAGGTGATCTGCTATGCTCATGGCTGAGGACAGAGAACTCTGTTATGAAGAGTCGCAATTTGCTATAGTGAAGACCGTTGTGCCTGCTCAGTTCATAACCGAAAGAAGTGAAGCTTCTATAGCCACCGTATCTGAACTGCGCTGTAGGTCTAAATACAAATGTGGGCTTGGGTATACTGCAGGTGTTTTGAAGGCCAACAGTCTATTCAGTCTTTACCAAGTATAAAATGGAAAAATGTTGAAAAAAGTTCTGGTGTGTGGAAATATGAATTAATATTAGAGTCTTAACATTGAGATGTACTTAATATTTCAGGCTTGTTTGCTAAAGTCTGGATTTGGTCACCATCTTGTATCAAGATTACTGAATCTAAATCTCAGTAGGCTGGTCCTATAGAATCTGAATAAGTGAAAAACGAGTGGTAAAGCCCATGCAGTGTGGGATTCCCACCACTATAGCCCCTAATTCCCCCCAAAGATATTTCTAAGGATGGAGGGTCCTTGGCAAACACGTCATAGAGCTCATTAGGCTACAACCAGATGGGGAAGTTGGGGGAATTCAGGAGGGCTGCATTGTTCATTTAGAAGTTTTTCCATTGCAGAAGATATATCTTGATCCAAGCCAATTCATACTGGCCAAAAATGTAACTTTGATCTTGCTGGTGTGAAAATTTAGAAAATGATTATTATTGTTTTCAATAATTTCATCCTCAGTATCTTCTGCTCTTTGAGCCTTCACAATTCACTTTAAACAGGCCTGCTGCCAAGTGTCCAACCGGGGGGGCAGGGTGGGGGGACTTTAAGGGGGTGATTTCCTCCTCCTGCTGGGGCATCCAATCAGAAAAATATCCAAACTCCAGTTATGAACAGAAAAGGATAACTTTACTACTGCATTAGAATACCAACCATACAGCTATACAGAATCTATATATTTATATTATATTATATTATATTATATTATATTATATTATATTATATTATTAATTATAATATTCTATAGATTCAAGAATAACTACAAACAACTGTAAGCTGGGATAAATCTTGTGTCCTGCAAATAGGCTTGCTCAGAGCTTGCAGTTCGTTCACAACCGACAGAGCTGTCTGCTTAAAGTTTAGTACATTTCTCAGGCACAGGACATATTTAAACTACCCATGCTCCCACCACAACCCCCGCCACCTTGCAAAAATGACCACAGCTGCTTCTGCAGAAGTGGTTGTCCTCCCTCTTTTCTTCCTGGATGTTTAATCCTCCTTCTGGGTTGGACCTCCCCACACCTTGGTCATCTGAACGCAGCCCACTTTGACTCTTTGCATTTCAAGCCTGCTCTTCTCCTTCCCCCACTCCGTGTGTGGGCGTGGATGGGTGCGGGTGTGGATGTATGTGGGGTGGATGATGCACCCACAGCTCCACAACTCCAAATAGTTCCTGACTCTTCTGAGATTTTATTTCTCACCTCTCTGCTCTTTGGGACAGAATCCCTCCTTTCGAGCAGTCCCCAATTCTGATTTCCTTACTGAATCCAAGCTGTCTACCAGCAACCACTTTTTCACATCCCTTAATGTCTGTGTCTGTGGGAGAGCAAGCTGCTGGGGTAATTGTAGGCAGCTGTGCCGCCTCCCTCCCTCTTACTTCAAACCTCCTCCCAGCATCAGGATGGCAGAGCGACTGATAAATGCAGCTTTGTAACAGCTAGGGGAGGCGGCGGCAGCGAGAGAAAGCAGGAGGAGAATGCAGAGCCGGTGTGTGTGGGTGTGGAGATTTTGCAGCAGCCAGCCAGAAAGGAAATAAAGCAACCGAAGAAGAAAAAAGGTGTTTGTTTTCCCCACAGAGGCTTGGAAGGTCCAGAGGAAAAACACGCAGAAGAAAAGTCCTGTAGCAAATGTACAGAGAATATAGAGGGGCAAGTGTATGAAAACTGCCCAATTAAAGAAGCTCTGTGTACTAGATATAGTAGCAACAGAATAAGCTTGTAGTAGTAGTAGTAATATAAGAATAGTTAGTTTATATGTGTATTAGATAAGGATAGAAATAGTTGTATAGAATAAGTCCATTAGTAATATAGGTTAGTTAGTTATAAGCTAGGATTGTCTTAGCTAGTCACATAGTTATATAGAACACACTTTTATACTGTAAATAGTTATTTAAAGTAAAACACCTCCCCAAATCTATAAGGGAAGATTTAAAAACTTTAAGTGTGAAGTGCTTTATTGGGGGGCTTCATTTGAGTCTGGATAAACAACCTGGGGGTATAAAAAGAACCCGTGACAGTGTCTATTTACCTTAGCATCTCCAAGAATCCCATTTCCTTTGCTTCTTTCTTCAAGGTATAAACCTATCCAATCTTATTACCTTATGGCCTTAGCACCCAAATTATTTTCTTTACTACTCGAATCTACCAGATCTGGACTGCATAATATAGATGGCCACTAGATGGCAGATTGGTTAGAACTTACTGTAGCCCTTTGCTGCCATCTAGTGGCCATCTGGAATTGTTCAGCCCATATATGGTTGCCCTACAATTAAGTAGCAGTCTATGGGTTAAAAACAACAGATGACTTAAACATTTTAATTCTTCTTTACTGAAATGAGACAGAATTGCCAAGCAGGAATTTCAAAACTTCTAGCTTCATAAGGTACTTCTTTCAAAATTTTTTAAATATTTCAGCCTGGTGTTAACCATCTGGTGGCTAACACAGAGACTGTCCTTGACCTAATCTGAAGCAGATCCAGCAAACCCATCTGCCTTCTGTGCCAGGTCCAAGATATTCTTTTAAAGTTCCAGCTGGTATCTCCCACTTCTTTTAATCTAAAATCTGCCACATTGGGAGGTATATTAAACCTCCATGCTTCCTGTTCTTTAAACTAATTAAATTGTGTCTGATATCAATCTCTAAAACTAGATAGCCCATCTCCTTGTAAGATTTTTCACACACCTAGGAAAATGTGGAAGAATGATCTAAGTGCAGCATGGCTTTACTGCAGCTTCAACATAAACTTGCCAGAATATTTAATGGCTGATGCTATAGTATGCATAGAGAAAACTTCAATTGTGGTAAAGTCTCTATTAATTTTTAATCCAGGCTAAACAGATTATGTTGAGTGTGAATCTAAATGTATATCCCTTTTTACATCCTATGTATTTATACCACCTGCTTCATTTTGTAAGAAATACATATACAGTATTAAAGATTCAATCCCTTCTGAAGCAGCTGATAAAATCTGTTTAGAATAATAGTAGAAAATCATTAACAATGTTCAGAAACAATTCTAAACTAAAAATAACAGCAGTCTTAAAGAAAAAAAAACATACAATAACTTAACAACTCAGAACACAATAATTTCACCCTGAAATTTAATAGATTTTTTGTAAAACCTATATACAGGTAGTCCTTGCTTAACAATCCTAATTGGGACTGGCAACTCCATCGCTGACTGTCCTACTTAGCAACGGCAGTTCCAGCAGTCCCAGCAGACTCAGTTGCGGTTGTTAAGCAAATCACCTGTGGTCATTAAGCGAGACATCATGTGACCACGACTTGCAACCTCCTGCTGGCTTCCCTATTGACTTTGCTTGTCAGAAGCTGGCTAGGAAGGTCGCAAATGGTGATCACATGACCGTGGGATGCTGTGACTATCGTAAATGTGTGATGGTTGCCAAGCAGCCAAATAGCGATCATGTGGCTGCAGGGACACTGCAACAGTTGTGTGAGGACTGGTTGTAAGTTGCTTTTTTCAGTGCCATCATAACTTCGAACAGTCACTAAACAAATGGTTGTTAAGCGAGGACTACCTGTACTGTATTTGGCATGCATGCTTCTTGCAAGGGGAAAATACAAAGATGTAGGACCACCACAGAAAATGCCCTATCTCTAATAACTGTAGACCTTGATCATTATTTAGCAATCAAGCCTTTTAATTATGAACATACAATAATACATATAAATGCAGGTGGTCTGCCACTTTTAATTGAGCCCAGAAATGAATAATAATCAGTCAGTGTAATTGGTATAGTATTGGTACACCAATTTCTATCTCAGCTAAGGCTTCAAACCATCGTTAAAGCCAGCCTCATTGAAACAGTCTGCTCTGGATATGGCCGAAGTGTCTGTAGATACAGATACAGATTATACAAAGCTGTGTTTGTCCCAGAATTAGGACAGATTCTACACCGGGAAGATCAATATCATCAAAATTTGTCTGGAGTTCATACATAAATCCTTTCTACAGTAACTTGTTTAAGAAAAGGAAATTGGCCAATGGGTAAAAGTTAATGCAGAACAATGGGATCCTCTTCATTTTTTTCTGTAAGTCAAACCAAGTTTTCCTGAGCAGTAGGGCTATCTTCTCCCACAAAGAAGCTCTAATAATCTCTGAGTTTCCAACAGACAGACCAGATGTGGTTGATTTCAATCGCCAAAAGGCCCAGATCTAGGAAGCAGCTGTTCATCTCAATGTTCCAAAGCATCATGCTTACATTCTCAGGCTTCACATAACATGACCAGAGCTACAGAACTCCTGTTGACTATATTTCATATTAAGATGTAAAAGAAATCCACCACAAATGTGTTTTGCTAAAATGAACTTTATTGTGGCAACAGTGCATTAAGCCTTCTAGTATATGGCATTTCCATATTTGGACATATACAAAACGCCATATATTTGAGAAAAAGGTTGTAGGGTGAACAACTCCCCAAGGGTAAATTTCCTCCTCAGTGGGAAGGGAAGGGAAGGGGAAGGGTTCTCAGTAAAGGCAACTGGCAGTTGGAGCTGGTGGTTGAAGGAGAACAAGTCAGGGAATCCAGGCTGAGCATAGCTTCTGCAATTCTTTCCAGAATGATGATGATGTGGGGTTTTGTGGGTTATAGTTATTCTGATGTTATAGAACATGGTTGTGAGCTGCCTAGGATTATCATGGATAAGATAGGTGTCTGTGTAGGTTTTCTAAATAAATAAATAAACAAGACCCCTTAAAAATGAAGCCCATTTAGCAGTCTGTTAGAACTACTGAAATGGAGCAGAGCTGCTAAACTCATGTACAGAAAGAGAATATTGTTTAAAAACAGAGCCCATGAGCATATTAGAGAGATCCAGGTTAATCTTACACCTTTAGCCCACCTTAGCATAAAGAAACACGCGCTTAGACACGGCAGGTATGAAAAGTAAGTACAAAAGAGTCCTTACGTTTATTCATTGCAGGTACAGCATTTTCGGTAGATAAATGATGTTCCATTTCTTCTTTCTGTTCCCTAGGTTTAATTAACTCTTGCCCCTCATTGCTGGCAAGAGATGCATGTAGAAAGGGGGAAAAATCTAGGCCCATCCATAGCCTAGGATGGAGCAGCACACAGCCGTGTGCTTTGCTCGCAGTCGAAGGAGGAGAGAGAAGAGAGGAAGTGGGAGTGGCCACAAACAGCTTCCTCAAAAAGCATGGAGAGCTTGCATCCTAGAGCAGCCATCCATATGCTGATGAGGTATGCTGGATTTGCCAGAATCTCCAACAAAAAATGGGTCAAGTGACCCGGAGGGAGGGGAACCTAGAGCCAAGCATGGGCAGCATCTTGAGCTGCTTCCGAACTGCATCTCCCGTTGGAGTAATTTTTTCTTGATTTTTTTCCTCTGTAGCCCTCAGCTGGATCCAGCCCATTTTTTGCATCAGTCTTTCTTTTGCCAGCTTCTCCCCTGCAGCAAATTGGATCCCATTCTGTTCTGTTTTCTGAAGTTATCTTACTGATGGGCAGACAGAGGGACAGAGTCCTGAGCCCTTTCCATTTCTTTTGTTGGAAAGTAGTTATTAGAAAGCTGAACTAATGCCATTTTAGAAAGGAAGCTAGTACTTTGCCATTACACAAAAGGGAAAGGGTTACATAGGACAGATAAGGATGGAATGAGAAGATGCTTCTAGCAACAGAGATAAGACATGCCAATTAGAAAGTGAGGAATCAGGCTATTCCTTATTAAGAAAGTTAAACTTGAAAATTCTAGAATGAGACAGGTGCAAACTGGTTGTTTATACATGACTATAAAAGAGTGTTAGGTTGGCAAGAATTTTTTTTAAAAGTGTGTGTGTGTGTAGAGAGAGAGTGTGTGTGTGTGAATCAGGTAACTCTGCCCCAAAGAGTTTTATGCATCAGCTTTTATGTGGAAAATGCTTCTAAGGGCAGCTACTCCAGTAAATGGATTATGATCAGGCAGTCATATTAGTTTATATTTTTGGTAAAAGTGTGTCTGACATGTTTTCACAGTTCAGCTTTGACCCTCATAGCTATACTGAGTTAATGTCAACATTTTGTGAGAATTAAGATAACATTTCTATGACTGGGCTGACTTGAAAGCTAGACCATTAAACATCGTGTCGCTGATTACAGTTACCAATTGGGTTTTAAACATTTATCATTGCTCCTGAGAATCAGGAGTTGTTAGGGGTCATTATTTTTTTCCATTCAGGAGCTCAAAGAGGCACTTCTTCCTCCTGTTTTTTTCCTAGAACAACAACAATCCTGTGAGGTATATTGGGTTGAGAGGCAGTGATTGGTGCAATGTTATCCAATTACTTTCTGTGGCTAAGAGCAGACTTCAACCTGAGTCTCTCTATGCCTTCTCCAACACCTCCAGAAAGCTAGTGTTTCCTCCTAGTTGTTTCCAGATGAGGTAACATCATCCTTAGAAGATGACTCAAGCTTCTAGTTCACAACATAAGGGGGAAGCCGTTGTTTCAAATAGGCCAGGGCCCATCCCAACGGACCAAATATCCCCCACCCCCAGATTCTCTGCCTTGTTTGAACTCAGTTTTAACCTGTTGCACCTCATACACTTCACAACCTGGCCCAAGTGGGAGCTTACTAGAAGGCAGAAAAAAATTGATCTGGGTATCAACCACATATAGATGGCCCACCACCCCACATTCTCTGACAATCACTCCCAATAGCTTCATATAGGTGTTAAAAAGTATAGGGGACAAAATGGAACCCCGTTGCACCCCACAATCTCCAAAGACTAATCTAGACACATGGACATCTCTGAAATGCACCCACTCCCCACTTTCAACAAATATATCCTGTAAGCAGCTATTAGCATTACCAGACCCCATCATAAATGCCACAGTTTTTTGTTTGCACGAATTGCAGTTCCACATTGCAGTTCCATGTTCACTAGAATGTGGAACAGAAAAATAATGGTAAAGTAGCTGTATTAATGTATTGTCGAAGGCTTTCACGGCCGGAGTTCAATGGCTGTTGTGGGTCTTCCGGGCTGTGTGGCCGTGTTCTGGAAGTTGTGGTTCCTAACGTTTCGCCAGCATCTGTGGCCAGCATCTTCAGAGGGCAGGAGCACAGATAGAAGCAAAATCTCTGTGCCCAGGTAGAGTGGCAATGTTCTATTTATAGAGCTAAATTATAGGAGATTAGGTGGGGTTTTTTGTTGTGTTGAAATGTTAACGAGTGGCTGATGAGCGTGATTAGCATGTTCATTGTGAGAAGTATTCCCATGTCCTGGTGGTTGGACTGAGTTCGTTGACCTTTTGCAGGCTGTGTTTTTCAGGACCGGTAGCCAGGTTTTGCTAATTTTTAAACTTTCTTCTTTTTTATTGTAACTGTGCTGGTGTTTGTGAATTTCAATGGCTTCTCTGTATAATCTGGTGTAGTGGCTTTTGGTGTTGTCCAGTATTTCTGTGTTTTCAAATAGGATTTTGTGTCCTGTTTGCTTGAGAGCATGTTCAGCTACTGAAGATTTTTCTGGTTGCTGTAGTCTGCAGTGTCTTTCATGTTCTTTTATCCTGGTGTGAATGCTTCGTTTTGTGGTTCCGATGTATACTTGTCCACAGCTGCATGGTATGCGGTATACTCCTGCAGCGGTGCGGGGGTCCCTTTTGTCTTTTGCTGATTTTAGCATTTGTTGTATTTTTCTGGTGGGTCTGAAGACTGTTTGAAAGTTGTGTTTTTCCATCAGTTTTCCCATGCGGTCAGTGACTCCTTTGATGTAGGGCAGGAATACTTTGTTTGTGTGGGGCTGTTTTTCTTCAGTTGGATGTTGTTTTCTTGGTTTGATGGCTCTTTTTATTTCATTCTTGGAATAGCCATTTGCCTGTAGGACCCAATTCAGATGGTTAAGTTCATTGTTGAGAAATTGGGTTTCACAGTTTCGATTAGCACGATCCACCAAGGTTTTGATCATGCCTCTCTTTTGTCGTGGGTGGTGATTGGAATTTTTGTGTAGATATCGGTCCGTATGGGTGGGTTTTCTGTATACTTTGTGTCCTAGTTTGAGGTCCGGATTGCGTATGACCAGCGTATCTAAAAATGGAAGTTTGCCATCAGTTTCTTTTTCCATAGTGAATTGTATATTGGGGTGGATGCCGTTTAGGTGGTCCAGAAAAAGGTCAACGAACTCAGTCCAACCACCAGGACATGGGAATACTTCTCACAATGAACATGCTAATCACGCTCATCAGCCACTCGTTAACATTTCAACACAACAAAAAACCCCACCTAATCTCCTATAATTTAGCTCTATAAATAGAACATTGCCACTCTACCTGGGCACAGAGATTTTGCTTCTATCTGTGCTCCTGCCCTCTGAAGATGCTGGCCACAGATGCTGGCGAAACGTTAGGAACCACAGCTTCCAGAACACGGCCACACAGCCCGGAAGACCCACAACAGCCATAGCTGTATTAACCCTAACCTTAACCTTTGTATATAGAATCTTATTCAGAATATCAGAACCCTCCCCCCATGTGCTTCTATCATGTAGTTTCTTTTCACTGAACTAAATGTGAGGAGACTATATTCACATCACCTAAGGAATAGTTACTTTGCCTGCCTTGTGCCTGGCTGCCTCCAAACCTGCTGTGATTCCGCGCAGGTCCTAGTGCCTGCCTTGTGCCCGGCTGCCTCCAAACCTGCTGTGATTCCGCGCAGGTCCTAGTGCCTGCCTTGTGCCCGGCTGCCTCCAAACCTGCTGTGATTCCGCGCAGGTCCTAGTGCCTGCCTTGTGCCCGGCTGCCTCCAAACCTGCTGTGATTCCGCGCAGGTCCTGGTGCCTGCCTTGTGCCCGGCTGCCTCCAAACCTGCTGTGATTCCGTGCAGGTCCTGGTGCCTGCCTTGTGCCCTGCTGTAAGAGTGTGTCGCAAAATGATGCATGTCTAAAAAGTGTGTCACCAACATGAAAAGTTTGGAAAGCTCTGCCTTAGAGTTATGTATGAACCAGGCCACTATAAGCTATTCATCAAAACATAGTTAAAGAAATCCAGGCTTACTTTTATGTTGGAATCCTGCTACAGAATCCAAGGTGAGTGCCAAAACCAGTTTTCTAATTCCTGCTGTTAGCCATGACCATTCTAAAACGACTGAGGTGGTTTCTGCTTGTTCCACCTCTCTTCCAGCAGCATCTTATTTAACATCCATCCTCTAAACCTGGAGTGTGAGAAAAATAGGTCTCTCATGCCCTTGTGTGGCCTTTCTGGCAATTAGAAGGTCAAAAAGCCAATTGTGTATAGTGCAACTTCCAGGTGCTTTTGAGCACAGCAAATTCTAGAGCATTGCTTCATTCCACACTATTAGTATCAAAAGAGCACATTTTAATAGTTCCCAGAAAGAATATGCCATGGTCTCTCTTCAGACACAGCAACTACAAACAGAAGGAGGTCCATGCCTGAAAATGTACAAATTAATATTACCCCTATTATAGAAATCCAACATTTTTTCTAATTTACACATAATAACCTCTTGTTCTGGCGGTTGAATTACACCCTCCCCCCCCCATCATATTTGTAAAGAATTAGGAGATTTCCCAGAAAAATCAAGACAGGGCAAAATATGTGACTTCAGAGTCAGCCAGATAATAGACTCTGTTCATGAAATGGACCTTCCTTTTCCTAACTTCTCTCCTGCAGACCTTTTGTGCCTCACAGGTCTACTCTGAAGGATGAATGAGGATAGAAGAAATTGGTTCCCTCCCTCTTCCCCTAACATAAGCCATTCAGTCATAGGAGAAGTTAATTGGATGCCAAATTACATTCTCACTAGCCATATTGCTTCCATTGCCTGTCAGTATAAACTCTAAATTATCCTGGATTAGGTAAATATGGGTAGTAAATTCAAAGAGTTTATGTCTACAGAGTACGGCATTCAATCAGCTAACAAAAAGAATAACAGATGAGGTATGAAAGATCTAGCTTGACCTTGGTCCATCATAGTCAAGGATTTCTATACAATAAGCAATCAAGAATAGTTTAAGATGGTTGAATTCTATTCTTATTCTGCAGACAGGCAGCTGCTTTTTTGGTATATAATAATGGGAGTTCAGTGACTTTTTTCAACATTTACCAATCATACAATTCCAGAGAGAGTAATTATGCGAAATAGACATTAGTTTGCTGTCAGTAATTTGCTGAGTTTGCCATCACAGAACATTTGAAGATGTCACATTCTTTCTGTACTGCACTCAACCTGACAACTATGTAGAAGCAAATGTCAAAATCTCCAAGAAAACAAAGACACTCATTGGCCTCATTAGCTATGGAAATATAATGAAATAAGCCCAGCATAAAAGCAAATTAATAGGAACAAAATCAATAGTGACATCAACAAGCAAGATTGGACTATGATAAAAGAAAAACACTCAAACACCAAATAGAATACAACCAGAGAAACAGAGTCATAGAGTTGGAAGCAAGTCATCTAGTCCAACCCCCTGCTTGGGCAGGACCCATTACAGCATCTCTCAAAAATGACTATCCAGCTTCTGTTTGAAAACCTCCGGTGAAGGAGAATTCACCACTTGAATCATATAGTGATAATTCACTATATGATTCACCAACCGGCAGCTCATATGCTCAGGAAGTTCCTCCTGACATCTATCATGAACCAAGTTTCTTGTAGTTTTAACTCTTTGGTACTGGTTCTACACTCTGGAGCAATAGAGAGTAAGTCTACACTCTCTTATATGTGAGTATTTGAAGATTCCTATCATATCTCCTCTCAGTCATCTCTTTTATAGGCAATTCCTTTAACTGTTCATCATAGAGCTTGGTTTCCAGATCCTTCACTATTGGATAGCCCTCTTCTGAATTTGCTCAGATTGTCACTGTCCTTTTTGAACTGTGGTGTCCAGCATTGACACAGGGACAGGACCAGGGCAGAGTAGAGTGGAACAATTATTCTCTACAATGTTCCTGTTAATGTACCTCAAGATAGCATTTGCCTTTTTAGCAGCTTCAACAAACTGTCAGTTCAAGTGTCACTTGTGGTTGACAAAGACATCCAGTTCCTTTTCCTATGTACTAGTTCCAAGCCAGGTTTTTCCCATCCTGCACTTATACCTTTAGTTTGTTTGTTTGTTTGTTTTTCTTACCCAGATGTAGAACTTACATTTTTCCCTGTTCATTTTATGCCCACTGCTCAAGCCTATTTAGTTCTTTTTTAATCTTTCTTTCATCTAAAATATTAGACACCCTACCCAGGTTTGGATCATCTGCAAACTCAACTCCCTAATCCAAGTCACTGATAATATTGAACAGCATGGAGTTCAGGAAAGAGCCCTGTGGCACTCCACTTGGTTCTTCCTTCCCAGCTGAAGGAGAGCCCTTAACAAGCATGCTTTGGGTGAAGTCATTAAATGTTGAATTATTCCCTGTGTTAATGGAGAGAGAAAGTCTTCTCCTAAACTGCAAAATATTTAGAGGTGTCTTTTATGGAACTGCATGTTCTCCCACTTTTTCTTCACGTTTTTGGGTTTTTCAGTTTCATTATTTATATTCAAAAGATTAAATATGTACAATTTTATGATTTTTTAGTTTAGTTTGAGTTTAATTTTTTTCCCAACTTTACTAAGAAATCATTCTATTGAATGGTGAGGTTACACTGAATATTGTATTATGGGGGCATTGGATAAGTTGTCTATATCGACAGTTAATTTTGGTATTGATTCATATTAATATATAAAGCAAAATTTTAGAGATTATTCATCAGATGTTTACATGTACAGGTGCAGACTCTTGGACAAAGATAAAAAAAAGAAAAAGGTAAAGGTTCCCCCCAAGATGCTTCTGCAGTCATGTGGCTGGCATGACATGCGCGGAACGCTGTTACCTTCCCACCGAAGTGGTACCTATTCATCTACTTGCATTTGCATGCTTTCGAATTGCTAGACAAAGATTGCTTGGACAAAGATGATGCTAGACAAATATACCTAATATGGGTGGGCCTGCAGGGCCCATGGACAGGTGCTACGGAGTGCGGGTGTGTTGGTGGGGGCTGGGGATGGGCCAGTGGGGGTCACAGGCAGGCAGGGGGCTGCTGTGGGTGGGCATGTTACAGAATGCAGGCAGGTGGGTGTATGCTATGGAGTACTCCATAGTGCGGCTCCTCGGGAGAAAAAGTGGCAGGAGCAACTAATGGGAGTGACTTGCAACCTTCCCTGCTGGCTTCCCCATTGACTTTGCTTTTGAGAAACCAGCAGGGAAGGTCACAAATGGCGATCATGTGACCCTGGAATGCTGCAACTGTTGTAAGTGTGAGCCGATTGCCAAGTGCCCAAATCACGATCATGTGACTGTGGGGGTGCTGCGACAGCTGTAACTTCAAGGACCAATTGTAAGTACCATTCATTCAGTGCTGTCATAACTTTGAATGGTTGCTGAATGAGCAGTCATAACCTACGAGTGGAGGCAGTGGTCTCCTACCTGTAGGAGAATAGTGTGAGGAACATTTATAAATTGTGGCTGTTTATTATAAATATATCCTGAAGTTCTTATCACAAAAGTCTACTTAAAAAGTTACAGATATGGTGGAGAGTTAGGTTTTGGTGGGAAATTTAATTCCCTGGAGAGGTAAAAGAAGGGGGGAAAGCTAAAACAAATTGCAGCTAAAATATACAGAAAGAAGGAGTTGTCTAGTAATTTGAATTTGGATTAGTACTATATCTAATATGTGAAAAATTGATTAATTGATTGATTATGTGCCATAAAGTTGGTGTCAACTCTTAGCAGCCATATAGACAGATTTTCTCCATGACAATCTGTTCTTAACCTGTCTTTCGGCTCTTCCAACAGTGCACTCATTGCCACTGTAACTAAGTCCATCCACCTTGCTAATGGTCATCCTCTTCTTCTCTTTCCTTACATCTTTCCCAGCATAAGAGCCTTCTCCAGAGAGCTGGGTCTTCACATAATGTGTCCAAAGTAGGATAATTTGAGCCTGGTCATTTGTGCCTCTAGTGAGAACTCTGGGTTGATTTGTTTGATGATCCATTTATTTGTTTTCTTGGCTGTCCACAGTATTCTCAGGAGTCTTCTCCAACACCAAAGTTCAAAGTTGTCAATACACTTCCTCTCCTGCTTCTTCAAAGTCCAACTTTCACTTCCACAGAGTGTCATAGGGAATACATTGCTTGCACTGTTCTGATCTTTGTAGGCATCTGAATATCTTTTCCAAGGTCTTCATGGCTGCTCTACCAAGTACTAGTCTGCGGCATATTTCTTGACTGCTTGTTCCTGTACTATGGATGATTGATCCTAAAAAGCAGAAGCTATCTACCACTTCAATATCTTGATATACACTCCCAATGGTCTTCATTCCTCCCTCCCAGGAAGACACACACACACACACACACACACACACACTGCTATAATGAGGCAGCATGGCAAGACTTGGGGGGATGTGAAAAATAAAGCAATATAATCATGAAAGCTATTATTATGGGAATTAAAACTCTACACGCTAAATATATTTCTCAACAAATGGCAACATTACTACTATGGCTTAGCAATATTCTAGGAGTAGCCAGAAGAAAATCTAGCTGTTTCATTAGTAAAAGACTAAGAACAGGATTATGCAAAAATCCCACATTTCTTTTTATCTATCATATACTACGATAATTTGGAAGAAAACTGCATTTAATTAAAACAAACTAGGCAGCCTTTATTAATTAATTGACAATGTGAGCAAATTTCTTTAAGGAAATAAAGCATTGGAGAAAAGGTGAAATGGATATGTGAAATCTAAGCACAGTTAGCTAGCCAAGTCTGCCTAGTTTGACAGTAAGAGAAAGTGAAAAGACATAGGAAAGCAAAGGAGTGTATCACTGATATGCAAAATGTGCATACACAAAGTAATGAAACTGATTGATATTGCTCAGAGTGGATGATTCAAGAGAATATTGTCTCTCCTATGAATGGAAACGAAAATAATTATTTGAGAGACTTCAAGTCAGTATTATGATTGTTTTGTAGATTTTTTAAAATACGAACACTTCATTTAAATACTTCATCTAAAAGCAATAGCTGGGCAATACCTTTATTAGGCTCAACAGACATTTTGTACAAAATGTGCTCAAGCTTTCAGGTTTTCCAGAACACTTGGTAAGGCCAAATGCTATGGAAATAGATCCTGGTTTGTTCATTTGTTCATTTGGTTTTTTTAATGTCTTGCCTGCTGAAGAATTTGGGAGACCACAAACCTTATATATTCTTTTGTGTTCCTTTCACTGACCCTAGTAAAGGCAGTGTCCAGCTATGGATTTGGGCATTATCTTTTCCCCTGAGCCAACATTGATCTGACTGGGGCCCTAGAAGCGAATGGCTCATAAGAACAAGAGTCCCAACACCGAAGGGAAAAATCCAGCCCTGGATTCCTTTCTGCCTCCCAAGAAGTCTCCAAAAGGGGACATAGTGGGGTGGCACAGGATGCAGGTAGCTTGGATTTACTACGCATGGCAGAAATTTGCCATTTCATAACCCATTGACAATGAGAGAGGCTTTGTGAAAGCTGCATTGACTTCAGGATGCGGATGCAAAAATATCTCTGTTTTCACTCCAACTGCTTTCAAGGCATATAAAACATTGGAGCCCTCTGCCCCAAACAAAAAAGTTTGTTTCAAATTTGAAACCAAATCTTGATCAACTCCTACAAAAGAGAGAAAGAGAAAAAGCCTATGATTTAAAAGATGGGCTTGGCTATTTCTAAATAGGGTTCAATTCAGTATCCCATTACCTTTTCCCCACTTAATGTTTTTTGCTTCCCTTAATCCCTGTGCCAAACTGACTTTCGGGTTTCCTTAAAAAAATGACACTGATCTAAAATATTTTAACTGATACTCAGGAGTTAGAATGTTGATCAAAAATCCATCATCAGTACTAACAAATATCAATTGAAGTGCTTGAGTTATGTCACAGTAACTCAAGCAGAGTGATTATTTTTTTAAAAAAAAATTACAGTGCTGTTTTTAACCAGTCTTATTCGAACAGGTAATTCCCTGCTCAATTTCACCCTCCAAAATCACAGAACAGTAGTTGCTTTCAGCAATGCCTTGCCTTAATACTTTCTTTTTAACCCTCTGGGGCATGTGGGGATTGGATTTTTTTTGTTTGTTTGTAAAACCAACATACCAGTCTGAGAGACAAATCTGAAGACCATCCTTTACCATCCATATCTGTTCCAGAACATAACAAGAACTTGAATCATGTACATGTTGAAGAATCTTTTGACTTGTGAATTTTTATCTTGTGACTGTGCATACAACAATCTCTTCAGAACCAAATAGTTCATTATCACAGACAAGACTCAAAATGTTCAAATGATAGCATTTGGGGAAATTAACAAGCAAATTGTAATGCATAATTAATTAGCTCACACAGAATACAAGATTAAAAGACAAGTAAAAAATAAGGCCCAAGAGTAAATGCAAGCAACATAGGTGAGAAATGGAGAAAAAAATGGGTTTGAGAATGTAGGCAGTGATTACATGAGCCTGACTGAAACCCTCAGTAAATTGAGCAAGGATTGCTAGAGAGACTAGGATTAGCCAAATATGCAGATTAATGCAGGCTTCCCTTTATGGAAGAACAGTTCAGCCTATTTTTTTTACCATCTGATTAAATAAGGAAACGCTTGAAACAATACACCGAATAACTTCCATAATTCCTCTGACACCATTCAGAAAATGCTAATTTCTCTAGCTCCTTCCAGAATTTAAATGGAGTTTGTCATCCATTTAAATTAGAATCTCAGAAATTAAGTTAAGTGGGAAATTATATGCATATACAGTACATAGAACAACAACAAAAAAGAGATTTTTTAAACACCTCATCTATTGCAACAGTGATTAACACCATTTTTTTCCTTTAGATTCTCAACTTATTTTAGTTTGGTTCGATTATTGTTAGCCAGCTTGGATTGTTTAATGGGAAGAGAGAAGATATGACAAAAAAGAATGTAACTCGTAAGTATGGGATTGAACCCAACCTTTTGAAGGCCAAGATCCAATTACTGTTCTTTAGACCATACTATATCTGCAGCATCCCAGTTTTGAAGCATAGCTACAATTTTGCAAATGCAAACAACACTGTGGAAAGTGATGAAGTTGGGTTTTGTTTTGTTTTTTTGCTGTCTCTTTCACTGTTTTATTGTCTTTATGGATTTGAACGAACACCATTTATTCTTTATGACATCTTCTATTCATGATTAACTAAGCAGAGCAGCTCTTTGAATACAGTCCACATATATCACTTAAGAAGTTCACAATAATACCTAAGAATTGAAAATACCCTGTTGCCATCTCTACTATCCTCGCAGATAGAATTTCAAAATTCAGTCAAACCGCTATTGCTGCTGTTGTAGCCTTGTTTTGTTTTTAGCAGATGCAGTTATAGTTGCCGTAGTGATCTGGCTGCTGAGATTCACGAAATCTGAAAACTGAGTCCAATATGATTGTGATTCTGCTACTTTCAGATAGTCTGCTTGATTCTAAAATTGACCCCATGGACTACACATTGCATGATGTGGCATGCTCACTTGAACTGACCACAGGAGCTCATAAAATGGGTCTTTGAGAATCACCACTGTGAGGGAAGAGGGACCTGGTGCTCTTACCAGGAGGCCTTGCAAGACGAAACATGAAAATGCTGAGCTCAGCATGGAACGTATGTAAAGACGCTGAGCGGCTAGGGTGCCCAGACCAGATCAGTGATCTCAGGGCCAGATTATAGTTTTGAACAAAGAGGCAGAAAGAGAGGACATTCTGAGAAGACACAAAGCCCATTCTCCAGCGGTTATTTGAGTTCACCATTAAGCACTGCTGCATAGGAGAGAGGACTTGTGTAATCTCAGCATTTCTGAGGCGGTGTAGCTGTTCACTGCTAGCAGCGGCACTTAGCTCAGATAACTGCTAAATTAAATAGCATAACTTAGCATAACAGCACTTAGCTGATCAGTGCCAGCAGTGGCACTCAGCAGCATTAGGAATGGGTCAGGAATTGGGGAAGATCGAGTTGTGGATGTCATTATGGGCTCACCCTTATCCCCATGCCATAAGCCAAGCACAAATTCAATCCATGACAGATTTTTTTAAAAGGGAAATTGAAAGAAGCTTTGCCCAAACTTTGATTAAATTGCTGATCAGTTGGGTAGTGAGGTGATTTTTCTGCTCCGAAGTTGTTAAGATTCTTCAGATTGCCAGAGGTGGTAAATGCTTAAAATCTTAACATTACCTTGTGGGTAGGCAGAAAAGAACTAGAAATGTACATATCTGAATATGTTTTATGACAAATCTACTCTCCTTCCTATAACCTTGACTAAAGTTTAAAATAAGTTGCATCTTCATAGTAGAGGAGAAAATATGCCTATGGGGAAAAATAGACTATATAAGTAAGAAAAAGAAAGACTCAAGGCAGCTTTGGTTATCACTAGCCCTTAACATCATATTTTCTAATCATTGCAAAAGCTATATATTAAAGATTTCCAGGGGTGCCTCTATCAATAGTCATCCTGCTATTCATTGTGATTATCCAACTATAAAAATCATATCACCGGCAGATATTGCGCCTGAGTCCAGAGAAGAGAATATAACACTGTAGGCTTTCAAAATCCCATAAATCTTTATGACCTCCACTGGCCATAAGTATAATGATGATGGAAGATCATTCCTTTGCATACTTGCACTAGCGGAACCCCAGGAGAATAGAACTGCCGCTTATGGTCTTTCCCAAAATGCAACTCCAAAGAGAAATATCCTACTCCAGATCATTACAAAAATGAAATAGGCAAGTGCTTCATTCTTTTTTTAAATATTTGGGATAACTTCCATTAGAATGAAAGATACAAGATATTTATTTAGCCAGAATGGCCATTTGTTTGAAGGGAAGAAATAGCAATCCTTGGCAACTGGTGGAACATGGATTATATGTGGTGACTGAAATCAAATGGAGAATCAGTTTCAGAAGCCCTAGGTTTTCCCTTTAGACTTTGTTGTTGTTGTTCAGTCGTTTAGTCATGTCCGACTCTTCGTGACCTCATGGACCATAGCACGCCAGGCCTTCCTGTCCTCCACTGTCTCCCGGAGTTTACTCAAATTCATGTTCATTACATCGGTGATGCTATCTAACCATCTCATCCTCTGCCGTCCCCTTCTCCTTTTGCCTTCAGTCTTTCCCAGCATCAGGGTCTTTTCCAGTGAGTCCTCTCTTCGCATTAGGTGGCCAAAGTATTTGAGCTTCAGCTTCAGCATCTGTCCTTCCAATGAGCAGTCAGGGTTGATTTCCTTTAGGATTGACTGGTTTGACCTCCTTGCAGTCCAAGGGACTCTCAAGAGTCTTCCCCAGCACCACAGCTCGAAAGCATCAATTCTTCAGCGCTCTGCCTTCCTTATGGTCCAACTCTCACAGCCATACATTCCTACTGGAAAAACCATAGCTTTAACTATACGGACCTTTGTCGGCAAGGTGATGTCTCTGCTTTTTAATATGCTGTCTAGGTTTGCCATAGCTTTCCTCCCAAGGAGCAAGCGTCTTTTAATTTCATGGCTGCAGTCACCGTCTGCTTTAGACTTTAGCTTTTATTTAAAGAAAATGACATCTCTAACACTTTATAAAAGTATATGGCATTTTAATACTGGCTTTTCCCAATGGGTCTTACTATGCAAAGGATAGTCTCTATTTTAATGTGGCTTCTGAAAGGCTATTACGTCCAAAGAGGAGATCAGAAACAGCTCTTGAATTTGCCATCAAGAGATAGCATCTAAATATCAGATGTCCATGGCAAATCCCTGCCATCTTACCCCAGCTTTATTCGTTCACCCAACTTTCCTGCAATCCCTGGGTTACACACAGATATTGAAATGCAATGGCTTAGATGCCCACTGTTTTGAGGTGGTGTCCATGAAGATCCTGCCCGTGTGTACAGTACAGCTCTCCACCTACCCCTACTTTTTATTATGTGGCAGATGAGTATGCTTGACTGGTCCAAGGAGCTGGACCAATAGACCACAATACTGTTAGTTCAGCTAACAGTTTCTGGCAGGAGTTGCTTGGAAACCATATGACAGTAGTTCCAGTCTTTCCTCAAAGATCAATGAAATTGGTGAGTCCTCCTGAGCTGGT
Organism: Charina bottae; assembly: GCA_023362775.1. Classification (NCBI taxonomy): domain Eukaryota; kingdom Metazoa; phylum Chordata; class Lepidosauria; order Squamata; family Charinaidae; genus Charina; species Charina bottae. The sequence goes on from JALMGJ010000020.1 coordinate 6,024,421, forward strand.
GTCTTCTAACTGGCAATCTTACAAGATTTCAGGTTATGTTTTATTTTATTTGGGGAGTGCTAAATGGTCCCTTGCCATCTTTGGGTGCCACATTTTTTGCAACTCATGGCATGCATCTATATTCTACCCCCTGGTTTCCACAGTGCTGGGATGTAGCCTATGTCACAATCTTTGGTCTTTGGTAGTTTGAGGAACTGGGACTTACTTACCAAAACAGAAAAGGAAAAAAAGCCTGTTTCCCTGCACATTTCAGAATCATGTTTTAGTAAGTAAGTTCTCACATGGAATACCCACCTAAAAACTAGGGTTAGTAATTATATTAAATTAAGCAATGCAGCAGTTTTAATATTTTCACTGCAGTAGCTTTAGTAATGATGCTGCTGACTGAGGAGTTAATGTAAAATGCCAATTTTACCATCTAGGAAGTTAGATCAATACCTGGAAAGAAAAAGATTATTTGTTTGCCTCCATAAATGGTTAAGGATCACTTTCAAAATGTAATAAATGTGACATTCAATTGGTAAAGTGTAACATCATCTGGTGGGGGACGTGAGGGCTCAGCGGGTAAGACGCCAGGCTTGTCAATCAGAAGATCGCAAGTTCGGAGGTTCGAATCTCTAGCCCCGTGTGACGCAGTGAGCTCCCGCACTAGCCCCAGCTCTTGCCAACCTAGCAATTTGAAAGCATGCAAATGCAAGTAGATGAATAGGTACCACTTCGGTGGGTAGGTAACAGCGATCCGCACATATCATGCCGGCCACATGACCATGGAAGCTTCTTCAGACAATGCTGGCTCTTCAGCTAACAAACGGAGATGAGCACCAGCCCCTAGAATCAGACACGACTGCACAAATGTGCGGGGGGAACCTTTACCTTTTTACCTAACATCATCTGAGATTTTCTTAAAACTACCTTTTGCAGGCAAAATGACATACAGAGGGGAAAAAATTGTTTTTCCTTATTTTGAAATGAGTGATAACGTTTTGGGAATAAGGAGTTTTGTCATCAGTGTCACTGTTTTTATTTCAGAAAGTTGATTTCACTTTCCAAAAAGGGCGGGAGGAATTCTCACAAGTATGTATTCCAGAAATCTATTTTCTCTATCTGTATTCTAATGAAAAGAGCTAGATATGCCAATTCATTTTTAGCAGTACAGATTACATACCGTTATTGTTCTTACTAATTAATATTCAGTATGTAAAGATATTCATACCAAGTTTTACTATTATATGGGGTAGCATTTTATGAACATTTAATGTTTAGATAAAGATGATACAAAATGTGCAATTGATAGTTAACTACAAAATCCAACCATTATTATTAATAATTGCTGCAGGTTTATTTAAATATTTAAGGGGAATGAGATAATGGGTGTCCATGGAGAGGGGTGTGAGGAACAAATATGATATCATTCTGCAAAACCTGGCACTTATGTATTTGCATCAGACATTTGGACTCAAGTTCATAAAAGCCAGATTGAATGATAATGTCATAGTGTGAGTGTCATAAAGTTGACACAATCTTAGTTTGCCGCTTATACCTGTGAATAAGGTACACACGAAATCTCATAATGGCAATTATAGTCAAAAGGAAGAAACAAAGTCACTTTGAAATTGTGACAAAAAGAAAATACTTAAGACCATGTTTACTTTTTTATAAAATTTGAAATACACACAAATGGATGGATGGATGGATGGATGGATGGATGGATGGATGGATGGATGGATCTCCTGTGAAGTTTCATTTATCCTGGCAGAAGACCAATTTATTCTTCAGTTAGTGTACTCTGTTCCTGAGTCAAGGAAAACAGTTGGATAATAGGAGACATAGCAGAGGACCTTGTACATCTCCAATGTAATCTGGATGCTTGACCAGGGAGAATGTCCCACTGTCTAATGGTTAATATGACAAAAGTTCAAAAAGATTATGCTTCTGGAGCTGCATATTCCTGCCTTTGTTTCTGGCTTGGGCAAAATAGGAAATCCCTCTTCCCTTCTGATCTTCACTTGTAACCTTAAGTATTTTGTACTATCCCTAACAATTAATCAATGAACTGGATGAGTAAGGATGAATGAGCAGGTCAGTAGAACTGCAGATGGTTAGATATATTTACTATGGCACTTACTCCCAAATAACTCCTGGGAACTAGTGATCCAATATAAGAAATATCTTCAGATAAGAGTAAAAAAACAAAAACAAAAAACCAACCTTGTCAGAAATATAAATTTAGTGTCCTTCCTTACCATGGTCCTTAGTCTAAAATCTCCATCCTTGTAGGCATTTCTGCCAGTCAAAAGCCAGATGAGAAAACTCTCGCTTAATAGTGCTGGTCTGGAACATAGTAACATAAGAAAAGGGCTTGTGGGAATATCATGCTTCATGCTAGAATCATGGCTGCTTTGTACAACCTGGGCTTGCATTCCATATGATACCTTTGTTTTAATTCTTGAGTTGGTAATACTTGTATTTCACCTAAAACAGAGCTTTCCAAACTGTGTGTCGTGACACAAAAGTGTGTCACCTGCGGGGCCCAGATGTGTTGCGTCAAAACCCGGAAGCACTGATCAGCCATCAGTGCTTCTGGGTATTCCCGCTGCGACACACCAACGGCAGCGCGCGAAAATCCAAAAGTGCCGCAGTCACGGCGGCGCGCAAAAACCAAAAGCGGCAGCAGCGCTTCCGGGTTTTTGCGTGCTGCCGCAACGGCGGCACTTCCGGGTTTTCCCGCGGCGACACACCAACGGCGGCACGCAAAAAACAAAATCGGCAACAGCGCTTCCGGATTTTTGCGCGGCGACACACCAACAGCGGGAAAACTTTGGAAAGCCCTGACCTAAAGAATACATTACCTGTTATTGTAGAACCATCGGTAAGCACTGAGCAGTTAAGATTAGTCTTACATTAATGTTTCACCATTAACCCTTCTGTGGTTGATAAAATCTAAACTATCCATGACAGTCCCATGAAATGTTACTATAACATGCCCAACTTTAGGGAAAATGTATTGGTAGGTGGCTAAAATACAGAAATTTTTAAAAATTCAGAGGTTGACTTACTCTATGAAAGGAAACTATTTTGTGCCCTAGTAACATACCTTTGGGGGAGAGGAATACCATTTAAATTAATTATAAAATTTTGATTTTCTAACTTACTAATTTTTATTGTCAGGAAAAAAACCACCCAATACTTTCTGATTGATTAGGTTTTGTATGCACTTTTTAAAAAGGAATGAAGTAACTCTCACTAACAATCAAATGAGCATTTTAGAACTCTATTTCTAATCTCATCCTTCCTTTTGAAAAATAGTACCTTAATCCCCTCTGATGTAGATTTCCTAATATCTGTCCTAATTTTGTACTTTTTATGAGCATTCTTTAGTGGCGATATTACTCCATGCCTCTGTCATAGGAAGCAAGCTGCTGAATATCGTACAGAAGGCCTAATTTGGTGGCAGTAGTTACAGATTCTGTACTTAATGCATCATTCCTTAACTGTGTGACATCTGGACAGGGAGTTTCACAGCATCAAGATTTTTAAAAGGTGGAATCATCACACTTTTTTTCCTATGGTAATTAGCTATAGTTTCTTGATGCTCAAACTAGGTCAGACTGCAGTTAGTTTTATGACATTGACTTGTGTGAACAAACTATGTTTAAACTCATTGCCAGTTCTTACTTTACATATGACAAACTGCAGTTACTTGAAAGCAGAAGCAAATGTGTGAGGTTCCGATCCTGTGACTAATAAACGAAAGCTCCGACACACGCCACTTAGGATATGTAAAAGCTTTATTTACAGCGAGTGATCTGGTTCCGATTCAATGAACCAAGTGAAGCGTAGTTACAAGATCTTACAATTTAATAGGTTTCCTACTTCCCCCCTTCCCATAGAATGTGTTTATCAGTTTCATTCCTTTCTCTACGCCGCTCGGCGCTGTCCATTGAAGGTACTGAACACCTTTGTCTAATCCACACCGCACCATGATTGTCTGTCTGGCGGTTTGCTGCTGAGTTCCTCCTATTGACAGCTTTGGTGCTTTTGGCTGAGTGATATGCTTATGTGACCTACTTACCATGTCAGGGTGGCATGGATGCCAACATGACAAAATGCTTCTCATCTCTATGGAGGAAAAATAGGAGAGAGAACATTATGTATGGAGCAGATTAAAGCAGGGTTCACATTTTTACATTTTTATATGTCCTGTTTTAAGAGGGCCTAGAATGCCTGTCCTCTTTTCCAAATGAAATTATTTCATATCACTAGCTAAAATTTGATATAGAGCCTCCTCCTTTGCACATCGAGCACTTCAGATAAACCATTTTCAATGAACTTTCAAAATATTGTGACACTATCAGCAAATTGACAGTTTCTTCCTGTTAACCCACAGTAGTTCCTCATGCAAGACATCATTTTTTTTCTTCAGGAGAAGCTACTTCATTTTTTCAAAAACAAGAAAGAAAAGAAACCCTGAGTAGTAAATAGTAAAAAAAATATTAACTATAATCATGATAGAAATTAAATGAAAGCTTTAGAATTTTTATGACAACCCTAAGTAATATCCAGACCATTACTGTGTTAACAGACTCAGGATGGTACAGAATTCATAATGCATCATTTTAAAGGTCAGAAAGCTTCAGTTAGTTTAAAATTCACATGGCATTTTGATTTGAATGAAGCTGTGAAACTGTGTGCCGACCAGCTGAAAAGCTGGCCCTAAGGCAGAAGTAGGCAACTTATTTTAACCATCAATTCATTTTCAAGAGCTTATTTTTGGATACATGCCAGGGAAGAGAATTTACCAGAAAACAAGATCGTTGGGGATCATAATTATAATCCTCAAATTAGCCTGCAATGTCAACATTGTTTTACTAATATGCAAGGTGGGGTTCAAGTAATGGGCAGATGCCTGACCCTGTGAAAAGAGATGGGACATTGCCACTGAAACAACAAAAGAAAGAAAAAGCCAGATGGGTGGGGTGCATTACCTATCCTCTGCCTTTACCTTTAAGCTTCTAAAATTATATAAAGATGATCTCAATTAATAATAGAAGTTGAAATAATGTTACAATAACTGGTTTTTTTTAAATGTAAGTTTCAGATGTGTATAGTTTGGGATCTGAATATTATAAAGATTTTTTTTTAAAGAAAACGAATTGATACCATAGCTATGTCAATTAAAAAGGTCCTGTCTCTTTGAAACAAGCAAATGAGATAAATCAACCAAATAAAGATCTTAAATCAGTGCTATCATATAAGCCAATTACACTGTTAAATCAAGGAGAAAAAGTATTTACTGGTGTGGTGGGCAACCCATTACACACATTCTTAAACAATTTTATCTCTCCTGATCAATGTGGATTTGTAGCTAAAAGAAAATATAGCAGACTCAATTAGAATAATATTAAATAAAGCACACTACACTAACTGTATCAAAACTCTATTATCTCTATTATCTTTAGTTGTTTTCAAACATTTGATAGAATGGAAGGTAAATCTCTTTTTTAAAAATGTTATTGGAAATGGAATTTTGACACATATTTATTTCCATAATTAATCAGTAATTAGCCTTAGCTAATTAAACACCTATTTTTTCAAATAAATAGGGAGACCACACAAGGATGATGTCAGCCCTCCCAGGTAAACCAGACAGGAAACATGACAAGATGAGCTAATTCTACTTTATTGTAAGGCTACATTAACAGAATCTTGCAAGTCTGAAAGTACAAATCTCCCACCCTCCCTATTTACCGCCTGAGTAATTAGGGCGGACCCTTCCTAAGTTTCTTCCTCTGACCGTTACTCTGTTGCAGACTCCTTTCTCTTTTACCTGACCATTCCCTAGGCAGCATCTCTTCCCCCAGTCTTGCAAGGCCACCCTCACATTCCATCACAGATGCCCATTTTTGCCTATTTTATTTGGTCTTATTATTAAAGCATTACTATAAAATGTTGGGAAAATATAAGAACATTCAAGGTCCTAATATAGAAAAGAACATTATGTAATTAATTTTTGTGGACAATATGCTTATTTCTCTTAAAAATCCAGTTACAGATATATCTCAACTGCAGTTTGAATGAAATAAATTATACAAAGTAACAGATTTAGAAGCTAATTTTGATAAACCATCTACTACACTAATTAATATTGATAATGTATTACAAAAACAATTTCAGCGAATCATTGGATTTCATACTGGTCCAGGTGAAGTTAGATATTTAGGAGTAATTACCTTATTTATGCAAAAGACAGGTAACCTTGAGTTTAAGGTGATTCTCTCCCATCCAAAAAGGAGTGGACGGGGGGGGGGGGGAACAGGCAAAACTCCTTTGTAGTGTGGACTGTCCCTACTTTGTCAATCCAGATTTGCCAACTCTATCTGAACCCAATCCTGACTATTTCCCCCCCCACAGACACAAATAAATGTGTGTTTCACACTTCTGTGCACATATATGTATATGTGAATATATGTCCCCCCAAAGCCACACACACACGCCAAAAAAAGGCAGAGTACCAAAGATTGGATTATTTATTTATTCTATTTTATTTTATTAAATTTATATTACCGCCCAACTTAATACTGTAAGTACTGATTAAAAGAAACTGCTCGTAAAATAAGGTATACCAAATTTACAATTGATTTCCACCTGTATGTACAGACTAATCTCTTTCCTACTTGCAAAGATAACCTTGAAGAAGGTACGCAGGAGCAAGTAAGAGAAAACCCAGCCCTGAGAAGGAGGAAGGCATAAGAAAGAAACTAAAAATAATCCTGCCTTGATTCTGTTTGGCATAAAATGGGGCAGAGGGAAATGGCCAAACATTCAAGATTCTGTTATTGTACTGTACAACATATTGTACATATGTAATGTAATATATATTGTACATATACAATATATATGTAATGTAATATATATTGTACATATACATATATATGATATTAAAGGCAAAACTGAAGTACTTTGGCCACATAATGAGAAGACAGGATACCCTGGAGAAGAAGAAGCTGATGCTAGGGAAAGTGGAAGGCAAAAGGAAGAGGGGCCGACCAAGGGCAAGATGGATGGATGGTATTCTGGAGGTGACGGACTCAACCATTGGGGAGCTGGGGATGGTGACGGCCGACAGAAAGCTCTGGCGTGGACTGGTCCATGAAGTCACGAAGAGTCGGAAACGACTGAACGAATAAATAACAACTGTACAACAATAAAGTGGTACTCCAGACATGCATTCCTCTCCCTCCTTCCAATAGAAACTGCACATGCACGCGCGCACACACACACAAACAATGAAGATGAAATAAGAGGTTAGGGTAGCTGCACTAGAAAGAGAAGGATGGAGCAAGCCTGGATAAGGTTGAAGCGGGGGGGGGGGGGAATAACTGAACCAGGAATGAAATAAAAGAAAGAGAACCTTCTTTAGGTGTTACAGAAAGAATTAAAATTAATCAGACATGGAGTCCTTTCCAAGGAATGGCTAATTTTCAAAGACACCCATTCACACAAGAATGACAGCTGCCATTTATTCCTCTTATCTAATCAATTGGTTTCAATGTCAGTTTTGATTTTTAGTGGATTCTCCACCACCACCACCACAAGCAATTATTTAGGGGAAAAACTTCTCTTCCTGTAGATAAATATGACATTATAAAGGACTGCTGCCAAATAAGATTAAATGGAATTGTTGTCATGGCAATATTTTCATTATAAAATAACTGTTTAAAATTACTATTTTTCCTAAAATCCTCATTGCATTGATTGCTACTTGGTTTTGTATATGAACAAAATAGTCTTTTATACACAGTCATTAAAAAAAAAGGTTACACAAGCTATACAATATAAGCAAAACCATGTATTACTAAAGTATCAAAAATGTTCAGTGGGCTCAAATTGAGTGAGCACATAATCAGCTGGAATCCTAGGAGCTCTAGGCATTGGAATCCCCTCCTGGTTCTTAAAGAAACATCCACAGTCCTTCCCTCTTTCACATCAAAGCTCTGTTCTTAGGAGATGAAAAAGAGTGAAGAATGCCAAAAAGGATATTGCTATAGATCAGTGTTTTTCAAACTTGGTAACATTAAGATGTGTGGACTTCAGCTCCCAGAATTCCCCAGAGTTGAAGTCCACACATCTTAAAGTTGCCGAGTTTAAAAGCACTGCTCTAGATAAAAGGGATTTAAAAGATATTATTAGACATTTTTGTATGAACAAGATGATTAAGTAAAATTAGGAAACTGAATTAAATATTTAGTAATACTGGTCTAGGATTAGGGTGGCGGGGTAACCTGGGACATTTGTGGTGGCTAAGATAGGGGAGGGGAGGGAAAAGCCAGTGGAATATGGCAGGCTGAAAAGGGTGGGGTTGGGGGGGTGGGGATTCACTCTGCTTATCTCATCCGGATTTGTTTTGTCTGTAACTTGGAACAATCACAATGTTCTGAGGTTTTGGTTCTACTAAAGGAGGGCTGAACCAAGAGGGTTTGGTTTGCCAAGTGTGCTGATACACCTGCAGAGCCATTTGGCTTCTCTGGTAGTCCCAAGCAAAGCCTTGTTGTGCCTGCGCTGCACTGGAACACAAGAAGGCGCCCTCCAAGCACCGAGGAAGGCTGCTGAACCCCTCAAAGGCTGGGGCTTCACTTCCACCAACATGCTTTTCTGTCAACATAATACATTTTTCACTGTAAGTTCACAACATTTTGATTTCAACAGATGTTTCAGACTGGCTTTATTCATTTGACTACCTCTTCACTATTATGAAGGTTCTTGTGTTATTGTTTTGTCAAAAACAACAACAGCAACAAACCAAACACAGTAAAATGGTTTTCTTGGCAACCATCCTGTATGGAAATGACTTTGCCTTTGCTCTTTTCTGGCAGGTTTTTCATGTCTTCAACTCTGGCGATTCCTGAACTGTTAGTACTTCCTCCCATACAAGAACTAACCAGGAGTGACCCCACTTAGCCTTTCCAGAACAGTCAGGGCTGGCTAGGTCGATTAGGTGTTGTGAACTTGATTCATGCTTATTGCAAGCCAAGCTGATGATGGCAGATCTAAAATATTCTTAATAATAAATAAATCCATAATGGGCATTACTGTACTCTCTCCAATCCTGCCACACATCTGCTTCTCCTTCAAACACTGCTGCTTGAATGTCCCCAGTTGTGAGGATGATGCTGGTTCTGAAGAGGTCCACACCTCTTAAGTGAATGGATACAGGAGGATATTTAGACCCGCCTAGCATAGAAGAGAATTTCTGTACCAAAAGTGGGTTTTGACTGATGAAAAAGTATGTCTGCCAAAGTTTCAGTGGCAGTCAGTAATTAACTCAACAAAAGAAACAGGAAAAGATTTTGCATTTGAAAAATCTACTTTATGTGAGTGTAATTTCCTGTTTAACTTTTTTTTAGGATAAAAAAATAGTCATCTATTTGGCATGATTCCAGAGCAACAGTCTTTAAATCATAATTACAGTAAATTTAATAGACAATGTTATTGCTGTTTTGTACAGCAAAGTTGTACATCACTAAGTAATTGGCAACAGATGTGGGTCCCTTCCCCCACAGCTCCAGTTTAAAAAAAAGTAAATTTAAAAAGAACTACTTCTGGAAGAAGCCTTCTTTAAGCACATACATTTAAGAGATCTATAGCTCCCCCCTTAAACTTATCCATAATTGATACCTGGTTTCCCTTTGTGGCCTTCATTTTCTGTCAGTGTAAGGTAGGTCTGGTCTATCCTTCTCACGTAAACTGTGCCTCCAAGAAAATGTGAGACAACTGTTATGATTGGAAAAAAAGAGTCACACTTTTATTAACTATATAAAACTGCAGCAAGCAACGACCCAGCAATAAATCGTGGGAGAATTTGCTGGCATCCTGTCAGGAGCCTGTTCCACCGGAGAAAAAGATCGGACAGACCGTGAGGACAGACCCGGAAGTGACATCAACAGGACGTCAGCAGCCGGCTCAAGGCATCCTGGGAATTGTAGTCCAGAGCCTTAGAAGAGCTGGTTCCCTTACCCCCTCTCCTGGTGTGCGGGTTAAATTACACTCTATACTTGGTGATATTGTATAATGATAAAAATGTGTGTGTGTATGTATGTGTATACACACACACACACACACACACACACACTGCTCAAAAAAATAAAGGGAACACTGAAACAACACAATGTAAGTCCAAGTCAATCACACTTCTGTGAAATCAAACTGTCCACTTAGGTAGCAACACTGATTGACAATCAATTTCACATGCTGTTGTGCACATGGAATAGACAACAGGCAGAAAGCATAGGCAGTTAGCAAGACATCCCCAATAAAGGAGTGGATCTGCAGGTGGTGACCACAGACCACTTCTCAGTTCCTATGCTTTCTGGCTGATGGTTTGGTCACTTTTGAATGCTGGCGGTGCTTCCACTCTAGTGGTAGCATGAGACGGAGTCTACAACCCACACAAGTGGCTCAGGTAGTGCAGCTCATCCAGGATGGCACATCAATGCAAGCTGTGGTAAGAAGGTTTGCTGTGTCTGTCAGCGTAGTGTCCAGAGCATGGAGGCGCTACCAGGAGACAGGTCAGTACATCAGGAGACGTGGAGGAGGCCGTAGGAGGGCAACAACCCAGCAGCAGGACCGCTACCTCCGCCTTTGTGCAAGGAGGGACAGGAGGAGCACTGCCAGAGCCCTGCAAAATGACCTCCAGTGGGCCACAAATGTGCGTGTGGCTGCTCAAACGGTCAGAAACAGACTCCATGAGGGTGGTATGAGGGCCCGACATCCACAGGTGGGGGTTGTGCTTACAGCCCAACACCGTGCAGGACGTTTGGCATTTGCCGGAGAACACAAGATTGGCAACTTCGCCACTGGCGCCCTGTGCTCTTCACAGATGAAAGCAGGTTCACACTGAGCACATGTGACAGACGTGACAGGGTCTGGAGATGCCGTGGAGAACATTCTGCTGCCTGCAACATCCTCCAGCATGACCGGTTTGGCAGTGGGTCAGTAATGGTGTGGGGTGGCATTTCTTTAGGGGGCCGCACAGCCCTCCATGTGCTCGTCAGAGGTAGCCTGACTGCCATTAGGTACCGAGATGAGATCCTCAGACCCCTTGTGAGACCATATGCTGGTGCGGTTGGCCCTGGGTTCCTCCTAATGCAAGACAATGCTAGACCTCATGTGGCTGGAGTGTGCCAGCAGTTCCTGCAAGATGAAGGCATTGATGCTATGGACTGGCCCGCCCGTTCCCCAGACCTGAATCCAATTGAGCACATCTGGGACATCATGTCTCGCTCCATCCACCAACGCCACGTTGCACCACAGACTGTCCAGGAGTTGGGGGATGCTTTAGTCCAGGTGTGGGAGGAGATCCCTCAGGAGACCATCCGCCACCTCATCAGGAGCATGCCCAGGAGTTGTAGGGAGGTCATACAGGCACGTGGAGGCCACACACACTACTGAGCCTCATTTTGACTTGTTTTAAGGACATTACATCAACGTTGGATCAGCCTGTAGTGTTCTTTTCCACTTTAATTTTTGAGTGTAACTCCACATCCAGACCTCCAGGGGTTGCTTACATTTGATTTCCATTGCTTTTTGTGTGATTTTGTTGTCAGCACATTCAACTATGTAATGAACAAAGTAATTAATACGAATATTTCATTCATTCAGATCTAGGATGTCTTATTTCAGTGTTCCCTTTATTTTTTTGAGCAGCTTATATATGTAAGCCGCCTTGAGTCCTCCGTTAGGGAGGGGATAGGCGGGGTATAAATAGCACTATAAAATAACAAATAAATAAATAAAAAATCAACGTGCAGGCACCCAGTAAGCAGCCCCTTTCTCTCCAACCACTCGGCAAAAATCACCTGGCGCGAGTCCCTGGGTCGTATGTCTTTAAAGGGGATCGTTGTTAAGCAGGCCACCCCGAGGGCAAGGTGAGGGCTCCCGGTTTGTTCTACTCAGCCCCACTAGTCAGTGTTTGATGGGCTAAAGCACCCTGGCTGATAACAAGGGGAAGGAGACATTTCGCCTCACCACCAAGGGCCTCGTGACGGTATGCAATAATCCACCTGGGTCCTTGTGCCACAGGGGGCTTGAGGTCCTTAGGGAAAATAGTTCAGGGAAGACCGTTGCTGTAGGTCTCTTAAAAACAAAGCTGAAGAGCCTGGAGGCACTCTCAACGCTTCAGATTCTAATACCTGCATTCAAGCAGAGAGAGCTCTGAATATTTTTGTTTGGGCAGCCTTCTGAACAGGGTGAGCCTACTAGGCAACCAAGCACAGGGACCCAGTCCTCCACCCTTACCCATCTCAAGAGCATCCAGCCTGAGAGTTTGAAAGTCAGGAGACTTCCTCATTGGACGGCTGAGTGCACTTGTCTGGTTTAGTACATGATTTCTGTAGAGCATGTTTATGACGCATTTTGGATGTGCAAATATTAACAAAACTGCCCCCAAAGGAAAATATGTAAATTTGGACTAAAGCCTCCAAATGGAATACTAACAGTAGTAAAAATACAGCAACCCAAGTGAGCATGTGTAACCACCCTTCACCAGCAGAAGTAGCCTTGCCCAGCAACAGAAATGCTGGCAAATTAACTCTACTGAGCTATCAAGAACTGGGGAGGAGCACATGTATCTATTCAATCACAAAGGTAACAAAATAAGTTAAAATAACCAAAATAAAGGCGAAGTTTGCCTTTTATGTAGACCCTGAGCCTAAAATAATGCCTGACTCTCAATCTCTTTGAAACAGGACAGTACCCTTCCCAGAAGGAAGCTGTCCAACCCTTAGCCCAGTTCCTGGGCTCAAGTGCAGCTGTTCTCCTTGAAAAAGGGCCTTCTTATTTTATTTATTTATTTATTTATTTATTTATTTATTTATTTATTTATTACATTTATATCCCGCCCATCTCCCCCACAAGGAGGGACCCTGGGCGGTTCTTCTCTGTCATCCATAGTCAGTGCAAATTGCTGGATGCTGCAGCTAACAGTGACAACCTTGGCTTGCTGCGTGGCTCTCTGCTGCTCTGTTAAGAGGCTACAATCCACAAAGCACAGCTGCCAAGACCTCCAAAATCAATGCAGTCCCCCAAAGAGGTAAATAGAGCTGGATGGGTCGCTTTTAAGTGCAGCCATCCCCATCTTCTCCTTGGCTTGCCAATTCATAGGGCTGGTCCATGCAAACCTGGAGTCTTCCTTTCATCATCATCATCATCATCATCATCATCATCATCCATTTAAATTAGTTTATTTATTTATTAGATTTATCACCGCCCACTCCCCCAAGGGGGACTCTGGGCAGTTTACAATAAAATATAATTAATTAAAATACAACTATAAATAAGTTAAAATAACATTCAAATAAAAGTTATACACATAATATGATAAAATCCAAGTGCAGAGTTTCAGTGTCAGATTTCTCATGGGAAAGCAGATGCAAATTGCGTTCTCTTCACAGGCTGATATGAGCCGATATGAGATTGTTATGTCTACACTCCCTGAGAAGCCTGCTGGGTACCAGCAGGGAGGGGTGAGACACATGCTTGCTAGATGCAACACTGCCACCTACTGGCAGGTTATACTCTGTGCTTAGAGTCTCCAGATCTTAAGCCTGACCAATCAGATTTGAGTCAGAAAAGTATAACTGGGTTATGGGAAATGGTTTCCTTTGCTCTTGACTCTGCTTGTCTGGTAGCCGTTGCCAAGTGTTTTGCTCTTGATGAAGGACTTTGAAGTGTAGCCAACTGGCTTAGTATTTGCCAGGTTTTGTGTTCCTTAAGTCTTGTATCAGATGGAAGCAACACGTGAGAAATATATCTGTATCTTTTGCTTGTAAGCTGTCTTCTGCGTATGTACTGTATACTATCTGCTTTATCTACAGTAAAGATTTATAGCTTTGAAAGCTGCACTCTGCGTGTTTACTCTTGCCTCCTCCCAATTAGCCAGAGGCCTCGACAGAGTTTTCTTAAAACTGAGGAAAAAGGGTGCTCTAAGGCCACCCTAAGGCGCTAGCCATCCCCAGGAATGTGGGACGGGACGGTGTAATGGGGATGAGACTATGTATGGGCAGTTCATGGTTTTGGTAACTCCTTTCTTTTATAATTTAATAAAAAAAACTGTGTGCAATCATCATTTTATATAATTTTATATAAAACTGCATGCAATCAGAAGCTATTGTGGCTAGGTGAAGTTGCCAGTTTCTACTGTATTCTTTCCTACTAAGGTTTAGAGGTTTCAATGCAATGTCTTCTGCTTCTTTTTGAATAAGTATTTCATTGTACTGTAAACCCAACATGGGGGCATTTTCATGTAGATTCGCTGAAGCTGGTGAAATCCAGCTTTGAGACTGTTTTCAGGCATTCTCAACATATGACTGATTCATGTCCATCACCTGATTTTTATGAAGTCCAAGATGGCCACTACTTTCCACCTTCTGCAGGCCTCTTCATTTTGGATCATTATTGAAAATTTGATACCAAGGATGTGATATAGACAGTGATGGACAAAAACATCTAGTTTTTTACAGTCTTTGACTCTAGTAGGCCAGGTCTCACAGCTGTAAAGAAGAGATGGTCATATTGTTGCACAGTGTAGTCAGACATTTGTGCTATGTTGTAAGTCATTTCATTTTCAGAAGCTGGAAAGGACATTAAAAACATTGAATGCTCACTTGAATCAAGACATTATTTCTTCACCAGTTGTGCTTACTATACTTCCAAGACATGCAAAATAATCTCTTGTATTTGTTCAATAATTTTGTTTCCTATCTTTATTGCTCTACTGGGGGAATCAGGTGAAGCATGGAGATATTTGGTTTTTGCAGCATTTATCTGGAGGGTGATTTTGCCAGCTTCACTTGCTATATGGCTAATGATTTCTTGTCGGTCTTCCTGAGTACTGGCCACATCGTCAGCAAAGGTTAAATCTATAATTATTTAATCGGATGGCTCTGTAACAATGTCATCAGCCTTTCCATCCAATGCTTTTCTCAAAATATGATCCATGCATATATAGTGGCAAGAGGATATCACCCTGATGAACTCCAGTTGAATTGACTGTCTGTACTCTGGTAAAGGGCTTGGATGATTCAGTATATTTTTGGTGGTACTACATCTAGAGCCAGTTTGGTGTAGTGGTTAAGGCATCAGGCTAGAAACCGGGAGACTGTGAGTTCTAGTCCCGTCTCAGGCACGAAGCCAGCTGGGTGAGCTTGGGCCAGTCACTCTCTCTCAGCCCTAGGAAGGAGGCAAGGGCAAACTACTTCCAAAAATGCTGCCAAGAAGAGTGTAAGGACCAGTTTAGGCATTCACCAGGAGTAAAAACCTGACTCAAAGGCTCTATCTATCTATCTATCTATCTATCTATCTATCTATCTATCATCTATCTATCTATCTATCTTGCCCAAATGCTGTCATGGTGCTGTTTTGAAAATCAATAAAAGCTATGCATGTTTCTTGACAAAACTCAAAATGCAATTCCCATAGTTGCCGAGTTGTGAATATTTGATCAATGCAACTTTGCCCAGGTTTTAATTCAGCTTGATTTTCTGAAGTTCTGTAAGCCAGGAACCTTACATTCTTTTATCCATTTCAGATAGTAGGCAACTGAGAAATATTCTTTCCATAATTTTGTATTCAATATTCAGTAGAGAAATACCTCTGTATTTGCTACAAGAGGTTTTATTTCCTCTCTTGTGTAATAGAATGATAACTGACTGCCATTTCAGTTTCCCATATTTTCCTAATAAAACTTCAAATGTAAGAATCAAGGGAACTCTGGGAGTCTTTTCTGGCTCCAGCTAATTTAATCCTGGCAACTTCCTGTTCTTCAAGGCCTTTTGTATTTCATCCAGTCTTGGCAGGCCTTGGAGTATATTGATTGTGTTTTTTTTAAACCTCCGAACGGTATTTAATAACACTAGCATCCAGAGTTACTGCAGTTGGGTGGTTTACAAGTTCCTTGAAATATTTCTTCCATTGTTCTACCATGTCTTTCTGGTTACATAAAGTTCCACCATTTTCATCTGTGATAATATCACTAATAAGTGCTGTGTATTTTCTTGCCAGTTCTTTCATAAGATGAAATAGTTTTTTCAAGTCACCTTTTTCTCTTGTTTGTACCAATTCTGTTGCTTTTTGCTTCCAATGCACTTCCTTATCTTGTTTAGCTTGCTTTGTAACTAAATTGGCCAAGATAGGTCTTGGTTGGCTAGAGTGGTTTTCCTTTGATTTGATCATTGTTTAAGCACTTACCCAGTCTTTGCGTGTTTTCTTGGTGTACCCAGTCACCTTGACTGCTGTACTATGAATAATATTTTTCACTTTAGACAAGAAAGTCTCCAATTGTTCATGTTAGTGTGCAGTTATGTTCTTCAGGTTGTTTTTCCATTATTTTTGAAATGTGACAGTAGAATCTGATGGATATTATTATTTAATTCAATCCAGTAGAGGACTTTAAGCTTTTTTTTTAACTAGTTGTAACTAGTTTTTTAATTTGGTTTGATCAATATTCAATATTTAATTGAATTAATTTTTATTCTAGCATATTTTAAAGTGATGATATTTACATTTACTTTGACTATCAGAAATTTCTGCCTAATCAGAAGTAATTGTTTTTTTTTTAAACTATCTGGGCTGACCCAGGTTTGTAAATGCTGAGTTTTGTGACTAAAAAAGGTGCTTGTTAATACTAAACTTTGAACAGTTGCCAGAACTTATAGAAGTCATCCATTTCTATACATTTGGTTTAGGACATATCTGCCCATTTTATCTTTTTCTGTCATGGTGGCCAATTTGGGTGCTGAAGTCACTTGCAACTATGAAATAGTCAAATTTTTGGAATTGTTGTGACCTCTGTATGCAGTAGTGAATATACTGTAAGTACTCTGCTTCTTCATCAGAATCACTATTACTTGGTGCATAGGTAGAGATAGTTTGGGCCTGCAGATGTAGCACAGCTAGGTGTTGTTCACTCATTTTTAAGTTTATGACTGCATTAGAAAGCTGAGCAGATAAAGCTACTCCAGCTCCATGGCAGCCATGTCCTCTTATCTGCTATACTACAATGTAAAGCTTGCATTTAAGGCTGGTATTTTAATTAAGGTAATGGCATGGACCAGCATTAATCAAGGTAATGCCACAGACTGCTGAAATTAGGGTTTAGGCTGACCTAAATATTGTAATATTCTTATATACATTATATACATTATTTTGTGGAGAAAATGTTGAGATATGTAGGAGAAACTCAGTAGTCATTTGAATAAAGAAGTAGTGGGATAGCTAGTATTTGCAGAATCAGAAACAAAATTCAATATTATCTTAATAAGTTGGAGAAGTAGATTTGATTTTAAGGCCTATGCTTTTAAAAACTCTCTTCTTAAAGACCTCATTACATTATTTGCCTTTCAGTAGAACAAATATCAATTATAGGAATGTCTGTGGCTTGAATCATGTCAACTGGATTTCTATTTTCTTAGTGGAAATGTTTCACTCCTTATCCAAGGAGCTTCTTCAGTCTGAGTAAAGTTAGTAAGGGAATCCTTAAATATTTAAGGATTCCCTTACTAACTTTACTCAGACTGAAGAAGCTCCTTGGATAAGGAGTGAAACGTTTCCACTAAGAAAATAGAAATCCAGTTGACATGATTCAAGCCACAGACTGTTCCACCTGGATGACTGAGAACCTTCATAGACAATTATAGGAATGCTATATCACTATTATTTTATTTATTTATTTATTTACTTACTTACTTACTTACTTACTTAAAGATTGGTATAGCTGCCCATCTTATGCAGAATAAACCTGGGCAACTCACAAACAATTATTAAGCAATGAAACATGCCAAATTTAATATAAATTAATGCTATGATTTTCAAATTATGTCTCTTTAAAAAAATAACCATAACCTTCTTGTTTTGAACCAGTGTTCTCAAATTTACTATGAAAATTTGCAGAGAAATTTACAGTGGTAAGTTTCAGACGGATAGATAAAAATGTTTTAGTGCAAAGGAAATGTGGTTATAAGAAATAATAAGGCTATATAAAGTTTCAAAGGGGTGGTTCATTTTGAAGGCGTTTTGATCAAATCACCCCTCTGAATCTTCAAATCTAATTTCCCAGGCAACCAGCAGCATCAAATCAAATCAGGCACTTTTGAATTGCTTTGGAAAGATTCAAAGGTAATTTGGAGATTTGATGGAGCTTTCCGTGTTTTCTGGTTTGGCAGAATTTGAACAGCATTTGGACAATGCTGGAAGAGGCAGGCTGAATACTTCCACAGGCTTTTTAATGGCCAAGGAGCTTTATCACCTTCTCTATCCCCCTCCTCGTTAGAGCACCCCACTGTTCTTGAGGTGGGGCGTACTGTGAATCGCTCTGGATTTGTTTAAGCGACTTCGCTTGCAGGGAGAACGAGAGAGAGAAAGAGCGGCTCCAATTTCTTATACCACTCCTCTAAAATCTTTGGTCTTCCTTTCTCTACCTTCCCCTAAAGCAATAGCCTTTTATCCTTACCCAGAACTTTCAGTCTAGTTCTCTATTAGTATAGAAATCCCTCTTAGTCTCTGTGTCTAGTCTGTTAGCTGGTTTTTTCATTCTCCCCATCTTTGTTTAATTCCCATTTTCTTTCTCCTACTTGTCTGACTCTGTCATGTCTTATACTGGGTGAGTCTTCTTCAGTGTGTGAGTAGATCCAGTTAGATTGCTCTTACACTATGTGTATGATACAGACTACTGTGTTCCGTGATAGCATAGTATATTATACATGCAGTAACACACTCCTCAGATGTTTTGACAAAATACGTTACCCAAGCAACGTATTACCTGTCTGTGCCTTAATAACAATAAATAAAGTGAAACACAGTGGGTGTCGCAAGATGGACACTGGCAAGGGAGGCTGAGGTAAAGGCAGATTTTCCAGGTGGCCAAAGCTGTCCTGGCGTTCTCTGTTCTCCTCTAGTGCCACCAGCATCTGTATGGTGCAGGTAGAGGAGATTCCTTTTTCCCTTCATCAGAAAGACCCAGGTGCAACAAAGTGCCAGTGGGCAGAAGACATGTGGCATGGAGGGAGGTAGAGGTGCTCTCCATAGGGAAGGAATTCTTTTTGCTGAAAAAGAAAGAGTGAGCCCATGGTTAAAGAGGGGGATCTCATCATCCTGTCCTTTCTGAGATCTCCTTAATCACGGGCAGCAATGTAGCTCCTTATCTGGTACTTGTGCTGGCAATGAGAATATGGAAGAGGAGCAGGAGGCAGGATCCATACCTTTATCCCAAAGTTGTGCAGCCAGCATTGTATGGGATCTCTGTTGCTTTGTTGTCTGTACCCACTGCAAAATACAGGTCGTAGTGCATCCTAATACACTGTTAATGCACATACATATATATCTTTATTACAGTCACTGGCCAGAATACAACAATGAGCAGTGGATGGAACAAAATAAAACAGTTCATAACTAGATCATGCATGTGTCTGGTTTTACAAACTGTACAAATTTTGGGCATGTTCATAGAAATGGAATCATACGGAATCATACTGTTCTGATAATAACAACTTTACATAGCATAAATCAGAATTGCTGGGGTACTTCATTAAATGAGGAGTGATAAGAGGGGTCCTTCATCCTTATAGAAAATAAGTCCTCGTTTAGTGACCACAACTGGGACTGGCAACCTGGTTGTTAAGCGAAGGGATGCTAAGTGAAACATGGTTTTACAATTTTACTTCAGCTTTCCTTTGCTTTACAGACCTGCAAAGGTCATAAATGTGAGGATTGGTCGCAAAGTTACTTTTTCATCACCATCGTAACTGCGAACAGTTGCTAAATGAGGCAGCTGCCAAAACAGGGGCTACCTGTATAGCAGGACATGGACTATGTTTTCAATAGACCCCTCTCCTGAGGGTAGTGCTATAATTTAGTTATTTTGGCCACAACAGGGTTAACATACAGATTAAACAACAAGGGGCCAAAACACACCCCTGTCTCACTCTTCTTTGGGTTGGGGTCTCTTTAAGTATAATGGTCTTGCATACCGCAACAAACCTTTATTCTGGAATTCTCATAAAGGTTATGCATTAACAACAGTAGGTATCTACTGCATCTATAGAGGTATTTAAGAATTTGTCCCACCACCTTAAGGGGGCGTGGTGGCTCAGCGGGTAAGACACCAGGCTTGTTGATCAGAAGATCGTAAGTTCGGAGGTTCGAATCCCTAGCCCCGCGTGACGGAGTGAGCTCCCGCACTCGCCCCAGCTCTTGCCAACCTAGCAGTTCGAAAGCATGCAAATGCAAGTAGATGAATAGGTACCACTTCAGTGGGTAGGTAACAGCGTTCCGCATTTGTCACGCCGGCCACATGACCGTGGAAGCGTCTTCGGACAACGCTGGCTCTTCGGCTAACAAACGGAGATGAGCACCGGCCCCTAGAGTTGGACAGGACTGCACAAATGTGCGGGGGGAACCTTTACTTTTACCTTTACCCACCACTTTGTTCTGGGAATGAGATCAAATGTGGACCCAAAGTCAGTGAATACGGTGTATAGCATAGAGCCTGTCTTGGATGAATATTTTTCAGCCAGATGTTGCAGTATTATGGCACACTCAAGGATACAGTGACCAACTCTGAGGCCTGCTTGCTCATCTGCCAGGATATGCTCTAAATTAATCCACTGGGCCAATTTCTTCTGGAGATGTTTAGCACAGAGTTTACTTATTATGCTTAGAAGGCTGAAGGGCTGATAGTTAGCAGGTGTTTCACGATTACACTTTCTATAAACGGGCGCTGTGATGGCTCGACCCCAGTCCTCGGTATTTGCACAGTGCGATCAATGTAGGGGAACAGGGAAACAAGTACAGGGTTCCACCATTCCAAATTACTGCATAAGACTTCGGCAGTAATAAAATCATTACCTGGGGCTTTGTCAGGCTTAAGCTGTTTTATGAGGCCTGTTATTTCAGAGCTTATAACTGGGGCCCAATTAGGGAGTTGGTTAATACTGAGCTCTAATTTGGATTCAGGCAAGTCTTCTTGTGCATACTTTATCTCCTAAAACGGTCCTCCCAGAGGACTGTTGCCGGTATAAGGTAAGGAAATGAAAGGGGCCTATTAATGGAATGGGAAGCTATCAGGCACCAATTAAGACTAGGTTCCTGGCTTGGGATGTGTTTACTTTTGTTGCTGTTTTTTTAATTAAACATTTTTTTAAAAAGGGCAAAAAAGGAGCCAAAAAAAAAGAAAGGAAAAAGTAAAGAGAAGAATAAAACACATCATGAATAAACAAGAAATTTACAAACATCATGAAACTGAATACAATTGAGTATGCTATATAAGAATTTTCAGTATAGCGTTAATTTGGTTTTATGTAGCTAAATCTCCTATGTCATTTTAAAAACTGCAGGTTAATATTAAAATCAAAGTAATATTCAAGTATCAATGACAGTAATCAATGCAGTCTAAATTGTGCAGTAAAAGAGAACATTACAGTCAATAAGAGATCTATCCTTATAAGGTTTTCAAATTTAGTCAAATTGTTCCCTCCTGTTTTTGCAGTTCTTTTAAAACTAAGTGAAGATATTGGAATTGGTCAGATGGCTCTGTTCATTCCAAAGAGAGAGTCTCAAAAGATTTCCTCTTTGTCTTACTAATAATTAGATCTTGCAGTCTGTATGATTTGTTGTCTCTCCTTTGAGTGAATTTATTTGCACTTTCATCTCCATAAAAATAAATGTTTAATAATGAAGCAAGACGTGATCAATCTGGACTAATTCTTTTTCTGTGTTTGTCCCGAACTTGTAATATGCTGCTTATTATTAAATGATCTCTTATAAGTTGTCTATTTTTATTTGTATCAGTCCAGAGATATTTATGCAAGCTGTCTGGAAGTCATGCTCCCTCAACAAAGTGGCATAATCTAATCCATATTCCAAGCTAGACAGCTAGTTCAACAACACAATTTGAAGTTTCATACAGTCAGGCAGTGGTGTGCTAGTAAATTTTTAACAATTGGCTGTCCCCCCCCAAAAAAAAAAATCCAGTGCCTCCATGCCTCATTGACACTGCTAGCTTGATGCTTCTGCCTTCCTGTACTGCTAGCCACCAAACATCTGATCAGCTTGCCAACCATCCTGGCTTAGCTCTGCTCTCAACCAGTGTGCAAAATTCCAGAAAATTTAACAATTGTGAAAGCCAGAAAACCAGTTGCAACATGCCACTGCTGTCAGATCACCTCATACTTTAACATTCTGTAGTATCTTAAATTTAATTCTTGGTCATTTATTTGACCATATGAAATCTGTTACTTGTCTCTGCCAGTCATTTAATATTTAAATGATTCATTTAAAATTTTCAATTTTTATTGGAAACATTTGACATTGACACTACAGTTTGGTGTAATGGTTAAGGCACCAGACTAGAAACCAGGAGACTGAGAGTTCTAGCCCTGCCTTGGGCACAAAGCCGGCTGGGTGACCTTGGGCCAGTCCCTCTCTCTCAGCACTAGGAAGGAGGCAATGGCAAACCACTTCCAAAAAACCTTGCCAAGAAAACTACAGGGACTATTCCAGACAGTCGCCAAGAGTCAACATTGACACGCGCGCGCGCACACACACACACACACACACACATTTGACATAGAAAATTGAACCTTGGTAGAATATTCATTTTAATGGCTGCAATTCTTCCTTACCAAGACAGTTTTGGCTTTCTCCATCGTAGGTTATTAGGTATGTTTCATGATCTGTGAAAAATTATTTTTAAATATGTCTTTGTTATTTTTGTTAAGAAAATCCCTAGGTATTTAACCTTTTAAGTGACAATATTAAGCCTTGTTATTTGCTGCAAATATTGTTATTCTTCTTCAACTAAGTTTCATGTCAAAATTTGCATCTTATCTTTATTAATCCAGTATCCTGACACCAAACCATACTGCTATGTATATTCCATTATCAATTCTAAAGAGTCCTTTGGCTGAATAACTATAAGTGCAACATCATCAGCATTATGACTGCACCACATTATGAAAGCAAAGCTTTCCCATCCCTGTACCTCTTGCATACACAGTTGCATTTGGGCAGCATTTGCTTAAATGACAAAGGGTGCAACATCTAATGTTAAATATCTGTGCCTTTCATTTGTCTAGACTTCATTTCTCTAGAAGACTGATGCTGTGATTTTGGGGTGGCGAAAGAGCTTTCTCCAGTGTAATTTCAAAATCTAGAACACACTCCCTTTCAAGTTCCAACTGGATTCCATTGTCTACTTTCCACATCTTTTCATCATTGAGGTAGGTTTGAAATTGCTTTTCCATAACTGCTTTGATATGCTATTTTATTATTTGATTAAAGTGTATTATTATTAGTAAAGTGGTATAAAATATTCTAAATACAGACAGTCTTTGTTTGGTTCAACAACACAGTGGTTGAGAAGGTTGTGATAGTAGGTTCCAAGCTTGCTGTACACCTTCGAAGTTCCTCTTATCGTAAACTGTCAACTTTGTCCCCATTAGACTGGGGTTAGAAAACCAGTATCTTCTTTTCTTCATTTTTTGAGGTGGATTGGAAGTCATCTTCTCAGGATTAACCCAGGGAAGGTAAGAGAGAGAGAATCATCAATATGTGTGTGAGATAGTAGGCATGTTCATTTCAGTCTTTCAGAAGAATTTCTCCAGATAATCCAAGAATGTGGGGGGGGGGGGGAAGTGTCCCCTCTCTTTTGGAAATTCAAGAAAGTAGCTGGGAAAGTGCAGAGATACTCCCTACTCAGCCCTAACTGCATGACTTTGGGGTCAGTGGGTATGTAATTTCTAAATTAGTGATAAATTTACCATTCCAAAATGAAGAAATGTAGGAACAGTAGTGGAACAGATAGTAGACACTAAAGTTTAAGGAAATTGGAGAGCAAGTTTCACAAATATGATTTCACATCTTGAAGATGGTGTATTTTTGGTGACTTTTTTAGAGGCACTCAGAAAGATTAAAATGTTCATGGGGAATTGCTGTATACCTATCAGCACCTTAAAAACAAAGCTTTGGCAGTATGCAAACAGCTGTGCAACTTGTTTAGAAGCCAGTCCACTGTGTTCAGTGAAGCGTATTTCCATGCATATACAGCATTAGAACCAATTATTATTGTAACATGCTTTGGTGCAAGGGTTTTTTTTTTTTAGAAATCTATTGTTATAGATGAGGTCACTAGTGATGAGTTTTCAATCATATAAAAGAGTCCTCAAAAGAGATACAATTTAGGATCCATTTAATTGCTGAATTATTGAAGATATTCAATCTATATTGGGAATTATTTCTTATAATTCCCAACTGCACAACTGCAACTCCTTGTCTTAGCCAGTGGTATTTTTCCTAAAAGAGAAAAAAAACCAGAATGATATTATGTATTGGCTGTTTTCAAAAAAAAGAAAGGAATAAAAAGGGGCTCCATTTGGATTCATTTGTCATAGTGGCATGTTGCCACAGGAGTTGCATTTATTCTTGTGTCAGGCAGCTTGTACAGCAGGCCTAAGGAATTTATTGGTTAGTCAGAAAATAGACTGGCATCAAATATTCATTTATCTTCTCCAAAGGTACTTCTTGTTTTTTATATAAATTAGAAAAAAGCTATAGAATGCTTTTTTAATCTTTTCATTGTCCAAAAATTCCACATTACCTTCTTTGATCTTTAAAATCATTTTCTTCTCTCTTTCCTTCCTTAATTTATATGCTAACCATCTTCCTGGTTTATTAGCAAATTCAAAATGTTTCTGTTTTGCATATTTCAACTTTGTTTCAATTTCTTTCACAGTCATCATAGATATTTGTTGATATAATAATTTGAGTTCATATACAATGTTGTTATCTGATGGTTTTTTCTGTAATTCAATTTCTTTCAATTTGATCTGTTCCAAAATCATTTGTACTTTTTGTTGAGATGTTTTTTTAATGTTGCAATTATGGTAAATAAAATGTCCCCTCATAACTGCTTTACTTGCATCCCATACAGTTTTTAAGTCAATTTCATTGTCCAAATTAATTTCAAAAAAGTCCTTCAATTTCTTCTTACAATCCTCTACCACCTTCTCTTTTTGTAGAATAGATTCATTCAACCTCCATCTATATAATCTAGATGCTCTTTTTACTATCATACTAACAGGATTATGATCATAAAATGAAAAAGACTTTGGTAATCTCCCTTGTTTTTCAGAGGTTCTGTCAATTAATGGAGAAGTAACTCCATTCCAATCTCCCATTAAACACCAACTTTGATACGAAAAAACTGACCAATCATTCAAAAGTTGAGTAAAAATTTTACTCTTATCTTCATTAGGTGCATAAACAATAATAGATTTTAAGCCATAAAATTCGATTTCAACTGCTACATACCTTATCATATCTTTAAGATATGATATATTTAAGATATTCTTTGCCTTCAGGGATACCCCTGAGCCTTAAATAGAACTCCTTATCTCTTAATTCCAATAATGAAATTCTGTCAAGTTCATTTTCCCATTCTTTCTCCAATAAATCTACTCTATTATCCAATTTTTTAACTCCTCCTTCCAGTCTGGCTTCCATTTTTTCTAATTTCTGATCTAATCTTTTTTCAAATTCAGCAAATCTTGTATCTTCCCTTTTTTCCCTCTTTTTCTCCAATTGTTCAAAAGTTTGAGCAATAGATTATTTAGTTTGTAATATGAAATCTTCAAACATAGATTTTATAGGGTCCAATTCAACAGAACCATGCCTAGCTTGTTTTCTAGTAGACATATTTTTTTAAATTGGCTTTAAATCCAATAGTTCAATACCTTTTTAAAAAGCCAATACTTTGAATTATAATACTTTAGCTCCCTCTAGTGTCCAATCCTAGTAAATATACAGAAAAAAGAAAAGAAGAAAAAAAAAAAACTCCGGAGAGATAAGGAGGTTTCCAATTACAAGCCTTGAGTTGAAACAGAAAGCTTCATACAATGTTTTGAAACAGTATCCAGTCAAAATTTTAAAAGCTAGTCACAACAAAAATTCTCTCACAGTCCAAAAATAACTTTATCCTCAAATCCAACAATTATTATTTAACTAAAAAACTTTTCCCATAAAAAAAAATAGAGAACAGTATTTTTCCACTTTGCATCAATATTGGTGGAAAGAATGAAAATATTTTTGCAAGAATTTATTCATTATGACCAATGTGGATTTTTACCAAAGAGACAGTTAAAAGACAATGTAAGAGTTGTTTTGGATGTTATAGAATATTTACAATATCATAACGAATGTCAAACAGCTCTTATTTTTTTAGATGCAGAAAAAGCCTTCGATAATTTGAATTGGAGTTTTATGTTCAAAGTTTTGGAAATTATGGACTTTGGGGAACATTTGATCCAGGCAATTAAGACTATTTATAAAACACAACAAGCAAACATTATTGTGAATGAAGAATTAACTGAATTCTGTTATATACAGAAAGGAACAAGACAAGGATGTCCTTTGTCTCCTCTGCTTTTTATTCTGGTATTGGAAGTTTTTAATAGAGACATTAGAGGAGATGAACAAATAAAGGGCTTAAAGATCAAACAAGAAGTTTTTAAGTTGAGGGCTGATGATGATTTAGTTCATCATGCTGATGATTTAGTTTTGATTTTACAGGACCTATTGGATACTGCGGAACATCTGATGAGGAAATTGAAAGAGTTTGGGTCATTGGCGGGTCTGAAAGTAAATAAACAAAAAACAAAAATTTTAATTAAAAATCTGTAGCTTGAATCATGTCAACTGGATTTCTATTTTCTCAGTGGAAACGTTTCGCTCCTTATCCAAGAAGCTTCTTCAGTCTGAGCAAAGTTTGTAAGGGAATCCTTAAATATGTTTCTAGGGTGGCTGTGTGACCTTCCACCTGGGGCTAGGTCATGGTTATTTTTGAGATGTTTATTTCTAAGTCCCTTTATCATACAAAGGAGGATCGTTAAGATTACCTTGCTGTTGTTGAGATTGCGAAATGGTCTTAATCTTCCTAGGCACAGAAACATATTTAAGGATTCCCTTACAAACTTTGCTCAGACTGAAGAAGCTTCTTGGATAAGGAGCGAAACGTTTCCACTGAGAAAATAGAAATCCAGTTGACATGATTCAAGCTACAGACAATTCCACCTGGATGACTGAGAACCTTCATCGCCATGTTAATTAAAAATATGACCATGTCTGATCAAGAACTACTGATGGGTAAGACGGGTTTTAAGACTGAAAAAAAGGTTAGATATTTGGGGGTGATCCTGTCAACTAAGAATAGTATGTTGCTTAAAACTAATTATGTAAAAATTTGGAATGATGTGAAAAATGACTTGTTAAGATGGGGAAAATTACAATTGTCTCTTATGGGAAGAATATCTATGATTAAGATGAATGTTTTGCCTAGGATGTTGTTTCTATTTCACACTTTACCGATTTTGACGACAGATTTACCATTTAAAGAATGGCAGAAAGATATTTCGAAATTTGTTTGGCAAGGCAAGAAACCAAGAATTAAGTATAAATTGTTGCAAGATGCTAAAGAATGAGGAGGTTTGGGCTTGCCTAATTTAAAACTATATTTTGATGCTTGTTGTTTGCTTTGGATGAAGGAATGGATTACTTTGGAGAACAAGAAACTATTACAGCTTGAAGGACATGAATTAAGATTCGGGTGGCACTCCTATTTGTGGTATGATAAAGTTAAAGTTAATAAGGATTTTAAAAATCATTTTGTTAGGAGTGCCATACTAAGGATCTGGAACAAATATAAGGTAAGATTGTCTCCTAATGTACCATTGTGGTTGTCACCTCAAGAAGCATTTGTTAGAAGAGAAAATGTGGGAGGAATAAGTTGGTTAAAATATAAAGATTTGTTGAATTTTGAAGAAAGTGAACCAAAGTTTAAAACAAGGGAAATGTTTTAAATGTCACTGGTTTAAAAAAAGGTAAAGGCATTTGTGCAGTCGTGTCCGACTCTAGGGGCCGGTGCTCATCTCCGTTTGTTAGCCGAAGAGCCAGCGCTGTCCAAAGACGCTTCCATGGTCATGTGGCCGCATGACGTGCGTGGAACGCTGTTACCATCCCACCGAAGTGGTAGCTATTCATCTACTTGCATTTGCATGCTTTCGAATTGCTAGGTTGGCAAGAGCTGGGGCGAGTGCGGGAGCTCAATCAGTCACGCGGGGCTAGGGATTCGAACCTCCGCACTTGCAATCTTCCGATCAACAAGCCTGGCATCTTACCCGCTAAGCCACCATGCCCCCTTAATGGTTTACCTATATGCAATTGTCAGAACGCTTTAAAATGGATAAAAAGAACTTTAAATTTGTTAATGAAATAACTAAGTTTGAAATGGAACTTTGCATAAATGATGAACATGTTATTACTAAATTGTATAAAATGTTGTTACAGATGAATTTGGAAGATGAACAGGTTAAAGAATGCATGATCAAATGGGCTAAGAATTTTGGATATAATAATATGCTCGAGCAATGGGAAAATATGTGGAATAAAGGTTTGAAATTCACCTTAAATTATAACTTAAAAGAGAACTTTTATAAGATGATGTATCGTTGGTATCTAACCCCTGATAAACTATCAAAAATGTATTAATGGTGTAACTAATGTTTGTTGGAAGTGTTTACAGGGGGAAGGAACTTTTTATCATCTCTGGTGGACCTGTGAGAAAGCCAAAAAATGTTGGGATCAAATATGCATTATTATTCAAAAGATTTTAAAAGTGAATATACAAAAAAAGCCGGAACTGTTCCTTTTGGGTTTTATGGAGAAGGAGCTGGAGAAACAATATGGAGTTTTGCTTTTATACATGATCACAACTGCAAGACTTTTATACGCACAGAGATGGAAAGATCCACAGATACCTATGGTTGAAGATTGGATTGTTAAATTAATGGATATGGCCCAGATGGCTAAATTGACAGCATTAATTAGAGAACATTCAGTTTCTGGATTTTTATCTGTTTGGCAACCACTTCTAGAGTACTTGCTTGTGGTAGAAAAGAATGATGTTCTGATTTTGGGTTTTAATGATTAATTGGTTTATTTTAATAGAAATAATGTTACTATGGTTTAATCATTGGTAAGAGATTATTTTTGTAAATTTATCTATATCTGTATTGGAGAAAGTCGGAAGTCACTTTTCCGTCTTTGTTTTCTGTCTATTTGCACTTTATAGTTTTTTCTTCTTTTTTCTTTAGTTCTATTTTCATGCTTTTCTGTAGTTTCTATTTTGTATTTTATCTATACTCTGAAAATCAATAAAGTTTGAATTGTAAAAAAAAGAAAATAGACTGGCATCCAATGACTTCAAGATTATTATAGTAGCAGGTTTTATTTTTCAGAGGCACAAAAGGGTTTTTTTTAAAAAAACCCATCTAATTAAAACATTCTCCCACAATCTTTTGAATCAATATGTTAGCATTCTAAGCTAATTTCCTGTTTTAAAAACTTTCAAAAATACTAGGGGCCTCCAGAGGAAAAATGCAAGTTAAATTCTTTTCAAGCAAGGTTCTTTTAAGCCTCCATTACCCACTGTGGTATTTTATAAAGCTCAGGCTGCTATCCAAGGTTGTTGGGAGGTTTTGCTTAAGGGAGAAAATGATCAGGGCAAAGGAATTACTTGCTTCATTTCTACCAGCCTAGTGAAGTATTCAGGAGTCTTACCTGAATCCTAGCCAGATGGAGAATCTATCACATTTCATACAAAGTGTAACATTGGATGCTTATGCAAGATTTTCTGTTAACTCACAGAAATATCAGACGTTTTCTGCTGAAAAATGAGCAAAAGGGGAAGAAACACAAAAAGTTCCTTAGCAAAATAGGAAGGTGTTTAACCAGAACATTGGTCAGCCTGTGCTCTTCGTACTTCATGATCTGAGTAGTAAATATGTACTGAGCCATCTGAATCCATATCATTTTAAAAACACAACAATAATTCAAGTGACTAAAGACAATATTAACTTTTTATGTTTAGAATTACCAACCACTTTGTGTAACTTGCCCCTCCTCTCAGTTTGCTGTGCAGACATCTGCGGCAGATAATGTTTATTTTCAGGCCACAAAAACGTGAAGTTCTGGATTTCAGAAAATCAAGATGTTGTTAATAGCACAAGAATGAGGCTGGCCAATCAGCTGGTATTCCTTGATGGGCCCAAATGTCCAAACTGTTGACAAAACAGGCCCCTAAATAAATCACCAATGGGCAGCAATGCATTTGCCTCCTGCTCTCTGCAAGTCTAAGAAAAGAGTTGGGTTAACCAAGAGTAATAGAAGAGACCATTCCGGAAGCATTTTGAACCCTTTCCTCATTATTTGTAGCTGGCTTATCTTAGCATTTTCTTTACATATTCGCACAGCCCAGGAGAAGGGCTTTTAAATATGTTTTTAACTCCTTCATGATACATTGCTCTAATGACCATGATGTCATGGACCTCTGCTAAATTGTTTCTGGCACAATCAACAGAATGATCTCTGTGTCCTGAAGCATATTTACAAGTATGCCATCTCAGTGTAGCAGAAAAATAGTTATTCATTTATTCCCTTTGCTGACTTTTGGGAATATATACCAATAACTAATCCTTTACTCAATTTCTTATCTGAAAAATCAGAGCAGGTTTTATGAAACAGCTTTCCCACATTCTAGGTTTCTGCCCTAAATGTCACTTGAAAGACAAGGTTTGCAGTTTTGCAAAAAAAATTTCCTAACACAATTTCTGTATCATTCTGTATAATTCCAAATTCGGTTGGAACTTTGAAATGAGATGGTTGAAGGTAGGAACACAATTAATTACACTGTGGTTTCAAAATATTGTGTAGTTATAGCCCATCTAGGAATGGATTGCCATATTTAGAATGATAATGATTCTCCACTTGTGGTTGTGTTATAGAAACACCAAAATGACCATGTATTAAATTGTGTGTTGCAATTCATGTAGAATAGAGACTTTTAGGACAAGATGATAAGAGAAATGAAGTCCAATATTTATTGATTGCCTATATTCAGAAAAGTGTTTAAGTTTCATTCTATCTCATCTTACCCCCCTTGTGCTCCTACTAATACGAATCCTCCCACTACTAGGATTCTCCTGTCATGGAATCATACTTATCATTCTTCTGAATATATTAAAATATACTTTTTTGAAATCCAGGATATGTAGGCTAACTTTAGCTTTTTTTTTTTTAATCCATTCAATTGTTTCCGATTCTCAGAGACTGCCTGGACAAGTCCCTGCAGTTTTCTTGACAACATTTTTGGAAGTGGTTTGCCATTGCTTCTTTCCTAGGGCTGAGAGAGAGTGACTGGCCCAAGGTCACCCAGCTGGCTTTGTGCCCAAGGCGGGACTAGAACTCACAGTCTCCCGGTTTCTAGCCTAGTGCCTTAACCACTACACTGGCTCTTATTTTATCTTACCTTAATATTAAGAATGTCAGCATTAAATAATAATTTCCTTCCCAAATTCACACTCCTTCTACTTTGATTACTAAGCCTTCCCAATTGATTAGAAACAAGTCAAAGATATCTGATCCTTTTATACCTTCCGTCACCTTCTGAAAGAGAAAATTATCAACGAGACAGATTATGAATTTTTTGGATGGACCATGCTTGGTCGAATTTGTTTTGAGGATGTTTTCTTTACCTTGAAAATGTCAGGGTAATCAACATCTCCATCATTACTACTTCACTTCTCTTCAAAAGTTCTGCCATTTGTTTTTGGAAAACATCACCCACATCTTCTCCTTGGTTGGCAGGGGAAACCAACAACAGTGCTACTTTTATTCCTTCTTCCATATTTTTAACCCAGAAACTCTCAACAATACTACCAAATTAAGGTCCTTGGATTTTTGCACAGAAGTGGACATTGTTAACACACATTGCAACATTTCCCTCCTTCTGTGGCTTCTGTTCCTTCTCAGCAAGTGTTTCCTTAGATTGGGATATTCTTATCATGAAGATAATTCTCCCTACTCCCATTATCCCTACTAAGTCATATCTGCCTTTCTTTACTCATTCTGTTTATTTCCCATATTCTGATTTTTAATAAAATAATAATAATAAAGCTCCCTAAAATTTATCAATGTTGTTTCTCATTTTGAGCCATGTAATAGTCCCCTGTAATTATTCTCTTATCCTGCTGTACTAGCCCTTTTTAGCTTCCTTCTTAGAACTTCAAACTCTGAGGTAATTCAGTCATAGTTATCTCATATGTCCCCAGGTGACCAAGCAGGAAAAGTCTGTATGAGCCTTAGCAGCTTATTCTTTTGATCCTCAGAGACAGTACTCTTTAGCCAGTAGATCTGGCCAGTCCCAACAATTTCTGTTGAAGAAGCAAGATAGGAAGAGTATTGATGCTTTTGAACTTTGGTGTTGGATAAGACTCCTGAGAATACCATGTATTGCCAAGAAAACAAACAAATGGATCATTGAACAAATCAACCCAGAGTTCTAACTCGAGGCACAAATAACCAGGCTAAAATTAATCCTCCTTCAGACACATTATGCAAAGACCTAGCTTTCCAGAGAAGGCTCTAATGCTGGGAAAGGTGGAAGGAAAGAGAAGAACAACCATCAGCATGGTGGATGGACTCAGTTACAGTGGCAATGGGTGCACCATTGGGACACTTGAAAGAATAGGTTAGGGATAGATCATCATGGAGAAAATCTATCTATGTGGTCGCTAAGTGTCAACAACAACTTGATGGCATTAAATCAATCAATCAATCAATCAATCAATCAATCAATCATTAAAGAACTCTCCTCTTGGTCTTGCTAAAAGTAGTAGTTCCATTCCCTCTATTCTTCAGAGCTCCAGCCTCTCATTGTATGTTCTTTCATATCAGACCCAGATCATGTTTCTTCAGCAAGGGCCTAAAAGCAAATGGTTTGTTTCTGTGCTGCAGAATATTTTCTATCTTGTTTCTGGCTGTCACCCTCAACCGCTGGGTTTGCGTCTTTGTTAGATTTTTTTTCTTGTGAAGGGTACATTCTTTGATCAGCTCTTATTGAAGTTATTTGCCTGTTCAGTCTAATAAATGTGTCTCATCTTCTCTTATGAGACAAAGTGTGGCCTCTCGGTGCTCCAGTCCTCTTACTTTTACTTCAAGTACTGCAAAACGTTTGCACACTGAAAGTTTGTTTTCAGGTACAAACAAAAGCATGCTACACACGTTGCAGGTTATGGCCATTCATATTTACTTCTGTTTCTTAAGGCAGAGTCAGTACAAAAGCTTTTTATTTTCCTATGTTTCCTTCTCAGGTTTACAGGTTAGCCAAGAATACTTTGTCAATCTAAAGGGGAAATTTGTTCGGGGCCTCTCCCTTGAACTCTCCCTTCAAACACCTATTTGTTCTCTCTGCTCGCCCCCTCTTCCTTTACTGGCCCTGCATGGAGAAATCACACAATCACTCATGAAGGGCAATGAACAGATTTCAGAACATGCCCTTTCCAATCAGCAGCTATTCAGAAGATGACCATTCACTCCATATAGCTTCACTCTCAGTCCCTTAAAACATACAGTGCCTCTATTCTTTATTGAGCTCTACTGTCAAACTGATATTGGCACTACCTGTTCAGTGACTTAGGCATTGTGGTTGATCAATTCAGAATGTTGGCATTAGGGTTTATAATTCAGAATGTTGTACAAATCCAGCCAATTGTGACTTATTCAATAAACCATAGTTAAACAAACTGGTTCAGCATGCTTTGTGAACTCACTATCTCTGCACGATTACAAAAGATTTGCTTTGGATTCCTATGCTCAAGATTGTTTTGTCGTTCTGGATTTTCTATATTCCTTGTAATCTCTTTCGAGGAATACTGAAGAAACTTCAAATTATTGCTACATTTATAGTAACTTTTTAAAATATTTTATTTTTTTCAAAATAAAATTATACATATACATACATGCAATGTGTTGTAAAAAAATTAAAGGAAAAGGAGAAAAGACTGCACAATTACCAACAATACAGTTCCAAAAATGTGATTAAATTATTTGAAAGTCATCTTCCTTACCTCGTTGTTGTATCCTCCCCACAATTAAAATACTGGCAAGCAACACATAACAGCAATCAACTGCTATTAATCAGGTGCAGATTTATGTTTCTGTATTGTACAATAATTCAATTGGCCTGGTGAAAAATGTCCACAGTTCTTGATGTCTTGATTGATGCTAAACATTGGCAATAAAGTCAAGAAGAACATACAGATTTTTGACATGCAGTAATGAGTCTAAAGTCATTTTAAGAATGCTGTGTATTTCAGCCAAAAATGTAGCACTTATACAAGTCCAGACCACATAGGTTTGTGGAATATTTAATCATTAAATATTTCTGATGTGCCCAATATATAAATTTTTCTTGGTGTATAAACCTTATTTTAAAATCAAAGGGGACGAATTAAACATTCTTTAAAGCAACCTTCCATTGATTTGCACAAACAAGGCATCCAAGCTTGTTATTCCAAGGTTGCATAAATAATTAATACCTATTTCATCCAATCCATTCTGCTTCTTTTAATAATGGATTACTGTCTTTGGAGATTCCTATTGATTCCACAAAATCTCTAATCAATGTGGAACTTCCAATCTGTAATACCAGAGGGATGAAATATTCCAAATAACAAATACTTCTGCCAAGAAGCACCTGTGATTTCAATTTCTACAAAAGGGTTTAAAACTATTTTATGAGAGCTAAATTGATCTAAAGTAGTAATATTATGACAGGCCAATTGATTCCAGGAAAGGATTTACCAGCTGTTTTTAAATTGGAGAGTATCCCATAAAGTAAGCTTTTCACAGTAAAAGGATCAAAATTAGATATATCCCAATATTTTTATATTCTTTTGCAGCATTAAGTACATATATTAAAACTGATCCCTAAACCAGCAAGGATCCAAATTTTTGCCAATATTTCAGTGGAGTGAAAAACAAGAGTTGAATTCCTAAGTTCCTTACACCAACTAGTAATTGACATTAAAATAAACTCTGAATGTTTAGAAAATTAAATCCATCTTTCTCCAAGGCAATTGTAATTTATGCAGTGAAAATCTTGATGAATGCCCTATTGGAAATATATATTCAATATCATATAAATGCACTTGAAATAATATGCATGTAAATAGCAATGCAAATTTAAAATATACGTCAGCCTTGGAGCTAAATCTTAATTATATTTATCCTATCCCAAACATTTAAAGAAAGCCTAGACCAACTCTTTAAATCTTTTTTTTTTCATTTCATATTCAAATTTGACAGTTGGAAAAGCTTCCAAACAATCTTTAAAGCAAGGTAAAGAAAAGAATCAGCGCACAGCCTCAAACATAAATCCTTAAACATGTCAGAATTATTACTGAGGCCTTTAGCATCTGCTCTGATTTAAACTCCTACTTTAATATTTTCAGAATTTCTAATAGTGTAAGCAAGAGGCAAATGTGCACGCACAACTCTAGAAGACACGGAGTACGCAAAAAGTAATGTGATTTCCTAGCTTTGGCACAGATCAATAGCATCAGATATTGAATCCATTATATACCTGTGCCTCTCTCCCAAAGATATTTTCCAAGACACCCCATGAGGTTGAGAAGTGCCTACCAATATTAGGAGACGTGACCCAGGCATTACCCCAGGAACTGGGGCCAAGCCTGTTGCCATGGCAATTCATTCCCATGAAATATAAGGCCCAAATGGGGAGGGGGAAGAGGAGAAGCATGTTCTGTCAGATGACCACTGTGGAGGCCTACCTACAGTATCTGCCCTTGGAGGGATGGAATTCAGGGAGCTTCAGCTGCAGTGCCAGTGCTCCACAGATATTACAGCAACAGGGTCCTTGCTTTCTCAGCTGCAGTGTTTTGATTTCCATGTGTCCATTTCCAGAGTCCACTGGAGTTGGGCGGCCAATAAATTTAAATAAATAAATGTGCTTTCCCATCCTTTTCCTTGCAACTCTATCGGTCACCTATATTCTGTGCCCAACAATTTCCCTATAAATCTCCCTGTTCCCTGGCCATCTCTGCAGTTTATGATATCAAGATGCATATGTGATTGGTCACAGCCCCTGTTCATTCCTGCATGTATCTGTCAAATGTAGGATTTTGCTGCCAGGCATCAGGGGAAGGATTGGCTAGAAATACGGTTGAACATCCCACAGCACCGGTGAGGGCATTGCTGGTTTGGCAAATGGCATGGGAGGTGTGGCACACAAACTGGCCTGTCAGCATGCAGTCCCCCTTATATCTGCCCCCTAACTCCAAGAGAGTCTCATGTATTTTGTCCCCAGTGGTTGTTACTAGGTTCCTGACCCTCTGGAGCCAATTTACTGTTCTTATGGGCAGAAATTATGTGGAAAAAATTGGCATTTATGAGTGCTCCCATCTGTCCTTCACCAATATAATTATCATGTTTGGGCATCCAGGGGGTTCCTCACCCTGGAGGCCAATGTTGGCAACAGTCGCCACTTCCTCTTCTAGGTTCTTCTCTTCAGCCAAGACATCAGTCTGCAGTGGTGAAAAGAATCTATAGAAAAGTATATTAAGCAGTGCCTTTCCCCTTTCTCCCCCACCTACCTTCCAAGGCCCCTTTCCCCCCTGAAATGCAGGCCTGCCTCCCCCTCTACCACTTAAACTCAAATCTACCATAGATTATGGATTGCACTGATTTCCTTATCTGTGTCTATGTCTCCATGATCTCCTCCACTGTAGGAACTCCTGGATGGGCACGTTGATCTTATAATATCCGAGCTTACTGTTCCTTGTCTCTATTTCCCTCCAAGTCATTCATACCTCTGCATTTCTACCAGGATATTGTGTAATCCACAGAGGTCAGCAATCCTGCTGTCATGAAAATGGGTGGCCCATCAAAAGGTGCTGTTGCTGTCCTTGTTCCAGGACAGTGGCCTTAGACTGTAGCCCCATGTTTCATCACCTCCTCTGCTACTTAGGGTCTGTTCTTGGAGGTGCCTGACAGGGATTATAGAAGGATGGTCAATAATGCTCCAGAAATGGCTCAATGAGTAGTCTGTGGCTATCCGTGTTGTCAAGGGTATCTGCAGGGTTTTTACCTTTTCCTCTTTTTCCTCTTCTGAAATGGCCACATTTTCAATGTTCCATTTGCAGGTACCACATGAAGATATGATGTTTGAGGGTTGTCCCTGGCCTGGTGTGCAGATGTTACCATTGGGGAATACTCCTGGAACATGTAGCCCTTCTTCCTAGGCATCTTAGGGCTCTGGCCTTAAGGGCTAGCATCATTTTCCTATGAACAGACAACTAAGACAGTTTGCAAAACACCATGCATGCCTACTTTAGTATATTGTCAGATGCCCCCATGTTAATTAGAGCCACATTATTAAATGTAGAAAGTTCTAGTCTACTGATTCTTAGCCAATTGGGCATAGCTCCCTGTTGGTGAGGGCATATGGCAATTGAGCAGGTATGGAATAGTCTTTCTAATTGCAAAGGAAAGGAAATTTCAGAACAATGTAGGTAAATCTTTGTGGAAGCCTTGTATTCTGAGTGGTCCTAGGACTTGCAATACCTGAAGCAAAACTGAGATGGAATTCCAGAAATTTTAATTGTCCAATTCAGAAGTCAGATGCTGAATTGATGATCTATCAGATAATATCAAACTTGAAGCTTTCGGAAAAATCTAATTGCTGTCTTTTGCTCTTAGTGATGGAGAATTGACCACTGAAAATAATTCTGCTTCATTACATTTCTATGTACACTCTGTAGCTAAAGATGAAATGCTGTTTTATCAAACTTCGAGTACCATGACTAAAGCTGATAATGCCTTTGAATTTAGATTGAAATTCTTCAAAAAAGAGGAGGTGAATGGAAAAAATCCTTGGAATTTATATTTAGGGTGCTCCAGAGTTCATGATCAGGATTTTGGGCCAAAACAATATTTAGGAAAAAATACTAATCTTTGGGCGCACTACATCCTTCACTGCCAAGCACTGACTTCCAAAACTCTGCTCAGCAATCTAGGAGAACTCCTCAAC
Source organism: Charina bottae (assembly GCA_023362775.1). NCBI lineage: Eukaryota > Metazoa > Chordata > Lepidosauria > Squamata > Charinaidae > Charina > Charina bottae. Next base: position 6,062,408 of record JALMGJ010000020.1, read on the forward strand.
TTTGCTGTCAAAATTCTTAATTCCGTGAAAAATGGTTTGTTCTAGATTTTTTTGCTTTGGTTTGTGAAGATTTGGGGCTTGATTACATACTTCATCTATTCACATTGAGTTTGACTGGCTGTCAATAGAAAATATGCTTGGTCAGATTTTTGAGCTGAAGGGAAAAGTTACCGTATTTTTGGAATATTAAATAAAAGATCAAGTGCTTGAAGCTTTAAAAGTGATAGTTTTCAGGCTCATATCTGGCAGATATATTTGAAGCCTTGAACACATTGAACCTGATGCTTCAAGGGACAAACACTACCATCATAGCTCTTTATGATAGAATGTCAGCATTTGTAGCCAAACGCCAGCTATGGGTATAGTGAGTTGGTGTTAAAAATGTCTTTTTATTTTCTAGACTTGTCGAAGCTCTCAAGGACAAGGTTATTGCAAGTAGTCTCAAGGAAGAAAGTAAAACTTATCTAGTCTATCTGCAGGATGAATTCAAGTGATTTTGCCCAGATGCTGTGTCTGAAAAATTCCATCTGGAAGCTTTTGAAGACCGCTTTTAACCACTGATGTTCAGCCTTTGCCAAAGAATCTCTAAGAGTTGGATTGCCAAAGATAACTTCCAGCCAATCAATTTGGGGAATTTTTAGTTTAAATATCTTCCTGTTTACCTCAAAACAAGTGAGCAGGCTCTGCATGTCATTATTTCATCTTTATCACGAAGCCTTTGTGAGCTGGTACTTCTGTACTTGTGACTATAAAAACAAAGCACAGCATGCTTGATGCTGAAAGTGACCTATATTGCATACTGTGCTCCAAACTGCCCAGAATATAAAAGCCTTAGGCAAGCAAACTTCTTCAGTGCTCATACTGGTAACAACTGAGAAAAAGAATGTATGCTTAATGTAAAAGAAAAGAAGATGTGTATAGTTTGTTTATTTATCAAATCCTGCTGGTTTACAGCAACATGTATCAGTGAATATTATTCCAAGACAAACCCTGAAGCTGCCTTGAAGCTGCACCTGAAAACTTTTGAACCTAGTAATTAACAATATTACAGATCATTGTATTACAGAACAAGTGAAAATTATGAAGTACATGGTTGGAGAATAATTCTATGAACTGTTAAAGATGTGGGGTTAGAAAAAGATGGCAATCAGGGAAGAGGTGTGAATAAGCTGACTAAAGGAAGTCTGGCCCAATTTTCATGCAGGACAGTTGGTTACTAAGGGAAAGGACTCCTAAAAGAAAGAAAAGACAGAGAAATACCCATGCAGCATTCAACAGTAAAGAAAAAAAAGTGGGAATAATATTCCAAAAATTAAAATGTCCACAGTAATAGCATATCATATATTAACATAATTTAACCAAATTTAAAATGGAGCAACAAATGATAGACATCAATAAAAGCCATAGATAGCATCATCCCGACTTTGTTCCCAAATGCCTTTGGAAGAGTTCCATCTCCACCAACTTCTGGAAGAGACTAAAGAGAGGGCTAATCCAGCTTCTAATGGGAGGCTCCTCCACAGGACAGGTGCCATTACAGAAAAACAACATATCCAGACCTCAGCCTGCCTTAACTGACAAAGGTGGGGCGCCACCAGCACTTTTACCTAAGATGAACACAATGGAAGGTACAGTAAATTCTGGTGGGAGAAGGTGATCCTGCAGGTACATAGACACCAAGCCACATAGAGCTTTATGGGCTAAAATCAGCACTTTTAATTGCACCAATTGCACTGTTTGAGAACCAATGCAACTACTGTAATATGCACATAGCAGTGAGACCAGACAACCCACAGGCACTGCACATTGTACCATCTGCAGTTTCTGAGTTTTCTGTTAGAGTTCTTGTGTTGACTTGGCGAATTATTCCTGTACAAAGCACAGCATTCTCATGATGACGTTAATGCCAGGTGGCTGAATAACAGAGAAGCCTTGGCTTTGTTTACATCCTCATGAGATAGGGAGCGAGAAGGTACCATGTTATGGCTAGCAATGGAAATCTTCCCATGAGAGCAAATCCTCCTGATTTCCTTCTGTGGGAAGCCTTGCCCAGGCCCCCTGAGCAAGGAGGGGGGAACTCAGTGCGTAGATGCAGCACTGCCACCCAATGCTGTGTGCTTTGAGGCCTAGTGTGTGTAACAGCTAACATCCAGCCAATCAGAAAGCTAGAAGAACTGAATATACAACCATGCAAAATGGTGTTCTATGCTTCTTGATTTCTAGTGTCTTTTAGCCATGTAGTTCTTCACGTGTTCACTTCCCGTGGACTGGGCAGAGTGAGCTATGCCTGGCTTTGGGTATAGGCCGTGGCAGGAACTCTGGCCCTGGGATCAATACACGGAACTCTGCTTATAAGTTTGTTTTATTTGTCCTTTTACAATGATGTATCTTGTATATTCATCTTTTTCATTTTTGCGATAATGTACTGTATCTGCATTATTGCCTTATGCTATCAGTAAACACTGTTAGCCCTAACAAGCTGCATTCTTGTCTGTTTATTCTCAAGCCTCGGTTTTTCCCCTTTAGGCCAGCGTATATCCCATCATTTTCTTCAAGAAGAACTCCAATGGAGAGCACACCACAATTTTGTTATTATTATTTTACATTTATAGATTGCTGAATCCCTAAGGATTTTTGGCAGATAAGGATAAGGTACGTCAGAAATGATATATCATAAGTAATATACTGTAAACAAAAAGTATACTATCAGAAACATAGAATAATGTTCAATTAACCAAACCAATCCAAACAAAGATGGGGTCAAAACCCAAATGCCCTCTGGGGAGCCCTGTTTTGAGCAGCTTCTGGAAGGCAGTCAGGGTGGGAGCCAACTGGAAGGCCACTGGGAGGCTGTTCCAAAGAATTGGTGAAGCCACTGAAAAGCAGCGCTGTTGAGCTTCGTCCCCCACATATCCTTGAAGTCAGGTACCACTAATAGTTTTCCCAAGTAGCTTGAACTGGCTGGGCTGATTCCAGTGGGAGGATGCAGTCCTGCAGATAGCTAGACACCAAGCCGTGTAGGACTTTATAGTGGTTAGTATCAGCATTTTAAATTCCACTTAGAAGCCTGCTGGAAAGCAATGCAGGGCCCGAGCCTTTCTGTAATTGTCAGGGTTCTAGTGTGAATCCTGCCATGTACTGTAGAGATCCGTGTCAGCCTGGAAAACGATGGGAGGGGGAGCGCATCCCAGGAGCCGCGCCAGACTGCTGGAGACTGTTGTGCCGAGTGTCAAGGTCGTCCACCTGGACGAGTATGGTGGGGGCTTGAACGGAGTGGGAAAGTAACAGACACATCATGGGCACGAAAAGACTGGCGCGAAGGGGGAGAGCTCAGTTTGACTGTTTGGCGGGAAACCGTCATTTGGATCTTTGAGAATGCTTTGATCTACATGTATCCTTAATAAAGCTTATTCTGCATTTCAATTGGATTGCATGGAGAAGGGCATTGAAGTCAGAGTCATCACAGTAATATACTCCCACTAGTAAATGTCAGTCGGCACAAAGGCTGCTGTACTCTAAACCAACTGCAGTTTCTGAATGAACTTCAAAGGCAGCCCCATGTAGAGCACATTGCAGTGGTGACGAGAGCATGCGTAACTACAGCAAGATCCTCCCACTCCAGGTAGGTCGCAACTGGTGCAACAGCTGATGCTGGCAAAAAGCCTCCCTGGCCACAGCCTCCACTTGCTGTTCCAGCAGGAGCTGTGAGTCCAGGAGAACCCCGAAGTCATGAACCTCCTCCTTTAGGGTAGTGCCACCCCATCAAGAGAAATCACTGGAGCAGACAGAGAACCCCAATGGATAAACAGTAACTCTGTCTTACTAGGATTCAATATAAGTGTATCTGCCTACATGTGGCAGGCCTGAGATCACCTGAAACAAGCTTGTGGTTGCCATGGAGGCCATGAACTCCTAGGCCAAACTCAACCCAGTGTCTGTAACGTGGAGGTTGAAGTTCCCGAACATTAAAAGCTGGGAAGTCTCCATCCACCAGTCCAGTAACCAGTTGCAGAAGCCCAGAGGGGGATCCTGTTGGGCAGCCAGACAACTGGATTACCAACAGGATCCTGACCTTGTCTCTGTGGCCCAACGTAACTCCTAAGTACTCACACCTTGCCATTGCAGGAACAGAAACTCTGGTCACAGATAAGGTCTCCAATAATTCAATGCCACTCCACGTAGCAGCTCTGGCCGTAGTCCACACAAGTGATTATAAGGGCATGAGTCACTACTGTAAGATCTTCTTGCTCCAGGTAGGGCTGCAACTGGCACACCAACTAAAGCTGGGCAAATGTCTATCTGGCCACAGCCTTTGACTACCTGCACCCCCCCACCCCCCAAGGCTGAGGAACAGTGTTGTACCTATCAGAAGCAAACTGGGAAATTCTGAGAAAAAGGGTTGCCAGCATCCCAAAGGTGCATGGCAAATTTCCATTAACTGCAACGAGTGAATCCCTCAAAGCATCGGGGATCCAAGGTTGAAACTAGCTCTTTTTCTTGGACTTTTAGTACAGAACAGTAATCATCATTGGGAATATTCTTCTTGGATTTGAGACAAAAGATTAATCAAAGGCATTAACATTTAAAGGTGGGTTGAAATTGATTAAACGCTGAGATACCTGTTTCTCTTTTAACTATCAGAAAATTGATCGCAAAACAAATGTACAAGTAATCCAGATTACAGGAAGATAGGAAAATGTTTGAATGAACCATCATCCTGTTACAAATGTCTTGCTGGCAGCAAAACCTAAGTCAGTTCTAACAAGTGTTTTATAGGTGCTTTTGAAATAAGTATAGTTATGAAAGAATGCTCTACCCTTTGAATGAAGTACTGCTGTGATCAGCCAAAGCACTGTGTAACACTCAACCTCCCAAAAGTAATACTGACAAGGAACGCAGCATCAGTTTCTGTAAATGATAGATATTTTTTGACATGACTTGCTGTGTACAGCTTGTAAGGGTACCAACACTATAAACCTATTCCTACAAAAACCTTGTCCAACACAATAAACCACCAGGTCTTCTGCTTCCCAAACAGATTTTAATCTCATAAACCTGGAACTTTTCTGTAGACTTCCTGAGCTATAAATGTATTTAAAGAAAATAGGCAGGTGGTTGTTAACACTAAGTTTTAAAGAAGAACAGATTTTATTGGGGGGGGGATTTCTAATGCTATTCATCAAAATGTTCTCTTTGCTTAAGGGAAGCCATCAGTGTACCTGTGAAAAACTGTTTATGTATTATGGATAGCATCTATAGATTAGTTAAACTTTTTATCTCTTTCTTTATAGGTTATAATCCTATTGGCACCATAAAACAACTTCCAAATAATTGCAAAATGAAGATACTGAAGAACTAGAATGTCATCCGGAAATACAAAACGGATTGTGTTTATTTCACTAGGTGTTAAGAGCTCATAACTTTCCCTGGATTGCACTTCTAACATAACCTGAACTGGGCTTCAGAGAACCGCAGAAGTTAGTTTCTTTCAATTAAAAGAAACCGGAAGACCATCAGGGTCAAAATCTCTGTAGAAAGAACATTATAGCACAATTACTTTCCAACACTCAGCCCTCTAAAGAATACTAGACAGTCAGTTGTCAAATCTAGATTGAGAGAGCATGTATAAAAACATTCTTAGATGTCTTTGTGAAGCTGCAGGTCAACTAAAGCACTCTGTAGCATCTACTGTACCCAAACGTCATTGCAGCAAAGAACACAATATTGGTTTTTATAAACAGTAAACATTTTTTACATAGGTTCTCATGCACAAATTCTTTCTAGATCATAATGTATTATTGTAACCTGTAACATGAAGATTGATCAGAATTCAGATAGATGACATGGTCAGAGTGCTAATAACAGAGAAAGCAAAGACTACTGCTCTAGTTCATGGGATTAAGGAATGGATCACAAATCTCAGGATTAAATGGACATGCACAAATTTCACACATATGGACTAAGACTTGGGAGATGCAGGCTCCAACCCAAAACCATTGAGAAGTTTACTGGCTGATTTTGGCCAGCCACAAATATTCAAAGTAACCTCCTTAAAGGACTATAAGGAGTGGGGGAGATGAAGTTTTGTGGTGGAAGGGTGGAATATAAATTCAATAATTAAGAATTTTGGCTGTGGCATGTTCATTGTTCAATACATGGGTGTGAGCCAAAGCCTTAAAAATTAAGATCATACTTAATCTCTTACTAATTTCAAAGAATTGGAATATAAATAGTTTCCATGCTTGCTTAGATACATGCATCTTTTTTATATCTGATTACTGCAAGAGACTCTACATGGGGGCTGCCTTTAAAGACCATCAGTGGCCCAGGGGTTCATGGATGCTTACTAATCAGCAGATATTATACCTGTTTTGTGGGCCCTCCACTGGCTTCCTATTAGTTTTTCTAGATACAATTTAAAGTGCTGGTTTTAACTATAAAGCTCTTTGTGGCTTGGCACCAGGTTACCTGCATCTCCCCACTAAAGTTGGTCCAACCACTTTGATCATGCCAGGAGTAGCAGCTGGTTGTCCCCCATTCTCAGGAGGTGGGAGGAAGCCCAGAAATGTTTTTTGATGATGGGGCCCTCTGGAATGTCCATCTGTCTCCAACATTACCTACCTTCTGGGAAAAGTTGAAAACAAAGCTTTTCTGGAAGGGTTTGGGGTCTAATACCACATATTGCTTTGGGAAGTTTTAACATTTCTAAGATTTTTGTTTGATTGTGTTTTGTTTATTATTGTGAGCTGTCAAGAGTCTTCCATGATTGCAGCAGAATACAAATCTGATAAATAAATATATAAACAAACAAACAAACAAACAAACAAACAAATTGATGGAGTTTTGAAGGTTAATAAAAGAACTCCAGGCAGCTAACAACAATCTTGCAAAGTAGAAGCGTGAACCAGAAGGGACTTGCGCATTACGTTTAATTACGTTCAGAAATAAATTCAGTCTTCACATAGTAGTTAGATGAAGAAAAAATAGAGATAGCTTACATTTATTCAGTAGACCTGGATACAAGTAGATTCATAGTAGATCTGCATGCAAGCGAGATTAAAAGGACAAGAGCTGCATTCTGCAGCACCTCCTGCTTGCTGGTGTGCCCAAAGAGTAATGAGATTGTTCATCCCCAAACTCAAGAAGGAGAAAGAAGTGGAAATCAGGTGACCCATGTGACATCCCACAAGCACAATAGAGATGTGTTTACTAGAAAGGACCCCCCTTATGCTTATGAGACAATGCTGAGTTGACCCCTGATAATTCCAACACAAATAAATTTCAAAATTGGATTACTTAAACTTGAGGGAATGAGGAATTATTTAATTGTTCTATCTAAAATTAAGGCTGACTGACATACACAGCTTGATGTTGTAAACAGTAAGGATCACTGTGTATGCATATAAGAATAAGCCCTTCATGTGCATTTGCATAATACAGAATCAGACTAGCTACACAATCTTCATCTTTGAAGTTAAAATGGAAGTAGGGCCAAGCAGCCTGGCACATGTTTCATCCTGTGTGTACAAGCAGGCATTCTCTCTTTTGAGGAACTAATTGTCTTTGTATAAAGATAGTTTTATTATCTTCAATAAATGTACTCAAGCTTCTGAACAAAGCCATGTATTCCTCTATGAGCCAACTGTTTCTTGGCCAGCCTCTGTCAAACGAAGGGCTTGGTGCCAATTCATATTATTAAGCTTTCCACTCACCAATCCCATAGCTCATAAACACCTTATGTCTGCAGGCTCACAGTGACTGTCAGCATCATAAGACTGCAAACCAGCATTATTAAGGGCTCAAAGCTTGCATACACAGCAGCACGTATGTACTGCACATAATGCTTTACAATGCTTTAAAGTTAATTAAAATGAAGATTTTGTTTCCAACACCTACTTAGGGTTATTAAACAATATCCATATGAGGAAAACATCAACAAAACGTTAGTACAGTATTGAGTCTCCCTGTCAGGATCATAGTATTTACAAATCCTTTGATGTGTTCTGTTATCCTCATGTCAATGCAAGAATCAGAAATCTGTCATTGCATTGCTTGTGAAATAACTACATTTACTGTTTAAACTGGTGCTGTCCTGTGCTCATCTGGCTTGACTCTAAGGTGGTTTAAGAAAATCCAGTCTACAGATTGCAAGGTGCTCAATATGAACAGCAAAATATGGTGTTCTCTCATTGGACAATTCCCTTCCTGCTGTACCCTCCCACCTTTCTGTTCCAGGAAAGCAGCTACCAATTCTTTCCCTTCTGTATGCAGGAATTGGCAAGAAGGAATGATGTGTATGTATTATGTATTCACATATACACATACATATACATACAAGTTAAATTGTATTTATATATACAAAGTTAAGTGCATGCTTGTGCAATAATCACCTTTTTTCCCCTTATTGCCTTGTTTCTTTTTAAAGTCATTTAGAGCTACAAGTACCAGAAATGGTATAATAGCATAATGGCTATATCTCTTGCCTTGTAATTAGAAGGTTAAGGGCAGAAAATTTTATTACTATTTTTCTTTCCCTGAGCTTGCTACTTTTCCCTCTGCTTTATTTTTTAGTCCAGATATTGTTATAAACAACCTGAGATACCATTTGTGACCACAGGAAAGATCAATCCTTCTAAAACAGTCAGAAATAGGAAGGAGTCTGGGTGAGCATGTGTCTGGAAATAACACCACATGCCACTGGAAAAGGGAGTATGCACTCAGACAAGCTGCTCAGCAGTAAATTCCACTGAAGAAGGGAGGATTTACTCAAAGGCAAAATCCATGGCATTATGCAGGTCAGGCTGAAAGATAAAAGGAAGTTGAAGTCACAAGGCTCACTGGAAGACTTCTGACCAGCAGTGCTCATTCTTCCCCATACCATCCTCTGGAAAATTATGGCCCAGATGGAGGTTTGGCATGATCCAGAGGGAAAGGGAATATTCTATATTTCTCTAGAATATTCCATTCTCAGGCTGATGAATTTTCCATAGTTTTATTTTATTTCTATTTTCAATGCAGCATTTCCAAACTACTAGGAATAAAATTACACTTCAGGTCCATTTATGAAAATTAGAGCTGTGCAAAAACAAGCCAAATGACATTGCAGCCAGGTCCTTGACTATAGAACATAGCTTTCCAAACTGTGTGTCGTGACACTTTAGTGTGTCGCAACACACAGTTTAGTGTGTCGCGAAGTGGCGGCACGGGGGCGCGCGCGGCGGCGGCAGTGTGCACGGCGGCGGCACACCATTAGCGCTTCCGCATTTTAGCGAGGCTGCTGCCACCGCCGTTCATGCCACAGCCACGCCCCCCACGCCGCCGCCGTGCACGCACGCCCCCACACGCCCCCACGCCGCTGCCGCTGCCGCCGTTGCTTTGTCACCAATGGCGGCACTTTGGAAAGCACTGCTGTAGAAGGAACTCATAATTCTTTGGGTCAGTCCAAAGACCGGCTTCACTTGGCTTGCTCTGGATACTAAAGGCTGAGTGTCCAGACTACACTCCTTTAAATTCTGTTGTCATAAATATTGATAACATTTTTGGTCTGAGATAGAATTTCCTGAAATATGCCACAGAAATAGATTTTATTGATTTGTTTGTTTTCCACATTTCTACTCTGCATTAATCCAGAGACTCTTGGTGGCTTACATAAAGTATAAAGTAAAGTAGATTCTATGTGAAGAGTATCTGGAGCAAATTTTAGGCAGATGGATGGGGCAAATAGTTATATGAATGATTCCAAATCAAGTTCTGTCCAACATGCCATTGAGAAGCTGTGATTGGACAGAACGTTATATTGAATCACTCTGATCAGAGAGGAGACCGCCAGTCACTGTACCCGATGTTCTCACTCTCTCATCTTTCCAGACAAACATATGCACCATCCTGAGCAGATTGGAAAGAGAATATTGTGAAGGATTTGGAATTAGGCACAGAACAAATTAGAGCTCCCCATTCCATTGTGGGTGCGCTAAAAACAACCCCAAATTAACCTGACCTGCTCAGGATTCGGGAGTTGCACCAAGGTGGTGCATAGCCCAAACAACTACTACAAAAAGTAGATTATTATTTTCATTTTGACTTGCAAACTTTAGATCTAAGTAACAAACACTTGTTGCCTTTCTCCTGCATAAACAAATATGCATGTAAACAGTGAGAAAAGCAACTGTAAATAGGCACAAACTGGAGAACAGCCATTTCTTCCTCTTTCTTTCTAAATGTAGTAAAAAGGTAAAGGTTCCCCCCGCACATTTGTGCAGTCATGTCCAACTCTAGGGGCTGGTGCTCATCTCCGTTTGTTAGCCGAAGAGCCAGCGTTGTCCAAAGACGCTTCCGCGGTCATGTGGCCGGCATGACGCACGTGGAACGCTGTTACCTACCCACCGAAGTGGTACCTATTCATCTACTTGCATTTGCATGCTTTCGAATTGCTGGGTTGGCAAGAGCTGGGGCGAGTGCGGGAGCTCACTCCGTCACGCGGGGCTAGGGATTTGAACCTCCGAACTTGCGATCTTCCAATCGACAAGCCTGGGATCTTACCCGCTGAGCCACCACACCCCTCCTGTACTAAATGTAGTACAAAGATATTTATCCATCCCATAAATGTATACAGCACTGTGGTTGTTATCACTCCTTTGCCAGAAGAGCTGGGATGCAGATATATTCAAAGCACATGAATGCCTTCCTCCCCATTAGCAACTATCCTGTCCTGTGAACACCTGAAAGTCTCAGTCATAGTGACAGTGCCACTCAGATAAAATGCCAGCAGCTTCTCTCGCCTCCTTAATGGATTTCTAAGTGATGCTTTACCACTGAGATTCTACTGCCTTGCCGATTTATTAGTGTGGAAATGGATGCATTAGATTCTTCCTCCCTCCTCCCTCCCCCTCCTCTTCCTCTTCCTCTTCCACTTCTTCTTTCCCCACCCCCCACCTTTGGGAATGGCTCTGATATAAGCCTGACACCAAGTTATATCTCCTGCTGACTGGTATTAGCAGACATCGGTAAGTTGCAAGGAAATAATTTTACATCTTATTGAAGAATTTTGCTGAGCTACTTTTGGCTGATTCAACACACATAAACCTGTCACTCCCTTCTGGGGTAACTTACTGTCTCTTCTCTGTTCTTTCCCTTGCTCTCAGAAGACTGTTCACCCATTGTTTATTCATTTCATTGGCTCATCTTTAGGCTGCATGTATGGGTGAAACGTTTCCTATTAAAAGATTCACATTCAAATTCTCTCTCTCTCTCTCTCTCTCTCTCTCTCTCTCTCTCTCTCTCTCTCTCTCTCTCCTTCTTAGTCTTACACACCAACACACACCAACAGACCCACAAAGCAAAAAAGCCAGAGGAACACAACTTTGACCATTCCTTCTCTCCTTTTCCTTCCCTCTCTCTCCCTCCCCACCTCACAGAATTTCCTTTGTCGGGTTTGTTGGCCTATGACTGACAAGCAATTACAATGAGTAATTTCATTTCTGTGGAAGATAATAAAATGTGATACCATAACTACCCGCAGAGCCTCCAAAGTATTTATATTCACTCTAATAACCTGGTGCTATGCTGTTAATCTTAACAAAGGGGCCTGGCAGGCACTGGGACACTGAAGCTTCATATTCTTTCCACAGGGAAAGCTCCTCCAAGTTGTTTCAAAAAGAACTCCAGTCAATTTTTAAATTACATTTTTGTATATTAGAGGCAGAGCCTCTAATATACAAAGCTTTCTGGGAAATTATTTTCACTTGAAGTAGAACATTTTCTATCCACATGGTTGTTTAAGTATGGAGAGACAGACCTCTTAAATTCAGTTTCTCGTTTTTCCAATCTTAGATCCTCTCATTTTCTTCTCAGTTTGAGATTTTTAAAAACTTTGTATGAATTTTTTTTAATATTTTGTACTTTTTTCCAAAAGTGTGCATTATAATTGGCAATTTTGTTTGCTATATACACTTTGCAAGTATTTTCCCTAATATAAAGTGTTTTTGTATTTTGTAGAAAATAAATTTGGAGTCCTGCGAACTTTAAAGAATAACTAAAGTATTTCAGCCCCTTCATGGATCACTGCCAACAAAAAAAGTATTTCAGTTTACATTGTTGCCTAAGAATGGAAAATTAGTTATGTTTGCATGAGTACTGCATTGATTTTTCTACCATCCTCACTGCAAAGTTAAATTCTAGAATGGAAAGAGAACATCTGTTTTGAACTTGCAGTTTTGAATGGTTCACTGCACTTGGATTCCAAAGGATATGAGTTTCAGAGATTTTGAATCAGAGCATTTGCTTACTTTCCCTCTTGTTTTGTCACACAGCATGAGAAAACCCAAGCCAACTGCAAGTATTTACTCATACAAAATGTACATTCAAACTCATTGTCAGGGTTGCCACAGTGCAAGCCCTGCCATGCGTGTTGAATTGTATTTGAGAATGGATAATTCACAATGCGTGTCAGTGGAAAGGATTTCAAGAGAAGGGAGGGGGAGAACATAGAGAGTGAAATTCCAACAAGACTGGAAGAATGTTTACAGCGGGTCAAGGCCACGCACCAGAATCGCATCGCTTGGTACTGAAGAGAAATATGCTGACGGGAGGGGGAGTATGGCTGGATGGAAAAAGTACTGGATAATGCAATATATTTTAATATTATAAAATATATATAAAATATATATTATATAATTAATATATTAATGGATAATTAAATGAGCTTCTTCACATGTACTATTAAATGTAGGTTGCCCACCTTTTGAACTCAAAGACTGCATTTTTTTTAATCTGTTCAATCGTGTCTGATTCTTGGAGACTGCCTGGACAATTCCCTGCAGTTTTCTTGGCAAAGTTTTTCAGAAGTGGGTTTCCTCCTTCCTAGGGCTGAGAGAGAGCAACTGGCCCAAGGTTACCCAGCTGGCTTTGTGCCTAAAATGGGATTAGAACTCATGGCCTCCCAGTTTCTAGCCTGGTGCCTTAACCACTACACCAAACTGGCTCTCCAAAGACTGCACACTTAGAGGCAATTAAATAAATCATAACTGACTGGACTCAAACTTAGCCCAAATCTGCATTGTAACCCTAAAACAGTGTCTACCAATTAAAAAAAAAGGAACACTCCAAACCCCCAACTGGGGTGGGTGGCTGAAGAAACAACAACAGAAAATCTCAGTCCTCTTCACATACATGGCCAAGCTTTACTTGCTTTATATGATCACTTGCCTACAGTGGTTCTTGCTTCCTACATGAAAAATAACTAAGTGGAGATTTTGACCATCAAAATGTTGTCTATTCCTCCCTCAGAAAACATATGCTTTGTCATGATTCAGAGAAAGGGCAAGATTCTACCCTAGTAATAGTTGTTGAGGTAAGTTAATTTTTTTTAAAATAAATTTTATTGAATTTTAAAATACATATTAAAAGTTAAAGCAGAAAAAGGAAATAGAAATACAAAGTAAGAAAAAGATAAAGAAAAAGTGGAGTCAAAAAAAAAATAGACAAAAGAAATATAGAAAATAGATGGCCTCCAATCTATCTTTGGTCTTTAAATACAATAATTTGCTTTAAATGTTAGTCTTTCATACAATATACAGGAACTTTTCTTTGTCATATACACTTCAATTTCTATAATCCAATCTTCTGGTCTTCATGCAGATTTCACCTTTCTTACAATTCTCCAATTATTCATCTGTGGTTTCCACTCCTTGGGATAATGTCCATTTAAGTATTCTTAACTGTCTCAGTTTAATATTTTTTATTCATTCTTTCCATTTTTACATCTATATTTATATTTATATTTATATCCTTAATAAAATTCACTTGGTCTTAAATCATTTATGTAACAAATCAAGGCCTTATTTCATTTCTAATAAAATACAATATATTCTATTCATATATATCCATAAAAATAACATTAATTTAAACATAATCTATATTTAAACTTAATTATACCATATTCTACTTCTTTCAACAAATTTACCTAATTAACAAATTTTTGTAACTATATATTCCACTAATACATAACTTAACATAATACATAACATAATACATAATATACCAATTCTTATAATATTCATACATACATATTCATACATATAATTACCAAAATATGTCATCCTGTAATAACCTTCGTTCTAATTCCATCTCATCATTTCATTATCTTCTCATATATGTATCTCCAAAAAAAATAATCTATAATATCAACTTATATTTATATTTATAATCTTATATCTCCTGTTTAGGTTATGCCAAGATCACAATATGCAACTTGTTTTGTTCTGTAACTCATGTGGGATGTCAAAATATTTATTTCACCATATCTATCAATTTGCATGTTAAGATCTTCCTGTCTCAACTGCCACAATGTGTTTGTGCCTAAACTATAATGTGTTGTCTGTTTAGCTGACCACTTCCTGTAAATTATCAAAATCTTCTTCAGTGCCAATGTATTTAAAATCTTCTTTCCCTGTTTCTCTACTGACTCGAGGAATTTTTCTTCCATTTCTAAATCTGTCTTTTGTGTCTTTTGTTCCTGAGCCACCAAATCTATCAATATAAGTTCTATTGATTTCTTAATTTCTAAAAGAGTTTCACTAAATTCTTTTTTAAAATATTGAAGTGCTGTTAAAAATGCCATTCTCACCTACCCCCCCCCCTTTTCAGGCTGCCGTAACTAGCTGTTCTAGTCAAAACAAAGTACTTTCCCAGGGAATTAGTGGTCAGCTGATCTATTCAAATGGAAAGTTACCAGCAATGTCTGTTTATTAAGTAAGAAAAACTTTTAAAATAAAAGATGAAAAATTCCACAGAACAGTATTTCAAACAGTTTATAAAAGGAAAAATAAAAAATGAATTCCGAGTGAGACAAATCCGTTCTAAAAAAAGGTAGAAAGATAAGAAGGAAAAAATGCAAACATTTCTCTGTACTTTTATTCTTCAGGCTGCAAGCTGCTTAACCCAAACAGACAGTTTCTCAGAAAGTAAATAGTCAATTGGTTTGTCGGGTGAAAAATTACCAACAAAATCTCTTAAGTCCCAACTTCTCTGATACAAAAGAAAGGTAAAAAAAATGCAAACGTTTCATTATATTGCAAAAATAAAATCTGTCAAACTTCCACCAAAATTAATTATAGCAAAGAAAGCACAAAATTAGCCAACATTTTAAACAAAGTCCAAATATAAATTTTAGATAGTAAAAACATTCTAATCTAAGAGAAAAATTAATATAAAGTGATCTAAAAGCTGACTGCACGCTCTTGTGTCTCTCAAGAGACTTACATTCCTTGCAGAGCTAGGCTACTCCTCCGGCCATTTCACTGCATTCACCCCGTTCTCTCCGTGGTGGAAACTACAAAGAAAAACAGGAGTGGGCAATTTCAATGGCCCTGTGAGCAATCTTCTGGTCCCCATCTCTTCAGGGGGAAGCTTCAGTGGTCTTACAAATTCTGTAGCCCACTGCAAACAAGGTAAAGTCAGCCAGGTTTCAGCATTCTGAGAAATTCTGACTTGTCGAGCTGCCAGCCAAGCTTGGAGTCTCGTAAGTTAATTTTTTCTAGGAAAAATATGGAACAGTTGGTCAGCCCAATATTTTAACAAAGAAAAAAAAGGGAAACATTGATGGCTTGATGGATTTCTGATCTATTTTGCAATTAAAGTTCTATTTTGCAATTAAAGTTCCATTTAAAAAGCAGCTCCATTAGAAATGAATAATAGCAAAGGAGACATTTCTTTTGTAAGTTAGCTTCTCATGAGAGGTATAGTCAAAATTGATTAAATCAGAATTGGGGTAGGTAATACAGTTTCCCAGTTTGCTGGCTGGATAAAGTGACAGTTACCTCTGTTTAAGGGACAAGTTATCCGTGTGGTTTTGAATGTATAATCAGTATATTTACATGTACTGTGTGTCTCCTGTTTTGTGTTGGCTTTAAGGGTTTTTAAGTACTAATACAAAAAATAGAAGAAGCAAATGCAATTCTCACCCATTTACATCAACCACAGCTGGTACAAACATGGAGAGGACCACATTATGGCTGCCTGTCGCATTAAAGATGAGGAACTTGTCAGAAATAAAAGAAGTCTCAAGCAACCTTTATTTCATCTTCCTAAATGTGGCGGAGAAGAAAGAGATTCAATCCTGCACTTGTCAAAAGTCAAAATTCACAATGTTGGTTGGACAAAAGTGTAGGCCTTTTTTTTCCTCAGGTTGAAATGTTTTTAATTTCAAGTTGTTTTGACCCCATTTATGAAGAAATGTGTGTATAGTGCTTAATTTTAAAAAACAAACTGAACAAAAATCTCACCCATTTCTACCTGGTTGTTACATTTACTCTCTTTCCACCATAAGGCTCACATATCATTTCTACATAGCAGCTAGGAGTACAGGTATAAATAAATGACATCCAAATATCCAGTAGGTAAAGTGAAATAACGTGGAGATCTGAACTCATTTCACAGATAAACATCAAGACATTTGCTGTTAGAAGGCCATAGAAGAGAAGCCGGGGAGGTATCAGTTTCTGGCTCACCAAAGCAGGGCTTTGGCTGCTTGCTGTTTATGGATATTTTCACAGACTTTTGAATTTAAAGGTCACTTATTATTATTATCATTCAGCTGTTCACTTCACCAGGGAATCGCTCCTTTTGGAGGGCTCTGAATGGAGTCTTCAGCAAGCTACTTGCAAAAGATGGGAAGGGCACTCCGAAAGTGCAAATGTGTGGGTTTATGCTAGCTCTTCTAAGAGGCTAACTAAAGCCCGCATGGGAAATGTCTCATATAGTCTCTCAACTTTCTCATTTGTTTGTGCTGAAAAGCAGCTACAATTGCTTTGGAGTAGAAGAACATGGAAGAGGAGCAGCCTATCTCCTGACCCTGTGGGGATTTTGGAGCAGCTTCCAGCCCTGATGTCTCACTTTGATTCTTCTGAGTGAGAGAAACCAGGGTGGGTGGCCGGCCCAAATTTTCAGACCCCGGAATCAACTTCTCATCTCTGAAAACAGTAATATACAAATCCAAGTATTGTCAACAAGTATTGAGTCCCACCATTATAATTTCATCCTTAAGCAGAAAAAAAAATCAATAAATGGTTTGCAAAGCTAGACAACTTGCATAACTGTGTATTTATAATACCCTTCAGTTATGTGTTTTGACCAACTTTCCAGCTGAAAATAGAGGGGGTCCATCTCTGAACCTATTCCGAACATCTTTTTGAATTATTGTTACTCATTTTCCTGCTGCCAGCTATAATTCAGGGGATGATTTAAATGCTAGGATGGGCTTTTTTACAAGCTAGCTGGGTATCTTCTTATTCAAACATTTTTAAAATGAACAAAATGGGAGATAATGTAATTATTCCATGGTTAAAGTTTAGTTTTTCCTCGTAGTAGTTCTTTTGATCATTCCCAGAAGATTTCATAAATGTATTTGCCCATTGGGCTAGTGCTGCTAAGAATGTTTTGACTGTTCCAAATAATTTGTCTGGCCTTCTGAGAAGGAAATTCTGGACAGTTCAGAATATGATATTTTTCCTATACATGTAAAGCTTATACTGTGAACCTTCACTTGCTAAAAGGGTGCAACCAAGTGAGTAAAGGTACTCTGTAGTTTCTTTAAATATAAGGAAATATTTGAATATTAATCAGGAAATACTGTATGTGTATATTATTATTTTTTAGCAGTGACATTTTGAATGTAGTTTGAATTTGTCTGGCTAGCTGTGTGGAGTTAATCAGGGCATATCAGTGGCTTACAACTGATCTGTATCCACTTTAGCCTTTGCTTTATATAAAAAATGCCCTTCTCTCCCATATGGGTGGTATGTGTCTTCCTCAACCTTGGTCCTCTACCAGAGGCCTAGGAGTTTGAGGGTTCTGCGCAGTATCTTAGCTGTTCCTAGCACTGCACTCTTCTAGACAGAGAGCTCTGATGTTGCTCCTGAGATCCGTTGGAGCCACTCTCCCATCTTGGGAGTCACAGCCTCAAGTGCCCCTACCACCACTGGGACCACTTTGGCCTTCACTTTCCACATCCTTGCTAGTTCCTCCTTCAGGCCCTCGTACCTCTCCAGCTTCTCATATTCCTCCTTCCCGATGTTGCTGTCACTTGGCACCGCTACATCTATCACCACCACTGTCTTCTGGTCCTTGTCTACTACAACAATGTCTGGTTGATTGGCCAGTACCTGCCTGTCTATCTGGATTTGGAAGTCCCACAGGATCTTAGCCCTGTCATTCCCCACAACCTTCTGTGAAATCTCCCATCTGGACTTTGGAGGGTCTAGCCCATAAGGGGTTTTCAGTTACTAATAAATTTAGTTTTTGTCCTTTCTCTCACCCTTTCTCAACCTTTTCACCCTAGAGCAGGGCTTTCCAAACTTTTCATGTTGGTGACACGCCTTTTAGCCATCCATAATTTCGTGACACACTAATGAGGAGTCCCCGCCCCCCAGCCCACGTGATTGGCTGCCGGCTCCAAACCCCGCCCCTGGCCCACGTGATTGGCTGCCGGCTCCAAACCCCGCCCCCCGGCCCATGTGATTGGCTCCCGGCTCCAAACCCCACCCCACGTGATTGGCTGCCGGCTCCAAATCCTGCCCCCCGGCCCCCCAGTCTTGTACTGTATGTATTGTATTGTATGTAATTGTAGATCAGAGCTTTCCAAACTGTGTGTCACGACACATTTCTGTGTCGCGGCAAGGGCCCAGGTGTGTCGCAGGGGAACCTGGAAGAGGAGGCCATGCACCATGTGGAGCCCCGCCCATCCCTTGCCACGCCGACAGGTCCCTGCTCTGAAGCCAGCTCCTCAGCTCTCGCCGCAGAAGCCAGGTAAGTTAGCAGCCCAGTAGGGCTGCAACTGGGGGAGAGGGTGCAGGGACGTGACTAGGCTGCCGCACTGGGGTGGGTGGGGGGTGCAGGGCTGCCGCTGCCCCTTCGAAAGGGCAGGCTCCGGGGACCCCGAAAATGCCCTCGGTTCCGGCAGGGAGGCAGAAACCTCCCCTCTCCACATGCACACGCTGCCCTGGGGTGGCAATTCTCCCCGCAGAACAGCTGAGGCAGCTTGCGCGCAGCCTCCCTGCCTAAACTGAGGGCATTTTCGGGGTCCCCGGAGCCTGCCCTTTCGAAGGGGCAGCACTGCAGCTGCTGCTGCCGCTGCCCCTTCGAAAGGGCAGGCTCCGGGGACCCCGAAAATGCCCTCGGTTCCGGCAGGGAGGCAGAAACCTCCCCTCTCCACATGCACACGCTGCCCTGGGGTGGCAATTCTCCCCGCAGAACAGCTGAGGCAGCTTGCGCGCAGCCTCCCTGCCTAAACTGAGGGCATTTTCGGGGTCCCCGGAGCCTGCCCTTTCGAAGGGGCAGCACTGCAGCTGCTGCTGCCGCTGCCCCTTCGAAAGGGCAGGCTCCGGGGACCCCGAAAATGCCCTCGGTTCCGGCAGGGAGGCAGAAACCTCCCCTCTCCACATGCACACGCTGCCCTGGGGTGGCAATTCTCCCCGCAGAACAGCTGAGGCAGCTTGCACGCAGCCTCCCTGCCTAAACTGAGGGCATTTTCGGGGTCCCCGGAGCCTGCCCTTTCGAAGGGGCAGCCGTTGCCGCCGCAGCGACAACCTGGAAGCGCCGCCGCCGAAGCAGTCGAGCCTCTCTTTCCCTTCTTTTTCCAAACCTCCCCCGCCCCCTTCCACGCGATTGGCTCCCGCCCGCAAAACCCGCCCCCTTCCACGCGATTGGCTCCTGCCCGCAAACCCCACCCCCTTCCACGCGATTGGCCCGCACCCGCAAACCCCGCCCCCTGGCTCTCGAGCACTTCAAAATGTGCACGAGCATGTCAAAATGGCTCCCGGCAAAAAAAGTTTGCCGACCCCTGGTTTAAGGAATGCTTTTCGATGCAAAAATCATTCCTGGCTTTAGCAGAGCTTGGTGCTGAACTCAAATAAATGAACTTCATATATCCTACATGGTGTGTATTGAGTGTTGCTGACTTCAGACTTCAAAGACCACGATCCTCACAGTAGGCCTGTATCTATGCATTAACAGTGTTCTTAAACTAAAAATAAAGAATGAAACTTACCTCTTTAATGTGAAGTGGCCTGAATTTGAAATAATTTTTAAAATAAATCGTGATCTCCCAAGGAACCCTAAACCCATGGAACTCTGGTTGAGAAACCTTGCTCTAATCAAACAAGTCAATTTTGCTATCTCTGCTAACTCTGTCATCTTCATCAGCCATTCCTCCTTTGTGGGTATTTTAGAGTTTTTCTATTTTTGTGCATATAATAATCTCGCAGCAGTTATCATATATAAAAACAATCTTCCACAACTCTTTTCTAATTGTCTATCCATTAGTCCCAACAAGAAGAGTTCTGGTTTCAATTGGATATTAATCTTTAAGATTCTTTGTATCACTGCATTTATATCTGTAGACTTTGTTGAATCAGATATGATTTGATTAGGAATGCAGGGTTAAGGCAATTTACCAAGCTTTCTCGCCCCTTGTAGATACTGAGCACCTAAATAGTTGGCGGGGGGAGGGGAATTTAGAGTAAGTTCTTACAAAAAAAACACCTCTGTATCTGAGGCTTTTAGCTTAGAGTGATGGAGGAGAAAGGGAGACATGATAGAGAAGTCTAAAGTCATGTATGGTATGGAAGGTGTGGATAAAGGATTCTCCCCCCCCCCCCCCAATGTTAGAACTCAGTCATGCATTAAAACTAAATGTAGGAGGTTTGGAGCTGATACAAAACAGTATTTCTTTACATTCAGTGGAATTCACTGTCATTAGAAGTGGTGATGATTACCAATTGAGATGGTTTTTAAAGGGGACTGGATCAATTCACACAGGATCGAGCTGTTAATGCTATGTCTCTTGGTGGCTGTTGATTATCTACAGAATCACAGACAATATATCTTAAATATCAGTTGTTATCCATGTTTGTAAGCTGCTTAGATGCATTTGTTCTTAAGTCTTTCTGTAAATTATGATCTGAGATAGTAGCAGTAAATTTGACTAAACAAACAAAGAAATATAAGTAGCTTTTTTCAATATAAAAATGACATATGGGAGACAATATGTCTTTAGTTGTCCATAATACAAAAGGACAAAAAACAAATCAACAAAACAAAACACAAAGAAAAAAAACCAACCCGTGGGCTTTTTTCCGAAGACCAGGGCTCTCAGAAATGAAAAGTCTGGCTTAAGTTCACATTTTCTCAGATCAGGTCAGGCATTTCTTAGAGTTTTTCTAAGGACATACTGTAGATTCTCAAGAGAGAGAGGGAATGAGAGATACACCTTAAATGTCTTTCCTAAATGGAAACAACTATTTGAAGTTCACATTAATCTCTCATAGACTAATTAATTAAGAAAAAGTGCTAGAGGCAAATCTATACTCTTTAGAAATTTATGAAAATTTTACTGAGTAGTCCTTTATATTCGCCATATTTTTACACAGCAAACAATACTCCTGGTGGTTTTTCATCCAAGTACCAAGCAGTATTGATTCTGCTTAGCTTTAAGCAATTAGTTAAAGTCAACCAGGTGCTATTACCTAGCTAGACAGCTTTAATGCCAGGGTGCTATATAAAAGCCATACTTTCTCCTATCAACAAAGCTTTCATGCTCTCAATAACAATGAAAGAGATAAAAATGGCTAATTACAGCCAAGCTTTCATTAGATAATTAGAGATCATAAACAGATAAATAGAGCTTTCAAAGAGGCAGAAGAGATGTGGTGTCCATAACGTTGATGAGGTTTTCAAAACAATAACCCTTTTTCAGAAGTGACCATTTTCAAACAAATTATCATTCATCTTTGATTCTTCATATTCAAAGAAAAGCATGAATTAAGTTTAAGCTGCTTATTGAACTTCCACCATTTGTAGAGGGTTGTTTTAAATGTACAGC
The DNA here is from genome assembly GCA_023362775.1 of Charina bottae. NCBI lineage: Eukaryota > Metazoa > Chordata > Lepidosauria > Squamata > Charinaidae > Charina > Charina bottae. Next base: position 6,084,282 of record JALMGJ010000020.1, read on the forward strand.
ATGTAATGTATGTCTTTGTCCTGTTTTGATTCATCTGAAGAAAATGCACTTTATTTACTTCATTGACCATCTAGTGTGGTTACAGGGCCAATTTATAGATGAATTCAAAGTGATACAGATACAGATTTCTTACACTTTCTCTTAAGGAATATTAAAGCTCTAAATGGCTTAGGGCTTGATTATCTGAGAGACCTCCTTTTTTGCTAATGAACCTCCCAGTTATTTAGATCAGGAGGAGAGGCTTTTCTGAAGATGGCCCTGCTGCCAGAAGCTTGGCTGTCTGATCTCCTTTGGAAGGCACTTCCCAAGTAGAAGCATTTGAATCTCACTTTCCCAGTATTTAGGGAAGAACACATGCATACATTTTTCAAATATTTCAATTGTTAATTATTTTAATGGCATTGATATTCTTGGTTTCAACTGAATTGCATCAATTGTATTGTTACATTTTATAGTCTGATTTTTTAAATTATTGCAAACCATCAGAATTGGTAGGTTATAAATGCAAGAAATAAATAAGCAAACAAATTAATTATTTAATTAATAAAGCATAAATAAATAAGAATAAGACCAAACAATCCTCATTGATGTGGCATAGATTATGCCTCGGTTGCGCTCCATCACACCTGAATCTATGCCATAATTGCCCAAATAATTCAGAAAGATCCATCAGCATCTAGGGACAGACCAGATTTCCTGTCCCCTACAAAGGCGAAAACACTAAAATAGTCTAACATTCACCATGTAGTTGCAGGGTTATCATGATGAGATCTCCCTATATGGATCACTGTTGTCCATGATAAAAACCAGAGCAAGAGTATGATCAACTTTTCAGAAGTTTGCATTGCAAAAGGGTACATTGCCCATAAAAATTATTTATTCACAATTACTGCCTTAAAGCTGGAATAAAACTCTTTTTGTAAACAATTATTGATAATTTTATTATGGATTTTTATTCTGTTTGTAAAGTTATAATGCCTTAATTCTTTATACAAGAAAGAATATGAACTTGAATGTTCTGGTCCAATGTTTGCCTCAAAAATATCAAATACATTTACAAATACATATTTAAATTTAAATGTTATGAAAGTTTTTTAAAGGCAAGTTTAATGCAGGCATGGAGTAGACAGACCTATGGGTAAATATATGCAAGAGTAATATTGAGCAGAAACAAACTGATTTAGCCATCCCTAATCTCCTTATTTAGAAGTTATAAGAGTGAATGTTTTATGAATGTGATAAACTACAATATGTTTAGTATTTCTAGTACCAAACAAACCACAGGCAAAATGCTTGAGTTATATGTGTCAGGATAGTAAACATATAAGCAATTACAGCATGATAAAGGGACCAATTCAGTGGGGTGGTAACAGCGTTCCGCACGTGTCATGCTGGCCATATGACCACAGAAGCGTCTTCGGACAGTGCTGGCTCTTTGGCTAAGAAACAGAGATGAGCACCGCCCCCTAGAGTCAGACACGACTGTGCAGGGGAAAACCTTTACCTTAAAGGGATTAAATTAAATATTAAATTAAATTAAATATTAAATTAAATTAAATATTAAATTAAATTAGCTGTTTAAAGAGACAATTTAACAAAATATAAGTAGAGGTACCCCTACTGTTTTCTTAGATTTCATAAACCTCATTAGGAGCCCACAGAATTCAGTGGGTATCTTATATCTCCTACAGTATTCCGTTTCTATCTATTAGCGTGTGATCCTTCATCCCTTTATACAATGAACCTTTTCTTATTTTGCAGTGTTGTACATGATTTACTATGATTACAAGCTGGAAAATGAATCATAGCATATGTTTGAAACAAAGGACTTAGCCGAAACACTTTTTCAGCAATGCTGATAGAGGACTATTATTTACACAAGACATCAGGTCAGTCCAACAGGAACTGTTTCTCAGAATTTGGGATTTACAACCATTATGTCAAAGGTGGAATTACCATGAAATATATTGCTTTAGCTGTGGAGAGCAAAGAGTGTCTGGAATGCTCATCTGTCCTGACTTCTGCTGATAGCCTATCCCAGGGGTCGGCAAACTTTTTGAGCCGAGAGCCATTTTGGTATGCTCGTGCACATTTTGAAGTGCTCGAGAGCCAGGGGGCGGGGTTTGCGGGCGGGAGCCAATCGCGTGGAAGGGGGCGGGTTTTGGGGGCGGGAGCCAATCGCGTGGAAGGGGGCGGGGCTTGCGGGCGGGAGCCAATCGTGTGGAAGGGGGCGGGGCTTGCGGGCGGGGGCCAATTACGTGGAAGGGGCGGGGTTTGCGGGCGGGAGCCAGTCACGTGGCTTATTGGGGCAGGTGGGAGGGCCCATGTAGCAGTTTACCCCCCCCACTGGCTTCCCGCCCCTCCCTCCTTGCCTGCAGAAGGCGGCCGGCCTTCTCCCCCCGCTGTTTCCGGAAGTGATCCAGCTGCCGCCGCCGCCCACCTCTTCCGCTTTCCGCTTCTCCGCAAAGCTCCTGGTTCATCTTAATCCAGGGCTTTCCAAACTTTTGCCGTTGGCGACACACCAACGGCTGGCCCACGAAGACCTGGAAGCGGCGGTGCTTCCGGGTTGCTGCCGCTGCGGCGGCAGGGGCTGCCCCTTCGAAAGGGCAGGCTCTGGGGACCCCGAAAATGCCCTCGGTTCCGGCAGGGAGGCGAAAATCGCATGCGCATGCTGCTGGCTTCCCAGCGCACAGCTGATCGGCGCGGAGAATTTCCACCCCAGGCAGCCCTGCAGCATGCGCGATTTTCTCCTCCCTGCCAGAACCAAGGGCATTTTCATCAGAGCTTCCGGGTTGTCACGCGACACACTTGGAAAGCCCTGTCTTAATGTTTCCTTTTCCTCCCCTTCAATACGTTCCAGCAAGCGAGGTGGAACCGGAGAGCGGAAGAGGCGAGGCGGCCTCCGGCTGCTGCTTCCTGCGCCCGTGGCCTCTCCGCTTCCACCTCGCTTGCTGGAACATATTGAAGGGGAGGAAAAGGAAACAGTAAGATGAACCAGGAGCTTTGCGGAGAAGCGGAGAGCGGCAGAGGCGAGCCGCTTGCCTGCCTGGTTCCCTCCCTCCGCGAGGTCCCCCACTGCCTTCCCGGGACCCAAGCCGGAGAGAAAGGGCGGCGGCGGGGCCGCGCTACTGGAGCGCCCGAGTGCCAGACAGGCAGCTCCGCCCGCGCGCCTTCCACGCGATCGGCCCGTGAGGACCAGCCAGGGAAGGCGCGCGGGCGGAGCTCCCGTCCCGCTGCACCCCAGCCGGAGCGCCCGAGTGCCAGACAGGCAGCTCCGCCCACGTGCCTTCCACGCGATCGGCCCGCGAGGACCGGCCAGGGAAGGCGCGCGGGCGGAGCTGCCGTCCCGCTGCACCCCAGCCAGAGCGCCCGAGTGCCAGGCAGGCAGCTCCGCCCGTGCGCCTTCCACGCGATCGGCCCGTGAGGACCAGCCAGGGAAGGCGCGCGGGCGGAGCTCCCATCCCGCTGCACCCCAGCCGGAGCGCCCGAGTGCCAGACAGGCAGCTCCGCCCGCGCGCCTTCCACGCGATCGGCCCGTGAGGACCAGCCAGGGAAGGCACGCGGGCGGAGCTGCCGTCCCGCTGCACCCCAGCCGGAGCGCCCGAGTGCCAGGCAGGCAGCTCCGCCCGCACGCCTTCCCTGGCTGGTCCTCATGGGCCGATCGCGTGGAAGGCGCGCGGGCGGAGCTGCCTGTCTGGCACTCGGGCGCTCCGGTAGCGCGGCCCCGCCGCCGCCCTTTCTCTCCGGCTTGGGTCCCGGGAAGGCAGCGGGGGACCTCGCGGAGGGAGGGAACCAGGCAGGCAAGCGGCCCGCCTCTGCCGCTCTCCGCTTCTCCGCAAAGCTCCTGGTTCATCTTACTGTTTCCTTTTCCTCCCCTTCAATACGTTCCAGCAAGCGAGGTGGAAGCGGAGAGGCCACGGGCGCAGGAAGCAGCAGCCGGAGGCCGCCTCGCCTCTTCCGCTCTCCGCTTCCACCTCGCTTGCTGGAACGTATTGAAGGGGAGGAAAAGGAAACATTAAGACAGGGCTTTCCAAGTTTGTCGCGTGACAACCCGGAAGCTCTGATGAAAATGCCCTTGGTTCTGGCAGGGAGGAGAAAATCATGCATGCTGCAGGGCTGCCTGGGGTGGAAATTCTCTGCGCCGATCAGCTGTGCGCTGGGAAGCCAGCAGCATGTGCATGCGATTTTCGCCTCCCTGCTGGAACGGAGGGCATTTTCGGGGTCCCCGGAGCCTGTCCTTTCAAAGGGGCAGTGGTGGCAGCGGACCATCAGCGCTTCCAGGACACCGCTGCTGCAGCATGCGCGATTTTCTCCTCCCTGCCAGAACCAAGGGCATTTTCATCAGAGCTTCCGGGTTGTCACGCGACACACTTGGAAAGCCCTGTCGTAATGTTTCCTTTTCCTCCCCTTCAATACGTTCCAGCAAGCGAGGTGGAAGCGGAGAGCGGAAGAGGCGAGGCGGCCTCCGGCTGCTGCTTCCTGCGCCCGTGGCCTCTCCGCTTCCACCTCGCTTGCTGGAACGTATTGAAGGGGAGGAAAAGGAAACAGTAAGATGAACCAGGAGCTTTGCGGAGAAGCGGAGAGCGGCAGAGGCGGGCCGCTTGCCTGCCTGGTTCCCTCCCTCCGCGAGGTCCCCCGCTGCCTTCCCGGGACCCAAGCCGGAGAGAAAGGGCGGCGGCGGGGCCGCGCTACTGGAGCGCCCGAGTGCCAGACAGGCAGCTCCGCCCGCGCGCCTTCCACGCGATCGGCCCGTGAGGACCAGCCAGGGAAGGCGCGCGGGCGGAGCTCCCGTCCCGCTGCACCCCAGCCGGAGCGCCCGAGTGCCAGACAGGCAGCTCCGCCCACGTGCCTTCCACGCGATCGGCCCGTGAGGACCAGCCAGGGAAGGCGCGCGGGCGGAGCTCCCGTCCCGCTGCACCCCAGCCGGAGCGCCCGAGTGCCAGACAGGCAGCTCCGCCCGCGCGCCTTCCACGCGATCGGCCTGCGAGGACCGGCCAGGGAAGGCGCGCGGGCGGAGCTCCCGTCCCGCTGCACCCCAGCCGGAGCACCCGAGTGTCAGACAGGCAGCTCCGCCCGCGCGCCTTCCACGCGATCGGCCCGTGAGGACCAGCCAGGGAAGGCGCGCGGGCGGAGCTCCCGTCCCGCTGCACCCCAGCCGGAGCGCCCGAGTGCCAGACAGGCAGCTCCGCCCGCGCGCCTTCCACGCGATCGGCCTGCGAGGACCGGCCAGGGAAGGCGCGCGGGCGGAGCTCCCGTCCCGCTGCACCCCAGCCGGAGCGCCCGAGTGCCAGGCAGGCAGCTCCGCCCGCACGCCTTCCCTGGCCGGTCCTCGCGGGCCGCCGGCGATGCTCCCATCCCGCTGCACCTCTCCAGCTTGTCGGCCACCCACCGCAGCGTCTTGGCCGTGCGGCTGGGGGGCAGCGCCGCGTCCCCCAGCCGGTGCTGCAGGTAGTCGCCCAGCAGCTGCGCTGTCTCCTCTCGCAGCGCGCCCAGCATGGCGACGCTCTCCTGCCTGCCTGGCGAGCGCTTGGGGGGGGGCGGCGGCAGCCGTTGCAACGTGGGCGGAGGAAGAGGCAGCGGCAGCGGCGACCAACCAACTTCCCCACCTGCCGACCTCGAAGAAGCGCTGCCCGACTCTGGAAGGCTCCCGAGGGCGGGAGGAGGAAGAATCAATCGCCCTCCTCCAGCACCGGCCATTTGGGGGCGGGATCCAATCGCGTGGAAGGGGCGGGGGTGAGTTCAGCTGCAGAAGAGCCACACTCAAGGGGCCAAAGAGCCGCATCTGGCTCGCGAGCCGCCATTTCCGACCCTTGGCCTATCCGAATGAAAGAACCAGCCTTTCTCTGTGCTCAAAAGTCAGTAGCAATGGAGGCTCAAGCTAAATTGCATGTAGAGCATGCGTAAGCAGTTTTAAAATATTTTACTGAAAAAACGTGATCAGATTGTAGTAGAGACAGGGGCAGCAGCTGAACTAGTTATGTTCTTTTAATAAGAATTATTTTATCCTGTCCTACAGGAGTGGACAACCTGTGGCCCAAGTAGTTCTTTTTTGCAGCCCTCGGAGCCCCTTGTGACCATCCTTGTTGAAAAGTGAAGGTAGAGCTCTTTCTCACAGCAAACTTAATTAAGATGCTTGTATCCCATGCTGAAACCAGCTGGAAATTAAGCGTTGTAAGAAATTTCTGTCTGGATTTAAATCCATTATTTAGTTTTGGCAGCTCTGCTGTCCAGATGGCAGTTACCAGTCTCTCTGATTGGTGGATTCACCTGCTTCATTATTCCTCCCACCCTTCCCAGAAAGCAAGGACCAGCCTCTTTTCTTTCTATTGGTGGGTCTTTGAGGACATGTGGTTTCCAGTGATAGACCTTTCGTATGAGTCCTCTCTTTAACCAACTATCACTTTCCCTAACTGGTTGTTAAACCAGTTACACATGCAGACAGTACTGGAGTTCCAAATCCAATAGCACTGACCTCATGACCTACTGACCACAAGGGGGCAGTAAGGATTTACTGTGCTCCCTCTTTGTCACTCCACCTGCTCTATGTCAAAGAAATGAGGTTATTCATTCAAGGCCTGTCAATGTGACAGCTTAAGTCCTGCTTGCCCATGGTTAGCAAATCATACCGAAAAGCTGAGATTGCTATCACCTTGAGGTGTGATATAAGCAAAACAATGATTGATTATGTGCCATCAAGTCAATGTCAGCTCTTCACAACCAGATAGAAATGGCCTTTTCCAGGATGAATTTGTCCCCAACCTGGTCCTTCAGGTCTTCCAATGGTGTACCCATTGCCACTATACTGAAGTCCATCCACTTTTCTCATGGACACCCTTTTCTTCTCTTTCCTTCCACCTTTCCCAGCATTAGGAGCTAGGTCTTCACATAGCGGGTCCAAAATATGATAATTTGGCCCTGGTTATTTTCTACTTCAATGAGAAGTCTAGATTGATTTGTTCTAGGATCCATTTGTTTGTTTTCTTGGCTATACACGGTATCCTCAGGAGTCTTCTCCAGTAACAAAGTTCAAAACTATCAATACCCTTTCTACCCTGCTTCTTCAAAGTCCAATTTTATTTCCACAATCTGTCAAGGGAAAATCATTGCCTGCATGTTTTTAAGCTTTGCAGGTAGACACACTTCCAGCATCTGAATATCATTTTCAGGACCTTAATTTGCTACCCTACCAAGTGCTAGTCTACACTCTATTCCACAACTACTTATGATATTTGACCCAAAAGGTCAGACTCTATCCACTTCTTCAATAACTTCAGGGTTGATTCTAAGGTTGGTTGCTGTACTTTGTCGCTATTTTGGTCTTCTTTATATTTAAACTTAGTCCATTTTTTTCACTGTGCTCTTTGACTTTTATTACTAGTGCATGTTCAGCTACTATCAGAGCAGTGTCATCAGCTTAGTGCAGATTATTGATGTTTCTTCCTCCAGTTTTAAAACTATGTTCATCTTCCAATCCAGTCTTCCTCAGTAATATTCAGAATATAAGTTGAATAAATAAGGGGAGAGAATACAGCCATCTCACTCCCTTGCTGACCTGAAGCCAGCCTGTTTTGCTATATTCTGCCCGGACTGTGGCTTTCTGTCCTGTTTATGGGTTTTGCACAAGGACAATGAGATGTTCTGGGATTCCCATTTTTGTAAGCACGTTCTACAGATTGATATGGTTGACACAATCAATGGCCTTTCTATAATCAGAATATTGATCTTTTTTTTGTATTCTTTGTTTTTTTCAGTTATCCAGTATGCTTCAGCAATAATGTCTCTTGTTCCTTGGCCTCTAACCTAAAACCAGCTTGAACTTCTGGCATCTCCCTTTCCATGTAGGAATTGGATTGGATGATTGCATTGGATGATCCTAAGCATTATTTTGCTAGCATGTATGATAGTTTCCACACACTGTTAAGTCTCCTTTCTTTGGCATTGGTATGTAAATTGGCCTCTTCCAATCTGTTGGCCACTGTGTTGTTTCCCAAATTTGCTGGCATAGCTTGGTTAGAACCTTTACTGATTCTCCTTCTGTTGCTTGTCATATTCCTGTAGATATGCAATCAATTCCTGAAGCCTTCCTACTTGAAAATTACTTGAGTGCTGATATCTTCTATCCTCTATATATGAGAACCTCTATCTGTTCATTGGCAGATAATAACTGATTCAAAGAAAATCAAACAAAATTGGAAGGACATTCTATACATTAAGGATGTCAACATCCAAGATACCTTTCCTGAGATCTTTGTTTTTGATGGATTTGGATACTTTTCTCTTCACAGCAATTTCCACCATCTGTTCTGACATCCAGTTTGCTTTCCTCTGTTTCTTGGTCTTTGGTAGTTTCTTTTCATATTAATCTTTAACAACTTATTTCATTTCATTTCACAGTTCATTCCTCTGGTTTCCTATCAGTGAGATTCAGGACTTCTTTCTTACACTCCATGTTTCCACTGGAATTCTGTTTCTGCAGCTTTGGATTTTCTTTTCCTGCATGGCAACATCAGCGACTAGACGTCCTGAAGGCTTTAATCTACTCATGTCATAACTACCACAAAAAGCATTACAAAAGATCCTCAGCTCTTTCTCAGTAGCTTGTTGAGTGCCATCTGACCTAAAGGGCCCATCATCTGGCACTATAATATCAATTACTTTATCTTGTCTATCCATATGGTTTTCTTAGTAAAATACAAAGTCATTTAACATTGGACCATGGTGGCTCAGTGGTTAAGATGCTGGTTAAGACGCTGAGTCAGAGGCCATTAAGGCTGACAGCTCGGCAGTTCGAATCCCAAGAGCACGAGCCACGTGCCACAGTGAGCTCCTGGCAATTTGTCCCAGCTCCTGCCGTCCTAGCAGTTCAAAAGCATGCAAATGCAGGTAGACAAATAAGTACCACTTCAGTGGGAAAATCACAGGGACATGAAAGGAGCCTCGTCGGGCGTCCCCCGGGCAATGGTGATGTCACTGGCAAATCCTTTCACTACAGAAGTGCCTTGGTGCTCCTGACATGGCAAAAAAAAATTAACATTGTCTTCTCCTGCACAGTATGAAATGATGGCTTTTGCTGTTGTCGCTAAAGTGATTGTCCTCTCCCACCACTTCCTACATTGCTGTTGCCTGATATAGGTACCTGCTTTAGCTGGGCAGCTGGGATGACCTTCATCCTTGGGTGACCCTGCTGGGAGTATACACTCTTAGCATACACTCCTGCCATTCTTTGCTCATCCCTCCCAGGAACAACCCCCCCCCCATGCACACACACTATGAAGATGCAGCACAACAGGATTTGAGGGTGCAGAAAAAGTTATATAAGCCCTGACATAGGCATATCACAGTTAAAAATCAAACAAAACTATCACGTCCCTCCCCTCAGTTCGTTCCTGACTACATACAGTATGTGATGTGGGTGCCCTCATTTTCTGTACCTTGAACCTCTAAAAGGGCAAAGGGAAGCCCAGCCCCACTTTAGTAGCTTCTCTTTCACCCCCTGGGAGGAAATCTTTTCCATGTTTTCATTTCTGGAAAAAAAGCAGCTGGGGTGAGGATTTTGATTATACCAACTGTGGGAGGAGGCAGAAATTGAGCAGCACTGCTCCAGCTGTTCTTCCAAAATTAGCAACCTTTCTACATGGCTTGTAATTGTTTACAGAAGAACCCAAAAGTCACATGACTACTCACATAATTCTCATACTTCATACAGTATTGCTCTGGAACAGCGTACATGAAAATAGAATAGGGGTGCTTCTTCTTTTGGATTTGCTTTTTCATAAAAGAGAATTTTATCTCTAGAATAAAAGAACTTTAAACTGTGTCCTGAATCAAGCCTAGTGTGGTTGGCATGGTAGGCGATAACCATGATGATTAATGATTAATTAGTGATTAATTTTGGGCGAAGACAGCTGGCCCAAGTCCTCCTGCATCAGCTGGGTTGGAAGGCTGCCTACAATGGCAGCCGAGGGCAAACCCAATCAGTGATAAAATAACAGCTTCTCATGGGCTGTTGATTAAAGAGCGTCATCTAGCGGGACCCAGAAGACGGGCCTTTTCTGTCGCAGCACCAGCAATTTGGAACACCATCCCCACTACCCCCGAGATAAGACTGGCCCCGACCCTGCTGGCTTTTTGAAAAGATTTAACGACCTAGATGTGTTCATGGGGGTCAGCAGGTTAGTGGAAGCCCATGAGAAGCTGTTATTTTATTATTGATTGGGTTGCTCTCAGCTGCCTTTGTAGGCTTTTATACTAATGTATTTTGAAGTTTATTTTTGTAATGTATTTTTTATCTGATGTTAGCTTCCCTGAATCGCTACGGTGAGATGGGTGGCCATATAAATCAAATCAATAAATATTCTAGTAAATCTGTTAGTGTGGAAAGGTACATTATATTACAGGTGCTTCTGAAGAATAACTGATGGGCCTTGTCAGAGAGGGCTTTTGGGAATGGTGCCACTGTGTACAACTGAGGCAGCACGCAACGTGATGTCACAAAGACACAGCAGGAAACTTTTCCCTTGAACTCAACTCAACTCTGTTTCCACTTTGAGCAAATTTTCTGGGAACTGTTCCAACGCTGTACCTGTTTTGCTCTTGCCTCAGTTGATTCAGTATGTCTGCTCTCCCAGACTTGTCTCTCACTGAGAGCAAGAAACTTAGCTTGCCCACTCACATTTTACTTTTTCTGCAGAATGAGAATTTACTATTGATCCTTCCTTCCTCTGCCCCAACACTTCCCCTTCCAGGTAACTTGGCGGCCACTTGGTGTTAGAGATAGGCTAGCCTGCCACTTCAGGTTTTCCTTCTTGCCTTCAATCCTGAACTCAGCGGATCTTCTCTTTCCTTCCCCAAGTCCTGTTCTTTCCTACCGCCACTGGGCTGGACCTGGGCACCACCTGAAATGGGCTTTCCCGCCCCGTGAGCACCTTATCCCAAGGCCTCCAGCTGAACGTCTTTTCTTCTCCCAGCTGGCCTGAAGCCTTTCTGCTAGATAAAGAGTATCTGAGGGATGAGGGGCACAAACCAAGTGTGACAAGAACCGGCCAGGTGATTCTAATCCCTAACTGTAGCTTTTGAATTAACTATTCTTTCATTCCCACACCACAGGAAGAAAAGAATATGCTAGTCTCCTCTCACCCCCCTCAGCCCCAAATCCATACTGATTTGCCTGCCTAGATTTGTCTGGTGGTTTTTCAAAACCATACAAAAATATTTCTGAGATACTGAGAAGTGGTGGTGAGGGAAGATGGAATCTACAAATGGAAAGAAATGCTCCAGATGTAGCCGTTCCAACCTGTGGTCAAGGTCTTTTCCAATGTAACCATGTCAGCAGAGGCTAAAGGTAAAAGGTAGAGGTTCCCCCCGCACATTTGTGCAGTCGTGTCCGACTCTAGGGGCCGGTGCTCATCTCCGTTTCTTAGCCGAAGAGCCAGCGTTGTCCGAAGACGCTTCCACAGTCATGTGCCCGGCATGACGCAAGCAGAATGCTGTTACCTTCCCACCGAAGTGGTACCTATTAATCTACTTGCATTTGCAAGCTTTCGAATTGCTAGGTTGGCAAGAGCTGGGGCTAGTGCGGGAGCTCACTCCGTCACGTGGGGCTAACCTGCATGGAAAAGCCTTTTGAAGTGCATTGAGGCGGGTGGGCGGGGGTGTGTGTGGATGGAGGGGGGGATGAAGGCAGATCAAACAACAGGACCTGGAACCTCTGTGCTGACCAGGTCTGGAAGGAAAACGATTGCTGATGGAATTGAAATTGATGGAATTGAACTTTGCACAGACATGGAGAAATTTTGAGATAGTGTGAGAAATCCCTCCTATGGAAAACAGACTGCCCCATTGGCTGAAGAGGGATGGGAGAAGTTCCTGATATAAGGAAAATGGATTTTTCATCATTTGGAAAAAACAAACAAACAAGGGAGAAAGGTTATGTATGGGGAGAATCTGTGTCACAAGAACTCCCTGTAAGGATGGAGAGTTTTGCTGGCAGGCTAAAAGAGATGTTTGGAAAATCTGAGAGAAAACTGGATTAGCTCTCTCCAGGCTCAATTATTTCATTATCATAAGTCTCAACACCTCCACATGGTTCTCAGTCCCTGCTTTCACAGACCCATTGTTTCAGATTTTTCTCTTCCTTTTTCTCATTGCACAGTCCTGGAGGGATAGGGGAGAAAACAACTGTTTCCAAATTGTTCTCAAATGTCTTAATTATCTGATAGAACCAAGGTTCTTAAATAAATTAAAATAGGCGCATAGGCCTACCCACACTCTCACTGCTGAATGGAATGATGATTCTGAAGTGGCCACATTCACAGCGTTAACACGGAATCCAAGACTTCATGGTTACCGTCTTCTAAGCCTGTATACTATTCTCACAAATGCCCTTAGTTGTATCTTGTCATAGTGCTGTCAGCCGGGTGCCCCTTCCATCTTTCATGCCCTGAACTATAGATTAAAAATGCTGGTCTAATAAAAACAAAACACCGATGCATTATCAAGCAAGATGGATTTATTTTCCATGTTTGCTTTATTGTTCATCTATAGAAAACTGATTAGAAAACCAAACTGCAAGCTGTGAGCTAAGTGAGCTGAGGAAATAATGTGTTTAGGGAGATCAAGGGTTACTACTTTCAATGATGTCTCACACTTATTTACAAAGCTGATAATGAATCATAACAACGAAGATACTACATTGACTTAGCTCGAAAAAGAAAAAAAAGAAAATCCAATATATATACAACCTCATGTGGTTTGGATGTTTTGCACAGGCATTTTCCTCTGAGGAATGGAAGTTGTTGACAGTTACAGGAAAGAAAAGAGGACCAGATCAGCATCAGATAAATGCAGCAATTAATGTGAAGATGGGAAATGAGTTACTAAGGATAGGACCTGGAAGTAAGGAGGAGGCATGTTACCTTGGCTTCCATACTTGCAAAGTTTACAGAAGGATTAGACTGTGATGAGGTGAAAAAAGCCAAAATATATACAACACATCTGGAAAAAAGAGAAAAGACTGAACACACGCACACACACACACACATAGTTTTATTATATTGTTATAAGACATACGTAATACATTATATTATTTCGATACAGTGGTATTTATCCAGTGTTGACTAGAGATTATTAACACTCTAATGTTTAGATAATTTAGACCATTAAAGATAGAAAACAAAAGGTATTATATCAGTATTATTATGATTTAAAATGTCAGTGTTAATAAGCATAATATTATGTCTGATTATATTGAGTGTCTTTTTCCCATCTGCTTATTGCTATTCAAAATGCAAGAGTGACATGTGGGCATACTCATGGACATTAATTCCTCCTGTGACCATTCATGAATATTGCTGTGCTTCAGTACAGTACAACTCATGGATTGAGATATCAGCTCCACGGACGGATTTTTTTGTTAATGTAGGCTGAAACTGGTTGGTTCTGGCTGAATACGGGCATATTTAATTCAGCTTACTGTGGAAACACATTCACCACGGTTGTGACAAATGGGGGGGGGGGATTTCCCTACCCCTAAGGCACTGAACTCCTGTTATACACCTTGTATGCATTCAGCAACTGACTTGATTTTAGAACACCGTGTTATATCAGTTTATATTTCAGCCATAAATGTGGAAAAATTGCTGTTTTCTCTGTGACAGGCCAAAGTAGCTATGAGAAAATAAAAATGCCCTAGAGTCCAGAATGAAAAGGAAATGCCCGTCATGAAAATCAAAATGCTCCAATATGGCTATAGCTGCCATAAGCTATATAATATGACAGTATGTAAAAGCATTTAACTCTCTAGCACTGGATTATAGGATTTAGAGCATCCAGACAGGAAAATCAAGCCTGCAGCAACCAGCACAACAACAGCAATAACCATTATGTGAGCAATAAACCCAACCCTTCTCTGTAGCTTTGCCATCATAATTGCCTCCATGAGGGTAACAATTTATCTGCTTCTTGAGCAGGGCACACAGATCTTGACTTGACCCTAATTATTCGCTCAGCGAGCTTCTTCAAGCTATTCTTCTCAGTGGAAAACAGATCTCTCTAAATTAACTACTAACAGTGCTGGAACTGGAAATAGAACATAGATATGCATGCACAAGACACCTATCCGACTCTATGTTCATTTGACTTTATTTTACATTCAGCACAGCATAGAAATACTAGTAAATAGACAGATAAATAAGTATGAATTGAAAGGTAGCATGTTACAAAGAGAAAAGTCAATCTCTAGTACAGAGCTTTCCAAACTTTTCATGTTGGTGACACACTTTTTAGTCATGCATCATTTCGCGACACACTCTTACAGCAGGGCATCATTTCGCAACACACTCTTACAGCAGGGCATAAGGCAGGCACTAGGACCTGCACGGAATCACAGCAGGTTTGGAGGCAGCCAGGCACAAGGCAGGCACTAGGACCTGCGCAGAATCCTGGCAGGGCAGGTTTGGAGGCAGCAAGGCACATGGCAGGCACTAGGACCTGGGTGGAAGCCAGGAGGCAGCAGCAGCCGTGACACACCCAGACACTGCAGCCGACACACTAACGTGTCCCGACACACAGTTTGGAAAGCTCCGCTCTAGTACAATCCCATGTAGGCCCAAGAGGCATCCCTGGAAAATAAAAATGGATACAAGCCTAATGCATTGTTTGGAATTGTGTCCACCAGCTCAGAAGATAGGATGAGGCAACAGGTAGTATCTAGATATCTCTTCTACTGCCTAATCTCCTGGAATTCTTCTGAAGATCAGGGGGCCCTCCAGGATCCACATGCAGGGAGAGTCTGCATAGGCTTAATCCAGTCCACCCTCTCTTTCCAAGAGGTGACTAAGACCTCAGTTGAATTGTGAACCTCTGAAGGAATGTAGATCTGGCATTGGAAATAAGAAAGGAATGAATAACTACTGTTAAGGGGGGACTTTCAGAAAAGATTACACAGTCTCAAGAGGAAAGTGTGAGAAAGAAACTCAAAAGAACTCCACCATGAGTTTGTTTCATACGAGATGGAACAGAGAGAAACACTGACAGGCTTTCAAGAGTGATGCTAGCCCTTTGAGGTAGGCAAGATCAAGAAATAGGCATGGCAGGGATTCCAGGAATTTTCTTTATTACTGTAGAGTAGAATAACAGAATTTGAAAGCCTGTCAGAGGCAGAGTTAGTAGTAATGGGATAAGACAAGAAAAGAGAATTTGGGCACATGTTGCTGAACTATAATTCCCAGGCCTCCCTTCATGTCACTGGGCTTGCAACAGGTCTTTTTAAATAACCAGCTAAGATAACTAAATGGAAGCTACATTTTAAGTAGATTAACCTGGTTCCTTTGCCTCATTGTTTCCTCAGCAGCAACTCAGCCTTGGCCACTGAAAGTTACCTCCTGATTTTTAGCAAGGTAAATCTTAAGGCCAACTGCATAGTCATTAGGTCATCTACCAGCTCTGATTGTATTACTTGCTGACTGATGGATTTCTAGAAACCTGAGGAGGGTATACTTTATTACCCTGCAAACAAGTAAATACTGTAAATAATGTTCCCCTGGACTTTATCTTAACAAACACACTCTGTGATTTTCAAATGGGGTTCTTAAATGGAAAAAGAACTAGATGACTAGCTGTCAACGTGGCACCATAAAGCCATTACAAGCAACAGCATGAGGCTGGTGTAGAAGAGCCATTAAAAAGGAAGCAGCTTCCAAACACTGATTGATTACTGAGAATATTTGATATTATACACAGCCTGATTTTTACTCTGAATTCTGAATAAGAGTCTTTCGCTTTTCTTGGGAATTAAATTTGGAGGACCACTTTACTCTTACAAATCCTAACGTTTTCCATCTCTAAGACAAGTAAGATATGACTACAGTACCCACAGTGGAGTCTGCCTCTCTCCATCCCTGCCTGAGCTAGATATACCTTCTCTAGAGGCAGAGGAGCCTGCTTAAACTTTATTTATGCTGAGGCCAAATGAGATCATACCCGCAGCTAAGACACAGCAAACCCTAGTGCAGGGGTGGGGAAACTTTTTTATGCCAGGGGTCATTTTGACATTTATAACATCACTCGAGGGCCAGGGGATGGGGTTTGAGGGTGGGAGCCAATCGCGTGGAAGGGGGTGGGGTTTGCGGGCGGGAGCCAATCGCGTGGAAGGGGGCGGGGTTTGCGGGCAGGAGCCAATTGCGCGGAAGGGAGCGGGGTTTGCGGGCGGGAGCCAATCGCGCACACTTAGGGCCTGCTGCCGCCATGCCCGCCACGCCCACTGCAGTGCCCGCCGCCGCTATGCCCACCGCCACGCACACCATGCCCGCTGCCGCGCCTGCCCCGGCCACGTCCGCCACTGCACCTGCTGCTGCCACGGCCGCCATGCCTGCCTCCACACCTGCCCCCGCCATGCCCACCATGCCTGCCGCCACACCGGCTGCCATGCCCAGCATGCTCGCCGCCACGCCCACCATGCCTGCCATTGCGCCTGCAATGTGGAAGAGCCACACTCAAGGGGCCAAAGAGCCGCATGTGGCTCGCGAGCCACGGTTTGCCGACCACTGCCCTAGTGTGAAGCAAAGCCAGAGTGAACCAGGGAGGGAGGGAGGGAGGCACGGAGGGAGGGAGAAGGCAGCCTCTTCTCTAGCTGGCATAATTGGCTTATGGGCTGCTTTAACATTGCAATTCATGTACCTCTGGTGGCACACTGCCAGCAACTCTCATCAGGGCCCCTAGAAATTCTACTTAGAGCATTTTCATAGCAGTAGAGTAGTAGAAACAGCATGTGACCTAGTTTATCGCTAGAATGGGCTGCAAAATTCAAGCAGCCACTAGTCAGTAGCAAAGAGGTAAGAGTTTTCCTATTTCCTATTTCTCTTTGCTGCCATCTATTGGTAATTTTTGCAGTCTGGCAGCCCTGCCCTGGTTTAGCCAAGTATACTTGATTCTTTTCTGGCTGCCAAAGCCAATACACTGAAGATTAATTCAGATAAAATGAAGGTCCTCATCTACCCATGAAAATTGATGCAATTATGTAGGGTGAGGTTGTACTCCCATAAAAAATCAAGCCTGGGCTTGCAAATCAATCGGCTTCACTTGCTGCACAAGTCTAGATCCCTGCTGAACCAAGAGGACTTGTCCACTGTTACTGTGCACTGATTACCTCTGTTAGACTAGTGCAGTGCTTCTTGGCAGATTTTTCAAAAACTTCAGTTACAGTAATGTAATAAATGCAGCACATAGACTGTTAAATAGTAGGGGCGCGGTAGCTCAGCGGGTTAAACCACTGAGCTGTTAGACTGCCGACCATAAGGTCGGCGGTTCGAATCCGCGTGGCGAGGTGAGCGCTCGCCACTTGCCCCAGCTCCTGTCAACCCAACAGTTCTAAAGCTAAGGCAAGTAGATAAATGGGTACCACTTACGTGGGACAATTTGCTGGCGTCCTTTCGGAGGGTTGCCCTCGGACCGAAGAAGATCTGGTGAATCCCGTGGATGGCGGCGGAGGACGGTGGATCCTGAAATGACAACTTCCTGGACGTCAGCAGCCGGCTCGGAAGCGAGGGATTCTGGGGCATGTAGTCCGATACCTGCGGAAGAAGAGCCGGTTCCCTCACCCCCTCCCTAACGCGCGGTTAAACATTGTTAATATATATGCTGTATAATATGTATGAATTTCAATGATTGTAAGCCGCCTAGAGCCCTCCATCTAGGGAGGGGATAGGCGGGGTATAAATACGTAAATAAATAAATAAATGGTAGTGCTGTGCAAAGCATGCCGAAGAGGTGGCTTGCTGAAGACCTGTCATCAGACCTGTCTTAAGATGAACAGGAACGGACTCCCCCGAGTTCTGAGCTCCAGCAGCCCTGACGTTGCGGGGCCAGTTTATGCCCTGCCAGGATCTTCCAACTCAGAGGCTCCCCCAGCCTGGACCAAATGATCCAGGCCCTGATCTGGACATGAGACCACCCAGTCCTTGAGACAGACGTAAGGTCAGAAAGCTGGGCCATGCAGAGGTATCCGGTCGACAGTAAGTTCTGGCAGGAGAACATATGGACTGCTGCAAGAGGATTGATGACACTCGGTTGTGTGCCAGGAGGAAGCTCAGCATGCAATATTTACAGGTTGAAAGGTTGCTGGAAAGCAATCCAGCTGCTTATTGCTTCACTGTTGTCTGCCATGCTCCTGTTAGATCCTTGGCCTGGCATTTGATCACATGTCTGGAATTGCTCTCCAGTTTGGCATTTTGGCTCGATAACGTTTTTGCAGCGCTCTCGACGCTTCCAGTTGCGTGGATTGGCCTGAAGTACTGAAAGCAAACCGGACTCCTCCCCTTTTCTTGTTGCTGGTTTTCCACAATTTGTACTGCTCAGCCCCTTACACGTTACTGGAGAGTTTTATACCCATCTTGGCCATTTATGACCATGTAATTGGCCTTAACAGCCAAGGTAGGGCAGGGCTGGGACAGTGGCTTGAAAGGCATGCACGGAAGCCAGCACGAAGCTCCTCTTTCCAAATCATTAAGGCAGGGCTTGTGCAGGAGCTTCAGCAGATGCTCTCAGCTGTCTCCAGATACTGTGGGAAGTGAAGGGGCTGTACATGGACACACCTGCAGAGGCAACAAGATCATCTTGCAAAGCAGCCACACGAGCCTGGCAAACAATGTGGCTGCTTTGATACTAGAGGTATTTCTACATGCTTCTGAACATTGCAGAGCACTTCTTTGGAACGCTTTGCACAGTAGGTAGGACTGGTAATAGCAAACCATTTGTAGTCCATTTTCACTTCTGAAATCTTGCCAAGAAAACTGCCAGGACTAGTCCAGGCAGTCGCCAGGAGTCAACAGTGACTTGAAGGCACACACACATGCCCGTCGCCAAAAAGTGTCATATTACTCTTTCTGTTTTCCCTGAAATTCCTGCAAGTTTTTTTTTCTTAGAAGGAACTTCCAAATTTATCAAAATCCATTGGTAGCTTGTATGGCCAGCCTTCCTGTAAAAATCTGAAATCCCATACTACCAAACAGAGACTTCAGATCAGAGGTTTCAAAGAATACAGCTTTAATTATTTGGCCAAAAAGAAAAGCCGGGTGTGACACACACACACACACCAACATGGAGTCTAATAACAGATTATATAGTTACAGAGAACAAAGAAATTTACATTTCTAGCATAGGGACCAATCAAGTGGTTTCTACAGACATTAAACCTCCCCTTTTTTGGCATCCTGGCATTCTCCAGATGTATGTACAGAAAGAAAATACTTGGTAACTTTGTATGTTTCCTCCCCTGGCAGTTCCAAAGCAAAAGATAGTGAACAGGCCTTTTATCAGAGATAGAGAGGAATCTTCCCAAATCGTTATGCTTTTGATCTTCCAAGGGGAAGTTAGAAAACCTTGGAAACTTTGTTCTTAACACATTCCATTCCTGTGAGCGGAAAAAAAACAACACTCTCTTATCTTCCTTCTTTATGGCCCTACAGTGGGGCCCCCCTTTCCTCTCCAAACAAACAAGACACTTACAACTTCATTCAGGGAACCTTGCTAGAGTGAAACAGAGTGCACACACTTGTGTTATAGAAACTATATAAAGGTGTTTAAAACTACACAGATAAAACTATATATGCTAAATATATATATCAAAACTATGGGGGGACCTAAATTGCCCCCCAGGGCCATATATTCCCCCTTTTTCTTAGCATGGCATGCTTGCCATGCACCAGATGATGGCGCTCTTTGGGCATGGTAGGGAGGACCATTCCCTTATCAGGGGGATTGATTGTATCTTTTATGAACAACACTTTTTCCAGAAACAAACACAACTTCCCCTCACCCCCGTTTTCTTATGAGGATGGTCTAGTGACAAAATGTATGTTTCCAGGTGACAGGCCCCACCCATTTGATGATGTGTTTGGGTGGCAGCTCACAGACCCATCTTTGATAGTGTTTTGGAAGTGTAACAGAGTTGTTAATGCCCTTTGAAAACAGATTAAGACATTGGAGTGTTTATGCAAAACAAAATCAAATGTAGTAAGAGTTTGTGTCTTTCCCATTAGTCCCTTTCCCATGTGTAGCAGAAAAAGATTATACAAAAGTTCAACAGAAGTCATGGTTGCTTAGTCTTGTGGTGGAATTTTTAAGCAACACAAATTCTCCCAGCTGGCATAGAGGGATTCAGTCACTTAGAGGGGCAGTGGCCCTCATTGTCTTCCAGAGTGTTTGTGCTGTTTCTGGAAGGATAAAACTGTTTGGCAGTTAGTTTATTTTCTCTGTCAACCATAGAAGCACTGAGATGGTAGGTAGGAAGCCCCTACCACTCTTTGTGAGTCCTTGACCTAGAAGAAGCTCTAGTGTATAATAGCTTGAGTGTTACAAAGTCCTTTTAGATGTCATTGTTGAGACAGAACGTTGGGAACCATCCAGAAAGAACCGTTCCAAGGAGCAGCATAGAGACATTGCAGGCAGCAGTTTCAGCATCTGAAAGAAAGTTCTCATAGACAACAGCATAGGAACTTGAAACATAGGTGTACAGACTGAAAGACACAAGGTTATCAAACAACCTTCTCAGCAACCTCTTCAGGAAAAGGGAAGCGCATCCAAAGGTAAAACAACCAGGCCATTGAGAGCAATATGGTGGCTTAAGGTGGTGAAAATCTTCTTAGCTTCCATAGGCACCTGTAGCATAGCAAACACCAAAAGTCAGTGAAGGTATCTCTGCAAATAGAACAAGCTTGAGTCAAGGCAGAAGTTTAGCTGTTTGGGCCCCCAAAGAAGGTGACAAGGGTTGTACCCAATAGGTGAAATTGCAGCCCCTAGTAATTGGAGTCCGTCAACCGAGAAGAGAAGACCCATCCAAAAAGAGTTCAGAGACAAGATACTGTAGGGGCACATTGGTAAGACCTGAGCAAGCGTCCTTCATCGGGGTATGGTTTGCAAACAGTCATGTTGTTGACTTCTTTCCATCTGTAATCTCAGGAAACAAAGTTGCCGGGTTCAAAGTCGTACACCACTTTGAAGTCACACTTGGAGTAGCTAAAAGGTTTACTTCATAAGCGGCTAAATGCTGATGTGTAGAGGAACAAAACATAGTTAATAGAAAACCCATAAACAAGTTAAACAGGCATCCTACTGTACCATGAGCAAAAGAGTCCAGTTATACAGAACAGTGGGCTACAGGCCCCTCTCTGGCACTTGATAGAAGACAGTGGCAATTGAAGAACAAGCAAAACTAGCTTGGTTGGTAAAGCCTTGTGATCTTACTCTGTGAAACCAAAGAGTGAAGTTCTTGGGTCTCTGTGGTAGGCTTTAGCAGGTTTTAACATCAGTAGAGGATCAACTCCAGAGTCTGTAATTGAAAAGGCTCTATTGGCAATATAAAAGAAAAGTTAACAGATAACCCTGATAATAATATAGTGGATGGTGGCTCTCTTTTGCAGTCCAGGGCCAATATGTTCCAGAGCCCATCCACCTTTTTCCAGGACACAAAGCATAAGCTTACATCTGAAAATCAACAAGTCCTAGAAGAAAAGCAAAATATTAGTTACAGTCAGAAAATGCAGGTCAGTGAAAACGATGTTTAATCCTGCATTGCTTGTCTGAGGAAAACAAAAGAACAAAAACAAAATCTCATAAAACAGCACGCTGAGTTTGAGCATTCCGTTTCTCTCATGTCTTTATTAGGCAGGAGTTTTTTTTCTTTTAGGCAGGCTGTTTCACAGTGTAAGCATCAGGTTATTGCAAAGTCCAGGCATGGGGGGTTTTCTCAGGCACTGAGATTTTATGGCAGCCTTGTGCACTTAGGCTATAACTCTCCTTTGTTCTGGCACCAAGCGTCACCAGCCCCAACTCTTCAGCCTGGAATGGGGCACCGGTTGGTCCACCTGCCAAGGTTGGCGTTCCTGCAGAAAGGATGATAAGAACAAAACTTGCGCAGACAACTGCTAGATTGGCTCAGGGATGTATGCCTGGGCACATAAAAATTAGGAGCTTTGAAAAAGCCACCTTTAATAAAAACAAAAACAAGAAAACAAAACAATAAAAACAAAACTTCCAGGGTTTATGCTTATTTCTAAGCAACCTGGGTGGGGGGGGGTGCCCTGCAGTTGCAGGGGTTAGTGTTTCTCCCCACGCATGTGCTCACCGCACCAGCAACTTCTGATGTGTGAAATAATATTTAAAAACTATTGGGACTTAGCAACAAAAAAATTTAAAACCCATGCTAAATGTTTCAAAGAAAAATAAAAATAAAAATTGAAGGGCAATAAAACAATGCCAATTATCTCTGTGACCAAATAACACAGCCATGTTAAGTAAAAACATTGACACATAGCAGTATAAAATTTCCAATTAATTTTCAAATAAAACTGAGCATGGGACAATGTATTTTAATGAGTAAACTGCTTTTGCAGAAAAAAAAAATTCCAAAAAAGAAACAAAACAAAACCATCAGATAAACTATACCAATTCATGGAGGCTCTATTACAGCCAGAATTTTCAAAAAGGAAAAAAAAATCTTCTTTCTTCTTGTTATTCACACACCACACAGTTTAACAAACTGAAAACACACCCACACAAGCACACACCTACATTTCCTTTACAAAAAGACACAAAAAGGAAAAACAAAAACATAACCCAACAGTCAAAAAAAGTTAAGACTCAAATGAGATTCCAATGAAGGGGTTTAAAGTTTAGATGGTTTATTATAAACCCCTTGTGCATCAGAAAAACCCTTGCCTGTCTCCTCGCCCATCTTCCGGAAAATTCCCATTTTTGTCTAGCCTTTTTACTTACTCAAGCCATTTCCATATTCTAAAGAGCTAACACAGCCGAGACCTTTTCCCTCTCTTTTTACTTTCTCTCTCCCTTTCCTCCTTTTCTCCTCGTTAATCTTCCGCAAATTCCAGTCTTGCCTAGCCTGTTTATATACATCTATTTTCTCTCTGTTACTTACTTAAACCATTCCAATATTCCAGTTTCTGTCCTTATCAGGGAGGCAAATAGCCAACACAGAGAAGAGCAGTCTCTATTGCTTTTGGTGGGCTTTCCTCTCCCTCCCCCTTCTTCTCACTCTCTCTCCCTTCTCTCCCCCCCCCCCAAGCTTTTAACTAACAGGCAATAAACAAACCAGAGGAAAGGAGGGGGGGGCAGAGCCTGGATGAGTTACGCACACACATACACAGGAAAAAAAACACCTTTTAACTTTCTTATAATATGCATTTAAACCATTTAAAATACAACATACAAAACACACTCAAGATGAGTAAGAAATGCTTAAAACTCTGGCAAAGACTTGTCATTAAGTTGAACACGAGTCCTCATGCATACAAACGCAGGTATGGCCAAAATTTGCATTTAACTTCCAACCATTCCTTTACCACTACAAAGAGATTCAGCCTTCAAAAGGGACAGACAGACACAATTTTAAAACTTCCTCTTCACAACTTAAAACAGGTTTTCAACCTTACACGCACAGACATTTAGACTGACAGATACTCACAAACAGAAAACATGCACCGGTGCTTTTGACACTGACAAACACAGAAACATCTTTTTCTCTTTTTCTCTTTTTCTTAGGACAAACAGGGGATGGGGGGTCGTTGAGAACAGTAAAGGTTGCCCCTGTGTAGAGAGCTGGTGGTGAGGCATGGGGCGAGAGCGTTCTCCTTCTGAGCAACTGGGAAATTGTGGTTGGCTCAGGGACATTTATTTTTCCAGTGGCCAAGTCGTTTGCATTGGTTCTTTTGGAGGCTTGACTAACAGCAGTTGGGTGGCCCCCGTTTTCTTATGGCAAATGGTTTTGGGGGCTGTAGGACGGCCACAAGAATGTTAGCCTGTTTATGTATTTTCCTTTCTTCCTCCTCCCGTTGGGAAGGAGCAGCGAATGCAGTCAAATTCTGGGTGGTGAAGGCTTGGGAGTTTTTGCAGTCTTCTCCAGACATCTGGGGCACTTTGGCTAACGAAGGCCAGTTTTAATATCACTTCGTTAGCAGGGGCTTTAGGGTCCAAAACAACAAAATATGAACTGGCCACAACGAAGGCATACGTTGTCCCTGCTCTGGTGTGTGTGTGCAGGGCTCATTGAGTTTTTCTCCTGGGGGTTGGGGTGGAGCCATTGGCAATAAGGCATTAGCTGCTGGTGGGCTGAGTGGAGCCGGTAGTAAAACATAAGAGGGAATTCCTTTTTCTCCATAGGCGTGGCAACGCCGGTTATTCAAAAAGACCTTAAGCAGGTTGGGGGGGTTAGACTGAAAAGCCACAAGATTTCTGAATATCAGGCCTGCCTGATAAGTTGAAAAAGAAGCTAGCATAAATAAAACTTTTCCTCGGTCTTTCCTTGGCTTTTGAGGAAACTTGTTAATAGGTTGATAAGCTCAGGGTCCGTGGACCCATCACATGGCCAAGGTTTTTGGTGAAAGCCCAAAAAGTATGTGGGCCAGACAAAAGAACAAAAATTCCAAAGTTTACTTTCCTTAAAAAAAAAACATTTTCACTGCCACTTAAGATTTTTAAGGCATCTCAGTGGGTTAACATGTAACCCAAGGGGTGCCTGGCTAAGACCTATACCTTTCCGCCTCATTTGCCTTTGGCAAACTTGGACGGTTACCTATGATTCCCTGAGGGGTTTCTCGGACCTTTCCGTCGGTTCGGGGCGCAGCTTCCCCCCCCCTCGTGTAGGGAATCCCAAATGCCCTGAGAGGTTTCTCAGACCTAAAAGGTTCGGGGAGCCAATCCTCCCCCTCTCACGTAGGGCTTCCTGAGGGGTTTCTCGGGTCCTTTCCTTCAGACTCGGGGTGCATGCCTCCCCCCCTCGTGTCTCAACAATCATTCTTCACAATCGCCTTGGTGTTCTCCGGCTGCGCTCCTCGCGGAACAACAGAAACGCGGATAGACCTCCCACTTGCTCCGTGTGTCCGAGGAGTCGTGGTCCTCTGCCACGTTTCATTCACACACATTGACACAACACTCCCACAACCCAAAACCTGAATACCAAAACCTAAAAACAAAACCAATACTTACACCATTCCTGTGGTCCCAATACTGAAGCCAATTGAAGAGTGGCAATGTTGAAACCTCCTTAGAGCGTTCGGGTTTAGCAGAAAGCGGAGCCTGCCGGCCCTCCTCAGGTGAAGTCACCGAACAAAAAGGTTCGGGAGGCCTCTTGAGTGTCCTCTTGGTGAGGGCCGGTTTTGTCCGTCCGCCTGGCCGAAGGTCCTCGAATCACAATGGGATTCGACTGTGGGGGGACCCTGGGTGGGTCAATCCCGAAGGAACGAGGCCTTCGAGCCCCACGTTGGGCGCCAGAAAATGTATGGCCAGCCTTCCTGTAAAAATCTGAAATCCCATACTACCAAACAGAGACTTCAGATCAGAGGTTTCAAAGAATACAGCTTTAATTATTTGGCCAAAAAGAAAAGCCGGGTGTGACACACACACACACACCAACATGGAGTCTAATAACAGATTATATAGTTACAGAGAACAAAGAAATTTACATTTCTAGCATAGGGACCAATCAAGTGGTTTCTACAGACATTAAACCTCCCCTTTTTTGGCATCCTGGCATTCTCCAGATGTATGTACAGAAAGAAAATACTTGGTAACTTTGTATGTTTCCTCCCCTGGCAGTTCCAAAGCAAAAGATAGTGAACAGGCCTTTTATCAGAGATAGAGAGGAATCTTCCCAAATCGTTATGCTTTTGATCTTCCAAGGGGAAGTTAGAAAACCTTGGAAACTTTGTTCTTAACACATTCCATTCCTGTGAGCGGAAAAAAAACAACACTCTCTTATCTTCCTTCTTTATGGCCCTACAGTGGGGCCCCCCTTTCCTCTCCAAACAAACAAGACACTTACAACTTCATTCAGGGAACCTTGCTAGAGTGAAACAGAGTGCACACACTTGTGTTATAGAAACTATATAAAGGTGTTTAAAACTACACAGATAAAACTATATATGCTAAATATATATATCAAAACTATGGGGGGACCTAAATTGCCCCCCAGGGCCATATAAGCTGTGGGCCCTGTGTGTATAAAGAGTGAATTCATTGGCTCTTGAGTGAAATGCAAATGTTGTTTTAAGCAACTCCCACTTTGCAGTACATTTGTGATTGCTTCAAAGGGTCAAAAGATGAAACACAGTTTTTATACCAAGCACATCCATGGAACCAACAGGAAAGCATGCTACACAAGGAAGTGGAGGAGAGTTTATCAAACAGTGTCCTCTGAGACTAATAAAGAGTTAGCATACCCCATAATCTTATTAGATATATAAAATTAGACTGTCAAGTACAGCGTTATATGTTACACTGAGAAGGAGAAGGGCACAAGAAGGAGTGAAAACACTGTCATTCATTAAAAGAAAACAAAGCAAAGCTACTTGGCAGACAAAGAATTCAGTTCTTCAGACCAAGCTATCCCTGATTGTTATAAATACACTTTAATGCATCTGTCAGCTCCGTGAGTATGAAAAACAAGCTTTTCAATTTGTGTGTGTGTGTGTGTATAAAGTGGTCCCATTCGTTCAGAAGGAATTCAATTGTTAGCCATTCATAATTCATAAAGCAAGAAAAAAATGCAAAGCATATCATGGGCACACGGCCACGCTACAGATTTGGTTTCATAATTACTTCCTCTCTACAGATGATCTACATTCTGTCATTTTCTAAGACTAGCCCTAATATCAATATTCTGATATTAATGAACCAGGCTGATGAATCACAGGTTATTTTCCCAGGCAGGCCGTGGTGCATAGATATTATGATACTACCTATAACTACCTCTATATCAGTGACTCAGAACAGAATACAGTCAGTAAAAACAGTAAGACAACTTAGCAAAGTGCCAGTTTGGTCTAGTGGTTAAGGCTCCAGGCTAGGAACCAGGAGATCGAGAGTTCTAGTCCCGCCTTAGGCATGAAAGCCGGCTGGGTGACCTTGGGCCAGTCACTCTCTCTCAGCCCTAGGAAGGAGCCAATAGCAAACCAGGAGACTGAGAGTTCTAGTCTCGCCTTAGGCAGGAAAGCCGGCTGGGTGACCTTGGGCCAGTCGCTCTCTCTCAGCCCAATCCACCTCACAGGGTTGTTGTTGTGGAGAAAATAGGAGTACTAGGTATGTTTGCCGCCTTGAGTTATTTATAAAAAACAATAATAAAGGCAGGATAAAAAAATTTAAAAACCCAAAAACATTGGAGACAGAACAGAACACTGGGCATCCCATAGCTTAACAGCCTTGGGACCAGGCAGAACATGCCACCTTCTGCAGTTGAACCTGTGGGTAGGAATGGAACCACTAGAATAATATGCTCCTAACTCCCACCTCACGGACCCATACAGTAAGGTACCATGGTTGATTATATCAAAAGCTACTAAGTTAACCAGAAGGGTTTCTTGGAGGAAGTCATCTTTCAGGACAACAACCATGGCTGTTTCAGCCTCAAATTCTGGTCTGCAGACTGACTGTTTGCAGGAAGCTGAACAAGGAGAGCCTAGAGAATTCCTTCTCAGGGAGGTTAAGGTACTACGTCTTTCAAGATAGCAAGCAACCCACCCTGCCAAGATAGCATGGCTGGGCATCCCTGGCTACTTCTTCAGTTGTTGCAACAAACAGGTGCCAATTTTTTGACTGGATTGCCCAAAACGTAGTCCTGCTTCTCTCACTAAGTCTGCCAGTATCTCCTTCCTTTTCCATTAAAATTGAGAGCAAATAAATACATGGTAGCGGAAAGCTTGAGAGTGCACATATAAAGCATCATATCTGAGATTCTTCTACGACAATGAAATGCTAAGCTCACTTTTTTAAGTGGTGGAGTTATAGAAGATTATATGAATTGGATTATATAAATTGCTCAATATTTATTTATAAGATCATACATATGCTTTAGTATACAAGTAAATATATATATATATACGAATGTATATACAAATAAGTAAATAGGAGAGCAACACAGCTTGCAGAGATCATAAAAAATCAAATTCAGTTAAAATTAACATGACTGGCTGAATAACAGGCAAACCTTTCATCTCATATCTTTTGATCCTCATGAGAAGAGCCAACCCTTTTTATCCACAGTCAAGTAAGTTTAACTGTTTATAACTTGGCATACTTTTAGAACTTCTCAGCTCTATAGGGGGTGGATTTCTCTGCAGTAGGAACTTCCCAGTTTGCAGCTCAGCCAAATAAAATCTAAGCTGATTCTGCAAAGCAATAAATGACAAGACAATATTTGTTTACAAAACTGGTTTCATATAATTAATAGCAGCCACTTTGCATGGTCTTTTCTACTGGAAACAGTGAATGTGGGGGAATATCCACAGCGCCCCCTTAAGCTGCTCCTGTCTTGAGTTCATGCCAGCTTGACTTTAAGCCAGCTAAAGGAAATCCTACTGGGACTGAGACAATTCAGCAAAATGCACCATTTCATAATTTCTCCACTCACTTGAAGTAAAAGAAGGGATAAAACCCTGTTCCCTCAAGTGACTGGAGAAAACAGTGCACTGCTGGATTTATTTATTTTTAAATCCCAGGGAAAAGTAGGTAACAGAGGGAAAGAAAAACAGTAATATAAACACATTTTGCAGGGTTTCAGACTAGAAGCTCTTTATTTATTTACAAGGAAATAAGTTAACTGTCAAAATGCGATCATTTGAGCTGGTCATGTGTGCCTCAAGTGAGAACTCTGGATTGATTTGTTCTAGGATTCATTTGTTTGTTTTCTTGGCTGTCCACGCTATTCTCAAGAGTCTTCTTTAATACCAAAGTTTAAAAGCATGAATACTTTTTCTAGCCTGCTTCATTAAGGTCCAACTTTCAGTTCCATAGAGCAGTGTTTCTCAAGCTTGGCAACTTTCAGATGTGTGGACTTCAACTCCCAGAATTCCCCAGCCAGCAAGGCTGGCTAGGGAATTCTGGGAATTGAAGTCCACACATCTTGAGAAAGCTTGAGAAACATTGCTATAGAGAATCGTAATTACTTTGGTCTTTTTTATATTTAATCTTACTCCAATTTTTTTTCACTGTGCTCCTTGAGTTTCATTACTAGAGCTTCCAGATTGTTTGCATTTTCAACTATCAGAGTAGTGTCATCAGCATAATTATGGCTATTTCTTCCTCCAGTTTTAAAACCACATTCATCTTCTTTCAGTCTACCCTTCCCTCAATAGATATTCAGCATAGAGGTTGTATAAGATAGTATACCGCCTATCCCACTCCTTTGCTCAAATGGAGCCTGTCTGTTGTGCTGTATTCTGTCTGGACTGTGCCGTCCTGTCCTCTTTATGGGTTTCTCATGAGGATGTTCTGGGATTTCCAGTTTCCTAAGCACTTTCCACAGATTGACACAATCAACATAATTGAAGATCTTTCTATAATCAATGAAGCACATATTTTCTTCTTTTTGGGTGTTCGTTGGCCTTCTCAGTTACCCACTGTGTAATCATGTCCCTTGTTCTCTATCCTTTTCAAAAACCAGCTTGAACACCTGGCATCTCCCTTTCCATGTGTGGTTCTAATCTGTACTGGATGATCATTATTTGGCTAGCAGATAAAGAAAAGCAGGAGGGTATGATTATATGGATATATCCAATGGTGTACTGGACCAGCTCACACCAGCTCACAAAAGCCAATTGTTAAGTTTTCTGGAATTTTATGAGGTGGTTGAGAGCACAGCTGAGCCACAACGGCTGGCGTGCCAATCAGCTGTTCAGCAGTTGACAGTGGGATGGTGGCAATGGAGGCAGCAAAGCCGGTTGTTCAACATTTCTAGTACACCGCTTTGGTTTATTTTGTTTTGACTAGTAAATTTACTTTCATAAGTGTTCTAGAATTTGAATATTTTATTTATTTTATTTATTTATTTATTATCCCGCCTTTATTATTTTATAAATAACTCAAGGCGGTGAACATACCTAATATTCCTTCCTCCTCCTATATTCCCCACAACAACCACCCTGTGAGGTGAGTTGGGCTGAGACAGAGTGACCGGCCCAAAGTCACCCAGCCGGCTTTCATGCCTAAGGCAGGACTAGAACTCACAGACTCCTGGTTTCTAGCCCAGCACCTTAACCACTAGACCAAACTGGCTCTCACTTAGGCCCACTGCTCTGTAAGGGTATCCAAATTAATTATCCTTGATAGGTGGCTGTCTTGAATATATTCAGTGAACAAAAGCCTTCCATTTCTGTATTAGGTTTAACAGCTTAGAAAGTTTTTTTTCTAACATTCAGTCAGAATCTGCCTTCCTGTAACTTAAATGAATTATTTCTAATCTCCTGTGTTGACACTTTTTGAGATATTTTAGAAGATAATCATTGCCCATCAGAGCTTTTCTTTTAATTTTCAGGGCTAAACATTTTTAGTTCAGTTCCTTCGAACTGGCCTTTTTAGTCCCCTTATCATATTTGTTGTATTCATTGAATCTGTTCCAGTTTGTCTGAATCTTCTTTAAAGTGTGTCACCAGAACCAGTCAGGGTCAAACTAATGAAGAACAAAGTGGAATGATTAATTCCCAGGATTTACTTCTGTCAGTACAGCCCAATTAGTTAGCAATCAACTAGTATTCCAAGATCTTTTTCACAAGTACTATTACCAAGCCAGATACTCCCTATTCTATTTCTGTATATTTTGTTTTTGTTTCCAAAGAGAAAACTTTGCATTCATCTTTATTAAATTTCAATCTGTTATTTTCAGAGCATTTTTCTAACCTATCAAGATTAATTTATTTTGAATTTTGTTTCTGTCTTCTAGATTATTAGCTATCATGTACAGTTTTGTATTATCCCTAAACCAGATAAACATTCTCTTCACCTCCTCAGCTTAGTCAAAAATGAACTTGTTGAAAAATGCTGAAAATGAACTTGTTCAGGATCAGATCCTATGGCACCTCAATTAACTATTGATTAATGCTCTTTGTGTTCACTTGGATCCACGTAATAAACTGTGGAGTCACCTAATAACATGCTACCTATCATATACTTAACTAGCTGCTAATTCAGAATGTCAGGGAGTTCCTCATCAAAGGTTTTGCTAAATTAAAGTACACGATATCCTTGGCATTCCATCAATCTGCTGAGGAAATCAACTGGTCAAAAATGAAATAAGATTCATCTAACAAGACAACTGATGTTGACAAATCCATGCCAACTTCTAGTAATCACCCAAGTGTTTTCACTGTTCTTGTAGATTGATTGCTTTATGAACTGCTCGACAATATTCCCAAGTATTGATGTCAGGCCTTAGTTTTCCAGTTCCTTTTCTTTGAATACAGGGAGAATTTGGGTCTAGTTTTGCGATGTGGATGGACTTCAGATGTCTTGGAAGCTCTAGCACCAGAGCCCTCCTACATCTCAACCAGGATTGCTCTGCCAGCCCCTTGTGCCCTCTCATGGACCGGATTCTGCAAGGTAGTCGTTATGAGTCCCATGCTGTGCATTTAACTGTCCATATTATCAGCTTATCTTACATCAAATATTTTCAGTAAAAGTAAAAAAAGTCTTTATTTTCCTCAGCTACATTGTAGTTAAAACGATTCACCTGAGGAAATAAATGGCAAAAGAAGATTATTTTCCCTGAGCCCAAGCCACAAGCAAAATCTCAACGCCATTTGAATTTAGTAAATAAATGGAACGGCAGCGACATTCTAAAACAAGGGGTGGCAGTTATTGGTATATATGCCTGTATTGTCTTTATTTATTTATTTATTACAGTAAAAGAAAAATCCATACTTCTCGGAACGGCAAATGTCAGTTGTGTTTTTCGTTTGGTTATTTTCCCATGGCAAACACAGAGGCGGTTTGCGGGGCTGGATTGACCAATCAATCAGTCCTTGAGCTAACTTGCATCCAAAGGGGGCAGTTGCTGAGCGATTGCAGCTTGTTTCCCAAGGTACCAGTTAGAGGTCCGAATGCGCTATGGAGAATGAAAAATGAACAAATACATTGGATTTGCCAGAGCCCATATCACCAGTCAAAGGAGCGGGCAAGGAGAATACAGGGAAGGTACAAGTTGGCCCTGCTCTATCGTTGGAGCCATTTGCTCCAGAAGAGCAAATTTGCATTGATTTTCCAGAGCATGGTGGAAGTCCATTTTTATGCAGAAAGGAAGAAGCTAATGCATTCTACCCTGAGCCAGCCTTTGTGTTTGGAAAGGAAATCCCTGCAGTGATTCTATCAGGGATCCACTCCCTTGGACCGGACAAGCTTTTCCGAAGATTTCCACCCCTTTACTGAAAGCATCAAACAGGGCCAAACTGTAGCAAGGCTGAAATTCAAACAATTGCCGAAGATCACCTTTCAGTAACAGACTTGAGCAAGCTGAAAATGAAGAGATGTTTGAAGAACCAATTAACCTTGCTTAGCCTTGCCTAGCATCACTCTTTCCAATAAACGTGACACTGCGGAGCAGACAGTTAAATGAAGGATAGTTTGTTTGTTTGCTTGCTGATGTGTTTAATCCTATGCAGATCACCTTTCATGGATCTTACCAATTTCTACTTGATGTTGATCTTGGAAATTTGAGCGGAGGGGAAAGGAGGATCAATTTTTAAATATATCTGTGGATGGGTTTGTTTTACAGAACAGCTTCCTGGTGCTGTGTAAATCTACTTCTGTCGACCCATTTCAGCTTTGTCTCATGAAGATTTTTTTTAAAAAATGCATCCCACAATTCCTCTTCGCTCTCCTCCAAAGGGCAATTAAACCCCATTACCCTTCAGGAAACCTACTCAGGCAAGACGGTCACTGACAGCCTGTGAAATTGTCATCAAGTAATCATCATGAAGGTGTCTCAGAGCTTCTGTCATCAAGCTGCCTGCTTTGTTCAGCCAGGAGCTCTGGCAGCTTTGGAGAGAGAGTGCGCTGAGCAAATCCCAGGGTGAGACTTTCCTTCAGCTTGGTCACTACTTGCAAAAAAAAAACAACAACAACACCCTGCTCAGATCTTCCCTAGTACAGTATAGTTTAACTGTATAGTAAGAATGGAGAAACAAGTGTAGTATTTGTTATTTATGATTTTTAAAATATTTATAGACCACTTCTTATTTTAAAAATCTTGAAGTGGTTTATAGTAATTAAAAAAGCATAATTTAAAAATCAATTAAAACAAGATTAAAACTATCAATAAAAAACAATATTATGGAAAGTTAATAATTGGAGAAGGCCTGACTTCCAGTGGGGATATGGCGGACTGAACAGCTGTGCTCGCAGGCTCCGTGGGCAGAACTGACAATGTAGCAGTTTTTGGGGGGGCTCAGGCAGGTTTTTCCTGAAGCCCAAGAGTGTTTTACCGGGAAAGGAAAACACTAGGAATTTTTTTTAAAATTTTTATCCCGCCTTTATTATTTTTATAAATAACTCAAGGCAGCGAACATACCTAATACTCCTTCCTCCTCCTATTTTCCCCACAACAACAACCCTGTGAGGTGAATTGGGCTGAGAGAGAGTGACTGGCCCAAGGTCACCCAGCCAGCTTTCATGTCTAAGTCAGGACTAGAACTCTCAGTCTCCTGGTTTGCTATTGGCTCCTTCCTGGGGCTGAGAGAGAGAGAGTGACTGGCCCAAGGTCACCCAGTCGGCTTTCATGCCTGAGGCGGGACTAGAACTCCCAGTCTCCTGGTTTCTAGCCCGTTGCCTTAACCACTAGATCAGGGGTCGGCAAACTTTTTATGCCGGGAGCCATTTTGACATGCTCGTGCACATTTTGAAATGCTCGAGAGCCAGGGGGCGGGGTTGGCGGGCGGGGGCCAATCACATGGAAGGGGGCGGGGTTTGCAGGCGGGGGCCAATCACGTGGAAGGGGGCGGGTTTTGCGGGCGGGAGCCAATCACGTGGCTTATTGGGACGGGTGGGAGGGCGAATCTGTTTGGGATGGTCGGGGGTCCTCCTCGGCGAGCCTGGCCTCCAGAGCGGGGCATGTCTGGCCGGGTGGAGCGGGCGCGGGGGGGCGGGCCTGGCGGCGGAGGCCCGGGCCGCCCGCCCCGCCCGCTTGCCTCCCTCCGCGAGGCCCCCCGCTGCCTTCCCAGGATCCGAGCCGGAGAGAAAGGGCAGCGGCAGGGCCGCACTACTGCCACTTGGCGCGGGCGGGGCTGCCGCTTCCGCCGGGTGGGTCCCCTCAGGGCGGGTGGAGGCAGGCAGGCAGCCGCTCCTCCTTCTCTCCCACCGGCGAAGGAGGAGGAGGCCCGGGCCACCCGCCCGCCCCGCCCGCCCGCTTGCCTCCCTCCCTCCGTGAGTCCCCGTGCGCTCTCTTTCTCCGGAGACCTCTGCAGACCCGGGGATTTCCCCCTCCCGACTGAGAATCCTCCTCGCCCCCCCCCCACACCACCAGGGCCTCGCCTTCCAAGGATCAGAGGGGGGTATTCGGAAAAGGGCAGGGGTGGGCGCAGATGTGATTTGGCAGCGCGCTCCACTCCCGTGCAGAGCGGGCGGTGGAAGAAAGCCAGCCAGCGCTGCCCTGCCTGTCTGGTGGATGGGCTGAAAAGCCTCCTGTCTTCTGCCAGAGCGTATATTCAGGGCGAAGGCCTGGCTCTGTGACATTCTTGCCTACTTCGGCGGAAATAAGAATAGGCTTAGAGCCAAACAATCATGTTTGGCAAGCAAGCAGGCGGGCGGGCGGCCCGGGCCTACGCCGCCGGGCCCGCCCCCCTCGGCACCTGTGCAGCTCCCCCGCGCCCTCCCACCTGCCCCAATAAGCCACGGCAGGGAGGTGCTGCTGGCCCGGGACGCGGCGCTGTCGGAGGCGGCGCAGGAGCGGCTGCAGGGGCTGCTGCGGCTGGAGATGGAGCTGCTCCGCGGCATCCAGGTGCTGGGCGAGGGCGCGGGCCCGGGATGCGAGCGGCAGGGCAGCGCAGGGGGCCTGGCCGGGGCGGTGGCGGCGGGGGGACGGAGCCGGCGGAGGTTTTCCAGGCGGCAGGACGGGGCGGGCGGCGCTGCTGGGGCTGGTGGCAGAGCTGGAGGAAGCAGAGGGACCAGGCGTTCCCGTGGGCGCAGAGTGCGCTCTGCAACCCACCTTGGAGAAGTGGCCGCGGGAGGCCCTCCGGGTGCACCCTCCCGCCCCATCAATCCCCCCACCCCGCCGTTCGGCGTCCTCTCCCCCCGCTAACCCGAGCCCTGCAGCAGCCGGGGGAGCCGAGCCAGGCTCGGACCGGAGGCGGCCAAGGGGAGAGCAGGCTGCTCTTCGCCCTGCGCCGCCCTGCCGCTCGCGTCCCGGGCCCGCGCCCTCGCCCAGCACCTGGATGCCGCAGAGCAGCACCATCTCCAGCTGCGGCAGCCCCTGCAGCCGCTCCTGCGCCGCCTCCGACAGCGCTGCGTCCCGGGCCAGCAGCGCGTCCCTGCCGCGCCAGGCCTCGCTCAGTGCGAGAACCAGGGGTCAGGGTTTGCGGGCGGGGGCCAATCACGTGGAAGGGGCGGGGGTGAGTTCAGCTGCGGAAGAGCCACACTCAAGGGGCCAAAGAGCCGCATCTGGCTCGCGAGCCGCCATTTCCGACCCTTGCACTAGACCAAAGTGGAATCATTCCATTTGCCCTCCAGGATGGCAGCTTGCAGCCAGAAGATCGTAAACAGTGTTTGCGCTTGACTGGTAAGAGCTGCCGGTAGGCTGGGATGTCACCATTTCCAAGCCGCGCTGTAGCTTTAAAGGGACACTAAGACTGGCCACCCCATTTCTAAATCACCCAATTTATATTTTTTTTAAGTATATGTACCCTAAGAGAGGCTTTCTACAGCAAGGAGAAGCTGGATCTCTTGGTGTTTATCATTATTATTGGGATTACTTTTTTAAAAAAATTTATATTTTTAAACCTTGGCTTGTTTTTCATCTAAATATTAAGGAAGGTTGAGAGTATGTAATTGTCTCCCTGTTATTATCTTTGTATTAAATTTGAAGATTTTAGCATTTTCCTACACATTGAATCTGCTGTTTTGAACTTTTAGCTTTCTGTTGCTACTTTCTCTGGCGAACTGCCTGTTATCATACTTTCACTTGTGTAAACATGTCTTGGAATTTTTCTATTATCTTCCACTTTTGCTAGTTAAGTACCTAGGGGGCACCATGATCTACTGCATGAGACATGGAGGATTTCAATCAGACTCTCTTGGAGTTTTGTCGAGATTTCAAACAGATTCTTTTTGATTCCTGTCAAGGTTTTATGCAAGGCATTCAGGACATGGTGGAAAACATTAGGTCTAAAATGTGTCATCTAGTTGGGGATGTTGTGGAAGAAATTGAAGAGCCTAACAACGATAGAAATGTTTCTTCTAACAACAAGATTGGGGCTTCTGTTAAAGGGACAGTTCGAATTGCAAGTTATACTGTAAGTGAGATTGATTTTTTGATGGAATGTTATGGAAAAGAAGGGGCTATTATATATGGGAGGCTTTCTACTGAGAAGTTGGGACTTTTTAAGAGGGGCAGTTGGGCTGTTTTATTTCTCTATGAAAAAAGCTCTGTGTGTATTGTGGGGATATGTAAATGCTCTGGTTTATTTTGAAGTGGAGTAAGGGTTTAAGAATATCTATTTGGATTGCTTCTAGGGCTTGTTTGACTTCATTCATCTTTAATGATTTGGATTAACATTAGTAAGGTATAATAATAAATGCTTGGTTTTAGGTTTAATATGATTAAGACTTTTATAATTGTATTATTAATTATAATGGCAGATAATTTGTATGCTTTTTTAGCTTGATTTTTATTATAATAGACAGAAATGCATAGAATAGCAGTAGGAAGGAAATAATTAAATAAATGTTATTTTGGGGGGGGAGTTGATTAGGATATATATATATATATTCTTTTAATATAAGGGGATGGAGCAACTGTATTTAGTTATTTTTATAATGTGCCAATGGAATTATTTATAGAAATAATATGATCTTGGTTTAATATAGAGTAAGGGATTGATTATGGAAAAATTGTTGTATATCCTTGCTGTTAAAAGTCAGAAGTCACCTCTTTTTGTAATTGTAAAAAAAAAATTATCTTGTGTTTTCACACTTTTTTAGTTTTCTCTTTTTTCTCTTTTTTCTTTTTGTAGTTTTTTTCTTTTTTGTAGTTTTTATCTTTGTCTTAAATCTAATAAAATTCTTATAAAAAATAATTGGAGAAGGCCTATATATAAAGACACCCAAAATGTATTAGCTTGAGTGTTAGAAGGAAACTGTTTGTATATGGGCATTCCTGATAGTGGGAATCTGACTGAGCACTTATTAGAGAAGCAGGATTAGAACTATAACAGAAAGAAGATTTATATATGGAAATCCATGACAGGGATAGGGAAAGTTTAGCATCTAGAGCGGGCTGGACTGCCCTGTCTCTCAATGATGCCATTTGCTACTTCCCAGTCAATCCCCCATGGTTTGCTCAAATTAGCCTTCCTGGGCAAAGTTCAAGAGAACAATGACTAGGGTAATGTTGGTGTTTTTATTGCTCAAAGGAATAAGTCACAGTGGTGCCAGTTAACTGTCTGGAGAGTCAAGAGTTCAAACTTCTATTGTTTCCCAGGTTGTAAAGATAAAAAGGTCAGAAAGGTTAACTATCTTGTGACTTAGATAACAAAGTATATAGGAGATGTCTTTTGTTGCTTGCTTGCATTCAAGCAGACATGCCTGTCAGCTCACCTCAGCTAGATGTATGGTGAGATGTAAATATGCTGTTTGTATTTTCATTGAAGACTTAACTCCAGGGATCTGGATGAAACTATTTTATGTTCTCTGTTATATTAATACATTTATGTTTTGCTGAATGCCTGGTGTCATTTCTTGTCTCTCTAATGCTAAAATGCTCCTGGAACTCTGCACATGCTCCAGAACACACCAGCAACAGGTAAACCTTGACCAGCTCCTCAGGTCACAGAAACTGAAACTATTCCATAAAATTGGATAAAGCCATGTAGTGGACACCTCATCTTAAACCATAAGAATGACAGCACTGAAATCATTATATGGACGCTCTGCAATTTTCTCACAAGCCTCCAAAGGCTGTAAAACAACATTTCCCAGGGTAGTGACACTAAATCCCATGCAGTTCAGAAGAGCTTTGCTGGGCATCTGCTTATGGATGCAGTGGAAGCAGCAAAGTCTTTGCTGCCCAGATTGATATGCATTTAACATATTTATGTGCATTATGTGCACATAATGATTATGTGCAGTCATACCAAGTCCACCACCAGCATTCTAGCTGCTCTCCAATCTGCTTCATTGTTCAGAGCTCCCCAGTATACAGTATACAGAGCAGTCTGTACTTCACAGCATCAGAAAAGGCACTCAGAAACAGCTATATTAATGGGCTATTATTCTCACTGTCCAATGTCTACTCTAGTTCCTGGAAAATCCCCCAGAACATTCAGGAAACTATTGGATTCTATAAATATCTGAGGACACAGTTTTAATAGACCCTCATCCCTGCAGGGGATAAAACTGAATTTCACCAGGAAATAGTTTAACTCTCAGGCTTCTCTTGACAATGCTAGACTGCAAATCAGATACACGCAGGCATTCAAGGACACAAAGTTTCTGATAAGGAGTTTTATGTAGAAAAGCTAATGAACCTCTACAAGACAATTCCATCAACTGCTATGTATTAACTACAGGCTCTATTTCTAGTGAACTCAAAGCTTAAATTCTTGTACCACTCTTTTTTTAGACTGGAGGGTCGGTTTCTACTTGTCCCTTCTTTTAGTAACAGACCAGATTGGTTTTAGGCTGTTTGGTTCTGCCCTTGTGAGAACTGTCTCCCAAACTAACCATGACCCTGGGTTTATCACAACTCTATCTATATCAAGACCACCTGACCCTTCCCCTGAGGCAAATATTAAATCAAGAATATATTCTTTTCTAAGGGTCTGGCCAGGTACTAATTGACATGGCCCCATAGAAAGTAGTCCTCAGTCGTCCTGAGCTGGCCTCCTCACTACTGCCTCAGTGTGAAAGGACAACTATCCTGGAACTTTCCAACACCTTCCTCTAGATCACTTCTGCCTGCTTAGTCAGGAGTGTGTTAAGTAGCAGACCACTCAGTTTCTTTGAATTTCATAGTCAGATTTCCTAGTTAAAAAGATGGAACTGTTATGAATCATGACAGCACTTCCTCTGACCTTCTGCTCTGTGTTTATGCAGCATGGACACCGATTGCCAGATCAACATCTTTCAACTCATCCCCCAGGTTTCCATAGTATGTATCAAGTCAGCCCTCTGATCTGTGATTAAATCATGGATAAAATCAATTTATTACAGACTGACCAAATATTAAAGAAAACACCACTACGCCAAAGAATACCTAAATGGTGGAGGAGAGCTTCAAGGGTAGAGTGATCTGAAACCTTTGTCTTTTAATGATTGCTCCCTACAATATAACATAGCTCCCTTGATTCATGGTCACCATTATATGGCCTACTTCCCAGTGCCTTCCTATTTTTCATCCTCAACAATCCTGACTCATTCATTCATCCATCCACAATGTAAGATGAAGGTGATCCATTTGGCCTTGCTATCTCATTGATGGGAGACACAATAGACTCTTAGCAACAGGAACACTTCCCATTCATTTGGCCAACTGACCCAAGGGATATTGGCCAACTGACCCAATAGGTACCATCCAGACTTTCAACCATATTAGTTGAGCCTTCACCCAACTTGCAGCTCTCACCTGGGGATAGGCTAGCTTTGCCTCTCACCATCTTTGCTATTCCAAGTCCTTCACCTGTGAACAGACCAGGCATTCTCTCATAGACCAAACTACCTCACAAGGTGGTTGTTATGGGACAAAATGGGAGGTGGAAACACTACCTATGCCACCTTGACAGTATATGTATATCTAACAAAATAAAAATAAAAGTAAGGTCACATTCAGCAAAGGAAGAATGAGAAAAAGAAGAAAGAGCACCACCCTCACCGCCATGGTTACCCTGCAGGAGCAATTGCTGCTTATTGGCCTCCCTGTTGTATCTGTTGAATTATGGGAAAGCAAGTGTTCTGACATTCCTCTGGCCTCCTCACTGCCCAGCATTCTGGCTTTTCAGCATTCCTGACGTTCGTGAGGAGCAGAGAAATAAAGAGAACCTGCTAATTCCCAAAGGGGAAAAAAGGGTTACTGCTGATTTAGATACCACATGTTTTAAAATGTTTCCAGCCTGCTTTGAATCTGTAACTGGTTTAAGACTAATCCATTGAACCACCAAATCCATGTCATATATATAAATCTGGGGTAGGAAATCTGTGACCCTCCAAATTATTTATTTATTTATTTATTTGTTTATTTATTTAATTTCTATGACCGCCCATCTCCCCCTCAAGGAGGGACTCTGGGCGGTTCACAACCACAACATCATTAAAATACAATAAAAACAACAATAAAAATATAAATACAATAAAATACAAGTGGCAGGTGGTTCTTACAGTGAAGCGAAACATATTTAAAATATTTGAGGCGGCTCTAGGAAATCAGCCATCCCCAAGCGTGACCACTTTCCTTCGTGCCCCAGGCGAGATCACAGAGCCAATTTTTTTCCTGAAGTCCAGGAGTGAAGGGGTCTGTCTTATCTCTGGGGGGAGGGTGTTCCATAGGGCAGGTGCCACTGCAGAGAAGGCTCACCTCCGAGACCCCACTAGATGGAATTCTTTCATAGAGGGGGTCTGCAGCATGCCCTCTCTGCAAGATCGGGTGGGATGGGATGATGTAATGGGGATGAGGCGGTCCCTCAGATAACCTGGTCCCATGCCATGTAGGGCTTTAAAGGTGATAACTGTCCTGACATCGAGTGCAGGAATAACACGCTGAGGCTTAGGATCAAATCTCTTGTGTTTATTATCCTACAGCTTTAACAGAATCCAGCTAAACTAACATGAAGTGGCAATGCCCAGAGAAAAAGTCCACAAACTTAGGGCGGGGCTTTCTTCAACCTCTTGGGAGGGAAACATAGAGATTCAGTACTACGCATGCGTTTCCCTTCCTGGAGGGAGTCCCCTCCTTCTCCGCCCGTTATCTCCTTGACAATAACCAACACCTTGAATTGGACCCGGAAGCAAACTGGTACCCAATGCAGCTCACAGAGCAGAGGTGTTATGTGTGTCAATCTTGGTGCACCTAAAACTGCCCGTGCGGCCGCATTCTGTACCAGCTGTAGCTTCCGGATATTCTTCAAGGGTAGCCCCATGTAGAGCGTATTACAGTAATCTATAAATTCAAATTCCCAGAAACCGAGGGGCCATTAATCCACAGCCACTCCGTCTTACCAGGGTTCAGCTGAAGCCTGTTTTTCCCCATCCAGACCCCTACAGTCCCCAGACTCTTGGACAGGGTGGTCATATGTTGCTGAACTACAGTTTTTAGCAGCCCCAGCCAACATGGCCTACAGTGAAGGATGCTGAGAGGTGTAGTTCATGGGGACGTGTTCCTCTCTGCACTTTCTCCAGCTCTATCATTTTCCCC
Organism: Charina bottae; assembly: GCA_023362775.1. Lineage (NCBI taxonomy): Eukaryota > Metazoa > Chordata > Lepidosauria > Squamata > Charinaidae > Charina > Charina bottae. The sequence goes on from JALMGJ010000020.1 coordinate 6,125,668, forward strand.
CTGGGCAGAAGGGTACCTTTCATATTATCCCACCATACTTTTCTGTAAAGTAAGGATAGATAGCCTGGTGCCGTCTAGGAGGTTTGGACTTCAGGTTCCATAAGGCCAGTGGAAAGAAGTTACAGAAGCAGAAGTCCAGAATATATGGTCACCTGCCCCTGCTATAAAGACATTTTTATTTTTGATTTATTTTTTAACAAACCTCAACATAGCATTTACCTTATTCACAGATCTGGTCACCATCAGCATATATTTGCAATTTTTTCATCCTAACATTCAAACTGTATAGTTATTTTGAATCATATTTGTCATGTGTTGCTCATTCATTCAAATTGGATCTCATAACTATCCTTTTAGAACTCTTTGCAATCCTTTCTTTTTCACTTTGAAGAATGTGTGTCATCAGAATTATGACACAGTAAATCTCTGACCTTGTACACACACACACACACACACACACACACACACACAATCTTCAGCCAAGTAGTTCATTGTGTGCATGATAGAGAGTATTATTATTATTATTTTATTATTTTATTTATTATTTAAACTTGTATTACCGCCCATCTCCCCCAATCGGGGGACCCTGGGCGGTTCACAATAAAAACCTGTTATTGTTATTATTATTTTAAATGTATTGGCCACCCAACTCCAGTGGACTCTGCATATACTATGGAAAGTACCACCAACTTCTGGAGCTGGTTCATGCATAGGCAGTAAATAAAATACATACATATGCTCATGTTACAGGATAAAACAATGAGTGGTCCTTTATTTTCCATGTCGTAGTATGGTCACAGTGGCTCCTGCATTTTAATTTTTGTGAGTTAATTTTATTTCATCAACTAGGATATATAGTTGTGCAGAAAAAAATCCAGTAATATACAACCTCAAAATAACACCTCTTTCTTACAAGAAATTAACCCAAAACGGAGACATTTGCATTCCACTAAACGCATATAGTTCTCCACAGAATACCATCATCCTGTAGTCAAAACAGACCATGACTTTTGAAGGGAATGTGTGAATATACCCAGTCATGACATAAACAGTTCAGGCTGTTGCTTGTTCTTGTTAAAAGAAATGTACAACACAACAGCAAGCTCTTTCATTTCAAGCACTGTTCATCTTCTACGAAGATTTTAATAGTTTTCAGATCATTTGTATTTTGTCCCTGCTATTTTTGATATATTTGTATTCTACCCCCCCCCCCCCGTTTTTTGTTTTCTGCTGGTTTGTTGTTATTTTTGAAACCTTACAGTACTAAGATGCAGAAATATGAGAGAAAGACGTATGCTTTATTTTACTGGGTTTCTTAAGAGGCATTTTGGAATTTTATTCTCACTGGAAAAGATTCTGCCTTTGAAGCTGTTGCTGTGGAGTTTTTCTTCCTTCTAAAAAAATGTTTCATTCTTATTCTCAGAGGAAACTTTGGAATGGTGACTAAAATGCATTCTGTCTTGCTGGAGATTATGCCATACGTGCTTTTTCTTTGAGAGGTTGATCAGGCTCTTCAAAGCTTGGAAAGTCTCAGAACTGCATATCACAGAGGAGGCTTTCTGTCACCTTGTACTCCCACATCGCAACAAAGCAGTAGGGGTGAATGGCTACTGAGCATACAAACTCTTCAACACTGGAAGGATGTCTTTCGGAGAGGACGTTATCTCGCAAGGAGCATATTAACAGCAGGGGCTGGCTTGAATCCAGGCCTCTGCATTTTTCACATAAAATGAAAGGCCTGTCAAGGTAATTTTACATATCTAATAAATGAGAGGGAGAGAAATGAGAGGAAGAGAAAGAAGGAAAAAGAATGAGAAGCCAGTAAAAGAAATGGAGTGTTGGATTCGTTGGTTCCATTGCCAGTAGGCTGACCATACGTCCCATTTTGAACGGGACAGTCCCGTTTTTTTACCTTTTCTGGACCGTACCGTCTTTTTCTTTAAAAACTCAATTTTGTCCCGTTTTTGAAGGGATGGAATGCGTGCACATGCGTGCGTGTGCCAGTGTGTGTGCCGGCATGCGTGCCTGCACGTGCGCCCATGTGCCGGTGTGCCGGTGCATGCAAGTGCGCGCGTTAGGGTCCCATTTCCGTCTCAGGGAAATATGGTCAGCCTAATTGCCAGCAATAACAGTTGGCATTCTCTTAAACATCAAGAAACTCACCAAACTTGCTTTGAAGTATGACACTAAATATTAGCTTTCCTGGGGCAACGTTTAATTGCTGTTCAAGCCAAGAAGTCCACTTAATTGCCCAGTCCTTAAAATTATCCTCTGAGGCTTCTGGGAGTGTCCACACTTTCAAAAGTGAGAAAGCTGGCAACAAATGGGACATTCTTTCTGTGGAAACACCCTTGTACCAGGCCTTGTATCCTTACATCTTACATCTTTTCAAGCTCAGATATCAAGCCAGGACAATGGAGCAGCTTTCCTGAGTACCATATTAGGCCCCAATAAATGTTCCATCCCAAGCAGGAGATTTCCTGAGGCAACAAGAATATCCTCCATGTCTAGCTAGCCAATTCTCCGTCAAAAGGTGGATATTTCCCAGAAAAGATTTCATCTATTTATCCCCACCATTGACTGGGGATAGTTGAAGGGCTGCCAAGGGACAGGACCTTGAGATTACAGAACTGTTACTGTTATACCTTGAAAGTCATCCAAAGAATCACAGCTATGTTTGAACTAATTTTCTGTAAAGCAGGGATGGGTATTAAGAGCATTAAAGCCTTTTAAAAGACATAACAAATTAATCTTTTTGAGTATAATTTTGAAGAAAGTGGGCCAACCCCACTTCTGAAAATAAAGATTTGGAATTTCACATAGAGGCACTAAAGTTGAAATCTACAGGAATTGGCTGATGTACCTGGGTTGGGTCCCAGAAAGAAGGACACCTTTTAATAAAGAGGTCTAAGAGCAAATTCTACTCTTGCAGAAGTCAATAGTAGAATACTCTTGAAGCAAGCTTGTGGTGCTGGAGAAGACTCTTGAGAGTCCCTTGGAATGCAAGGAGGTCAAACCAGTCAATCCTAAAGGAAATCAACCCTGACTGCTCATTGGAAGGACAGATGCTGAAGCTGAAGCTCAAATACTTTGGCCACCTAATGCAAAGAGAGGACTCACTGGAAAAGACCCTGATGCTGGGAAAGACTGAAGGTAAAAGGAGAAGGGGACAGCAGAGGATGAGATGGTTAGATAGCGTCACCAATGTAATGAACATGAATTTGAGTAAACTCCGGGAGACAGTGGAGGACAGGAAGGCCTGGCGTGCTATGGTCCATGATGTCACGAAGAGTCGGACACGACTAAACGACTGAACAACAACAAAAATACATCCATGGAATTTTCTTGCAAGCAGTACAAAAGTGTTTCGCCATTGCTTTTCCCTGGAGAGGTTTTTTCAACTTCTAAATCTAGTCTGTAGCTTGAATCATGTCAACTGGATTTCTATTTTCTTAGTGGAAACGTTTCGCTCCTTATCCAAGGAGCTTCTTCAGTCTGAGCAAAGTTGGTAAGGGAATCCTAAATATGTTCCTAGGTAGCTGTGTGACCTTACACCTGGGGCTAGGTCATGGTTATATTGAGATGTAATTTTTAAGTCCTTTTATCATCTAATGGAGGGTCGTTAAAATCACCATGCTGCTGTTGAGCTTCTGAAATGGTCTTAATCTTCCTAGGCACAGAAGACAACACGGGGAGGAAGATGGGGGAGAGTTTGTGCCTGAGGCCCCCACCTCTATTCAAGGAAGGATTTTCCAAGTTGGCATAAATGGATTCCTTGACCCCTCTCTCAAACCACCTATCTTCTCTGTCTAAAATGTGAACATTAATGTCCTCAAATGAGTGTCCTTTTTCTTTTAGATGAAGATAAACTGCTGACTCTGGTCCTGTGGTGTTATTTCTCCTGTGTTGGGCCATCCTCCTGTACATAGGTTGTTTGGTTTCTCCAATGTAGAGTTCAGAGCACTCCTCACTGCACTGGATTGCATAAACTACATTGCTTTTCTTATGTTTTGGAGTTTGATCTTTGGGGTGTACAAGCCTCTGTCTCAGTGTGTTGGTGGGTTTGAAATATACAGGTATGTGGTGTTTGCCAAATATCCGTTTTATCTTTTCAGACACGCCAGCCATGTAGGGAATGACCAGGTTCTTTCGTTTACTCTGAGTCTCAGCCCTATCTGTCGCTGTTTTAGGTCTGGTAGATTTAGATTTGGTGAAGGCCCAATTTGGATATCCACAGGCCTTCAGGGCTGTTCTCAGGTGCTGATTTTCATTCTTTTTGGAATCCATGGAGGTGGGGATGGTTTCTGCTCTGTGTGACAATGTCCTGATGACTCCTAGTTTGTGCTGCAGTGGATGGTGGGAGTCAAACATCAGATATTGATCTGTGTGTGTGGGTTTCCTGTAGATCCCTATTTCTAGCTTGCCACCGGTCCCAATGAGGACTTCACAGTCTAGGAATGCCAGTCTGTTGTCCTTGGTGTCTTCTCTGGTGAAGCTAATGTTGGCATCTATAGTGTTTATATGGTCCGTGAAGGCCTGTACTTCCTGGGCCTTGATTTTGACCCAGGTGTCATCCACATACCTAAACCAGTGGGTGGGCACCGTTCCCTGGAATGTGTTGAGTGCTTTCTTCTCCACTTCTTCCATGTATAAATTGGCCACAATGGGTGACACAGGAGAACCCATGGCACAGCCGTGTTTTTGTCTGTAAAACTATAAACACTATAGATGCCAACATTAGCTTCACCAGAGAAGACACCAAGGACAACAGACTGGCATTCCTAGACTGTGAAGTCCTCATTGGGACCGGTGGCAAGCTAGAAATAGGGATCTACAGGAAACCCACACACACAGATCAATATCTGATGTTTGACTCCCACCATCCACTGCAGCACAAACTAGGAGTCATCAGGACATTGTCACACAGAGCAGAAACCATCCCCACCTCCATGGATTCCAAAAAGAATGAAAATCAGCACCTGAGAACAGCCCTGAAGGCCTGTGGATATCCAAATTGGGCCTTCACCAAATCTAAATCTACCAGACCTAAAACAGCGACAGATAGGGCTGAGACTCAGAGTAAACGAAAGAACCTGGTCATTCCCTACATGGCTGGCGTGTCTGAAAAGATAAAACGGATATTTGGCAAACACCACATACCTGTATATTTCAAACCCACCAACACACTGAGACAGAGGCTTGTACACCCCAAAGATCAAACTCCAAAACATAAGAAAAGCAATGTAGTTTATGCAATCCAGTGCAGTGAGGAGTGCTCTGAACTCTACATTGGAGAAACCAAACAACCTATGTACAGGAGGATGGCCCAACACAGGAGAAATAACACCACAGGACCAGAGTCAGCAGTTTATCTTCATCTAAAAGAAAAAGGACACTCATTTGAGGACATTAATGTTCACATTTTAGACAGAGAAGATAGGTGGTTTGAGAGAGGGGTCAAGGAATCCATTTATGCCAACTTGGAAAATCCTTCCTTGAATAGAGGTGGGGGCCTCAGGCACAAACTCTCCCCCATCTTCCTCCCCGTGTTGTCTTCTGTGCCTAGGAAGATTAAGACCATTTCAGAAGCTCAACAGCAGCATGGTGATTTTAACGACCCTCCATTAGATGATAAAAGGACTTAAAAATTACATCTCAATATAACCATGACCTAGCCCCAGGTGTAAGGTCACACAGCTACCTAGGAACATATTTAGGATTCCCTTACCAACTTTGCTCAGACTGAAGAAGCTCCTTGGATAAGGAGCGAAACGTTTCCACTAAGAAAATAGAAATCCAGTTGACATGATTCAAGCTACAGACAATTCCACCTGGATGACTGAGAACCTTCATAGACATATTCTAAATCTAGTCTACAGCCCTAGAATTCCCGGATGGTCTCCCATATATGTATTAACCTGTTTGGCTTCCAGGCCCAGAAGAGGATGACCAGGTGCTGCTATCTTTATAGGTTCAAATACCGTTTCTTAATATTTGAAGTAGTCACTGCTAACTTCAGAATAATTTAATTGATGTTTATTCCTTGCTGAGGTTTGTGGATTACCGTATTTTCCGGCATATAAGACGACTGGGCGTATAAGACGACCCCCAACTTTTCCAGTTAAAATATAGAGTTTGGGATATACGCCGGAAAATACGGTACTCGCCGTATAAGACCTCTCCTGGCCAAGTGCAGCCGCTCGCTCCCAGGAAGAGCAGGAGGACGAGCGCGGGGCGGCGTACTGCATTGGGTCCCATCGCTCGAAGGAGAAACGCGGGGAGGGGGGAGCGAGCTCTGTTCCCTCGGAGCAGCCTTGGGAAGGGAGGGGGCAAAACGCAGTGGCTCCACGACGGGCTCCAAACTCGTCCTCCTGCTCTTCCCTGGGGGCTGCGTTCCGGCGAGCGGCTGCACTTGGCCAGGAGAGGTCTTATACGGCGAGTACGTATTTTCTGGCGTATAAGACGACACCCGGCGTATAAGACGACCCCCGACTTTTGAGAAGATTTTCCTGGGTTAAAAAGTCGTCTTATACGCCGGAAAATACGGTACTTAAAATTGTTATTACAGTATATGCCTTCACAATTTACACCCCGCCCAATGTTCAAACAACTGTCCCATTGCAACTAATCAGAAATGTCACTCTTCTTGAAGTGTCAAGTACCAGTGTGAATAAGAGGCAAAAACAAAGCAGAGAGAAAATTCCAATCCAGATCTGGATGCTCATGCCCATTTCCTATTGCTGTAACAAAATGCTTGGCTGACATGCTGAATCGGATGCAGCTGGCAAAATTAGTGCTTTGTTCTAGGGACGCAAATGATAGTTTGATTATCTTAACTGTGGCTGAATGGACTCTATCTTCAATAGAAAATTATCCCAATAGAGGATCAAGTATATACATTATGAAAAAAGACTGTATTACAACAGCTTAAAGCAGCTAAACTGGGAAGAAATGGAAGTTATCAAAATGTACTTGGATGTGGAGTTTTCAGATAAACTTTAGCAAATACAACCTTGCTTAGGAAGATATATTGTTAATTTTTTTTTTCCATTGTGGCTTACATCTCACATTTATCCCTCTTCTGCACTACTCAGAAACGCATGACCTACTTTACAGATGGTGACAAATGTCAGATTTAGGCTGCAATCCCACACCTGAGCATAAGCCCCACTATTTTCAGTCAGGCCTACTTTCACGTTAGCACGTGTAGACTCATAAAGCAAATTGTAATGGTTTGATTGGTGAGTGAAAAGAGAGAGGGAATGGCTAGTGAGCATATAAATGCAAGTGCTACTGGCCATGAGACACCGGAAGTGGGAACGGAACTGGGTACAATATTCCAAGTGCCATTTACAGTAACTAGTGCAGACTACAGTAAAACTACTATGCCCCATGATTTGGATGCCATGCTATTGTTAATGCAGCCCACGTTTGCACGTTTTTTTGCGGCTGCATCACACCGCTCGTGTTCATCTGCTGGTGTACTAGCACTTCCACCAAGCCAGTTCTCTCCAGTCTTGTACTGCATTTCATTTTTCCAGTCCGGGGACAGGACCTTACATGTCACAGTTGATCATTAGCCCAATATTCAAGCAATTTTGAATTCTGATTTTGTCCTCTAAGCCAATAACGTTAGCTTGATGGAATTTACAAATTGGATAAGTATCCCTTCCATTCCCTCCTCTCGGTCAAATAGCACCGGGCTAAGGACAGATGCCTTAGGGGTCCCACTCAATAGTTTCTGCCTCAGGATCACTTACAAACTTCCTTTGGGTACGTTGTTCAATCAGTCGCAGCTCTGTTGGTCCACATGTATGAATGGATATCAGCAAAGGTTATTGTAAGATACCTTGTCAGACATTTTACTAAGAGCAAAGTACACACTATCTCCACACCTTGCCCTTAATCTACCAAAATAGTCACTCTGTCAAAAAAAAAAGATAGTCTGATATGAGTTACCCTTGACAAACTCATGCTGGCTCCTGGTAACGAAGTTCTCACAGAAGTGCTGCTTCACAATTTGTTTTGAAACTTTATCCAGGACAGATACTACACTTGTTCTTAGCCAAAAGGCTGAGAAGGCCCCACTCAATCAAATACCAATTAAAGCCTGGGAGGAGTATTTTAGAGGGTTGGGTTGTACATGGACCCTGCTAGTAACATAAATGAGAGCGAGGTGAACCTGGACCAAGTTCAAAATTGGCCCCCTGTCTCTGTGCAAGAGGTAACCCAATTGATTGAATCCCTTAAAGTGAACAAGGCTCCAGGTGTTGATTGTGTTTTGCCTGAAATAATTAAAAAGAATCCCAGCTGACGTCACCATTTCCAAGCCATGCTGTAGCCTTAAAGAGACACTAAATCCGGCCACCCCATTTCTAAATCACCCAATTTATATTTTTTTAAGTTTATGTACCCTAAGAAAGGCTTTTTACAACAAGGAGAAGTGGGCTCTCTTGGTGCTTATCGTTATTTTGGGGGTTAAAAAAAATTCTTTTTAAGTTTTGGCTTGTTTCCCATCCAAATATTAAGGAGGATTTGACAGTGAATAATTGTTTCCCTGTTATTATTTTTGTGCTGGATTTGAAGAAATTACCATTCTCCTACACGTTGAATCAGCTGATTTGAACCTTCAGCTTTCTGTCTTCACTTTCACCTGAGAACAGTCTGCTTTTCACTCTCACTTCATGTAAACAACTTTCGAACATCCTCATATCTTCGACTTTCACTGATTAAGCTCCTAGGGGGCGCCATAATCTACTGCATGAGACATGGAGGAATTCAAGCAGACTTTCTCTGATTTCCATTGAGACCTTAAGCAAACTTTTTCTGATTCTTACCAAATTTTTATGCAAGGCATTCAGGATATTGTGGAAGATATGAGCTTTAAAATGTCTCATCTGTTTGGGGATGTCGTGGATGAAATGGAGGAATTTAACAGCATCAGGAATGGTTGTTGTCAGTTTTCCGGGCTGTGTGGCCGTGTTCTCAGCATCAGGAATGTTTCTTCAACTTCAGCTGAGATGCTGGAGGAAGATTGGACAGTGGAGTTGAAGAAATTAAAGGGATAGATCGGGCTGCAAGCCATAAGTGAAATGGATCTTTTGATGGAGTGCCTTGGAAAAGAAGGGGTTAATATGTATGGGAGGTCTCTTGAAGAGAAGTCGGAGATTTTGAGGGGGGCAGCTGGGCTGTTTGATTTCTTTAAGAAAAAAGCTCTGTGCGTAATGTGGTGATATGTAAATGTTTTGGTTTATTTCGAAGTGGGATAAGGGTTTAAGTATATTTATCTGGATTGCTTTAACGGTTTGGCTGACTTCATTTACTTTTAACGACTTGAATTAAGATTGTTGTTGTTCTTGTTGTTCAGTCGTTTAGTCGTGTCCAACTCTTCATGACCTCATGGACCATAGCACGCCAGGCCTTCCTGTCCTCCACTGTCCCCCGGAGTTTACTCAAATTCATGTTCATTACATCGGTGATGCTATCTAACCATCTCATCCTCTGCCGTCCCCTTCTCCTTTTGCCTTCACTCTTTCCCAGCATCAGGGTCTTTTCCAGTGAGTCCTCGCTTCGCATTAGGTGGCCAAAGTATTTGAGCTTCAGCTTCAGTATCCGTCCTTCCAATGAGCAGTCAGGGTTGATTTCATTTAGGATTGACTGATTTGACCTCCTTGCAGTCCTAGGGACTCTCAATGGTCCAACTCTCACAGCCATGCATTACTACTGGAAAAACCATAACTATACGGACCTTTGTCGGCAAGATGATGTCTCTGCTTTTTAATATGCTGTCTAGGTTTGCCATAGCTTTCCTCCCAAGGAGCAAGCGTCTTTTAATTTGATGGCTGCAGTCACTGTCTGCGGTGATCTTGGAGCCCAAGAAAATAAAATCTGTCACTGCTTCCATTTCTTCCCCTTCTATTTGCCAGGAATTGATGGGACCAGATGCCATGATCTGTGTTTTTTTAAGGTTGAGTTTCAAGCCAGCTTTTGCACTCTCCTCTTTCACCCTCATCAAGAGGCTCTTTAGTTCCTCTTCACTTTCTGCCATTAGGGTGGTATCGTCTGCATATCTGAGGTTGTTGATATTTCTCCCGGCAATCTTAACTCCAGCTTGTGATTCATCCAGCGCAGCATTTCTCATGATGTACTCTGCATATAAGTTAAATAAGCAGGGTGATAATATACAGCCTTGTCGTACTCCTTTCCCAATTTTGAACCAGTTGGTTGTTCCATGTGCGGTTCTAACTGTTGCTTCTTGACCCGCATACAGGCTTCTCAGGAGACAGGTAAGGTGGTCTGGTACTCCCATCTCTTTAAGAATTTGCCACAGTTTGTTGTGATCCAAACAATCAAAGGCTTTAGCGTAGTCAATTAAGCAGAAGTAGATGTTTTTCTGGAACTCTCTTGCTTTTTCCATGATCCAGCAAATGTTGGCAATCTGATCTCTAGTTCCTCTGCCTCTTCGAAACCCAGCTTGCACTTCTGGTAGTTCTCGGTTCACATGCTGCTGAAGCCTAGCTTGTAGGATTTTGAGCATAACCTTGCTAGCATGTGAAATGAGCGCAATTGTACAGTAGTTTGAACATTCTTTGGCATTGCCTTTCTTTGGAATTGGAACGTAAACTGACCTTTTCCAATCCTGTGGCCACTCTTGAGTTTTCCAAATTTGTTGGCATATTGAGTGCAGCACTTTAACAGCATCATCTTTTAGGATTTTAAATAGCTCAGCTGGGATACTGTCTTCTCCGCTAGCTTTGTTGTTAGTAATGCTTCCTAAGGCCCACTTGACTTCACTCTCTAGGATGTCCGGCTCAAGGTCAGTGACCACACCATTGCATTTATCAGGGATATTAAGATCTTTCTTGTATAGTTCTTCTGTGTATTCTTGCCACCTCTTCTTAATCTCTTCTGCTTCTGTTAGGTCCCTGCCTTTTTTGTCCTTTATCATGCCCATCTTTGCACAAAAGGTTCCCTTGATATCTCCGATTTTCTTGAAGAGATCTCTAGTCTTCCCCATTCTATTGTTTTCCTCGATTTCTTTGCATTGTTCATTTAAGAAGGCCTTCTTATCTCTCCTTGCTATTCTCTGGAAATCTGCATTCAGTTGGTTATATCTTTCCCTATCTCCCTTGCCTTTTGCTTCCCTTCTTTCCTCAGGTATTTGTAAAGCCTCATCAGTCAGCCACTTTGCTTTCTTGCATATCTTTATCTATGGGATGGTTTTAGTTGCTGCCTCCTGTACAATGTTACAAACCTCCATCCATAGTTCTTCAGGCACTCTGTCTACCAGATCTAATCCTTTAAATCTATTCCTCACCTCCACTGTATATTCATAAGGGATATGATTTAGGACATACTTGAGTGGTCTAGTGGTTTTCTCTACGTTCTTCAATTTAAGCCTAAATTTTGCGATGAGAAGCTCATGATCTGAGCCACAGTCAGCTCCAGGTCTTGTTTTTGCTGATTGTATAGAGCTTCTCCATCTTTGGCTGCAAAGTATATAATCAATCTGATTTTGGTATTGACCATCTGGTGATGTCCATGTGTAGAGTCGTCTCTTGTGTTGTTGGAAAAGAGTGTTTGCTATGACCAGCGTGTTCTCTTGACAAAACTCTATTAGCCTTTGCCCTGCTTCATTTTGTACTCCAAGGCCGAACTTGCCTGTTATTCTGGTTATTTCTTGACTTCCTACTTTAGCATTCCAGTCCCCTATGATGAAAAGGACATCTTTAGTGTTAGTTCTAGAAGGTTTTGTAGGTCTTCATAGAACCGGTCAACTTCAGCTTCTTCGGCATCAGTGGTTGGGGCATAGACTTGGATCACTGTGATGTTGAATGGTTTGCCTTGGATTCGAACTGAAAGCATTCTGTCGTTTTTGAGGTTGTACCCCAGTACTGCCTTTCCCACTCTTTTATTGACTATGAGAGCTACTCCATTTCTTCTAAGGGATTCTTGCCCACAGTAGTATATATAATGGTCTCCTCAATTAAATTTGCCCATTCCTGTCCATTTTAGTTCGCTGATTCCCAAGATGTCAATGTTCAATCTTGTCATCTCATGTTTGTCCACATCCAGCTTACCTTAATTCATAGATCTTACATTCCAGGTTCCTATGCAATATTGTTCTTTACAGCATCGGACTTTCCTTCCACTTCCAGACACATCCACAACTGAGCGTCCTTTCGGCTTTGGCCCAGCCGCTTCACTCTTTCTGGAGCTACTCGGAATTGCCCTCTGCTCTTCCCCAGTAGCATTTTGGACACCTTCCGACCTGAGGGGCTCATCTTCCGGCGTCATATCTTTTAGGCTTTTGATACTGTCCATGGGTTTTCTTGGCAAGGATACTGGAGTGTTTTGCCATTTCCTCCTCCAGTGGACCACGTTTTGTCAGAACTCTCCATCATCACCTGTCCATCTTCACCTGACTTCATTGAGTTACGCAAGCCCCTTTGCCACGACAAGGCAGTGATCCATGAAGGGGTGAATTAAGATTATCAAGGTATAATAACAACAACAACAATAAAAGAATGACATTTGGTTTTGGGTTTGACATCATTAAGATTGTTAAAATTGCTGTATTATTAAGTATACAATTATATGTTTCTACAATTATATGTATGGTAGACAATTTATATGTTTTTTAGTTTGATTTCTATTATAGTAGACAGGACTGTATAGAATAGTAGTAGGAAGGAAATAATCAAATAAATGTTATCTTTGGGGGGGAGTTGATTTGGAGGTATGTATGTATATGTATATGTATATGTATATGTATATGTATATGTATATGTATATGTATATGTATATGTATATGTATATGTATATGTATTTATTCAATTTCTCACCGTCCAACTCCCACAAGGGACTCTGGGCGGTTTACAAATCATCAAAATTACGAATATTAAAGATTAAAACATTAAAATAACCATTTAAAATACCATACATATAAAAATTAAGAAGGCGATGTGTTCTTTCAGTCTTGGAAGGGCTATTCTAGGACTATCTTACTATACTAGCCATCCCCAGGAGTTTCTACCCTCCTTACCGCCCCAGGCCTGTTGACAAAGCCAAGTTTTAAGTTGTTTCCTGAAGCCCAGGAGCGAGGTGGACTGTCTTAACTCTGGGGGAAGAATATTCCACAGGGCAGGCGCTGCTGCAGAGAAGGCACGCTTCCGTGACCCCGTGAGATGGAATTCTTTAACTGATGGGGTCCGTAGCATGCCCTCCCTGCATGACCGGATGGGACGGGCCGCTGTAATGGGGATAAGACGGTCCCTTAGGTAACCTGGTCCCATGCCATGAAGGGCTTTAAAGGTCATAACCAACACCTTGAATTGCACCCGGAAGTACCCGGAAGTATATGTATATGTATATGTATATGTATATGTATATGTATATGTATATGTATATGTATATGTATATGTATATGTATATGTTCTTTTTTCTTTTAATATAAGGGGAGGAAGCAACTGTATTTAGTGATTTTTATAATGTGCCAATGGTATGAGTTATAGAAATAATGTGATTTTGGTTTAATATAGAGTAAGGGATTGATTATGGAAATTGCTGGATATTCTTGCTCTTAAAAGTCGGAAATCTTCTGTAATTTCTAAATAAAATTCTTTTCTGTGTTTTCACATTTTTTAAGTTTTTTTTCTTCTTTGTAGTTTTTATTTTTCTGTAGCTTTTATCTTTGTTTGAAACTCAATAAATTTCTTATAAAAAAAAAAGAATCCCAGCTGGTGGGCGCCTCTGCTAGCATCCCTATTTACATTCATAGATCAGACCGGTTATGTCCAAGGGCTGGCAATAATAGTCCCAATTTATAAAAAGGGCAGTAAGAACGATCCATGCAATTAGAGGCCTATCAGCTTTTGAGTGTTGTTAGCAAATTATATGCTAAACGTTTAAATCACAAACTCCAAGACTGGATAGAGACAGAGGGCATAATTCAAGGTGCATGCACACTACACACCACAATACATACACACCCACAATACAATACAGTAGTGATAAAGTGTTAGGGTTTGATAAACCCAGGAATTTACTTCTAGATATAAATTATACAGAGAGGCTTGATTTCTAGGTAAAAGGTGAAATATTCTGCACAGTCACCCAATTAGCAGCCATTGTTGTAGGAATGATGTGTCATGTGTGACTCATTCAACAGGTGCTTAGAGTTAAGTTGGGTGTGGTAGTTAACAAGATTGACCTATAATGTGATAGGTCAGTTTGACTATAAATGCAGAGATATTCTGTATTTCATTTATTCCCATTTTACCTCGTGAAAGCTGTATCGTTGATGGTGTATCATTTGTTACTTGTGGAAGTGATCTGTAAATACGTATGTATATAAAGTAAATAGGATATTTGATATAACTTCTGTTTGGAGTCTATTTACTGCATAGTACGTGGATCACTGGTGCCTAGGAGAGAGGCAGGCCGCTCCATCTCCGTGCGCTCCTTCTTACAGGGTTACGGGCCCAGAGGCGGCAGAGACGCCATAGACGACAGAAGGCTTTGCACTGGCTGTGGATCGGTGGATCGTGTGCAGTCTGTGAGCTGGAAGCTTTGGACGCCTATCCAGGAGTCGTGTGGCTATTTGGAGTGATTTGGAGTTCTACCAGGCTCCGTGTCTGCGTGTGTGTTTTTTTCTCCTACGCTTGTTTTGCAGCTGGAGGACGTTCTGATAAGGTCTGTGTCTTTAATCATCGGTGTCTGCCCAGAAGGGGCTGAAGACAGATGAGCACAGCGAAGATGTTGCCTGCAGTCGGGGGAGGATTTCCTCTGGAGAGACTGAATGACAATAATTATTCGTCATGGTCATATAAAATGGAAATGTATCTTCGGCTTGAAGGGCTTTGGAGGAGTGTATTTTGCCCTGAACCGGACCTGGAAGATGAAGAAGTTGCTCTAAAGGACGATAGAGCATTGGCAAGCATAATTTTATGTCTGGAAGATAGCCAGTTATGTTATGTTAGAGACTGTCAGTTAGCCTATAAGTGTTGGGAAGCTTTAAAGAATGTTTATCTAAGAAGCTCACCGTTATGTAAAGTTTTACTAACAAGAAAACTTTATCACGCTAGATTAGGGGTATCTGATAATATAAGGGATCACCTGCATTTTATGACAGGGTTGTTCCAGGAATTGGCTCAGAGAGATATGCAATTTACAGAAGCTAACAAAGTGTATATAATTCTCAGTTCTCTAAATGAAATGTGGGATACTTTGGCAATGAGCTTCGGGTCGTTATCTGCGAATGATTTAACCATAAGATACTTATCTAGCAGGCTTTTAGAAGAAGAACAAAGGAGGCAGCAGTGTTCTAATGTAATTAGTGCTAAGCAAAACAGTGTTTGTGTTAAGGAATATTCTGAGAATGTTTTGCATGTACGAAAATGTTTTAACTGTGGGTCGAAAAGGCATTTGTTGAAACATTGTGATAAGAAACGAAAGCCGAAGGCCAAGCTGAAAATTTCCAAGCCGGGAGAAGCTGCACAGCTGTCTTTAATTAGTTCAAGTGAAGAACAAAATTTAAAGGGACCATTTCTAATTGACAGTGGGGCTTGTCAGCATATAGGAAATAACAGACAGATGTTTAAGAGTTTTATGCAAGCTGATAGAGATCATGTTACTCTAGCTAATGGAAGCATTGCATCTGTGACTGGTAAGGGATTTGTATATGTACCAGGGTTAAATATTGAATTATCAATGTTGTGTGTACCTGAACTGGAGTACAATATAATTAGTGTGTCACAATTGGATAAACAGGGTTATACTGTACAGTTTGGTAATAATGAATGTATTGTTATGAAAGATAACCATGTTTGTGGCAAAGGTATTTTGCAAAACTGTCTGAAATAGTTCAAACCAGGACAAACAGCAGCCATCATGGTTTAGCTACAATTAATAAGCCAACACATGATTCATGTGCGCACCTGTGGCACAGAAGGCTTGGACATCCGAGTTTCAAAGTGATTGAAAAGATGTCAGAAGCAAGTTCTGGAATGGAATTGAAAAAGTGCCAAGTGTATTTGGATTGCACAGCTTGTAAGGTTGCAAAGTCAAAGGTGTTTCCTGTGAGCAAATTCAGTGATAGGAAGTCACATAAATGTTTTGAATTAGTTCACGCTGACTTAATTGGTCCATTACCAGCTACAATAGGGGGTGCTAAATATGTTTTAGTCATTGAGGATGATTACACTAGATTTGGGTTCTGTTACCTATTGAAAGCTAAAAGCCAAACATTTGAAAAGTTTAGAAACTGGGTGCAGTTTGTGGAACGTAGGTATAGCACAAAAGTGTGTAGTTTACAAACTGACCGGGGTACAGAGTTTCTGAGTGGGAGTTTTCAGCAATGGCTCCGTAGAAGGGGCATTGCGCATAGGAGAACTAACCCACATAGTTCAGCTGAGAATAGCGTGGCTGAACGTAGGAATTTGGCATTGCAGACAGTGAAGGATTCACTCACTGCTGACTCAGGGTTATCAAGAGGATACTGGGGAGAGGCAATATTAACTGCTAATTATTTAATTAACAGGTTATGGAGTGTATCTGTAAACCAAACTCCATATTATATGTTATATGGCAAGAAGCCACCATTAGCTCATTTGAAGGTGTTTGGGTGCACTGCCTATGTTCACGTGCATAAGGAGGTACGTAGGAAAGGACAGGCAAAAGCACAGAAGCTGACGTTTGTGGGGTATAAGCCAGGGACCAAAGGATATAGGTTCACTGATGGCAGGAAAGTTGTTATCTCTAGGTCAGCAAGTTTTAGTGAGTACAGCAATTGGCAGAGATTACACGGGAGTAGTGAGGTTTATCTTCCTAGTCAGGGACGTTTTGAGTTTTCAGAGCGGATAGAGGCCACTGATGTGATTAAGAAGGAAGAGGAATTAACTCCTAGTGTGCCAATGATGCAGGATGCTACAGTATTGCGTAGATCTGAGAGAGTTAACAAGGGCATACCACCTCAGCGTTATACACCAGGTGATGTAAAAGTGTGTTTTATTGATTATGAACCTCGTAATTACAGGGACGTATTGAAGTTGCCACAACCCGAGCAGAGTAGATGGAGAGCTGCTATGGATGTGGAAATGAAAGCCATTAATTCTCATAAGGTTTTCAAATCTACTAGGCTGCCTGAGGGACATAGAGCAGTAGGCTGTAGATGGGTGTATAAGAAGAAAACCTTAGTGAATGGTGATATTCAGTATAAGGCTAGGTTGGTTGCACAAGGTTTTTCCCAGATAAAGAATCAGACTTATGATGAGGTTTTTGCACCAACGCTAAGAGGGGAGACATTTAGGTTTGCCTTAGCAATGGCAGCAGCTGGGAATTGTGTAGTACAGCATTATGATATCACAACAGCATATTTGCATGCTGATTTGAATGAAGAGATCTATATGATTGAAGCCCCAGGGTATGAATCAAAGATTGCAGGAAGGGTATACAAGTTGCAGAAAGCATTGTATGGACTCAAGCAGTCAGCACGTTGCTGGAATCTAACTTTAGATAAGG
Organism: Charina bottae; assembly: GCA_023362775.1. Taxonomy (NCBI): domain Eukaryota; kingdom Metazoa; phylum Chordata; class Lepidosauria; order Squamata; family Charinaidae; genus Charina; species Charina bottae. Next base: position 6,143,188 of record JALMGJ010000020.1, read on the forward strand.
AATTACAAAGAATGGGATTCAAGTGTAGTATAGCTGACCCGTGTCTGTATGTAAAGCAATGTGAAAATGATGAACAGATTTTGCTTTTGATATTTGTAGACGATTTGTGTCTTATAGCGAAAGATCAAAGCAGGGTAATTGAATTTACTGAAAATCTGAAACAGCACTTTGATGTCAAAGATCTGGGAGAAATTAAGAATTACCTAGGCATGGGTATTCTGAAGGTTGATGGGGGTTAGAAGTTTCAACCCCGAAACGGATTTTGTCATGACAGAGACTGGAGACGATGAACAAACTTCGTGTGATCAAGAATATGTGATCAGTCAATAATTGGAAGTTTATTGTATTGTATTGTATTGATTTGCAATATTGTCCATCTGAGTGTAATGTAGCAGATGTGATGACAAAGCCTCTAAGCATAGATAGACATAGGATGTGTATATCTGAAATGTGTATGTCTTCTATTCTGTATATGTGAATGTGATATCTATTGTAAATTGAAGGGGTGTTAGGGTTTGATAAACCCAGGAATTTACTTCTAGATATAAATTATACAGAGAGGCTTGATTTCTAGGTAAAAGGTGAAATATTCTGCACAGTCACCCAATTAGCAGCCATTGTTGTAGGAATGATGTGTCATGTGTGACTCATTCAACAGGTGCTTAGAGTTAAGTTGGGTGTGGTAGTTAACAAGATTGACCTATAATGTGATAGGTCAGTTTGACTATAAATGCAGAGATATTCTGTATTTCATTTATTCCCATTTTACCTCGTGAAAGCTGTATCGTTGATGGTGTATCATTTGTTACTTGTGGAAGTGATCTGTAAATACGTATGTATATAAAGTAAATAGGATATTTGATATAACTTCTGTTTGGAGTCTATTTACTGCATAGTACGTGGATCACTGGTGCCTAGGAGAGAGGCAGGCCGCTCCATCTCCGTGCGTTCCCTCTGACATAAAGCTTACCTATTTTTCTACAATGCAAAATTACTAATATTGTACAATGATATCTTACTACAAAATACTATAACTCAGTTTGGACCACAGGGAATATTATCTTATCTTTCCTTTCCACTGGTTTAGGGTTCAAAGGCTGAGAGTACACAAATTTAGTAAACAGACTAGTCCTTTTCAGTAATTTTCTGAAAAGTATATGGCAAATTAGTACATACTGTTAAAAAAAAGAAAGTGACAAGTTGATGGACTTTCCATGCAGTCCCTCTGGACACTGAGATGACTGGCTAGAGCAGACCCTAAATAGGGCTGCTCTAGCCACGCTGACTCTGTTGCTCCCTCTTTTTTCTCCACTTCCTTATGGGCACAAGAGGTGTTAAATGGGTATATAAAGGTTAGATTTATTGTAAGTCAAACAGCTGTTTCTAAAACAATTCAAGAAGTCCAATTATGCCTTCTTTCAAACCAAACTAGTTTATTTTGGGCTACATTTCTTCTGGTCTCAGCAACACGATGAAGAAATACTGCTTATTTTCTTCTTGAGATGTTGCCAGCACAATTCTGTAGAGGAGATGAAGAAATGGAAAATTCGAGAAACTTGATATTTGGAAATTACTATTTGATTTTACCTCATAGACAACAGATAAGTGATATCCATCTGTTTTCTCTAAGTTGTATCATGCAATACTTGGTAGTTTACATAAATTATATGTACATCACACACAGCCATCAATGTATACATTGAGAGAAATGTGCATTGGCTATGTTTACTATATAAATTTAAGTACATATTTTGAGAGGATTTTTTAAAGCCAGAGACAAATGTTGGAACAGAACAAAATTATAAATAAAACTTACAAAAACAGCGTGGAGGCAAAATAGTTTTCACTCATCCATAAAAAATATACTCTTCTAGATGCCAGCCTCTAATTTCCACACAAGTTCCAACAGTTTGTACATGAGAGGTAAAACATAAACTGAGAGGATGTTGGCCAAGTGTAGTAACTGAAACTACAGTTGCCAACTATGTGTATACGAGAGTATGTTTGTGTGTGTTCGCAATAATATATTTTAACTGTCCATAATCTTCAATTCAGCCAAAGGCTCCTCTCTGGAGATAATAATGCCATATGTCTCTTCCCGATATCCTGATAACCACCTGCAATTTTCAGCCAAGCATATGGACGGAGATGGCATTGCATTGAGTGAATCTCATTCATTCTGCATGATTAGTCCTAGATCTCCTGTTACAGATGTTAACACATATGGCCCCCATCACCATCACGCTAATCACATAAATAAGGAAAAAACTTTTCTGTTAACTTTGAGGCTCAGATTGACAGAAGTGGTCCCTAATTATCCATGCTTGGTACCTTCCCTCCTCTTTTCAGCTGTTTAAATTAGCACATGCTGTTCTGCCAAACTCTATAAATTGGAAGATAAAAAAGTATTACAATGCTTATTCATTGCAAAATTGGCACTCATAAAAATTGCAGAGGGGATTATGAGTGGGCTGCCTGGCACTGGTTGCAACTGATACAATCTAGTCTCCAAAAGTTGCTGTTTGGAATATAGTTCTTATTCATTCTAAAGCGTGTCATTCTATTTGGTTTTTGCTTTTATACATAACTGGATCCAATCAGTACATGCTAGAAGAACTGTGCCAAGGAAAAACTAAGAAGAAAGTAAACATGATTTACTTCTCGATGTGGTCCACCGCCATCACTATTTCAACTGCCCTGATGCATAATGATGCAAATATTCTTTTCTTTTCTTTTCTCTGAGGCCTTATTGCCACTGAAGTAATAAATCTTGTGTATGGGCTACATCATTTCAGGTTGCTGCTGGGGCTCATATGACAGTATTGATTGGCCTTGTATATGAACAAAAAAATCTCTTTGACATAGAAGGAAGATCTCAGATTATGAAGTCTATCTCAGGGCTACTGGATCTGGGATGCAAAAGTTCAGACAACTACTAGATCAGAGCTTTCCAAACTGTGTGTCGGGAAATGTTAGTGTGTCAGCTGCAGTGTCTGGGTGTGTCGCGGCTACTGCTGTCTCCGAGCCCTGCCAGGATTCCACACAGGTCCTAGTGCCTGCCTTGTGCCTTGCTGCCTCCAAACCTGCCCTGCCAGGATTCCGCGCAGGTCCTAGTGCCTGCCTTGTGCCCTGCTGTAAGAGTGTGTCGCGAAATGATGCATGTCTAAAAAGTGTGTCACCAACATGAAAAGTTTGGAAAGCTCTGTACTAGATGATAACCAAGAGTCAAAGTGGCCTGTATCCCTTTGCTCCCATCTAGTGATTGTATGGATTTTTGGAGCCCTGATGCAACAGTCCTGGTATTTGCTCTTTATTCTAGGCTGGTTTGTAGCCTAGAATACTAGAAAAAGGGAAAAAGTGGAATTTAAGCAGAGCTACCAGTTCTGGACTGCAAAATCTAGACTACTACTAGTTAGCAGCAAAGAGATACAGAAAACTTTCTTTGGTGCCATCTACTGGTCCCCCTGATAGCCCCAATTTAAATAAAACTTGTTAAACTCTCTGGCGGGGAAAATTCACTTAACAGCTGTGCAGACTTTTTAAAAAAGAAAATAAATCAGCAGTTAAAGCCAAAGAAAGAGCATTATTCCAATCTTGAAAAAATATCTTCCTGAGGTCCTGTTTTCTACTTTTCTTCAAAACAGTAATTGTCTTGGTTTTTTGCCCCTCATATATATGGTCCCTCACCAAGATAAAAGCACCAATCTTTTTTCCCCAGTTCCTTTTGTCAGACCCATAATATTTCTTCCTCGGCTGACAAGTACTTCAGCTTCAAAGTTGACTAGTCCCAACATTTTGAGAAATTCATTTTCAGGATTTTTTCCCTAAAATTCTACCCCACCCTAAGATTCCTCCCCTTGATTAAATCAGTTTTCAAGGAATAAAACTCCAATTACACCAGTTTCAAAGAAAATTAACATACTTTTCCCATCTTATCACTTTAGCTTTCAACCCATTCACTTTGGGGAAAAATGGGATTACAGTTAGTGTTCACTCTCTCTAGTGATAAAAGCCCCTTTAACAAACCTCTTCTGATCTGGGCAATACATCAGATTGGATTACCACTGCAGCATCTCCCTGCAGTTGGAACTGTTTCTGGAGGTCCTTTGAAGGGGATTTGTGTACAATCCTATTTTCAAGCTTAACCTTGAGATCATCAGTGGAGATTCTTCTCCAAGGACCTTCATTTGCTGAAGTACTTAGGAGCTGGACTTTTCTGTAGTAGCTACCAGTTATGGAATTTTCTGACTACCTACTCTGTTACATTTTCTGTCTCAGAAAATGGACGTTTTTAGTGTCCCTTGCAAGTTAAATACTTCTACTATTATGCTCTGTTTTAAACTAGGCTATAATTCTTATTTGCTGCTTTTAGCTGTTGTGTAATTCATTGTTTTAGTATAATCTATACAGATTTTTATTCTTCTATTGTACTTCACCATGTGTGCTTCCAATTATAAGGTGACCATTTATTTTCAAAATAACAAAGACATGATTTAAGTTATTTGCACAATTACAGAGTTGATTCAATCCTCTGAGGCCTACCTGAAGTGAAGTAGAGCAGTTTATAAATGGGTTAACATCCATCAGAAATGACAGTGGATCCAAGTGATTGGCTGGTATTCTGTTCTGAGATGTAAGATTCACCAGTCTTGCCAATCCTGTTTTAAAACAACATAGAAATTACACTAGGCCAATCCCAGAACCGCTTCAGCAGCTTAGCATACCAGCTGCCAAACTGATTATGTATAGTCTGGATAGATAAATCTTGATTTCACATATGTGTACATTATGTTTTTCAGATTTCTGGCATGCTTCATGTTGTTTAGTAGTCCCAGCGTGATCACAATTAAGAAACGCAATCTCATCAAATGCCCATCAGCATGCTAGCTTATAAACACTTTAAATAAGTATAGCTAATAAAACCTAGTTTATTAGCCACCTTTTTGTAATATTTTTTTGCAGCCACTTCTGTCCTTCATTGACAAAAATAAATCCTCAGTTATTGCAATGCCAGCTTCCTTCACTCCCCTGTAATGTGGCAAGTAATTAAACCCTTACAGCAACAGCAGGGGTTTCATTGCCTAACAACAGCTCATCTTCTGTGCCTTTGGCTCATCCAGAGAGATAATGTTTAAATACCAGTTCATTCAAAGGCCTCAGCAACAAAACTTTACTTTATGATTCATCAGATGGACATTGTTGAACATTTTATATTTCTTGCCTTTTCTTCTTTCACCTTCCCTAAGATGCTCCTCATAGGCTATCACTCTGTTTTTCTAGAAATGTCTTTTGTCGAGACTTTCATCTACCTTACTTTTTTCCATAACAGGTATTTGTTATATTTCTGCCTCCATTAATTTAGGTATAAAAGACACAGAGATTATCAGGAAATCTGTGGTTTCCTTTTAAACAAAATGGTGTCATCTGCCACTAGGGAATCCATTGTGGCATCCAGGGGCATGTAATTCATAAGAGTAAAAATATTTCCAAATTAAAACTGCACATCTTTAATTTTAATATTTATTGTGACCACTATTGAATATTTGATAATAACTAGGAGTGTGAAAATGGTGACCGCGACCGAATGCCGTTCGCCACTCTAAGGGGGGTGAGCTCTAAAACTCAATGTTTTAGATACTTTAAAGAACTTTATGATCTTCCCACCCAGCTGTGAAGGTTTTTTGGGGGTATATACCCATACCAGGCAAGCTGGGTGTGGACGGAGCCCCCTGGACGAGCGTTGGAGGATAGCGTGCCCCGTCGGAAGATTTAACGACGGAGAGCTGCCGAGCTGCTGCTGCTGCAGGGTCGTGGGAGAGCTGAGAGCTGAGTTTGGAGTGGCTGGGGCGGCGTGGGCTGCTGCGGGAGCCCCCAGATGAAGTTGGAGCTCCAGATAGAAGAAATGGGGTTGCCGGAGTCGGCGTGCCCCCCTCCCCATGCCGAACAAGCTGGGCGTGATTGGAACGGAGCTCCAGCTGGGATTGCTGGTGTGGGGGTGGATGCTGCTGCCGCTGTTGGGAGATCGCTTCTCAGCCTTTCATGTAGAACCAAGGAGATGAGTCATTCTGGCAGTGGTTCTGGAGCTTTTTCGGCGACGCAGGGTCTCGGGCAGACTAAAAGACGCCGGGAGAAGACGCCTGTAACCGGACTGGTCTCACTACCCCAGCATTTCGGCACGAGACTTTGGAAGTGGGGCAGGTCCTGGTTAATTGGACTGACCCAGTGCCTGATAGGCTTTAAAGAACTGGCCTGCCGGCATGATAACATTAAGACATTTTTGGGCAACGGATTGGAATATAATACCCATTTCCAACGTTGCATGGGCTACAGACCACCAGGGCAGAGGCTATCGAAGAAGTGAGCCATCCCCCTTCTGACCGCCCTAATATATGATAAGCTATTGGTATCCCTCTGGAGTGACTGCTATCCCCTCTCAGGTGTGAGAGACGTGAGAGGGGGCATGAGTATGTGTGAAGAGAGTTAGAACACTCCTTCCCTGAGTGAGAGTCGGGGGGGGTGAGAAGTAGTGTATGGAGTGCCCCTCTTGACTAGTGAGAGAAGTCTGGGGGGCGCAGGGAATGAATGAGTGAATGGGTGAGTGGTGATTGGGCTCCTCCAGTGACGAGAGCTTGAGCTGGTACGCTGGGGGGCTCTTCATCACTCTACTGATTGGGTACGAATGAGTGGTGAATGATGGAGGGATGCCTATTATCATCTGGAGTATTTGTGAGTCCAGGAGTGGAGGCTAATGGACTTGGAGACTCTGGGGGCTACAGGGCAGGACAGGCCATTGAAGTGGTGATGGGCAGGGGATATTATGACGGGAGTTGGAGGGCGGGCCATCATAGGGGAAGACACCCCCGGTGCTTATTACCGATGGCGTGTTCCGGCCCTCCACACTCATACCTAGGCCCTGGTCAGCAGACGTGTGGTTGTCCCGATTTCCGGCTGCTGCTATGCAATGCCAGGTCAATAAATAACAAGCCCCCCCTCATTCACAATCTGATTTTAGAGGAGGGGGCAGACCTGGCATGTATTACCGAAATCTGGCTGAGCCCGGAGGGAAGTGTTCCTCTCTCTGAAATATGCCCAGCCAGGTTTCGGGTTTGGCACCAGCCGAGACCTCGGGGCAGGGGAGGAGGAGTGGCTGTTGTCATCAGGGAATCTCTAGTGGCCGTCAGGGGCCCTGCTCCACAAGTTACCGGGTGTGAGACCTTGTTATTCAAGTTGGGTTCTTGGGAACAGTTGGGAGTGTTGCTATTGTACCAGCCTCCCTGCTGCGTGGCAACCTCCCTGCCTGAGCTGCTGGAGGCCATCTCGGGGGTGGCGGTGGAGTTCCCCAGGCTTTTGGTCCTGGGGGATGTGAGGTTTCAGCCACTTACCTGGATGCCGGCTGACATGCTGGACTCGGAGGAGGAGGAAGAGCCAATCACAGGAAGCAGCAGCTTTGGCATGAAACCAACCAGAGACCCGGAAACACTGATTGGCAGAGGCTCGGAAAGAAAGACGCCTCCGCCAATCAGCGCGCGCCAAAGGAGAGCAGAAAGGCGGGCCGAGCAACGTGAAGCCCTATTGGCCCCTGCTCTTCCAAGACGCGAAAAATGAAATAAAAAGCCGGCGCGACTTACCTCAGGTGCCGGAGACAATCCGTTCTATCCGTTCCACACCGAAGCCGCCAGACTCCGCGCCGGACCCTGCTTCCGAGCCCTGCCTTGCTGCCGCCCTGGACCTCACTGACGAGCCCAGCCCTGCTGCCACACCAGACTCTGATTCCACGCCTTGCCCCACCGCACCAAGCCTTGGATCCCAGCCTTACCTTGCTGCCGTGCCAAGACTCGTGCCCGAACCTCCTCCGGTCGCCGCGCCTCCGTCCTTGTTCCCTGCGGAAGAAGCCGGCGTCGGGGTAAGCGCCGCCGCCTTGCCTCCTTCTCCCCTGACTGCCCGAACCACCAATTCTCCATTGCTCTCCGCTCCGGAGCCTACCGACGCCGACCACCCGTGGGCTGCCTTCGTCGGGCCCCGGTCTACCCAGACGGCCACCAGCCCACATCAGCAGCCAAGCCCAGCCGACGCCAGCCACCAGTGGGCTGCCTTTGTCAGGCCCCGGTCTACCCAGACGGCCACCAGCCCAGATCAGCAGCCAAGCTCAGCCGACGCCAGCCACCAGTGGGCTGCCTTTGTCGGGCCCCGGTCTACCCAGACGCCCACTAGCCCAGATCCTCAGCCAAGCACAGCCGACACCGGTCACCAGTGGGCTGCCTTTGTTGGGCCCCAGTCTACTCCCAGCCCCGACAGCCAAGCTAACTCCACACCTGCGGTCACCTTGCCTGCCACCTCCAGATCGCCACCGGCTGCAGCATCTACCACCGTGCCTGCATCCGCTCTAGTTCTTCAGGTTGGGCCAGGAGCATTTCCCGGACTTGTTGTTGTACAGTCTGCAGAAGAAGAAGAGGACAGTATAAATTGGGCTGCTTGTGTAACTGTGTAAATAAAATCATTTTCAGTAACGCTTCCATGTCCAGCCTTAGTCGGAACAGGACAGGGGACTTCAAACTGCCCTCCTTGGGACAGGCCTCAGAAGCGGCTCGGGAGTTCATGGCCACCATGGCGACCAAGATTATCCAAGACCCAACTCAAGACAGCGGCCTCACCCCGGATTTAATTTTCTTGTCGGAGCAGTGGCAAAGTGATCTGAGGGGAGAGTTACATCTTTCCCCGTTGTCATGGTCAGACCACGCCCTGGTGACCATGAGATTTTCCTATGCCGCTCCCCTCCGCAGGGAGGCAGGACCTATTCGATTGGTCCGCCCCTGGCGACTAATGGACCCGTTAGGGTTCCAGAGGGAGCTGGGGGTTATACCCAGAGGTCTGCTGCATGGTCCAGTGGAGGCCATGGCGGCTGCCTGGAATAGAGAGGCGGCGGGGGCCTTGGACAGGATTGCGCCTATGCGGCCTCTCTTGTCCAGTCGGGCCCGAAGCTCCCCCTGGTTTACGGAGGAGCTGAGGACCTTGAAGAGGATTAAGAGACGCCTAGAGCGCCACTGGAGGAAGACAAAGACTGAATCCGACCGAACACAGGCTAGAGCCGCTATTAAGGCCTACCTTGTGATGATAAGAGCGGCTAAACGTCAATATTTCTCCGCTCTTATTGCATCTGCGGAATGCCGCCCGGCGGCCCTGTTCAAACTTACCCGATCCCTTTTGGGGAAAAGGGAGGTAGAAATTCACCTCCAGGGCCGTGCGGAAGAATTTTCTCGGCATTTAGTAGATAAAATCGCTCGGGTTCACTCTGGGTTGGATTCCGAGTGTGAGACAGAGTCTGTTGAGATACCCAGGGAGCGTACTTACTTTGTTAACTGGGAACGGTTTGAGCCTGTCGGACCCAAGGAAGTGGACAGAGTTCTCCGAACTGTTAATGCCACCACCTGTCAATTAGATCCATGTCCCTCCTGGCTGGTGAAAGCAGCCCGGGAGGTGACTTGCAGTTGGGTCCAGACGATGGTCAATACATCGTTAGGGGAGGGGGTGTTTCCGGCACCTTTTAAAGAGGCGCTGGTACGCCCTCTCCTCAAGAAACCGTCGCTGGACCCTACTGTACTGGATAATTTTTGTCCAGTCTCCCACCTCCCCTTTTTGGGGAAGGTGGTTGAGAAGGTGGTGGCGTTGCAGCTTCAGAGGATTCTGGAGGAAACGGATTATCTGGACCCCTTTCAGTCAGGTTTCAGGCCTGGTCATGGGACTGAAACTGCATTGGTCGCGCTTATGGATGATCTTTCGCGGGAACAAGATGGAGGTAGTGCATCCATTCTCGCTCTTCTTGACCTCTCAGCGGCTTTCGATACCATCGACCATGGTATCCTTCTGGAGCGGCTCAGGGAGTTGCGGGCGGGCGGCGTTGTATTACGCTGGTTCGCCTCCTTCCTCCAGGGCCGGTCCCAGTCGGTGTTGATTGGGAGCGAGAGATCCGGCCCGCGGGCCTTCTTTTGTGGGGTCCCGCAGGGCTCGGTACTCTCTCCGCTCCTTTTTAACATCTACATGAAACCGCTGGGTGAGATCATCCGTCTCCATGGGGTGAAATATCATCAGTACGCTGATGATACTCAATTATACATCTCCATCCCAGGGGAAGTAAGTGATGCAGTTTCTACCCTGTCCAAGTGCCTGGGGGCTGTAGGGGCCTGGATGGGGAAAAACCGGCTTCGACTGAACCCTAGTAAGACGGAGTGGCTGTGGATTAATGGTTCCTCAGTATCTGGGAAGTTGTCATCTCTAGTTCTGGATGGGGTGGCAGTGCCCCAGACAGACCCGGTACATAACTTGGGGGTTCTCCTGGACTCACGACTCCTGCTCGAAGAGCAGGTGGCAGTCGTGGCCAGGAGGGCCTTTGCACAACTTCGTGTTGTGCGTCAGTTGCGACCTTTCCTGGATCGAGAGGCCCTTCAAACAGTCACTCATGCCCTTGTTATCTCACATATAGACTACTGTAATGCGCTCTACATGGGGCTACCCTTGAAGAGTATCCGGAAGCTTCAACTGATCCAGAATGCGGCCGCATGAACCATCCTAGAAGTCCCATATCGGACTCATGTGACACCATTATTACGCGAGCTGCACTGGGTTCCAGTTTGCTTCTGGGTGCAATTCAAGGTGTTGGTAATGACCTTTAAAGCCCTTCATGGCATGGGACCAGGTTACCTAAGGGACCGTCTTATCCCCATCACTTCGGCCCGTCCCATCCGGTCATGCAGGGAGGGCATGCTACGGACCCCATCAGTTAAAGAATTCCATCCTACGGGGTCACGGAAGCGTGCCTTCTCTGCAGCAGCGCCTGCCCTGTGGAATATTCTTCCCCCAGAGTTAAGACAGTCCACCTCGCTCCTGGGCTTCAGGAAACAACTTAAAACTTGGCTCTGCCAACAGGCCTGGGGCGGAAAGAAGAGCAGAAACTCCTGGGGATGGCTAGTATAGTAAGATAGTCCTAGAATAGCCCTTCCAAGGCTGAAAGAACACATCGCCTTCTTAATTTTTATATTTATGGTATTTTAAATGGTTATTTTAATGTTTCAATCTTTAATATTCATAATTTTGATGATTTGTAAACCTCCCAGAGTCCCTTCTGGGAGTTGGGTGGTGAGAAATCAAATAAATAATAAATAAATAAATAAATAAATAAATAAATAAATAAATAAATAAATAAACAAACAAACAAACAAACAAACAAACTAGGGATAGAGGTGTTCCTGAGTGAGCTAACAGGGAAAGCTAACAGAATAGTTTAAAAGAGAGTCTCTAAAATATTTTCCCTCTAAGTCAAGAGTTCAAAGTTGGGTAACATGAGAGCCTAAGAAAGGAACACGAAGAAATAAAGTCTTTCTGTTGGTGGCACTAATACAACAGAGGGAATATGAAAGAGCAGTTCCAACCTGTAATGTTTGTGCTATATTTATTTTCTTGCTTGAAAACAACTTGGGCTTATAGTGACACTTGAAGAAAAAGTCAAAGGACTGGAGCAGCAATAACCGCACTTTAGCTAATCAGGAAGAACAAGAATTTACCAGTTTCAAAGGAAAGGAGGCCCTATAACAGAAATGGATAGTGTGAATGAGATTAAACCTTCAGGATCACATTAACTGCACTCTAAAGTACTGAAGTATTTACTGATGGTCTAGCCAAACTTATATATTATCCTTCAGAAATCCCGGAGAAATGGGGAACAGGCAAGCAACCAATGGAGAGAAAATGTCCCTGTCTTCAAAGAGAAGGAGGATAAATGGAGCAAACTACAGAATTGATTCTAGAACAGATCAAAAAGAAATCAATTTGTAAGCACCTTGAAAAGAATGTGACAATTACCAGAAGTCACCATGGATTTGTCAAGAATAAATCTTGCCAGACTGATTTGAACTCAATTTTTATTGGAAAACTTCTTTTATTGAATAATAGATTGAGCGAATGCTGTAGGAAACATGTACCTTTTTATTATTATTATTATTATTATTATTATTATTATTATTATTATTATTATTTAAAATACAAAAAAGAAAGAACTATAGATTAGATAGAAAACAGAACTAAAGTAAAAAGAACAAACTATAAAGATGTGAATAGAAAGAGGCTTTTTCTTCCTGCCATTCCAAGCTAACAGATGCTTGGCCCGTCTCTTGATGGCCTTCGGAGGCAGATGAACGTTCTTTACTTAACTGTTCTGGCCCACCAGAAAAACAGTGAGTTCTGCCTTGGCAGTCTGGGTGTGAGGTTCGTAGTCTTTAAATCCCAAAACCAGTAACTTCATCCACAAGTCGTTCACAATATGGAAAGTTCTTTATTAGGATTTAAGTAGCTAGATCCAGATCGAAGCCACGAATGGCTGTTCCCGTGCAAAGCAGTCAGTAAAAGCATCTACTCCCCCCCATTTGTGCCAGCCCCCTTACTTTCCCCGGACAAAGCATTTGAAAAATAAACAATAAAGCAATTCGCATTCCCTTCTCATTTCCTCCAGTACCATTCTGAGAGTTTCCCAGATGGCTGTAAATCACCAAAACAACTTTTAAGCTCTTTACTATTGTGGCTAAAATGGGGCATGGTGGCTCAGCGGGTAAGACACCAGGCTTGTGGATCGGAAGATCGCAAGTTCGGAGGTTCGAATCCCTAGCCCCGCGTGACGGAGTGTGCTCCCCCACTCGCCCCAGCTCTTGCCAACCTAGCAATTCGAAAGCATGCAAATGCAAGTAGATGAATAGGTACCACTTCGGTGGGTAGGTAACAGCTTTCCGCATGTATCATGCCGGCCACATGACCGTGGAAGCATCTTCGGACAACGCTGGCTGTTCGGCTAACAAACGGAGATGAGCACCGGCCCCTAGAGTCGGACACGACTGCACAAATATGCGGGGGAAACCTTTACCTTTATTGTGGCTAAAGGCTTAATCCTGACACTGGGCCCTTACAACCAGAAGCTAGGCAGCCATCTGGCTGGGATGCTTTAATTTGGATCAATTTCTACACTGAGCAGGGACTGGATGGCTTAAGTGGCCCTTTCCAACTCTATGATATGGATTCTATGATAGGATCAGAGCACACATTAATTATACACCATATCACCAACCTTGCTGATTTTATTTTAATTAAGGGAAGCATATGGTTCTAAGTCAAAAAATGAAAAAGGATCTCCACTGACATCAGTGGAGGTTGTTTTTACTTTTTTGAAACTTGCATGCAGGACAATTCAGAACTGAAGCTTCGGGGGTAAGGTTTAAGTTGTCCCCCCCACTCTCCAAACTGCACCGTAGTTTCAATTCAAATTGAACTTTGTGCTCTTCCTCCAGCTAAAACAATATTATTCTGGAGCATCTCTCTCTAGTTCTGGTTAAACGTTAAAATTTAAGCAGACGTTCCATGAGAGTTCAATGTGTGCTAATTATTTCTCTCATTCTGCTTTCCTGTCAGATACAGGCTATATTTAAAGAATGTTCAGAAGCTCTTCTTATCTAAACCATAAGATGGCTTTCTTGTAAAATAAGCAAAAGAAAGAAAACATTATCACCCACCTTATATTTAATTAACATAACTCCTTTGAGTTACATTTTCTCTGTGAAGATTCTCTGATTTCTTCAGTCAGACCCACTTGCTCCCAAAATACACATAGAGAGACAAAATCTGGACTGAATCAGCACACATTCAAATTGTTTGGAAAATGTACGTGTTAAATAAAAATCATACAAAAATGAAATGCAGCACAAATTCAGACAAAGGTTATGTCAACTCTTTTTTTTTAATCATTCATGCAGAAATGGACTAAACTGAGCTTAATGTGGGGTTGGGGGGAGAGAATTGAGAAATCAAGTTAGAATTAAGCAGAGCTGTCCATCCCTCGTAACTGTAGGAATTCTGGGATGCTAATACCAATACTCCATGCAGCTTCTAATTAGTTTTTGTTTAGCAGAGCAGAAGCGTCCCAATTAACTTGCACAAGGCTTAATCAGTTCAAAACACAAAATAAACACACTTCACACGTTAATGTAAAGTTACAGAAAAATAGCTTACAGTTTTATTGCAGATCAGATTCATGGTAGCAGAGGATGGTTCATGCGTGCGAGCGATAGGTTCTGACCAAACCCACAGTCTTCTTAATGTGGCCTTGCTGAATGGAAGTGTGAGCAACGTGGACAGCCATAGCTGACCATCCTCCTTGATAGGAGATTCAAACAGGAAAGAGGAGAAGAGAAGGGAACAGGAACAGGAAATCGGGATTCAGCCCCTCCCACACAAAGCAAGTAAGATTAGGTTACAGCAGAGGCTGCCACCTCCTTCAAGCTTGTGTGAGACGTGCTTGAAACCCGGTATCTCTAACAGTAACATACAGGGAAGTAAGCTCATTCCATCCAATGTGCCTGTTATTTATTCTTTTTAAAAAGTTAAATTACATAATTCCGTATTATTTTTGTGAACATTTTTCACAAAATGCATTTTTAATAAATGCCATTTTTCTCTGCCTATTTTAAGGTAAGAACTACATGGCAAAACCTGGAAAAGAACATAATGCAAAGGTTAGGCAGGTTCCAATCTACATTCTCTGTGTCAGTTTCCCTAAAAATAAGGAACATGCAGAATTATCTATGATCTCAAGAAATAGCAGCCTGTGACAATTACACAACCACATATTGTAATCATTGTACAGATCTTCACATTGGAGGGTGGCAGAGAATGGGGATGTTATCTAGTTCCTTGATTTAGCAAACTGCTTTTAAAGACTTGCATGGAAAGGTCCTACAAAGTTGCTAAATGAAACACAACTACAATACCTGAGCAGTGAGTCTGTGAGAAACCTCAAGGGGTGCTTTGCATTAGTCAAAAATGATTGTCAAGGCTACTCTATCAAATGTCAAGGAGCCAGGAATTTGGGAAGCCACATCTCAGGAGCTATTTCAGCAGACTTCCAGTGGAACAGCCAGATATCTCACATCAAATTTCTCCTTCACTCTAACTCAAGATGGCTCCACAAAATAAAGTGATGCTGCTTCAGACAGACCTCATGTGCAACTTTGAATTTCTTCACATGACTTGGCATTTTGCCCAGAAAGACAAATCCAATGTGTGAAGAAAACTGACTTTACAAAAATCAAGACAAGAAGAAAGAGTTTCTGCAAGTTTCCAAGCTGACATAAACATTTCCTCCATGGGCACAAAAATGCTCACACTACAGGAATTGAACACAATTAGCTATGAAACAACCACTGTCTATTTCTCACTTGCCTTTTCCACGCTGTGCTTTGGAGTGAGCATATATTTCTTTCTGTCAAAGGAAATGTGAAGAAGGTCTAGGCTTTTAATCCTATGCAGTTTGCTTCAGTACCCCTGAAGTCAATTGATTTAAACAGTTTATTTGTACCCAAGGTTGCGGCTATTGCCTCAATTGCTAGATTTAGTTCAAAAGTAAAGACCTTTTTTAAAAAATCCCTGTTCTGTGTGTGAAGAGGAGGAAAGCATTCCCCTGCCCACTGGCGGTGCTCCCTCTGCCTCGCCCTCTGCATGTGAAGGATGACTTTCTGACACAGAGAATCCTGTCTTCTTTGGAGGTTCTCATAATTTAATTTAAACCATGAAAAATATGACCACAAAAAGGTGGTTCCACCATTTCAAAGTTATTCCTCTGGATGGAGAGTGATGGGAGGGGGGTAGAAGTAACACACTCAACCCCCTCCTCACATGTTGAACTTCTATGTTTTTAAAATGTTTGAAAAGAGCTTAATGGCCTCTTGAAAGGCTTTCTGCTTCAAGTCAAATTCTGTCCTCCTTCTCTACAAAAATGTTTCAGCCACTCTGGTTTCTGGATGGAGCCTCGACAGATCCAGGCAGAGGTGGGGTGCCTGTTGTGCTGGCCACCTTGCCTTCTTTGACCTCCCTTGCAGACAACCTTGGATCCAAGCATTTGCACTGAATTGATCTGCTACTTTCTGCAAGTGTTTGTAGGCAACACTTAAAGAACCACGTGTTTGCCTGAGGTCCTTTTTATTAATAGTTGTTATTAATAGTCATTATCTATATTCTGTGACAGTTGAGTTCTACATATTGTGTCCTGTGAAGAAACTGTGTGTGTGTGCTGAATCACTTCCCTATCCATTCCATCCGATTATCCCAAATGTAGTACTATGACTCGGTGATGAAATATATGATCTGTCTATCTCTAGTTCATAATGTTATGAACAACAATCATGCCCCAAGGAATAGTTGAATGGAGGAAGAAAAGCAGAGCAGAAGTGAAGGAATCTATCATAATGTTTGACAATGTCATACAGAGCTTTCCAAACTGTGTGTCAGGACACGTTAGTGTGTTGGCTGCGGTGTCTGGGTGTGTCGCAGCTGCTGCTGCCTCCGAGCCCTGCCAGGATTCCACACAGGTCCTAGTGCCTGCCTTGTGCCTTGCTGCCTCCAAACCTGCTGTGATTCTGCACAGGTCCTAGTGCCTGCCTTGTGCCTTGCTGCCTCCAAACCTGCCCTGCCAGGATTCCACACAGGTCCTAGTGCCTGCCTTGTGCCTGGCTGCCTCCAAACCTCCTGTGATTCTGCGCAGGTCCTAGTGCCTGCCCTGTGCCCTGCTGTAAGAGTGTGTCGCGAAATGATGCCCTGCTGTAAGAGTGTGTCGCGAAATGATACATGTCTAAAAAGTGTGTCACCAACATGAAAAGTTTGGAAAACTCTGTCATACAGGGTACTGTCTGTAAAACACCTTTCTATACAAAGGGGTGCTGTTCTATCTGGATGACATATTGATCTATAGCCAAAATGAAACAGAACACGAAATTTTGGTGAAAAAAGTCCTTCAAAAGCTCAGAAGAGCTAAGTTGTATGCCAAACTGTCGAAATGTGAGTTCCACAAGACAGAACTGGACTACCTGGGTTATAGGATTTCCACTCAAGGAATCGGAATGGACCCTACTAAAGTCCAAGATGTCTTGGCCTGGGAACCGCCCCGTACACGGAAGCAGCTCCAAAGTTTCCTCGGCTATGCAAACTACTACAGACAGTTCATTAACCAGTTTGTGCAAATTGCGTTGCCACTAACAGACTTGCTCAGGACAAAAGGGAAAGGAGAGTCCAAAAAGACACCGCAACCTGGAGCTAAGCTCACGTGGACGTCTGACTGTCAACGTGCTTTTGACAAATTGAAGGAGCTGTTCACGGCTTACCCTGTACTGAAACATCCAGATCCAGACGTCCCGTTTGTGGTCCATACTGACACCTCGGACATGGCCATTGGAGCTGTATTGTTCCAGAAGAATGCCCAGGATGTTTTACAACCTTGTGCCTACCTGTGTAAAAAATTTACTGACGCTGAACGCCGTTGGCATGTTTGGGAAAAGGAAGCGTATGCTGTAAAGGCGGCCCTGACTACTTGGAGACACCTATTGGAAGGTGCTAAACACCCTTTCTAGGTATGGACTGATCATGAAAACCTACAAGCCCTACAGACACCTCAACGTTTGAATGCCAAACAGCTTCGTTGGGTCCAATTTTTCAGCAGATTTCAATTTACTCTCCATTTCTTTGCTGGTAAACGCAACTTCATGGCTGATGCCTTGTCCCGCATGCCTCAGCATCACAGCCAGCATGAAGAAGTATTAGACACTGTTTTTTCAAAAACTCAGTTGGGTCTCACTGTCACCACTTGCAGACAAGCTGCAAAACCTCCTATGCCGCTACCTGCGCCTCAGCCGTCCACTTGGCAGGACAACATCGCCTCCACTTTGCAGTCTGACCCTTGGTTCAAGGATCACAAATCGACGCTACAATGCAAAGGTAATCACTGGTATTTTGCTGATAAGCTTTACATACCTTCTTCTTTACGCAAAGAAGCGCTCCAACATTCTCATGATCTTTAGACAGCTGGTCATTTTGGATTTACAAAAACTTTGCATTTGCTGCGCCAACAATTCTGGTGGCCGTCCTTATGCAAGGATGTCAAAGACTATGTCAATCAATGTCCAACATGCGCTCAATCCAAACGGAAAGTTGGAAAGCCACAGGGTCTCTTGCAACTAGTTGCTTCTCCTACTCGACCCTGGGATGAAATTGCTATGGACTTTGTTGTAGAATTACCTGACAGTGAAGGAAATACTGTCATTTGGACTGTAATTGATTTGTTTTCCAAACAAGCCCATTTTATCCTATGTAAGAAGATCCCTTCTGCTAAGCGTTTGGCTAAACTCTTTCTCCAACACATCTACCGTGCTCATGGTTGTCCCTCGCGTATAATCTCGGATCGTGGTTCTCAATTTACCGCAAAATTTTGGAAAGCGTTCCTGAAACACTTGGGGACTACCCACTCGCTCAGCTCGGCGAACCATCCGGAGACCGATGGAGCATCTGAACGTGTCCAGGCGACTCTTGAACAATACCTCTGCTGTTACCTCAATTATCAACAAGATAACTGGGTGGAGTTACTCCCTTTTGCTGAAGCCGCTTACAACAATGCAGTCCACTCTTCTACTGGATTATTGCCTTTCAAAGTAGTGCATGGCCATGATTTTGTTCCTATTCCAGATCTCCACCTTGATGTACCCGCCAACCACTCCCCTCGAGACTGGAGTGATTTGGTCGCTTCCTCTTGGCCTGTTATTCTCAAAGCACTCAAACAAGCACAACAGACTTACAAACGTTTTGCTGATCGCAAACGAAAACCTCAATGGAACATACAGCCGGGCGATCTTGTCTATCTGTCCACCAAGTTCTTGAACACTACTCGGCCTTCTAAAAAGTTATCTGCCAAATTCCTTGGTCCATTTCCTGTTGTCGCTGTTATAAACCCTGTCTCTGTCCGGTTGCAGTTCCCTAAATATCTTCGTCGCCTTCATCCTGTATTCCACTGCAGCCTTTTGAAGCCGCATACGCCTTCTGCAGTCTGGCATCCTGACACGCACTCCCCTACACCTATCCTTGTCGATGGGGATGAACATTTTGAGATTGACCAGATCCTTGATTCCAGAATCTACAGAAATCACCTCCAGTACTTGGTTTCTTGGAAAGACTTTCCTGATCCTGAATGGCTTCCTCTGTCCAGTATCCGTGCTTCTAAACTCATTTCCCGTTTCCACAAGAAATACCCACTTAAGCCTGCATAGTTGTTTCTCTATACTTAATTTTTTGCTTATCTTTTTCAGATGGGGCGCTATGTCATGGTCTCCGATTCAAAGCTTCTGGGTTTTGTATCGGAGATAATGACATGGAAAGAGTTAACAGGGGAAGAGGCTGTGCCGGCATACGTGAGACTGCTGTCTACCAATGGTGGCGTACGTCAGCGTTTGTCTGAAGACCCGGAAGTACCATCTGAGTGGCCGAACAGAGGGGTGGGGTATGGGGCCATATATCAGTGTCTGTTTGGCGTGCTTTTGCCAGTAGCAACTTTCTTTTTGTAATTGTAGTAACTTATAGTAAACAGTTTTCCACGAGCATGGTGTGAGACTGTTGATTCTAACCCTGAGTTCTACAACCGTGACAGGTACTTCACAGAGAGAGGAATGCTGCCAACATCCAAGATGGCGACCGGGAGCGGACGCGGAGCCGTGAGCTGCTGTGAGGGGCGTCTTGGGGCTCGGTTTTAGAGTTTTAGAGTCCAGACCCCCACCTTCATTTACCATTACCACCCCTTCGTTCCATCTGGTAGGGGGATTGGTTAAGGAACCCCAGAATTGTGTGCTACGGGGAACGGAGAATGGAGAAACGGAGGAAGAGAGCAAATCTGGCGGCTGCAGCTCCTGGTCAGAGAACTGGAGCGCTAATTGTGTGGCAGACCTGGAGTCCAGACCCTACCTTGTTTGCCATCTGGTGGGGAGAAGCGGCGGAGGAACTGGGACAGAGTGGCTGCGGGAGATACTCGGCAATGCGGAGGTTCGCGGTGTGCCTGTAGCGGCCAGGAGCAGTTTTGCTTTGCTGGGTGGACGGGAGACTGCATCGGCTGGAGGATTGTCGGGGCGGTGCAGTCTTGCTGGCCCCGGGTGGCATTTGGCTTGTTGGGGGGTGGTCTCTTTGGCCCCCTCGGCGAGTGCCCTGGCGAGTGCCCTGGGAGAGCGACCGGTGGACTTTGGCGCGAAAGACCTTCAGACATCTTGGTGGCCCAGACTCCTAACTATTATTGGATTAGCTGAACGACGAGCCCCAAATGCGTCATTATAGTACAACTTGGACTCCTCCCTACTCTGCTAGTGTTTTAATTGGACCCAGGAGATGTTGGAGATCGGGTGGACTTAGGGAGAAGAACCCGAGACTCAGACATTGGACATTGGACTGGCCTTAACATCATTTGCAACAAGGACTAACATCATAGAGGACTGTTTGTTTGAATATAACAACTTGGAGTGATCCATTGGTTCCTTCCCAGGCAAGCGGCAGTGGGTTGGATCCCTTGGTGTGAGTGCTGGCCCCTCAATAGGTGAGAGATACTGGGTGGGGCTAGGAGTGTTTGTTTGTGTGTTTGAGTGCTCCCTGAGTGTTCTCAGTGGGGTAGGAATGATTGAGATGCCCCTCCTCCACTAGTGAGAAGAGTTGAGGGGGGTGCATAGTAGAAGTGTTAGTAGTGTTTGTTGGGGAGTGTTGGGATCCCAACAGTGCCGAGAGCGTGAGCTGGTGCACTGGGGGGGTCCCTCCACTGCCTAGGATTGAATGTGCTTGAGAGGATGAGTGTATGGTGCAAGGGACCTATGTTGAGACCCAGGATTTCCGGGAGTGGAGGCTACCAACCTAGGAAGCTCGGGGGGCTGTAGGACGGGCCAACTGATAAAAGTGGTGATGGGTCGGGGATGTTATAATGGGAACTGGAGGGCAGGCCATCATCGGGGAAGATGCCCCCAGTGTTTGTTACCGGTGGCGTGTTCCGGCCCTCCAAGTTCATTCCCAGGCCCTGGACGACAGATCCTTGAGGGCCCTGGTCTCCGGCTGCTGCTTCTCAATGCCAGGTCGGTGAACAACAAGGCCCCTCTCATATGCGATTTGATTGCAGAGGAGGGGGCAGACCTGGCTTGTATCACCGAGACCTGGCTGGGCCCTGAGGGAGGGGTTGCCCTCTCGAAAATGTGCCCGGCCGGGTTTCAGGTGTGGCACCAGCCGAGACACCGGGGCAGGGGAGGTGGGGTGGTGGTTGTCATCCGAGAGTCTCTAATGGCTCACAGGGGCATTGCTCCACAAGTGGCCGGTTGTGAGACCCTGTTTTTTAAGTTGGGTTCCCGAGAACAGTTGGGAGTGTTGCTGCTGTACCAGCCTCCCTGCTGTGTAGCAACCTCCCTGCCTGAGCTGCTGGAGGCCGTCTCCGGGCTGGCAGTGGAGTTCCCCAGACTTATGGTTTTGGGGGACTTTAATCTGCCGTCCCTGGGACGGGCCTCGGAAGCGGCCCGGGAGTTCATGGCTACCATGGCAGCCATGGGCCTGTCTCAGATAATTAGGGACCCGACTAGAGACAGTGGCCTCACTCCGGACTTGGTATTCTTGTCTGAGCAATGGCAAAGTGATCTGAGGGGAGAGTTAGACCTGTCCCCGTTGTCATGGTCAGACCATGCCCTGGTGACTCTGAGACTCTCGTGCACCGCCCCACTCCGCAGGGAGGCGGGACCCATTCGATTGGTCCGCCCCGGCGACTGATGGACCCTATGAGGTTTCAGAGGGAGCTGGGGAGTATACTCGAGGATCTGTTGCACGGTCCAGCAGAGGCCCTGGTAGCAGCCTGGAATAAAGGGGCCGCGGGGGCCCTGGATAGGATCGCGCCTATGCGACCTCTCTTCCCTCATTCGACCCGTCACTCCCCGTGGTTTACGGAGCAGTTGAGGGTTTTGAAGAGGGTTAAGAGACGTCTGGAGCGCCGCTGGAGGAATACAAGGACTGAACCTGATCGGACACAAGCTAGAGCCGCTGTTAAGGCCTACCTTGTGGCGGTAAGAGCGGCGAAACATGTATATTTCTCCGCTCTTATTGCCTCTGCAGAATGCCAACCGACGACCCTGTTTAAGATAACAAGATCTTTGTTAGGTCAATCTAAACCAGTGACCTATTTACAGGGTCGATCGGAGGAGTTTTCTGAGCATCTGCAAGAGAAAATCGCTCAGATTCATTCTAAGTTGGACTCTATGCGTGATACACGGTCTGGGGAGATGACGGAGACATGTACTTACTCTGTTATCTGGGAACAGTTCGATCCTGTTGGACCTGAGGAAGTGGACAGAGTCCTCCGGATTGTGAAGGCCACCACTTGTTATCTAGATCCATGTCCCTCCTGGCTAGTAAAATCGGCTCGGGAGGTGACTTATGGTTGGGTCCAGGCGATGATCAATGCATCTCTGGAGGAGGGGGTGTTCCCAGGAGCCTTTAAGGAGGCCCTGGTGCACCCCCTCCTCAAGAAGCCATCCCTGGACCCTACTGTTCTGGACAATTTTTGTCCAGTCTCCCACCTTCCCTTTTTAGGGAAGGTGGTGGAGAAAGTGGTGGCGTCGCAACTCCAGAGGATTCTGGATGAAACGGATTATCTAGACCCCTCTCAGTCAGGTTTCAGGCCGGGATATGGGACGGAGACTGCATTGGTCACGCTTATGGATGATCTCTGGCAAGGATGGGATGGTGGTAGTGCATCCATCCTTATCCTTTTAGATCTCTCAGCGGCTTTTGATACCATCGACCATGGTATCCTTTTGGGACGGCTCAGGGAGTTGGGGGTGGGCGGTGTGGTGTTGCAGTGGTTCGCCTCCTTCCTCCAGGGCCGTTCCCAATCAGTGATGATAGGGGAGGAGAGATCTGACCCACGGCCCCTCCTGTGTGGGGTGCCACAGGGTTCGGTGCTCTCCCCTCTCCTGTTTAACATCTATATGAAGCCGCTGGGTGAGATCATCCGTCACCACGGGATGAAATACCATCTATATGCTGATGATACACAGCTGTATATTTCCATCCCGGGTGAAGTAAGTGATGCAGCTGCCACCCTATCTCAGTGTCTGGACGCTGTGGGGGCCTGGATGGGGAACAACAGGCTTCGACTGAACCCTGGTAAGACGGAGTGGCTATGGATTGATGGCCGCTCGGGTCCTAGGAAGTTGTCATCTTTGGCTCTAGATGGGGTGGCACTACCCCATTCAGAGCCTGTGCGGAATCTGGGGGTTCTCCTGGACTCACGACTCCTGCTGGAAGAGCAGGTGGCAGTCGTGGCCAGGAGGGCCTTTGCACAACTTCGGATTGTGCACCAGTTACGCCCTTTCCTGGACCGAGATGCCCTCCGAACAGTCACTCATGCCCTCGTCATCTCCCACATAGACTATTGTAATGCGCTCTACATGGGGCTACCCTTGAGGAGTATCCGGAAGCTTCAACTGGTCCAGAATGCGGCTGCGAGGACAATTATTGGGGCCAGAAGATCGGCCCATGTGACACCGTTGTTACGCGAGCTGCATTGGGTACCGGATTGCTTCCGGGTGCAATTCAAGGTGTTGGTTATCACCTTTAAAGCCCTACATGGCATAGGACCAGGTTACCTGAGGGACCGTCTCATCCCCAGAACATCGACCCGTCCCACCCATTCAGCTAGAGAGGGCTTGCTACGGACCCCATCGCTTAAAGAGATTCACCTAGCGGGGTCCAGGAAGCGGGCCTTCTCTGCAGTGGCGCCCGCCCTTTGGAATATCTTACCCCCGGAGCTGAGGCTGATGTCCTCACTCCCAGCCTTCCGGAAAGGCTTAAAGACCTGGTTCTGCCGTCTTGCCTGGGAGGGAAACGTCAACAGTTCCTCTTGGGGATGGCTGGCCCCTTGAAGCCTCCCAGTGACTTATTTTAATATTCTTCTTGGAATTTATATTTTGTATTTATGTAATTTTATATATTTTTAATCTCTATTTTGCTGTGCACCGCCCAGGGTCCCCGTTGGGGGAGATGGGCGGTAATATAAATTTAATAAAATAAATAAATACATACATAAATACTTCTGGGCAACCTTTTATGATTAAATCCAGTATCACCCATTCTGTGTGTTGGGGCCTTCTCAGCTGGTTTATCCTCAGAGAGGAAAATTAGCAGTGGGAAGCCCTCGAAAGCCACTCAATCTGCAGATCCAGGCTCCAACACAGGGAGCGGGGAAGAGCCAGTATCTTGGACCTATCTACCAATCCCAAGAGAAAGGTACGTAACTGTCAGATTGCAGAGAAGAAATAATTAGGAAAAGATGTTGCTCTTGAGTAACCTCTCATCTCAAGCAAGTACTAAGTATTTACTCAAAAACAGCCAGTTGGTGGAAATACTGTACCCTTCGTATTCCTGTAATTGTCTCCCTTGCATCCTGTTCTCGGACCCTGTGACTAAGAGTTTAAATGGGCTTGTTGCCTGGATCTTGATTTTCCTTGCAAACCTCATCTTGATTACTACAAGCTGAGTCATCTGTATTTTGATTGCCCTTCTCAGCTTGACTTTCAGGCTGCTTGTTGTCTATCTTTCTCCTTGACTGTTGCAGTCTAAGAAAAATTGTACTTTGATCTGTGTTCTGCTGAGCTTCCCATCTTGAACAGGAACCAAATATTCCAAGACAGTATCCCTATTCAGGTCTTCAGCTTGATGCATAAGGACCCCAAGTGTGCAAGGAAAAGATATCTGACTGGCCACCAGGGATGGAGGTGGCCCCCAAAGCCTTGGATGAGGTTTCCAGAGCCCTTTCAGAGGTTATTACTGAACTGTACTGTTTAATGTGACAAAAGGACAAAATAAGTAAACAAAATAATAGTACATTAATTATAGAGAATTTAAATAAAAGCAAATGTAGTTTTTCCTTCAAACTCAACTCGTTTTTTTTTTGTCTTAGCCCACCTGTTTTTGAGATTGTGGCTACCCGCAGCCCTCAAACTGAAATATGTTGCACCCCCACCTGGTGTAGGGGATTGGGATCATGAATACCACTTTCATTGCCTCTATTCTCCCTGACTTTTGGGCACTGAGAATGGATGTTAGAATGGAGAGGTAGAGCCAGCATTCGCAATTTGATGTGGGAAAATGATATATGGCCTCCTGACCCTTTACACATTTGATACCCCCATGCATTCAGACTAAATGCTTGAGTAGGACTAATGACATTTATTGTGTCTACATTCCTCCTCCTCCCCATGATCATTGTGGCCAGAACCTTCATTCAATCAATCCATAGCACTGTTGCATCCTTGTTTTCCTGAAACTTTTTGAAGCTTGTTTGTAATTTCTGACTTAGAGGGCAAGCCACAAAAAAAGCCACAACCTGTTCATTCTGATTTAATGACAAACTATAAAGGTAAAGGTAAAGGTTTCCCCCACACATTTGTGCAGTCGTGTCCGACTCTAGGGGCTGGTGCTCATCTCCGTTTGTTAGCCGAAGAGCCAGCGTTGTCCGAAGACATTTCCACAGTCATGTGGCTGCATGACGCACACGGAAGGCTGTTACCTACTCACCGAAGTGGTACCTATTCATCTACTTGCATTTGCATGCTTTCGAATTGCTAGGTTGGCAAGAGCTGGAGCTAGTGCGGGAGCTCACTCCGCACACAGGGCTAGGGATTCGAACCTCCGATCTTGCGTTCTTCCAATCGACAAGCCTGGCGTCTTACCCGTTGAGCCACCACACCCCTTATGACAAACTATAGTTTGTTGCAAACCAGGGAGGAGGGAGTACACGTTTTTTTCCACTGTCTCACTCCTACTTACTCTAGGCATATGCATTTTTCTGTTCAACCTTTAACTTTGGAACAACTATGCTATCCTTCTGTATAGTGATGGCCAAATTCTACTCTATTTCTCCCCATTTGAATAATCTGAAACATTTTACATTGTTTTTTTACAATTAAGAGTTACCCAGAAAGTATAGCAAACCAGTAAAAGGTAAAGGTAAAGGTTTTCCCCTGCAGAGTTGTGTCCGACTCTAGGGGGCGGTGCTCATCTCTGTTTCTTAGCCGAAGAGCCAGCGCTGTCCGAAGACACTTCCACTGTCATGTGGCCGGCATGACACGTGCGGAATGCTGTTACCATCCCACCGAAGTGGTACCTATTTATCTACTTGCATTTGCATGCTTTTGCATGCATAGCAAACCAGTATAACTTACTAATAGTGATCTTATACTCTCCTTTTATACTTTGCATTCCTCCTTTTACAATTGTGGTGCCCTCGGGTTTTGTCTTTCCTTTTGTCGTGAATAATTCTTGCTGTCTGCTTTCTTAATATTATTTTGTTTCACCAAATTGGTACAGTATGGAAGCAGAACCAGGGCCAAAGAAAAGTTTTTTTTCAGTATGACTTTGGGGAAATACGGAAGAGCTTCTTACCAAAAACTGCATACCAGAGCACAGCAGAATGATTGCAGGTAATGACAAAGGGATGCCAGCTCAACAAACCTCACCAGCGTCAATTAATGCAGGGTGACACTTGATGAGCTATAATTACTTGAAGTTAAAAGTGGACATAAGCCTTTTCTGTTTTATTTAAAGCATGACCTTCACCAGCCTGCAGCAGCTGACTGAACAAATAAACCACAAAACAAGTATGACATTAAAATATAAAATAATGGATGACTCAGGGATGTTTAAAAAAAAAGGTAAAGGTTCCCCTCGCACATTTGTGCAGTCGTGTCCAACTCTAGGGGCCGGTGCTCATCTCCGTTTCTTAGTCGAAGAGCCAGCGTTGTCCGAAGACACTTCCACGGTCATGTGGCCGGCATGACGCGTGCGGAACGCTGTTACCTACCCACCGAAGTGGTACCTCCACGCCCCTTTCAGGGATGTTACCAATGCATAAATAGGGACATTTTACTCTTTGTGGAATGGACAGTACTGATATCAAACATCTACTGATCTAGATGTGGGACTTGTTTCTGGCTGCTTGGTCATAGGGCATCTTCAGCTGTTCCCTGAGCCAAGGAAAACCCAGAGTCAAAGACTAGGTAAATATCTGCTTTGGAAGCCCGTTTCTCAGCTTCACACACAGATGTTTGTTAAGGTGTCAAATTGTTGCTTTGCTTTTATTAAATTTATATTCTATGTCTTCTCCAGGAGTTCACTGTCCCCCATCTTTAGACACTTAACCTTTAGTTCCATTTCAGTACTTTCTCCCCTTATTCCATCACTGGGTTGATCAGCACTGTTCCGGGTTGACAGGCAGAAAATCTCCCTGCAAGCCACCCTGACCACTTGGTACAATTGCCGAGAAAGCCATTCACATTTGCCAAAGTCTTGCCTTTTCATGGGCAGAGTCTGAAGTGGCAGCTGGAGAGGCATCTAGCTGCGAAGGTTGGTAATAACAGGCAAGCTTTCCTTCAGGCACATTGATCTTCTCTTGAGGGCCTCGGCTTTGCATGTTATTCATGGCAGAAAGCAAGGGAAAATGAGCATGAATACGACCCACAGCTGACCCACATCTTATTTCAGGGACGGTGATTGTTCTGCCCAGCCTCTGTGCTGAAAGGCAACCTCAAAACCAGCCCAGCAGGACCATTGGATACATTTCATCAGAAAATAAACAGCAGAGAGAGGATTAATGTCTGTAGCTGGTTGCCTCATGCCAGCAGCTAATTGGTACAGGTTGCCTCAAATGTGCCAGTTCCTCTTACTGAGTCTCCATTTAGTCAACTCAGGTTGCCCAAACCTGCTTGCCTGTAACATCAAGGTCCAAAGTGCATTTGCATTCAGCTAAATCTGCTGCACCCGCCCTCTGGAACATATGCCGCCCAAGGTCAGGCTGGCCCTGACCTTGAGGGCCTTCTGGAAGGGCCGGAAGAGCTGGCTTTGCCATCTGGCCTGGAGGGGCCGTCAGAGAGTGGCGAGAGAGAGAGAGACCATAAAATGGCTGTACTCTTCTTGAAGGGCTCTGCTCTCCCGGTGATTGTACTCTGTGGCTTTTAATTGTTTTTTATTGTTTTAACATTTTGTATTGTTTGTATGGTTGCTTTATTATTATGGTTGATTGCACAGTCAGCAAAATATTTAGACTGGATTTGGCATTTTTGTCCACCTATCGAGTCCTTCCCAAGGACCTGGGATAGGCAGATGTTGTTTAATAATATTAAAGGTATCATTGCAGGATGTATATTATTATTATTATTATTATTATTATTATTATTATTATTATTATTATTATTTGATTTTTTGGTATTGTTTATGTTTTAATTGTAAGCCACCCAGAGTTATGAATGTGAGATGGGCAGCTATATAAATTGAATAAAACAAACAAACAAATAAATCTGAGTACAACACTTGGGACCCTTATGCAATCTGTTTTCCAGATGTTGTGGAAGATCTTAGATGTACTCAACCAAACTACATGTCCCACAAGATGGTACTGTTTAACCAAGAAGACCTAGTGCACCCCCTGTGTCAGATTTGGTGGGATGCCCTCATAGTCAATAAAAGAGTGGGAAAGGCAATACTGGGGTACAACCTCAAAAATGACAGAATGATCTCAGTTCGAATCCAAGGCAAACCATTCAACATCACAGTGATGCAAGTCTATGCCCCAACCACTGATGCTGAAGAAGCTGAAGTCAACCCGTTCTATGAAGACCTACAACACCTTCTAGAACTAACACCAAAAAAAGATGTCCTTTTCATCATAGGGGACTGGAATGCGAAAGTAGGAAGTCAAGAAATAACCAGAATAACAGGAAAGTCCAGCCTTGGAGTACAAAATGAAGCAGGTTGTGGTCAAGTGGCTGTCTGATGAGGCTTTACGAATAGCTGAGGAAAGAAGGGAAGCAAAAGGCAAGGGAGAAAGGGAAAGATATAACCAACTGAATGCAGATTTCCAGAGAATAGCAAGGAGAGATAAGGCGGCCTTCTTAAATGAACAATGCAAAGAAATCGAGGAAAACAATAGAATGGGGAAGACTAGAGATCTCTTCAAGAAAATCGGAGATATCAAGGGAACGTTTTGTGCAAAGATGGGCATGATAAAGGACAAAAAAGGCAGGGACCTAACAGAAGCAGAAGAGATTAAGAAGAGGTGGCAAGAATACACAGAAGAACTATACAAGAAAGATGTTAATATTCCTGATAAATACGATGGTGTGGTCACTGACCTTGAGCCGGACATCCTAGAGAGTGAAGTCAAGTGGGCCTTAGGAAGCATTACTAACAACAAAGCTAGCGGAGAAGACAGTATCCCAGCTGAGCTATTTAAAATCCTAAAAGATGATGCTGTTAAAGTGCTGCACTCACTATGCCAACAAATTTGGAAAACTCAACAGTGGCCACAGGATTGGAAAAGGTCAGTTTACGTTCCAATTCCAAAGAAGGGCAATGCCAAAGAATGTTCAAACTACCGTACAATTGCGCTCATTTCACAAGCTAGCAAGGTTATGCTCAAAATCCTACAAGCTAGGCTTCAGTAGTATGTGAACCGAGAACTACCAGAAGTGCAAGCTGGGTTTCGAAGAGGCAGAGGAACTAGAGATCAGACTGCCAACATTCGCTGGATCATGGAAAAAACAAGAGAGTTCCAGAAAAACATCTACTTCTGCTTCATTGACTACGCTAAAGCCTTCGATTGTGTGGATCACAACAAACTGTGGCAAATTCTCAAAGAGATGGGAGTACCAGACCACCTTACCTGTCTCCTGAGAAACCTGTATGCAGGTCAAGAAGCAACAGTTAGAACCGGACATGGAACAACCGATTGGTTCAAAATTGGGAAAGGAGTATGACAAGGCTGTATATTATCACCCTGCTAATTTAACTTATATGCAGAGTACATCATGAGAAATGCCGGGCTGGATGAATTACAAGCCGGAGTTAAGATTGCCGGGAGAAGTATCAACAACCTCAGATATGCAGATGATACCACCCTAATGGCAGAAAGTGAAGAGGAACTAAAGAGCCTCTTGATAAGGGTGAAAGAGGGGAGTGCAAAAGCTGGCTTGAAACTCAACATTAAAAAAACCCAGATCATGGCATCTGGTCCCATCACTTCCTGGCAAATAGAAGGGGAAGAAATGGAAGCAGTGACAGATTTTATTTTCTTGGGCTCCAAGATCACCGCAGACGGTGACTGCAGCCATGAAATTAAAAGACGCTTGCTCCTTGGCAGGAAATCTATGGCAAACCTAGACAGCATAATAAAACGCAGAGACATCACCTTGCTGACAAAGGTCCGTATAATTAAAGCTATGGTTTTCCCAGTAGTAATGTATGGCTGTGAGAGTTGGACCATAAGGAAGGCTGAGCGCCGAAGAATTGATGCTTTCGAACTGTGGTGCTGGAGAAGACTCTTGAGAGTCCCTTGGACTGCAAGGAGGTCAAATCAGTCAATCCTAAAGGAAATCAACCCTGACTGCTCATTGGAAGGACAGATGCTGAAGCTGAAGCTCAAATACTTTGGCCACCTAATGTGAAGAGAGGACTCACTGGAAAAGACCCTGATGCTGGGAAAGACTGAAGGCAAAAGGAGAAGGGGATGGCAGAGGATGAGATGGTTAGATAGCATCACTGATGTAATGAACATCAAATTGAGTAAACTCCGGTAGACAGTGGAGGACAGAAAGGCCTGGCGTGCTATGGTCCATGAGGTCACGAAGAGTCGGACACGACTAAATGACTGAACAACAACAAATACCCTCTCCATAATCAGGTCAACAATTTCAGTCCTACCCCTTCCAGGGCAGCCCCTTGGGCACAGTAAATATATAGAAAGTATTAAAGCACAGCTTCTGCTAGAGGAAAGTTCCACATGCCTGTCCAAGTGTTTAATTTGTTTTATGCTGGGAAATTATTATTATTATTATTTTCGTGTCCAGATCAAACTTTACTCTGCCAAAATGTAGCCACCGCCACAGCTTTCTCATTAGCTTGCTCTAGGTCGTCAACAGTACAAGGCTCCGGCAGTAATCGACACACCATCAGATGTGCCGGGTCTTGGGTTTCTCCGCTGTTAGGGTTGGTTGTGACAATGACCGTTTTGGTGGGTTCATCTTCCGCTTAGCTGTGGTTTGATCTGGTGTTAGAAGGATTAGCCGGTGCAATTCACCGTTTCCAGGGTACGCCTGATTGTATTATTGTTTGGACAATCTTCGGGGAGGCTCCTTCTGTGTACATCTGTTTTATGGTGGGAAATGAAAATAACTAAGTTGATCTTCCTCTTTCAGTGCAGATAGGAAGCTCTTTTCCACAATAGGTTGTCTAGTTAAAACTGATCAGCTCATCTATCATTTAACTGTGAGGTCACTGAGGGCTTCAGCCACCTGGCTTCTAGCCATTTGCTAGTTAGATTCTTGACATCAGAAATACAGCATATTACTTGGATGAGCAAAACCATAATTAATTACAGCTTTTATAAAGCTTTGAAATTCATAGAGAAAAAGGAGAGCCTGACTAATAGTGTGTAAAAGCTTCCCTGTCTTTTATATTGTACATTATTTAATTTTACCTGTT
Organism: Charina bottae; assembly: GCA_023362775.1. NCBI lineage: Eukaryota > Metazoa > Chordata > Lepidosauria > Squamata > Charinaidae > Charina > Charina bottae. The sequence continues at coordinate 6,174,577 of JALMGJ010000020.1, forward strand.
TCAGTTGATTACATATTGTTAGCAAGTTTTGTATGGTCTAGTTTAGCTAGTCTTTTTATTGTAAATACCTGTTTGGTATCCCATTAGTCCTTTAGAGGTAGAGCTGCCTAGGTTTGTAATGTGCCTATTTTGCATATTTTAATTAAATGTTGCACTTTAATTAAATGTTGCACTTAGAATCCCAGCATTGTCTAGGTAGCATTGTCTGAATCCCATCCTTAAACGGTTGGGTGGTGTTAGGGGGTGATGCTTAAGTCCCACCCTGATGTTACCCATTTTTCTGTACAAAAGCAAAAAGAAGGTGGAACGGCAGCAGTCATGTGGTGCCTCTTCAGTTGGGAAAAATATGAGGTGAACCCTAATGGACCCATAATTTTGCCTAAGCTTCCAGGGAGAAAAGTGAGTCACCGATGAAATGGCTGACAGTGCTAGTACTGAGCCTAGGGTTCAGGGCTGTGCTCTATTCCAGGTCTTGAATAAATTTTAAGCATTTCTTTCTTTTAAAATTTTGCTGAAAGAAATCTGAATCCAAATTCCATTATTTCAACTTCTGCCATATTAATATGATCTGGTACTCTTTCACTGTTTTTATGTTTTCATTCAATCCTTCATACGTCAAGAAAAATTATTATAGTCATTGGAAGAATAGCATATGGTTGAAACCAATATCAGAACTGCTTTCATTTTAAGATTTTTTAAAGAACCCTATAATGATTATTCCATATCAGGCATAATAATTATTTTATGTACAATGGTATGGAGAAAAATGATTGCTTCCACTCTCAAGCCAGGGAGAAAACACCAGAATTAGTGTGAAAACAATTAACCCTAAGTATCTGAGACAAGATTGCATTACGGATTCTGAAAATGAAAGACCTAACTATTAATTTAATAGACCTCACTTGTTTTCCCTCTCACTTGGTCGATTCTTTTACCAGTAGTCAGAGAAATGCTGTTTTCTTTTAAAGATGATTTTACTTAGCATGAATGCATCTTAACAATGAGGCATCAGAAGGTGTTACATGGAACAGATGTCCTATGAGATTGCCTTTGCTATCATTTACCACTGAATTCCTGAGCACACGAGAGTCTAATTGCTGTCTTTCACTCTATTGAGGCTTCAGCTGAAGGGTTCTCTTCTTCCTTCCCATCTCTCTCTCTCCCTCCCTCCCTCCCTCCCTCCCTCCCTCCCTCTCTCTCTCTCCTGGGTATTTCAGGCTGTGTTTAGTTTTCAGCTATGGGGGAGCGATGGCTCAGTGGTTAAGACGCCATGCTTGTCGATTGGAAGGTCGGTTTGAGACCTGAGTGCCGCGTGACGGAGTGAGCTCCCGCACTCGCCCCAGCTCTTGCCAACCTAGCAATTCGAAAGCATGCTAATGCAAGTAGATGAATAGGGACCACTTTGGTGGGAAGGTAACAGCGTTCCGCATGCGTCATGCCGGCCACATGACTGCGGAAGCGTCTTCGGACAGCGCTGGCTCTTCGGCTAAGAAACAGAGATGAGCACCGCCCCTTAGAGTCGGACACGACTGTGCAGGGGAAAACCTTTACCTTTACCTTAGTTTTCAGCTATGTTGTAGACAGAAAAAAACTTGAAACCTATATTGTCCCCATGAAGGTTTCCCTGGGTGTGGCCCTGAAGAACAGAACTGAACTTTTTGAAACTTCAACGCAGGTAGAGAACACCTTCTAACCTGGGGAGAAGGTTATAAAAAGCACCTGTGCTGAACTTGGTTTCTTCTACCCAACTGGGAAGAACACTTGGCAGAAAGGAAACAAGCTTTAACCCAGCCATGAGCCTGGCCCCCAAGGGCCACAGAAAACGGCAACTTCTTTCAGACCAGGCCAACTCGAGAAGAAACAATTACAGGGAGCTTGTTTCCCATTCTCCCATCCTTATGGAAGGGGGGAAAAATCCACTTTGCTTCAACTTAGGCAGTATTGTCAGTTTACTGTGCACCAAGAAAGAATGCTATTTATGAAAGATATAAGGAAAGAACAGAAAGGAGAAATGTGACTGATTTTAAATGATTAGCACAGACTTGTGCATTTGGACACTTGAAAGATTCTCTTAATTGTTTGCTTAGAAAAGGTAATAGCAAGATTACTGAGAGTGTGATTTTACACTGGAAAAAGCTTTAGATGTTTGCCAAGCAGAAAAATAGCAATGTATAATTTGAAAGGATTAGAATTGCACAGAAACAACTGGATATTATAAATGTTAAAAGTTATCTAGATAAACTGTGAATTAAACAACCTCAAATGCCATATTCAAAAACAGAAGCTAAGAAATCTTTTGGTATTTACCAAGTATTCAAACTTGTTCAGCATATGGAAAACACTGTAGAAAATGTGGCAAACTTAATTTTGTAAAGATGAGAAGGACTAAGGGCACAGAGTTGCAAATTAAAAACATCTGCACTGATGGAGGAAGAGATAGAAAAAGAATGTAAGGAAGAATTAGAAAAAGACCATTTCTAGGAATTGTTCATCAGGACTTTAATTTCAAATGATTGGGAAGAAGATTGGGATGCTGGCTTAAATAGGCAGTATGCTTTAAAATAGATGCTGTGGCACAAATTAATGTATTGTCTACAAATGTTCATAAGATATTGCAAGTTAAACCTTGGCGGGGGGGGGGGAAGTCAAATGGGACGCGGTGGCTCAGTGGGTTAAACTGCTGAAGCTGTAGGGCTGCCGGTCAGACGGTCGGCAGTTCGAATCCCCGCGCAACGAGGTGCTAGTCCCAGCTCCTGTCGACCCAAACAGCTCGAAAGCTTTAACATAGATGCTGTGGCACAAATTAATGTATTGTCTACAAATGTTCATAAGATATTGCAAGTTAAACCATGGGGGGGGGGGAGTCAAATGCCAGATTGGTTATTTACTCTGTGCAAAAAAAACAACAAAAAAGGAGTATTAAGGAAATGTGACAGAGGGTGTGGGGGGTTGTGTGTTAATATAAAGAACAGTGTTTTACACTGGAATTTCAAATAGTGGCTTTTGAAGCAAAAATGGACAATAAGGACAGTAACTGAAATGAACTTGCTGCCACATTTAAATTTATTAGAAGAGAACAATAATAGTTCTGACAGTTTTAAATATGTTATTTTGAGGAATGGCTACTATTATATTGAATTAAATCCACATATCCATCCAATGATTTGAATTCCTAAAAAGATTCCTCTCCCACTGAGAGCTAAGGTACCACAGAATTTAAATGGATTGAATAGTTGGGTGTGATTAAGTTGCAGAGCCAACAGAATGAGTTAATCCTACATAATAGTGAGGAAAAAAATAGGAAGAGACCAACTTTGAATATGTTTAGCTCCAAGAAATGTGAATAAAGCTATTTTGAAGTAACATTTCAGCTTACTTAATATAGATGAAATTATTGCAATACTTTACGTGCAAAACTATTTACAGTTTAGATGCTAGCAATGGATTTTGTTAACTACAACTAGATGAAAATAGTTCACAACTATGTACAGTTAGTATATCTTTTGGTGATTAAAAGACTGCTCTTTTTATTTCATCTGTTTCCAAACTAACTTAAAGGATTCTAAGGAAGGTATGGGTTGTATTGATGAGATAAACAAAACAGAAGTAAACAAGAGAATGGTAGAAGAGTGAAACGTGCTACATGGATGCAGAGAAAGAAATCTGATATTAAATACAGAAAAATATAGATTCAAATTGAGAGAAATAAAATATCTGGGTCATATTCTTACTATGGTTCATATAAATCCTAATGAAATTAAAATAGAAGCTATTGTTGGAATGCTTAGTCCACAAAACAAAATTACAAAGTTTTTTTAGGGATATTTATTTGGCTAAGCATATACCAAATATGGCCTTAGTCCCCACACCTTTGTGACAACTGTTGCAAAATATTGAGTTTCAGTAATGAGGCATTTGCAGAGCTTAACCATTTAAACAAAGAACTAGAACTGAAATGATGCTAGGTTTACAGAATGGCTTCTGCGAGCGCTACAGATTTGGGAGCAGAAAAGCATGCTATTTGAATAAATAAAAGGGGGGAGCATAGTGATATGGTTATTTATGTGTAATGTGCACATTCTTGAAATGTGTTATTACCTTCACTGTGGCTGCAGATGAATAACTTGAGATACAGTAGTTGTGTTATTAACAGGTTTTTTGTTGTCAAAGAATAAGGTTCTTTGGGTTGGCTTTTTAAAATGTTTGTCTAAAACACAAATAGAGCAGAGGGTGGGTACCACTTGTTCACAGGTTAGCCTTTCTCACGATTCGTGCTCTAAGAGCGCAATTATAATCAGAGTGATCACAGTCTGACTCTCGACAGGAAGGAAAATGCAACCAGCTGAACTGCTGAGCAAACTACCCATTCAGTATGATCTCTTGATAGGCGATATGGACAAATGTGGCAGGAAGTTTTCTCTTGGCATAGATGTTGAGAGTGTTACCGTAATTTGGCTTAGTTGTTAGGATGGATTCAGAGGGTTCTTCTGTTCTTAATTAACAGAGAGCAAAAACCATGATTAAATTCCTGGCTGTATGTTTTTAAAGCTTTCTACAAGAGCATGTTCATGCCTTTTATTAGGAACTAGGAGAACTAGAAAAAGGAACATTTGGAGCATTGGAGGATTCTGTGCATCCTGGCTGTATGATACAGGAGTTTAAGACCTCATATAAAGTTAGAATGACGTGCTGTTTTCTTGATCAGCAGGGCAATCATTCACTTATAGATGTGCATTCAACAGTTTGAGAATAAGAACTTGACAGGTAGTCCATGTTGAACGACTTGTTAAGCAATCATTCAAAGTTACAACAGTGCTGAACAAGGGGGACTTACGAGCGTTCCTTGTAGTTGCAGCCATTGCAGTGTCCCCGTGGTCACATGATTGAGATTCGGGCACTTGCCAACCGGCTCGCAATTACAACAGTTGCAGTGTCCCGCGGTCACATAATCACCATTTGTGACCTTCACTGCTGGCATCTGACAAGCAAAGTCAATGGGAAGCTGGCAGGAGGTCGCAAATGGTGATCACGTGACTGAGGGATGCTGTGACCACGCGGGATTTGCCTAACTACAGCAACTGGGACTGCCACAACTACTGTCGTAAGTCGGCGCAGTCAGATGATGTTGTGCTTTACAACTGCATCGCTTAGCAATGGAGTTGCTGGACCCAATTACCACCTTTTTTTAATAATAATTTTATTAAAAATTACAATTGAAAAGAAAAATGCAAATTAGTCCCCTTGTGGGGGGAGATGGGCGGTGATATAAATCAAACAATAAATAAAAAAATTAAAAAATTAAAAAAATATAAGAGTAAAAAGAAAAAATAGGAAATGCAGAAAAGAAAAGAAAAAGGAATAGAAAGAAAAATAGAAAAGATAGATAGATAGATAGATAGATAGATAGATAGATAGATAGATAGATAGATAGATAGATCTTCCCCCTTCATCACAACAAATATAAACAAATTTAGTAACTTATCACCATCTCTTAAAATACAACAAATGCTCTCTTCTTCCCATACCTTAACTATAAACAAAATCTTAAAACCTCGTCATTCATTTCTAGTCAGCAAAAGCCCATTAGTGGTTACCAGAGATAACTACATATCTATCTATATTCCTTCCCTGTACTATTAACAATCTTGGTTTTTAATTCTGTTCAAATAATGTCCTAGAACTTGATTTCTTTTCATTTTTTCTTTGTCCCTTCTCAGGAAATCCTTCAAAACTTTAACAGGTCTCTTTTGTAAATCCAGTGTAGAAAAGTTATCCAAATCACTCTTCTGGTTTGTTATTTGTATGTCCCTTTTAATTATTAAAACATCAACTGGTTTCATTTGTATCCAGTATATCATATTTTTCCATAACCTTCTTGTAGCTTATCATTTTTAAATCCTCATTCAAATCAGTTTCAGTCTTGTCCAATAGAGCTTGTTCCTCTTCTGTAACATCATTTACCCACCATCTATCTATGATGACAGACATCCTTAAAATTAACTTCTGAATCCATTGTTCACAAATATCCTTCAAAACATCCAATATTAAAGTATTTTGCTCCATTCTGTGTTAACGAGTCAACTTTAAGTATTCTTCTCCTTTAATTGTAATCTTTAGTTTCTTCTAGTTCCCTCTAGTGTCCAACCTTCAAAGTCCCATCCTATCATGTTCTTTTTCCTAAGGAATTCAAACAACAGCAGTTTCCCATGGGAAGGATTCTTATATTTAATTTCAAAATCTTATTTTAAAACCATCTGGACCCTTATTCCATTTTTAACTTTCCAAAATCAACACCTAAACACCATTTGCTATTTATTCCAAAAAGTAAAATTTTTCTAAGTCCTTAAACTTGTACTTAAAACTTCTTCTGCTAATTCACCCAGTGAATAAGGTAAAAACTTGCCGTTCCGAAGATTCTTAATATTTGAAAAGCAGTAAAAAAAGTAATTCCAAAGTGATTAAGAAATGGGCTCGGTCGGGCTTTATGTCCATATCCTTGACTCCCAGTTGCTCGACTCAGAAGCTGACTGGAAAAACCTTGGTTCCTGCAGGCTACTTACAAGGAGCAGCTGTCTGGAGTCCATGTGGGCAATCTCACCATCTCTCCTTTCTCTGGAGAGATTTCACCTACCACAATCCAGCACTGGCCGACAATCTCTGGCATAAATGCCATCCCCACTCCTTCAGGGATGTTTAGTTCACCATGTCCTCACCGAAAGTCGGACCCTAATTACCATTTTTAAGTGAGGACTATCTGTATTTAAAACAAGAGCAGATCCCTTCAGTTTCTCCTGAGTCCACTCTATAAGTGATGTATGGGAAGAAATGAAAGCATCTGCTTTATAATGACTTCCCTTCCTCAGTCCTCAGGAAATTCATTGCTGCCTACCCTCTCTACAGATGACCAAAAGGCCAGGTTAATTTACTTTCCTATGTTTATCCTAGTTGCATCCATTTTCCCATGTGGAATAAAAGCTACTTTTAAAAGCTCATCTGCTTTTGTGAGAGAAAAGAGGGTACAGTAAAGAGAACTGCTTGTCTTTCCCTTCCCTGGCCCCACGGTCTGAGTTACTCTCAACAGCTGCAAGTACTTGAAGTCTTTTCTCAGAGTCCTTACGTTCACATTCCTGAAGGAGGAGATGGTGGAATGTAGCTAAAATTTTAGATCACAAGCAGAGGACAAAGAAATTGTTCTTTTCCTCGGTACTCAATGTTGCTTATGCAAACAGAAGGGAAGATTTTTCTAAAGCATACTGCTTCATTTGGCAGAAGAATGGTCAATAAACCCCCTTTTTTGAGGATTAGAACAAAAAGCGGAGATGGCCACAAAGAACAGCAAGAATGTTGTTGCCGAAGAGACTTTGGTGTAGTGTATAATTAAAGAGGTGATTACCTATGGATGGTGCACTGAGAGCACCTGTGCCTGCAGGAAGTTTGGCACTCACACAAAATGGCAATGCTGGTATGCAATTAACAAGCCATTAGTGAGCATTCAGCCCTCATCTGTTTTTCAGCTAATTTCCTCCTTCATTGTATGAGAGGCTATGGACACCGTGGAAACTGTTTCGAGTACTTTCAGCTGTGGAGGTAAATGAAGATTAGGTGTAAGCAGGGCTTCCTACTCCTTTCCTCCATTTTCCTTTCCTGGAAAATGTTAGCACAGACAATAAGCAAATCAAGAAAATGTCTTTGTGTAGGTGCTGTGCATTTAGTTGATGCAAAAGGTATCTTGCAGGGCTTTGTACTTTGTATCATCTAGAGACTAACAATGAAGTGCAGGTAAGCTATTCATTGCCTAAAATCTGGAGATTTGGGTAAACTATTCAAGTTCAACAAGCATCACACATTGACAAACCCAGGCAGTTCTACTCTGAAGATCCCTGGAGGCAGAACTGACCGTCTATTGAAAAGTTATGGAATACTTTTCTGAAGCAGAGGAAAAGGCTCCAGCACAGCTCTAAAATGGTAGCTCCTGTTTTTTTCTTTTTTTTTACAAAAAAAAATGTGGCCTAGTAAAACAGTGAGGAAAGGAACAGGTTCCTGTTATATGATAAGAGGTATGTGATCTAAAACTGTGATGGGATTTACATGCCATTACAAATGCCTCTTATTGAACATGAAAGACTACAGACAGGTAACCTGGAACTGTATGTAGAGCTGGTGTCAGGCAAGGAAAAGCTCAGAAGAAGCTGAGGTTATCAAAGGATGCCAAAAATAACAAACATGACTATTTTTATTTATTTTTATTTATTTTTCAATTTCTATTACCGCCCCATCTCCCCCAAAGGGGACTCTGTTGGAAATTTATGTTGGAAATTGAAGTTTGTTTGTTTGTTTGTTTATAACATTTCTATAGTGGTCCATCTTATATGGAACTCCCAACCAACAATTAAAACAATGTCAATAATAAAACAACATAATACATATATCTATTAAAACCATAAACATTAAAAACCTGGCACCAAAGTTAAGCTTCCACATGCAGTCCATCGCTAAATGCTCTCGTCCATCTCACCCTATCCCAACACTTGGGGGGAAAGCCAGGTCTTAAGGGTTTTTCCGAAGGCTAGGGGGGTGGGGGCCTGCCGAACCCTTCAGGGGGAAGGGTGTTCCATAGGGCAGGGGGTGCCATGGAAAAGGCACGCTTCCTAGATCCCATGAGATGGCAACATTTTAGGGAAGAGACTAGGAACGTGCCCACCCTATCTGATCTGGTAGGACGGGTAGATGTCCTGAGGGAGAGGCAGTCCCACAGATATTCTGATATTCTGCATTATGTGAGTGGTCCCGAGAGTAGGAATCCAGCCTAAGCAATGATTAGTGCAGCAGGTTTTATAACTATTACAGAGAGATTTATTTTCAGGAAATGCATTACAGGGATGGGCAAAACCTAGCTAGCTACTTCCTACCAGGAGGAGGGTTGTCACAGCTTGGGAGAGTTCTCAGGCTCAGACAGAGAAAACCACAGCACACAAGAACTGTCTTGTGAACCAGTTCAAATTCTTTATTCATAAAGCTGCAAGCTAGAAAATTGTCAATCTCCGACAGCTTTACATTTACCGCTAGATATCTCTGGAAGTAGCACGTGGCTAAGGCAAGTAAACAGATTTTCAGATCTCCTCCTCCATTCTGTCATCTGCCATAAAAAGGTTGGACTGTAGTAAAGCAGTAAATTACTTTATAACTCTAATTGCTTCTCCATGCAGTGACTAATTGTCACTGAAGTGACAATTTCCCTGCCTGCAAAGTAATGCTTCTTCTGAAGTCATTGTACCTAAACTGTTGTTATGTATGTAAAAAAGGTAAGAGGTAAAGGTTTTCCCCTGCACAGTCGTGTCCGACTCTAGGGGGCGATGCTCATCTCCGTTTGTTAGCCGAAGAGCCAGCGTTGTCCGAAGACGCTTCCGCAGTCATGTGGCCGGCATGACGTGCGCGGAACGCTGTTACCATCCCACGGAAGTGGTGCCTATTTATCTACTTGCATTTGCATGCTTTCGAATTGCTAGGTTGGCAAGAGCTGGGGAGAGTGCGGGAGCTCACTCTGCACGCAGGGCTAGGGATTTGAACCTCCGAACTTGCGATCCTCCGATCGACAAGCCTGGCGTCTTACCTGCTGAGCCACCACGCCCCTCAGGTTATGTATGTAGCTATACAAAATTCCCCTTACGGTTAATCAAGGGCTTCAGATAAACTTTAGCTGGCAATCTGCTATGGCTAGCGGAAACACTGATCTTCAGATCCTCCTCTCCGTTGGCAGTTCTGCTTCAGGTAGACATCTCTCAAAGCACGGTCCACCTTCACCTACAATAACCTTCCCTTCACCCTGGTCGCCTCTTCAGTGGTCTTTGGTCCACCCTGGAATCTGCAGATTTTTAGCAGCCAAAACTCCCTAAATCCCACTTGGTTTGCCAGCCTTCTTCTACATGTCTCCAGCTCTAACCACAGTTCCTTTCCTGCCAGCTCCTTAGCCCATTTCAGCTTCTTTCCCTTCTTTCTGTAAGAGGCTCAGTGTATGTTTCATACACTGTTCCTTTCCCGGGTATTTTACTAGACCAAGCTTGTTTGTATGTATGTGACAGAATGACAGGCAGTGTTTACATGCTCCTTTCTGTTGTGAGAGCCAAAAAGCATGTGCTCCATGCACGAGTGCGAAGGAAGGAAGGAAGGAAGGAAGGAAGGAAGGAAGGAAGGAAGGAAGGAAGGAAGGAAGGAAGGAAGCTCAGATTGGCAAGCTTTTAGACAAAGAACAGGAAGAATGATAGACAAAGAGGGGACATGAAGTAAATCCTTAATGATACCCAATACCCCTTTCTGGTCGGTAGATCATTAGGTGCCAAAGAGTCAGGGCCATTGGATTTGAATACTCCTGCTCACAAATTTGCAGCTCCTATAATCTCTTGAAAAGTGCTGTGTCCATCTCTGGGTAGAGATACCCAGAGTGAGTACATCTCACTGTAATGTATTCACTGTGTGAATACATCTGCCAGCATCTCTTCTGATGGTCAGTATTTCAGCTCAGTGAATCTCTTTTTGAGCCTCTCACATACAGAGAGCAATACTTGATGAGTGTGAGCTTCAACCTCCTGTTCTGTCTGCTTCGCCGGCTGACATGTCCTTCCACGTGTGTGGGTTTTCCTCCTGGTGATGTAGGACAGCCTTCGAGATGAAATCCCTTTGTTGGAGCTCTTGAAACATCTGGGGTGCAGTGCCTCTTTTTACTGAACAAGTGGCATAATGTGAATCTTGTAAAATAGTGAGAAACATTTGTTTCCACCTGGTGCATGGTAACATGCACTGGCTCACAATATGACTCTGTACAGTACTAGCTGTAGTGGCCTCTTTGCCTGTTTTTCTTTCCTCTCCATATTTATTGGCTTATTGCCTTTGGCCTTCTGTAGCATGTACAACTGGATTAATTCACACATGGCTTCAACTTTATAAACAGAAACACTCCAATTTATTTATTTATTTATTTATTTATTTATTTATTTATTTATTTATTTATTTATGGTTCGATTTATATTTACCGCACCATCTCCCCACAGGGGGACTCTGGGCGGTTATAAACAGAATCAGGATTGGTGTGCTCCATTGTCTGGTTATATCATTTTTGTGGTTGCAATTTTTTTGCTGCCCTTGCTTTATCTTCTATACAATCTAATTCAAGCAGACCATTTCTCTAAGAGGGGCCTTTCATAAGCAATTCTATGCTCTCAGTTAAGGTAAAAAAGGTAAAGTTTCCCCCCGCACATTTGTGCAGTCGTGTCCGACTCTAGGGGCCGGTGCTCATCTCCGTTTGTTAACCAAAGAGCCAGCGTTGTCCGAAGACGCTTCCACGGTCATGTGGCCGGCATGACGCAAGCAGAACGCTGTTACCATCCCACCGAAGTGGTACCTATTCATCTACTTGCATTTGCATGCTTTTGAATTGCTAGGTTGGCAAGAGCTGGGGCTAGTGCGGGAGCTCACTCCATCATGCGGGACTAGGGATTCCAACCTCTGAACTTGCGATCTTCTGATCGACAAGCCTGGCATCTTACCCGCTGAGCCACCACACCCCTTGCTAATCAGCATATCATGCAGCAAATGTTTTACTGAAATCAAGATATATTATGCCTACAGAATTCCTGCAATCTATTAATGAAGTTAACCAATTGAAGAGCCAACTAAGATTAAACTGACATGCTGATTGCTGGCAAACATGACTTGTTGCCACATTGTTTTCAAGATGCTTAGATAATGATCTCTTTACAGTCTTCTCTAGGATATCCACATTAAGTACAGAATTCAGAAATATGTCTAACTGAAAAATTGTGCCATCTCCATCCTGAATAGACTGGTTTTCTTTCAGAAACCAGATAAGCTACTATCTGTGCTACAACCTTTACTGAATTCAATCTTAGCCCACATCCCATATATCATTACACCCAGGCATGGATTCATTCTTCCTAACCTCCTTGACATTAGATGAGTCGAATACTCTCAGCACATCCAACCTCAGAAAAGCAGATGATCTATCCAACTGTTTCATGTAATTAGTAAGTAAAAGGTAAAGGTTTCCCCTGCACAGTCATGTCCAACTCGAGAGGCCGGTGCTCATCTCCGTTTGTTAGCCAAAGAGCCAGCATTGTCCGAAGACGCTTCCACAGTCATGTGGCCGCATGACGCACGTGGAACGCTGTTACCTACCCACCAAAGTGGTACCTATTCATCTACTTGCATTTGCATGCTTTCGAATTGCTAGGTTGGCAAGAGCTGGGGCGAGTGCGGGAGCTCACTCCATCACGCGGGGCTAGGGATTCGAACCTCCGAACTTGCGATCTTCCGATCGACAAGCCTGGCGTCTTACCCGCTGAGCCCCCATGCCCCCACATGTTCTCAGTGACATAGCAACAATTACCTTTCAATTTTACAACACATCCTTTCTGTGTGGTATATTTTACTGAGAGCAAACTTGACTTGAGATCTGGGACATATAAGGCATCTTAAATTGTTGAATTAGCACCTCTCCTTTGCCTTATAGACAAGGAGAGAATCTTATAGAGCCTCTCACAGCTGAGGTGGACTGTCATCTCTATGCCAAGTAAATGATAGATTATATTCATTCAGTTCTATAAATCAATCTTACTCTTTGTCTGATCTCCCTGTCCTGGGACAACTGGTTTGTAAATATCTGATATTGGCAATAGTATATTGGCTTGTAAGGTCATTTTTAAAGTAAAGATCATCGTTTGCATAAAATCATGAGCATGCTTTTGATGCATTTCTGATATACTGACCAAAATATGCCAAAATGGATCAGTATAGTGTAGTTCCTCTTAACAGGGAATGTTGCATGTGGCCTGGATATGACTAAGGCCAGTATCTAGTTCAGAGCTTTCCAAACTGTGTGTCGCGACACAAAAGTATGTCGCCACACACAGCATGGTGTGTCGCCACACCACCCGGAAGCGGTGGTGCGCGTGTGCACGGCGGCAGCGGTGCGGGATCAGTGCTTCCGCGTTTTAGCGGAGCCTGCCGCCGCTGCCGCCAACGCCATGCACACACGCGCTGCTGCACGCCCCCCGTGCCGCCACCGCGTGCGTGCTGCCACATGCCTCCCCGCGCTGCTGCTGTGCACGTGCGCGCCGCCGCCGCCGCTAGTGTGTCGCCGGCGGCGGCACTTTGGAAAGCCCTGATCTAGTTTGTTCTTTCTTTACTAAAAAGTGTTACTGTATGTGACAGCTTCTATGCTTCAGTATTTTAATTAATGACTCAAAATGGGAGAGGAAATGTTATCAGTTTGAAAGCATACAAGCCTGGGTAGAACAGCTAATAACCTAGAAAAAAGAAATAAAATTTAAAATGTTCTTATTAGCTTATAGAAATGGGCTGAAAGTAACAGAATGAAATTTAAAGAAACACATGCCCACCCTCTCAGATCTTATAAGATGGGCAAAGACAATTGGAGAAAGGCAGTCCTGTAGATAACCAGGCCCTGAGCCACGTAGGGCTTTCTAGATGACAACCAGCATCTTGAATTGCACTTAGAAACCCACTGGTAACTAGTAGTTCACAGAGCAGAGGAGTCACATGGGCTTACTGAGGTGTGTCCATAAGTGCTCACATGGTCATACAAGTAGTCCTCACTTAGTGACCACAATTAGGATCAGCAAATCCATTGCTAAGCGATGCGGTTGCTAAGCAAAACATCACCTGACCACGACAGGCTTATGACCTCACTTCTGTTGTGGTCATTAAGTGAGTCACCATGGATCATTAAGCAAGACATCACGTGACTGCAATTTGCAATTTTATTGCCGGCTTCTCCATTGACTTTGCTTGTCGGAAACCGATTATGAAGCATGCAATCACATGACGCTGCAATGGTCATAAATGTGAAGACTGGTCATAAAGATAGTTTTCCAGTGCCATCGTAACTTCGAATGGTCACTAAACAGGGCAGTCTTTAAGTGAGGTCTACCTGTATTCTGGACCGGCTGTAGCTGCCAAGTGATCTTCAAGGGCAGCCCCATGTACAGCCTGTTACACTCTTTGGGGAATTTAATCCTTCCTTTTAATGTCAGATAAATTGAAACTAATTTTGTATATTTAATAGTAATAAGGAAAAAAAGCCTCTGAGTTGCGCAAATGGAGCTCTATTATTAATACATCATTCTGAGGCTGAGCCATGGCATACAAAATAGAAATTAAGTTCTGAATAAATTATTTGGCATGAAAGTGTATTCACTAGTCCTCCCCACACTTCAAAGAAGTCACTTGACCAGGGCAAACAAATAGGGACACACAAGATTGATCATTGTTCCATTTAACTTGACCTGGACTTTCAACAGGAGTCTTTTCAATCCTGCCTACAGATATTGGCAATATAGTACATACATTTTTATGTAAATCTCCCCATCTTTGCAAGGAGCATGCATGTATGCCTACAAGACCTCAGTGAAGCTGAAATCCTGGTGAAATGATGTTCACAGATACAAATAGTTGGAAGTGGCTAAATAACAGCAACAAGGATTCTGTTCTCCTTTGTTTTGTGCGGTTGGCAGAGGTTCAAATCTTCTTCCTTGAATTGTTTTTAATTATGAAAGAGACTTGTTGAGGCACTGCAATGTAACCTAATGAGATAAATTGGGATCAGGCCTCAAATGTATAGAAGACAGTGGGCCAATTCAAGATGAAAAACAAACAAAAAGAAGCTGTATTATCTGTCATCAGCTGTCACCCAAAAGCTGTGAATTGCCATCCTTTTATTTGAAAGAGTTCCTGTCACATTCATCATATTCAGTAGCAAGTGATTGCGATATTGCTGAGGTAAATCAAGTGGTAGAAGGCTGATTACTGGCTGTAAAAGAGAGGGCAGGAAATTCTTCAGAATGAGCCATGGTGGGAAGAAGATAGATTAAGAGTACTGTACATGACTCAAATGATGGTTTTGAACTACACTATGTGAATTTTCTGAAGGTATCCCCGACTGTTGAAGAAATATACAAAGTGAATCTTCAAGGAAAACAAATGAATATTTCCAAACCAGCAGGAACAGTATCAATCATCAGTTATTTCTCTTGACCAAAGGAGTCCCAGAAAACAGTGACAAGGGTGGGGAGAAGAAGGGAAGTTGGTTTGGCTTAGTTGCTAAAAATGTAATATGTTGTATCTTATGCAATTTCATATTTTATGTTTTACTTCGGAATTCTACCATCATATTTACATTCTTCATTTACCCTTCTAAAAAACCGAGTAACCAGCTGTGCTATCACATATGATATGTATATCATATTATATTTTGCCATACATGATGAGAAAGCCAGTGTAGACTATTGGTTAAGGTGTTGGACTGGGACCAGGGAGTCACAGAAGCAATCTGAGTGACTTTGGGCCTGTCAATCTCTTTCGGCACAACTTACCTCAAAGAGTTATTGCTCTGGACTTTTCCATCATGGTCCCTGTGTAAGTTGCCTTGAACTCTTGGAGAACAGGCAAGATATAAATCTATTTAAATGCTCATAAACAGAACAGGCTCTGTTACTGTGCTTAAAAACTCTTAGAACATTAAAACAATTAGAACAGCTACTGATTTTATTTTTTCACATGCTTAGCCAGTTTTCAAGATACTTTGGAATTAAGACAGCGTATAGAGCATTAAAACTCAAGAACACAACCTTTCTTATTTCTACAAGGATGTTGAAGTAAGGTTCCCATCATCTTCATACATCATGTCTTATTTTGAGTTGCCATATGCAGGCTGCAAAAATCCAGATGACCAAATACATCGCAGCAAAGAATGAGAGTTTTCTGTATCTCTTTGTTGTAAGATAATGGTCACCTCAATTTTTATCACCTGGATATGGCAACCCTAATCCTGCTGCACTGCTGGCTGAGGATGATGTTGATGGTTGCTACCACATTGGCAGTACAAGTCCAGTCTGGGGAAAACTGTTAGGATAAACTGCATAGAGCTCCAAAGCAGAAGATAAAATGCTGGGTGCAAAGATGTTAATTGAAATTAGGATTTACAGAATGAAAAAAAAATCTCATTCAGGAATGGAATTTCTTCAGTGCCAGGAAAAGTTTTCTTCTATGCTGCAGTGCTGGTATTCAACCATCTATAGTGGAAGAGGCTTTTACAGTCCAGTTTTCCAGAATACTGGAGAGCTTCAGTGAAGAGTTTTGCTACCTGAAATCATAAAATCCAGGAGGAGTGTAAATGTTTAACAAAACAGGCTAATGAGAATTAGGCAAATTCCATCTAAGCTTCATCTGCAAATTATTTTCAGCAGATTTTTCCATTAAAAGAATCTATTGTATGGCTGATGCAAAACATAATTCTTTCTGTGTTCAATTTACACAATAATCATTACGGCTGAGGACTAGGAGGGGGAGGGTGAAAGGAGGAAAGACTGATTTGCTGCATTTATTACAACTAGCTTATTTGAAAGGTTTAAATAAAGTCTCCTTTGTGTTGAGCTCAATGCTTAGCGATTTCTATATAGTTTTTTCCTGGCGTAGCATGAAAGTGATTTCCCATTACTGCCTTCTGGGGTGGTTCTCTAGCCTGCTCTCCTGGTATGTCCTGATGCTGCTTAAGTTCTAAGCCCAGGCCCAGAGATGCCACCTGCTAAGAACTGAGGCTTAATTTGGGTTAAATCAAGCAAACAAAAGGCATGTCTTCTGTTTCCCAAAGGTTCTGCTGAACACTAAATGGGGAACACATATTCAGTACAAGAAAATAAAATAAAATACATAATACAAAGAATTATTGAGAAGTTGCTATATATGCCAACATCTCAATTCTATCTTAATGTCATCCTTGCTAGATAGTCCAGACACAATGCACACCCAGATGAATTAATTCTACTTTGTTGTAAGGTTACATAAACAGAATCTTGCAAGTCTGAAAGTACATTTCTCCCCCATCACCTTTACAGCCCAAGAAACTAGGGAGGGTCCCTTCTGAGGTGCTTGCCATATCCATATTCTTGCTGTAGGCTAAGCTGCCTCTTATCTGACTGTTGCCCTGGCTGTCGCTCTTCCCCCCATCTCCCAAGATCATTCCCACATACCATTATGCTTAACTACAGTATATGTCATGCTTCTATACTGTATATCACTGGTGCATAGTCTGAAACTTCAGTATCTAGCCTACCAGAGATTTCCAAAAGTTTTATCAAATTGTAGTTTATAATGTGACCAAAAGGGAAAAAATGATGATAATCCTGAAGAGTAATTACATTTACTATTATGCTGTAGTGATGGCATAGAATTTTCTTTTCCTGCTGCCATAACGAGTGCAGCATTGTAAGAGGTGAGAGCCAGTATGCTGCAGTGGTTAAGATACTGGATTAGGTCCAGGGAGATCCAGATCCAGTTCTGCTTTCAGTCATGAAAGCTCATTGGAGGACTTGGGACAGTCACTTTCTTTCAGACCTCACAGGAATTTTTGTGGAGAGAAACTGAAACACATAGTACTATGTATACCTCTATGAACTGCTGGAGAAAAGGGGGGTTATAAGTCTAAATAAATACAGGTAGTCCTCGTTTAGCAACTGCCTCATTTACTAAGTGTTTGCAGTTACAACGGTAATGAAAAAGTAACTTTACAACCATTCCTCACATTTACAACCTTCACAGGTCTATAAAGCAAAGGAAAGCCAAAGTAAGATCATAAGCACAGTTGTGGTTTCACTTAGCAACCACTTCATTTAATGACCGAGTTGCCAGTCCCAATTGTGGTTGCTAAATGAGGACTACCTGTAAGTAAATGCTGCAGAAGCCAATTAAAATTTCTGCCCAAACTCAGTCTTCAAATAAGGTCTTCAAAACCAGTTTGCCTATGCTTTTATTCATAAAGAAAAGTGTTCATAATTGGCTGTTTCTCTCTCTCTTTTCTCTACAATTTCTTGGTACATTTCAATTAAACATATAGATTACATTTTTGTTTGTGAGCTTTGTTTTCTCTGGCCCAAGTTAAAATATGAGATGGAGAAGAAGCAAGATGGTTTTCAAAGATAGAAAGGGTATGGAAAGTTATAGGTGGTATTGGTGTAAACTAGTTTATTTTCTGTTTTCATTTTCTTATCACATGCCTTAATTTCTTCAGTTTATTTTTATTATTACTCACTTTTTCAATTTTGCATAATGTTGCTTACCCAGAAACGGTATGGTGTAATAGGCATGTGGGTATGTATCTATGTATGCATGAAGAATTCCCAGCTGCTTTGCCTATTACTTCTACAACCTGCCCCTGAGAAACAGGAGTATTAGGTCTTTGCTACACAAGGATTCTGTGCCAGTTCAAAGCATCTCGAAAGATCTTCAACATCAGCTGAGTTCATCAGATGAGCCAATTTCCAGCTTAGGTAAAGGTAAAGGTTCCCCCCGCACATTTGTGCAGTCGTGTCCGACTCTAGGGGCCGGTGCTCATCTCTGTTTGTTAGCCGAAGAGCCAGCGTTCTCCGAAGACGCTTCCACGGTCATGTGGCCGCATGACACGCGCGGAACGCTGTTACCTACCCACCGAAGTGGTCCCTATTAATCTACTTGCATTTGCATGCTTTCGAATTGCTATATTGGCAAGAGCTGGAGCTAGTGCGGGAGGTCACTCCGCACACAGGGCTAGGGATTCGAACCTACGAACTTGCAATCTTCCGATCGACAAGCCTGGCGTCTTACCCGCTGAGCCACCATGCCCTTTCTTTTTGCAATACAGAAGATCTGAATAATTTCTTTGCCTATATCTGCATTTGACTTTGCCTGTTTCCCCATTGGAGAACTCTTTATTCCTGCATCGCCCAGGCTATCATGTTAGTCAGCAAAAGTACTAGTGACCACTAGATGGCAGTCCAGAATTAGTTTTCTTTTATCTTTATGCTGCCATCTAGAAGTTTTCTAGATCTTTGCAGCCATGATATCAGACTTCTCTTTTCTCCTCCACTCAGCGAGCTTTAATCATTCTAGCAGGCTTCCCTGGGTGAAACTGAAAAGAGTTCTATTTTCTCCTTCTTTTGGTCAGAGAACAAGGGACATGAAAGCATCAGGCCACTTGGTGGGTTAGTTCTTTTTCCCCCCTTTTGTATTGAGAAGATTTGTATTACTCCAGTGTAGTGGCAATGATGGGATTCTAGTTACTGGAACATAAAAAGTGCATATGTTGCCCCCCCCCCTTGTAGTTTGTAGTTTCAGAATTTTCAATAAACTTCTTAACATTTGTAGCTTCTATCATTGTAGCTTTAGCATTTCTGGTATACGTAATAAACTTCCCCTGTTGTAATATAGCATTTTGTATTTTAATACAGTAAATATAGTCCCTAGCAGTTTATGTTAAGTCTATGTTAATCAGTTTAATCAGTTCCTTTTTAGTTTGTTTCACTCTATAAATGTCTTGTTTGTTTAAAGGGGCCCCACTGTAGAGCCATAAAGAAGGGAGATAACAGGAATGGAATGTGTTAAGACCAAGGTCTTCTGATTTTCTTGAAAGATCAAAGCATGGCCATTTCGGGAGGATTGCTCTCTGCTTTTCTCTCTCTCTGCTTTTGATAAAGGCATGTTTATTATCTTTTGCTAAACATGCTTGCTCCTGGAACTGCCAAGGGAGAAAATGCCAGAAAGAAGATGTCAGAAGGGGAGGTGATAATAAAATTCAATTGCCTATAAATTGTGTGATTGGTTCCTATACTAGATATGTAAATCTCTTTGTTCCTGTACCCTATAAAACAAAACCTAGAACATTTCCATGGGGTGTGTGTACCTCACCCAGCTTTTTACTTGGCCAAATAATAAAAGCTGTTTTTCTTTTTGAAACCTCCGTATGAGTCTCTGTTTGGTAGTTTGGAATCTCAAATTCTTCCAGGAATCCAGGGGTTGGCCATACACGTACAGTATTGACCCATCTGCCATAATTGCAGCCTACAGTCAAAATTGAAAGTACTGTACCAATAGAAGAGAGTATATGTACCTCAGGGTTGAACTGTGGAGTCCTTGGTACTCTCTGAGCTTGGCTGTTTGCTTGCAGACGTTTCATTACCCAACTAGGTAACATCAACAGCACTGATGATGTTACCTAGTCAGGTAATGAAATGTCTGCAAGCAAACAACCAAGCTCAGAGAGCACTAAGGACTCCATAGTTGAAAGTACTGTATTAAGGGCCTGGTTGCAACACTGATGACAAATCATACTAAGTTCCTAATTTTTAATATAATAATATGAGTGATGGCTGAGTAACCAGGCAGCTTCATCCTGTTAAAAACATTCAGGTTCTTTTGCAAATAATCAGACAAATGTGCACAGCTAGCAATTTACTTCATTTCTTTTTTCTGGGGAGTGGAGGGCATTGTTTAATTGCTTTGTGTAAGCAAAACACCAATTGCATTATGTTTTCTGCATGTTCCTTTTGGTTAGCTGGAAAAAGAGCCCAAGCTGATGGGATTCCCAGGATTCAGAAGTTGATGGGAGGGAGTGGAAAGGATTGGCAGGCCCATTTCAAATTGCTTGGGGAGTTTGGAGAGTAAAAACTGTGCCATGTGGAAGTGCCCATACTGCCCTTTCCTTTCCTTAGTGGTGGTAGAGACAAAGCCTCAGTGGCAGGATGCAGAGAGGTGAGAGGGAGGAAAGTTCTACTATTTCTTCTTCACTCCCTCCCTCTGAAATACCAATTAGCTGTGCACTGCCTAGGGGGGAAAAGTTGAGGGGATTAAGAGGGAGAGTGCTCTCACAGACAATGGAAACACAGGAATGAAGAAAGGAGAGGAGAGGAGAGGAGAGGAGAGGAGAGGAGAGGAGAGGAGAGGAGAGGAGAGGAGAGGAGAAGAGAAGAGAAGAGAAGAGAAGAGAAGAGAAGAGAAGAGAAGAGAAGAGAAGAGAAGAGAAGAGAAGAGAAGAGAATAACTATGCTCCCTGACTGCTGTTTTGTGTCTTCACATACATTCCCTTGTTCTAATTATATCAGCAATCCTGTTACATAGACTGGTGTCCTTAGGCCTGTATTGCAGCTTGGGGAAGAGGAGGTTTTGCCTAAGGCTATCCAGCAGAGAAGAGAGATGAACCAGAAATCTCTGGATCAGATTTCAATCTCTTTGCCATGTATTAGCTCTTATGTACATGAGTTTTCTGAAAATCAGCAGCCGGCTCGCTATTAAATAGAAATGGTTTTAAAACTGTAATAGTGACAAGACAGTGAAATACAACACAGATAACCCCGCCCCCCCCCCCAAAAAAACCCCACCATCCTAAATCAATAAGCTGGCCACATTTTAAAATAGTTTGCTGCCAGACATTAATTAAGGCTTTCAAGTAGGCCTTACCCTTGAGGATGCAATAACTGATTCAATGCGACTAGGAGAAATACCTGTAAATTAGTGAGGAGAGAGATTCCACTGTCAACAGCTGTCCTGCGGATTAGGTAATTGTCATGCACAAACTTTGTGTCATTGTTGGGAAGGTTAATGACCAAGTCTATGCTCCCATCCTTTATGAGCCTGAAATGAAGCACATATGATGTTAAGAGCTAAAATAAATCTATCTCCAGTAAATCAAACCAAATGCATTTTTTAGTATTCCATCAATATAGGTCTTTGTACTCAGTTGGTAATTTTTTCAACTCTAAAGCTAGATCCAAAGGCATTAAAGTACCTTGAAAGTGTCTCCTTACAGCCCAGCTCAAGATGTTCAAATTTAAAAGCAAACAGTATGAGACATAAGCACAGCAGTGGGTTAAAGTATATGAAAGATGTGTCAAACTCATTAGACCATATTCAGCTCTGTAAGGATTGTGCCTTAGCTGTAACCACTACAGCCACAACAGCAGCTTAATTAAACTAATCCGTACTATCAGGATGGCAGGGAAGGGAAAACGTCGTCGTGGCTCCTGCAGTTAGCTGGGATACAGAGTTCAGTGCTCCTGAGGGTCTTGATTCCACCTAAGCAGGATAATATTTGGTAATAAGACTTCAGAATGCTCAATAATTATTATTTGATAGTAAAGGGGTGGGAACGGCAAGGCACATGAAAAATAATGATAGCCATATTGGTCAATGAGGAAAAAAATAATCTAAACCCAAGTTTTCTAGAAATCAGGTCAGGTAATACAAACCCAGTCATGTTGACACCATTTCTCTGATGAAGAGTTCTAAAAAAGTCAAAGCTTACACATTATTTTCTCTCACTGTTGATTCTAATGAAGGTTTTGCCCAACTGTGAATATTACCAATTTGTTGGATCTCTTACTGTCTGACTGGAGGAAGCATGGGGTCGGAGTTCTCCTCCGATGGCCAAGCGACTGGAGATGCAGGGATGCCATTACTACTGAGCCACTTTGAAGTTTCTGGTGTAGCATAAAGCTGCAGAGAGAGATTTAGATCCATACATGTATGTGTGTGTGTACACTGTGTAGTCATAAAGAAAAAAGCTTTCATTTAACAGTCAATGGTACTGTAGGAGGTTGAGCCTAATTGCAACTGAAAATCAACGACATGCTTCCTGTTGAATGCTCTACTATCCAAAGGACCTGAAACTTGTAGAACTGTCTATTGAGCTCTTGCTACATATGAAGTAGAAATTTCTAAATATTACATGTATTTTGGCTATGCATGTGGTTTGGTGCTAAAGCAATGTGAAAAGCCAGCTATCCCACAAAAGTTTCAATTACAAGTTTAGCAAGTGCGTAGTAGCAGAACAGCACAAATGCTTAGGCAGAAAGCATTTCTTGCTGTTGGCAGAGCTCACTGGAAGACTTCATGGATAGGTTTTCGTTCCATGATCTGGCAGGATGCCAAGTGATAAAGGATATCTGTCATCCATGCTGTATCTTCTCTAACAGGCACCATCCAACAAGAGAGAAAGAATCAGGGTAGCTACAGCTGTTGTCAAGAGGTTTTAAATCAGACTCTTTGTATGAGACAATAAAGTAAGGAGCAATCTGATGGCTCTGCCACTTTCCACATTCCTCCTTGTGCAGAGGGTAATATGGATGGAGAAGGTTTTCCACTACAGATACACAGAGTTGCCTACACAGAGAAGGTGATGCAGTGGGGAATGACTATTGTGCTTGTCCCCACTTCTCATCTGTGCTGTTTACACGTTTTAAGCTGTGCAGCTTAAATGCCTAAAAATACTTGTGGGCTTTTCCCCACTTACATCTGTGTCTCTGGCAACATCTTTTGCCATGTCCTCTCCGACCATACATAAGACAGCCATAACATCCTTAGCTGTGATGGTGCTATCCCCTTAAGCTGACAACAGCCAGTGGCAGTTCCATGGTATGGCCACGTTGAAGTGCTTCATTCACTGTCCATGCTGTTGACAACCAGTCTGGTGATCCCTGAGGAGAGGGTCAGCCTGGATCTATTGGCCACTTCAGGCTAGTGCAGGTCTGCCCACCATCCCCCACTGTCTCCACGTACTCTCCTCAAGCATCATTTATTTCTTCCCCCCACCTAGAGAAACACTAGGTTTTGAAAGAGTGGCACTCTCCCCAAAGCAGGAGACTGACATTTTAGAAATCTGAACCTCCGGTAGCCCACTGAACAGGCTTATAGAGAGGTTCAGCAGAGATGCCTGGTTTGGAAAGAATATGCAGGTAGAGCCACTTGTCAAAACTGGCCACCTCCCCAAGCTGCCTCCTTGCATCACTGTTGTGATGGATTCCCACCAGCTGTTGACTTTCTGAAGGGTCACTTTGCTTAACAGCTCTGTAGATGTGAAACAACCAATTTCTGGCAAGCCTGAACAGGCAATGGATTCAGGGCAAGGACTGACAGTGGGGACAGCAATTTTTATGCCATTATATAGGGGTTTTTTTGCCAGGTGGGTATCACTTTAACTCAGCATTGAGCAGAAAGGCCCCATGATTCCATTTATAAGGTAAAAGGAATATAATCCAAAGATGAGGAAAAGATAGTGTATTGTCCCCCATGCCTGTGGAACTGAGATCTGCATGCCAGAACTTAACAAGTGGACTTTGAAGAGCCAAATCAGGATTTTATGTGTTACAAAACAGCTTGCAAGTTACTTTGGCACATGTCATTTCAGGCTTTGCCAGCTGGCAGTATAATAGCTGATACAACAGACTCTTATTTAAAGGTGAAAAGGAAGTATTGATTGGTGTCAGAAAAGGACTTAGCCACTGGGCATCTGAATGCTCACAGTGCTCTATTACTGCTTACAGAAATAAATGGCAGAAGGGCTAATTTTTCAGTCTAGCCAATATGGTTTTTCTTATTCTTAATAATTATGAAATCATGATATGTACATATCGGGAGACCTCAAGTTCCAGAAAATTGATAAAAATCCCTATGCTTTCCCACACAGAACAGGTTTCTTTTCCTTTCTCTAGTTACAGTTTGCATGTTTCTAAACACATACCTGGAACATCTGGCTTAGAAGAGACATATTTAGCCCATGTGATAATTTCACAGTTCTGAGCAGAGAGGTTTGGATTTCTAGTCAAACCAGATGTTTGAAGCTGCTCACAAAATAGGTACAAAATCTGTTCAATCTCCCTTGCCGATATGCCTGATCTGTAACCCAAAGTTTCCAGGCTCTACTTTATATTTCACCTATATGTTGAGCTTTACATGAGGAGATGAGGGAGCAGAACAGAGTCATTCTGGATGAGCCCTTAGCTAAGAAGCATGGCGCTTCCTGAGCAATTGTACTCAAACATCCTACCTTGAAACCTTGATTATGCAGCTGCTCTGCTTCATAAAGAAATTTTGTGCGGAAGGAACGCTGAAAGAAAAATAAGAATCAGGCTATCAAAGCAGAACACCTTTGCTCCACAGACAAACCAGTGTTTGCAGTGAGGATCATTCAGAAAATACAGGAAATCTCTGCTGTTACCATAGGCTACATAGTGAAGCTCTGTGTTAGTCTTAGACATCTGCCTCTTCTTAAAAGTGAATGTCACAGAAAGCTATAAAGGGCATGAGCTTTATCGTAGTTGGCAAGTTATTGTAGATTAACAAGCTTCAAAAGCACTGTTTGCTCTGCAACTGAAGTCCACATCTCACCAATAAGCGGGGTCCCCCAGGGTCTTAACACAACACTCTGCCTTTCAGGACCTTATAGCCAGGGAGAATGGATTACGAGACAACAAAATGTCAAATTCAGCAATCGGAGAAGCAAGCATAATATTGCAGTCAGGGTAAATGATGTAATTTGAGCAAGTTTGCATCAATACATTTGAACAAGCTTGTTCAGGAAAGTTCATAATTCTGTATCCAATCTACTACCCATCAACCCCTGGGGCTTGAGGAAAGGAGGAAGAGGAGAGAAAAATGGGCAGAAGGGCAAGAACAGAGTTTATATCATGGGAAAGCCCAAATTTAATTCCAAAACGTTTAGTAGAAACTAACAAAAGTATAGGTGTCTCTCCTTTATAGTAATATCTAGAAACTTACTTTTTTTAAACAAATAACAGTTGAGAGCCTAAGGTGGCTAAAAATGAACTAGACTTTAAACTGGAAGTTCCAAGAGAAGCAGGCGGTCTAATAGGAATATGCAGATTAGTAAAAACCAAAAAAAAACCTTACTGCTTAGGTTAGCAGGACAGTCTGCCCCCAAGGAGTCAGGATTTCAGAAAACTATTTATTCTGCTAGTTAGATTTCTGGATTTGCTTTTCCTGGTACAGGTTTACACTGAAAAACCCTAACAAATGTAGCAAGGAATTTGTAAAGAAAAATGAGTCCAACTGCAGCTTCAAGGGTCACTTCTTGGGAAGTCAACTCTGCTCTCTACACTAAGGTGCAAATATAAATATCCAACTTGACATTGCTGACAGCTTCTCAACTTTGGAATCGCTCTGCCTCCTGGTCTGAGCTTTCACAACAGAATGATAAACTTCAATCAAACATTACTGAACACTTATAAAACAGGTTCTCCTAAGAGAGAGAGAGAGGGAGGGAGGGAGGGAGAGAGAGAGAGAGAGAGAGAGAGAGAGAGAGAGAGAGAGAGAGAGAGAGAGAGAGAGAGATTACAGCTGTCATCTGAGCTGTCCTAGATGTCAAGATTGATCGAAAGTATCTACAGTAGGAACCACTCACTACTAAAAAATGAGATGTATCAACTTGGCTTAGAACTGCAAGCTACTGGGGTTCTATTTTAGAATGAATGTTCTCATTTCCTTCAACGTGCTTTTCATACTGTGTATAATTATCCTATGAATAGAGGCTCCTCAGCTGATTTTGGATTTTATGGAGCTATGCCAGTTCAGTTAGTACTAAAAGCAGTAGAGGCTTTTCCTACTGCACTTGTTAAGAGAACGTTTGCTGTAAGTTGAATATGAAATCAAGCGGGTCTGAACAGAAATCAAAATATATTTATTTTTCCTACACTCAGAATAAATCTGCACAGATTGATTAACAAATCCATCTTTGTGCATTTCCAACTATATTTTGTCTTGAAATCATTTAGATTTTCTTTTCTCAAGGACTAAAGAGTCTAGTTAATGGAGAGATTCATGACTGTATCTCCTTCAGCCTCATGTTTGTTCTTTCTAAAACCAGCTGCTGAGGCTGCAGCTCGCATCAGAGGTCTGCTCACTGATGGGAAGGTGGCCTAACCTACCCCTTTCCTCCTGCACCACAGATTTAGTCCCCTTACAAGCCAGGGATGTTTTTTAAAATCTTATCTGGAACCCCTCCACCCCCATCATGATACTGATGTAAATTGGGGGCCAACAACGCCTTTTAAAAGCAGAATATTTAGGAGAAGATTCCTGATCTTTACTAATGAGAACTAAATAAAATAAAGGGTCCCTGGAAATGACGGATATAATGCCCGATTAACAAGCCTGGGCACTAAGATTAGAACACTGTCCTCAAATGACTGGCTACAACACAGTCGCGGAAGCTGCGCAAAATCCGGTACAAATTAAGCTTCATAACTTACTTCTGAGTAAGATATAAGATTGCAAGAACTATATCCTCAATATAGCAAAGAGGCAGAGTATATGATTTCTACCTCTAGTATTCTTTAAGGTTATGCACACCCTGCTGCGGCGAGCATTGAAGCATGCTGAGAGATTAGCATGTAACCAAGTTTGATTTCCTTGGAAGCTTATTGGTGTTTTGTAATATTTGATTGCTTACAAATATGCAGTGGATTACAAAGGCCACTGGTCCTCAAATCACATTTCTGTGAGGACAGCCAATGGAGCTTCCACATCGTTCCAGCCCTCGGTGTCTCTTCTCAGTCTGCCTCAGACTTTAGTCTTTTTTAAAATTCAGATGCATGAATTACAAAATCAGTTCAGAGCATTTCCCTGCATGGTATTGTACTCAGAAGCAACAAGCTCAATATATAGGCAATACATCACACCTTGTTTGCCTAACGAAAGATGTGACAGACCACAACTGTCCAGAAGTTCGACCATATAATTTTACTAGATAATCTCCAAAGTCCCTTCCACTGACACATATAGATGTGTCAAGTGATGAAGGAATAGATCTTAACTAGTCAAGGTTTAAAAATAAAACATTTCCTGCATGTTGTAAGCATGTTACATTTGGCATTACCGTACCACAGGGATAAGACAAATGCATGTCTTCAATAAACCTTACTAAATAGTCCACTTAGGAAAGGGAATAAAAATAACTAGTTAACTAGTATGTTTTTAAAAATGCCAGGTACCAAGCAAAGTCACTTTATTTGCATTGTATGTTTTCCCCCACCTTCCTTCCATCTAAACCAGGGTTCTCCAAAGTAGTCAATATGGTCTCCCAAGGATCGATGCGACTATCCAATGGGTTGATGTTGTTGTTGATATTATTACTGTTGTTGTTCATAGTACTATTAGTTAAAGTAGTATTTATTAAATTATTTTAATATAATAAATGTTTGGGTATTGATGAACAATCTGAAACTTCATAAAGGGGTCGATGAGCTTAAAGTTTGGAGACTCCTGATGTAAAAGATCATTGGAACCTTCTGTGAGAAATTAGTATAGCACTATTTTTGTAGAATAAAGTGCTATCCTTGTCCACTGAAATTTGGGAATGTCTTCCCAATTTATTTGAATTTAGTGCCCATGCTTACAGCAAATTAGGACAGAGCATTAATGTGTGTTTGCTATAAATGTGCACTTATAGAGCACATGCTCCAATGTACTCTCTCCCCTCCCGTGCATTATCATGTCACTCCATGCCTGACACAGGAAGGCAAAACCTGTCTCCATTTCTGCATCCAGAAACTCTTGTGCTCAATTTGCTCTTGTGTAAAGTATACAAGGGAGCCTCCCTGACCTGGCCAATACTCCTAATTATTTTGCTTTTTAAAAAAGGTAAAGGTTCCCCCCGCACATGTGTGCAGTCATGTCCGACTCTAGGGGCCGGTGCTCATCTCCGTTTGTTAGCCGAAGAGCCAGCGTTGTCTGAAGATGCTTCCACGGTCATGTGGCCAGCATGACGCACACGGAACGCTGTTACCTACCCACCGAAGTGGCACCTATTCATCTACTTGCATTTGCATGCTTTCAAATTGCTAGGTTGGCAAGAGCTGGAGCTAGTGCGGGAGCCCACTCCGCACGCAGGGCTAGGGATTCGAACCTCCGAACTTGCGATCTTCCGATCGACAAGCCTGGTGTCTTACCTGCTGAGCCACCACGCCCCTTACATTTTGCTTTTAGTTGTAATCAAAAAAGATTTGAGAGGAACCCAAATATTCCTCACTTTAAGAGAGACAAGTGGAAAGGATATTCCTGTAATGAAAGTGGTCACAGTAATGACTAATGGATACTGTGAAGCCAACCTACCCAACTCGCACCCATCATTCTTGTTTCAGTCATCCTCATTTGTTCCCTGTCAGCCACAGGAGTGTTATTGTTATTGTTATTGTTACTGTTGTTGTTGTTGTTGTTATTGTTATTGTTATTGTTATTGTTATTGTTACTGTTGTTGTTGTTGTTGTTGTTGTTATTGTTATTTAAATTTATAGCTACCCAACTCGAATGGACTCTGTTCAGTCTATTTGCAGGACATAGAACTTAAGCAATCAGAAATCTTGGGTTCAGTTTATATTCTTTATTATCTTAGCAGAATTCTGTCTGACAAGTTATTCAGTCTACCATTAGTTTTACTGACCTATCCATTTCTGTTCTAAAATATGCTTGAGTGTGTGTTCTTTTAAAAAAAATCAAATTTCATCTGCCTTAAGTTGGATTCACCTTTATTTTCCTGAGCATGAGCAGTTAAATGAAGAAAAACTACATACTAAAAAAGCGAGTTAATGATGTACTTGATTTCACATACTGACACTTATTACTACTTCCTATGACCTTATGATTTTTCTAGACAGACCTATCCTTTCAGCATGCAGAGTGGATGCAATACTCATTAATCATCACTAGGGGATTAGCCAAAAGGGCAAGCAATTTGACTGGGCATCCTCTATCAACAGGTCAAGCATAGCACCTTCATAATGACTGATATACCACTTTTATTTGGGCAGCAGCATCTGCTCTATGGAGCACACTGTAATACGTGGCAGAACTCAACAGCTGGAGCAACAGAGCTTACAGTGATAAGAATGGCTTCTAGCCCATTTGTAAAGTATTGAATGACCCCAAAGTGAACAGCAGGGACTCATATAATGAACTATTTTGCTTGAGAGAAATATCTAATTGTATCAAGGTTGGGTGACAGTATAATTCATTTAAAGGATGAATTAATTGCCAAGCAGATTTCCTGAGTTTATTCTCTCAGGGGCAGGAATGACTTTTAAACCAGTTTAATTTTATAAGGTAGTGCTCACAGGCATTTTTAGCGGTGACTGGCGAGTTGAATCCAGTTCTTTACCCACTACAGCTCCCTGTTTCTCAGAGGAATAAATAAATGGAGAGGATTTACTCATTGCACTAGAACTGTTACCTTATAGACATGCTTGAGAAGGTATTTGACCCCTTTTGTTTGCTTGTTTTCGCTCTTCTCTCAGGTCAGCTTCCTGTTGCTAAAAGTTGGGGGCCTAATTCTCATATCCTTTCTTGCTGTCTACAATAATCACTCAAGACTGGGAAGTCAGTATTATTTTTAATTATTTTCTTATTGACTTTATGCAGGGTATAAGCTTATTACGAGCACAGCAGGGGGATTGTAAAAGGCCATCAATTGTTTTTATGAGACCCCTAGCATTTTCCAATCTCAGATCCAGTGACTGATCATTTGGGAACAGACACAGAGGCCTTGAGGAGATTTATTAATGTATCACCCTTCTTCTGTATCTTCTGCAGCTTGTAATTACCCTGAGGCAGTGAAGAAGCATTGCAGGAAGAGAGAGATGGGCAGGCTTGTAAGGTCCGTGGGGGGTGAGGACTACTTTTATTTTCCAAAATTAATATTCTCAGGTTTCATTCAAATATGTATGTCAGAATAGTCTTAGATAAGATGACATGATCAGTGAGAATATGCAGGGGAGCTATTGCTCTTAATAACACAAACTTTTGGCATCTGTTGTGTATCGCCAGACTATTTAATATGCTAAAATTAATAGGATTTAGATTTGTCTGGATAGAAAAAGCTTCCATTTGAACAACCACAGCTACAAAAATGCAGAAGGAAACCTATGTAACTCTATTGTATGAAATAATTGAAACATTTGATAATAATATGTGAGCTGGAGCAAATACATGATTTTTCAGAGAGATTAAGCTCTCATTCTCATTCTCTCTCTCTCTCTCTCTCTCTCTCTCTCTCTCTCACACACACACACACACACACACACACACACACTTCTCCCGAGGTTAACTAGGACATTATAAGCATGTGCTCTATTCACTGAATTATGGGCCCTTTCTTTCAAGAAGCATTTAGAACATTCAAAGATGTTATCTGCTCCATATTTTTAAGCAGATTGCCCTAAGTCAGTTCCTGCACTATCCATAGATTGGTATATATTCTTTGAATTGTGTACTTCTCAAAATTTGATTAAAATAGTTCTTTGCTCAAAAATGTAACACAGTGAATATAAAAATGACAGGAATATTTCATGGCAAAGCATTTTTTAAAAATCGTTTTTTGCACAAGTTAAAAATATTGATGCGGCAACAGCAACGGCATGGACCAGAAATAGATCTCTCTCTCTCTCTTCTTACAACCAGACATGTCTTTGCTACACTATCAAAGCTGCAGCAGCTCACCTGGATTCCAAGCAGAATTCCCTTTTGTGGCAACTTAAATCCTGTAGAGAGCATTGCTTTCAGGAAGGCCGAATGAACATTTCCTCCAAAGCTAGCTACCTGGACATTAGAGAAAAACAGAAAAAGAGGGCCAAAAGAGAGAAAGGTTATAGTTTGATCAAGGGCCTTGAAACAAAAATGAGGGTAAATTTTTCTTCTTTTCTCCTCTTTGTAGCTCTTGAACCAACCAGGGAAATGGCAGATCAGCAGAGATGAATCTTATATTTTAATTAAGCAATAAGGAAGGAATAAGTAATATTTTACTCTCAAATAGCACACCATGGAGCAACATAAACAGATCCTGCTATGAATGATGTGGATGCCAAACACAGCTTCTGGTTCATAAGCATGAATACATTCCACAGAACATGGATACTACTTAATGCTTAAATAACAGCGAGGTTATAAATGTTTCTCTGGGTCCATAAATGAATGATATTGCCTGTGATGAGAATGCATGACTGCTTAGCTTAGCAAGAGTGTAGACCAGAGCTTTCCAAACTGTGTGTCGGGACACGTTAGTGTGTCGGCTGCAGTGTCTGAGTGTGTCGCGGCTGCTGCTACCTCCGAGCCCTGCCAGGATTCCGTGCAGGTCCTAGTGCCTGCCTTGTGCCCTGCTGCCTCCAAACCTGCTGTGATTCCCCGCAGGTCCTAGTGCCTGCCTTGTGCCCTGCTGCCTCCAAACCTGCTGTGATTCCCCGCAGGTCCTAGTGCCTGCCTTGTGCCCTGCTGCCTCCAAACCTGCTGTGATTCCCCGCAGGTCCTAGTGCCTGCCTTGTGCCCTGCTGCCTCCAAACCTGCTGTGATTCCGCGCAGGTCCTAGTGCCTGCCTAGTGCCCTGCTGCCTCCAAACCTGCTGTGATTCCGCGCAGGTCCTAGTGCCTGCCTAGTGCCCTGCTGCCTCCAAACCTGCTGTGATTCCCCGCAGGTCCTAGTGCCTGCCTTGTGCCCTGCTGCCTCCAAACCTGCTGTGATTCCCCACAGGTCCTAGTGCCTGCCTTGTGCCCTGCTGCCTCCAAACCTGCTGTGATTCCCCGCAGGTCCTAGTGCCTGCCTTGTGCCCTGCTGCCTCCAAACCTGCTGTGATTCCGCGCAGGTCCTAGTGCCTGCCTATTGCCTTGCTGCCTCCAATCCTGCTGTGATTCCCCGCAGGTCCTAGTGCCTGCCTTGTGCCCTGCTGCCTCCAAACCTGCTGTGATTCCGCACAGGTCCTAGTGCCTGTCTTGTGCCTTGCTGCCTCCAAACCTGCCCTGCCAGGATTCCGCGCAGGTCCTAGTGCCTGCCTTGTGCCTTGCTGCCTCCAAACCTGCTGTGATTCCGCACAGGTCCTAGTGCCTATCTTGTGCCTTGCTGCCTGCAAACCTGCTGTGATTCCGCACAGGTCCTAGTGCCTGCCTTGTGCCCTGCTGCCTCCAAACCTGCTGTGATTCCGCACAGGTCCTAGTGCCTGTCTTGTGCCTTGCTGCCTCCAAACCTGCCCTGCCAGGATTCTGCGCAGGTCCTAGTGCCTGCCTTGTGCCTTGCTACCTCCAAACCTGCTGTGATTCCGCACAGGTCCTAGTGCCTGCCTTGTGCCTTGCTGCCTCCAAACCTGCCCTGCCAGGATTCCACACAGGTCCTAGTGCCTGTCTTGTGCCTTGCTGCCTGCAAACCTGCCCTGCCAGGATTCCGCACAGGTCCTAGTGCCTGCCTTGTGCCCTGCTGCCTCCAAACCTGCTGTGATTCCGCACAGGTCCTAGTGCCTGTCTTGTGCCTTGCTGCCTCCAAACCTGCTGTGATTCCGCACATGTCCTAGTGCCTGTCTTGTGCCTTGCTTCCTCCAAACCTGCCCTGTCAGGATTCCGCACAGGTCCTAGTGCCTGTCTTGTGCCTTGCTGCCTGCAAACCTGCTGTGATTCCGCACAGGTCCTAGTGCCTGCCTTGTGCCCTGCTGCCTCCAAACCTGCTGTGATTCCGCACATGTCCTAGTGCCTGTCTTGTGCCTTGCTTCCTCCAAACCTGCCCTGCCAGGATTCCGTGCTGGTCCTAGTGCCTGCCTTGTGCCCTGCTGTAAGAGTGTGTCGCGAAATGATGCATGTCTAAAAAGTGTGTCACCAACATGAAAAGTTTGGAAAGCTCTGGTGTAGACATTTCTTGATTATTTGAGAAGCTACTTCAGCTCAACACAACACACAGAAAGGATAATTTGGAAATAGAGGAATGAGATTCATTTTGCATATAGCTTAACATGCTGGACTGATAGGATGAGTGGCTGGGAATTTAAACCATGATACGGGTCCCAGACAATCAAAGATGTAATATGGATAAGGAGTCAAAAAAAATTACAGGGTTTTTGCCCAATGTCAGCTTCTGTATTTTTTGATAAATTGCTTGATAAAATAGTCCAACTAATGATATTTAAGTTCCTTCCCAAGTTATAGGGTCTAGGATATGTGGGGTTATCCTTCAATTTATTTATTTTTTTATAATTATTTGATAGAATTTGAATTTTACTGCAGTTATTGTTTTGCAATCAATTGATGAAAAGAGAAAAACAAATCAATCCCTCAGTGATGAAAGCAGCAGCAGCACCTGCTAATTTATCTCTTTATGCGGGAGTGATTAGAGGCACGATTCACTTTTGAATGCCAAGCATGAATGCCTTAGACAGCACGTCATATTCTTCTAATAATGTGCAAGTGTTTCACAAATCATGGCCATGTCTCCAAGTCAGATATTCTATCAATAGCGTTTCAGAGGTTTTCTTTCCAAAATAATGAGAAGTCCTGAGCTGCCTTCATAGTTTCAGTGCCTTTGGAAGACAAACAAGTAGGGACACAGGTTCCCTTTGTAACAGGACATTGTTAAACCAAAGAAGAAGTACCAAGCTCTAGGTAATATTCTAAATAAAACAAAACAAGAGCTTCACTACTGGAACTGTTCTAGCTTGCAAAATTCTACATACATCAAATTACTCTTCTACTTCTCCCTTGAATATATCAGGTTCATGTATTGTACTAAACTATAAACCACGCCTTATAAACCATGATGGCTGAGTAGATATAATATGCTAAATCAAACCCAGAAAATTAAGCTTGAATATAATGGGCCCCAATGATTGTTTTTTTCTATGCATCTTTCAAAATAGAAATGATGCAACTTGTATGTTAAATACTGAGATGGGGAAAGGAAACATTATCTCAAAAGTTTAAGCTGCTGTTATTGGCACTTATAAGTGGTTGGAAGTTCCTATTTGAATCGAAGTTCATTCTATTTCTATAGCATATTCATATCCATGCGTTCAAAATGCATTTGTAGAATAAAGTGACTATTTTACCAGTGGAGAGTTATTACCTTCTATTCACTGGCAAGAAAGACCTTCACAATTTTCTTATTTTATGGCAATTGTGAATATGGATCTTTCTAACTCATAAAAGTTAATAATCTCTCCTTTACGACTAAGATATTCTTTCTCACTATCTAACACTTAGAAAACTAATCTTCATCCCCCTGGCTAAAATATTATTCCTTTTTTCTTTCTCCTTTTGCTTCTGATGAAATCAAGCCCCTTCAAAAAGTTAGGACAATCAGCTTTTCTCTCTCCATTAACTAGCCTCAAAGCAAAATTTGCTGCAGTTGTGACTCTTGAGTACAATTTCAGCAGCAGAGTGATAATGATAATAATAAAATCCTTGAAAGATATAGGACATGTTCTAGTATTAGCTATACAATATTATAATTTCATGTGGCTTTTATATGTGAAAAACAGACATTGTCATTCAATCAAGTTCACTATAATTATACTGCAATCCTATACACACTTTTGGAACTAATCTGTTATTGAATAGGACTGTGTTTATCACATATTTGAAGCACTTGGGCATAAATGTGTTTAGTATCATAACAGTCAATATAATGATCCCTTCATTTCAATTTACAGTATACTCTAATTTATTTATAACATTTCATCAGTCCTTATTGACTTTAAAACTAATTCCCATATAAATTTAATCACCATAGCCACTCAAGCCAGGACTAATCATAGCTATGTTGGCAACTATAGAAAATTCCTGAGGGAGAAATATAAACTGTGCCCATTTCTGAGACTATACGCATAATCAGACACATATGCGTATGTCAATATTTGTTTATTTATTTATTTATTTATTTATTTATTTTTATCCCGCCTTTATTATTTTTATAAATAACTCAAGGCGGCGAACATACCTAATACTCCTTCCTCTTCCTATTTTCCCCACAACAACAACCCTGTGAGGTGAGTTGGGCTGAGAGTGAGTGACTGGCCCAAGGTCACCCAGCTGGCTTTCATGCCTAAGGCGGGACTAGAACTCTCAGACTCCTGGTTTGCTATTGGCTCCTTCCTAGGGCTGAGAGAGAGTGACTGGCCCAAGGTCACCCAGCCGGCTTTCATGCCTAAGGCAGGACTAGAACTCTCAGACTCCTGGTTTCCTATTGGCTCCTTCCTAGGGCTGAGAGAGAGTGACTGGCCCAAGGTCACCCAGCCGGCTTTCATGCCTAAGGCAGGACTAGAACTCTCAGACTCCTGGTTTGCTATTGGCTCCTTCCTAGGGCTGAGAGAGAGTGACTGGCCCAAGGTCACCCAGCCGGCTTTCATGCCTAAGGCAGGACTAGAACTCTCAGACTCCTGGTTTCCTATTGGCTCCTTCCTAGGGCTGAGAGAGAGAGTGACTGGCCCAAGGTCACCCAGCCGGCTTTCATGCCTAAGGCAGGATGAGAACTCTCAGACTCCTGGTTTGCTATTGGCTCCTTCCTAGGGCTGAGAGAGAGAGTGACTGGCCCAAGGTCACCCAGCCGGCTTTCATGCCTAAGGCGGGACTAGAATTCACAGACTCCTGGCCCAGCACCTTAATCACTAGACCAAACTGGCTCTCTGATATGAGGCTCAAATCATTTTTCTCTTTGAAGAAAGTTTACTAAAATGTTAAGGGTAGAGTTACGCAAATGCTTCCTTCTGATTCAGTACATATCCTTGCAGATAAATCAGATGGACCACTATATGTTGATGCTGTGTAGCTATGGCACTGTTTTCAATGGGATCCCTATTTGGATACATGCACACACACATCTATCCAAAAACATGGACTGTTATGATTCTTAAGCACCATTACCAAGTTAACATGCACAAGTTTTTCAACATGTAGTCACGTTCATTCCCCCCATCCTCAATTTGGAGTACCTTTCACAAGAACTTGCATATTCAGTCCCTTACAGAAAATGAATTGGAGAGACTTAAAAGTATGGAAAATCTGGAATAGCTGGTCAAATAATATTTAATAAAAATATTCAGCTCAGATGCTGAACTTGTTTACCATATCCCTAGACAGATAAAATCCATGATCCACTTTTGGGTAGCATGACAAAACATCTACCTTGGCTGATTTTACACCATTTGCAGTCCTAGGCTATAGACAGGTACTAGTATTGCTATAAGAGTAGACTGCTCCTGGCTCAAGCAGATTTGGGGCTATAAAAGAAAAGGCTGAAACCAAGTAAAATCTGGAATCCTGCTGAAGTTATATGTTTTGGAATCTAGCAATGGGGAAAAATATACTGCAGCCATGTAGGATACATGGAGTTCTTTTTCCATTATGCACCATGATTTTAACAAAGCAGCCATAAATATGTCTCCCAGATTTTGTTACCCTGATGTCACTTCCACATACAAGATCACCAAATATTAGTCTTCTAAAACCTGATGTAGTCTCTGTGACTTTACATCAATGGGAATTTTGAAGGCTGTATATTCTATGATGTCAAGAAATATTTCATAAAATATTCTGTCTGTCATTCTACAATATTTACTGGAACCTGATACCCCTCTGTGTGCTGGGTTGGGGAGGAGAAGAGAGAAATGATGTCTATATTTTTGGAAGAACTACTGTAAAGAGATGGGACTCAAACACAAATGAAGGGGGACATCCAGTGGTCAAACAAGTTACATTCAGATAACAAGTTTGATTTTTTTTTTAATGTCAAAGGCTGTCTTCAAATGAAAAAATAAAAGTTCTAAATTGTTTTTTTCCTCTTTTCAAAGTGATTCACTACAAAAACACAGCAACTTAATGATAAAAACATCACTAATGTAAGTGTCATGTAAAGGTGACCTATTCTCCAAGAATCATTTCCTGGATATGCTGACCCAAGAGTCATGGTCAATAGAAATTATTGTCCTTTGTGAGAAAACATCATAAAAGTTGGTACCTCCCCAGTGGATGCCATTTCACATCGTAGAATAGGGTCAACATCTCTCAGACGGGGCCAGGAAAACATTGGGGCCTGGAAAATGAAAGAGAAATATGAATTCATTTGTGATATTAATTCTCCAGAAACATTTAGCAGCAAGATAGAAGTGGGCAACTATTTGGTGACCAGAACCTGATTTGACATTTTGGTGGAATGGGAAAGATGATAACAGGCAGGATAATAATGCAAGTGAAGCTGTATCACACATGCTGGTATGGCCAAAATGTTCTATTTCCTCGAGGTGGGGGTTGAGGGGGAGTTTTTTTTATTTCTTAAATTGTGATAATCCCTATTTTGGTGGTGCAACAAGAGAGGGCTCTAAGGGCAACCAAAAAAAAAACAGATTTAGGAGTCACATGCAGCCCTGGAGGCATAGGTTGCCTACCTTTGCAATAAAAGATTACAAGGTGTCTGCAAATTACATTTGTGGTATAAATAACCTTGATTTTTCTAGAACAGGGTTTCGTAATTGGTGTCCCACTAAGCTGGCTCTTCGGCTAACAAACGGAGCACAGGCCCCTAGAGTCGAACACGACTGTACAAATGTGCGGGGGGAACCTTTACCTTTTTAAGATGAATGTAATCCACCCAGCCTGCAGTATGGATTGATATGTGCTTGACCTCCGTCTCATTTTTATTATCCCAGGCAGAAAGCAAGCAAAGAGGAGCAATTCTTGCATATCTGGTTATTTCTTATTGTACTGATAGTTTGCAATCTGTTTTTAAAAGTATCCACGGTGGATATATTTATATATATTTATATTTATATTATTTTTCTCTTATTTATTTATTTATTTATTATTTTTATTTTTATTTATATATATTTCAAGGTGGGGAAAATAAGATATCATGAGTTCTATAACTATAGACTTGATGGAAATATCCAAAAATCTCTCCTACTGTAAGTTAAATAAAACACATTTAACTGAAGAGTGGTGTGGTATTTTTCCAAGGGCTTTCTAGAATTCAAATAAAATAACATTACAGGAGGAACACTCTTTGAATGACACAGTAACAGGCAGAGAGGAAAAGAGGAGCATGTAACAGCCAAGCTAATCCATCCCAGAAAAGCAATTGTGACAGGTCTCCCATTCTGTGGCCATGATAAGAGAAGTAGGGAAATCATGGACTTTTCAGCTTTTGATGTGCCTGCCTTCTGGCAAGATGTTCTGGGGGCAGCTGCTTTTCTCTAATGGGAAAGCAACTCCAAACTGGAAAGAAGATATGATTGGGGTGTTCATCAAAGCATTGCAGGAGAAGATAAAATTAATTCATAATAATGTATGTATGATTCAAAAGGTTTTATCGCTCCCACAGGACTTCTCCAGAACTTCTTAATTATTTCTGACATTTTAATAATTATTATTGCTATAGGCATTTACAAGCATTTTTGGATTCCTAAACAAGATTTTGTTTAGAATAGAAAGATTTCTGTGCAAATCACTATAGCAAATCACTATAGCAAATCACTGAGATATTACAATACCTATTTTACAGTGGGGAGTAATCAGGGAGAAATTGGCCTTTTTCTGGAGGCTGCGGTTAAGCTTGAAAAAACTAGGGCTAGTAATTTACTGAAAGGAGCCCATCAACTATTCTCAAAAACTTCCAAACCCTCCATGAACACTAAACAAGATAGTAGCCTGAAACCTGAACATTTAACTTTTGAGACCAGTTTGAACAGTGTGTGAGTTCCAAAGTAAACCACTGCTTTGACCCACATAGAAAACTATATACAGTGACCTACCAAATATTTCATGACATTGGGTTTTCAGTCATTAGCTCTCAGCTAAAATGCAAGGTGTCTTGAACGCATAGTATATTATGCATTATGCAGTGGGGCACTCATTATGCACACCTGCTTCATTTACGTAGATGCAATTTTAC
Organism: Charina bottae; assembly: GCA_023362775.1. NCBI lineage: Eukaryota > Metazoa > Chordata > Lepidosauria > Squamata > Charinaidae > Charina > Charina bottae. The sequence continues at coordinate 6,213,889 of JALMGJ010000020.1, forward strand.
TACAAAGAGTGAAGGCTAACCTGTTTACAGGGAAACTGAGTTATCCCTCTTCTAAATGTAATATACTATTAATTAAGCTTACCCTTTGTTCCAATGTACAAACTTTTTTAATAAGCATTTGATTTGGATGTCTGATTATAGCTTTTAATGTGGTACTTTAATACAGCTTGCTGGGGGAAAGGTAATTACGACTAGGGAAGGCAATGGCAAACCACCCCGCTCTATAGTCTGCCAGGAAAACATTGCAAAAGCGGCGTATCCCCAGGGTTCACATGACTTGGTGCTTGCACAGGGGAACCTTTCCTTTCCTTAATACTCAGCGCATTGCATTTTGATGGGGAGGGCTATTTTATCAATTTCTCTTGAGAACTGAACCTCCCCCCTTAACTGAATGGATAAAAAAAATTAACTTTATACAGTTACACTTATAAGCCATAACTGGCTGATTGTTCTACAACATCACTCCACGCATACCTTAATGCCCACATAATTTGATGGAATCATGGGGTTTGTCAGTGCAGGAAGGGTGGACTCAAGGATTTGTTCCCCAGTCATCACTTTAGTGGCCACATCAATGAAATCCAGGCCAAGGGACTTGGATACAAATGGGACAGACCGTGATGCTCGCAAGTTACACTCTATCACCTACAGGAGAGATAGGGGAAAAATCTTTAATGCTTTCCCATATATTGATTGTGAAGAAAGATTAATACCACCTTTATAGTCATAACTATTTATAAGCTTAAGAATTCTAGACATTATTAGAATATTAACCTTATCATTCTCTGTCCTCTTGCCTACACACAAAGTGAAATGACAGAATTTACCTGCATCCACAATAGATACATACAATAACACGAACAAAAACTTATCAAATTCTCAGCATTTTCTGAGATCACGTTCATTCAAGATGGTCACTAATGGTCTCCAAACTGTTAATCAATACTGAAAAACATTTTCCAGCTTGGGTGTTATTATTTCCCAAATCTATACAAATTACATCTTCCAACAAACATGGCAAGATTAGAAGATAAATAAATGAAGCATGTAGCAATAAAGATACAAAAGGGTGAAGGAAGGATTATCAAAGGACAATAATACAAATAATACAAAGATAAGACAGGAATAGAACTGAGTCATAAGGTGAACCACACTGAAAGCTTTGGCCTTGCCATGATCACTCTGAAGTTTCAGCTTGCTATGTTCAAGCAAGATCAGGTTTGTGAAAGCAGCTCTTTGCATATGATGGAAGGTATTGTACAGGCTTACCAATAATACATGTAATAGCATACTTTTGTTTTTGTTTTGTTTTTCCAGCTGATGGCATGATCTTATTGTAGTGGGGCAGAGAAGTGGAATTGAAGTGGGCCTTCAGCATACCCATAGTGAGAGTGGGTGTGACAGCAGCTAAATTGCTTTTCTGGACTTTAGGGGAAGATATCATGGCTGAGGGTGGTGGAACAAACCAAATGAATATTAACAACTGAGTGTATAGTCGAAGGCTTTCACGGCCGGAATCCGATGGTTGTTGTGGGTTTTAGGGGCTGTGTGGCCGTGTTCTGGCAGTTTTGGTTCCTAACGTTTCACCAGTAGCTGTGGCTGGCATCTTCAGAGGACAGGAGCACAGCTAGAAGATTCTTTCTGTGCCCTTGGGCATAGAGTACTGGTGAAACGTTAGGAACCAAAACTGCCAGAACACGGCCACACAGCCCCGAAAACCCACAACAACCATCATTAACAACTGACTTCAACCAACAAGCATATTTTTAAAAATACATATACTAGCTGTAGGTTGGGGAAAAGCTAAGAAGTATTTAGGTCAGGAACAGACAGAACCTGTTCTCATCCTGACAAAAAACTCTTCTAATGCCACCTGGAATGCTTATCTACCAATGCCTATAATAACTGGAGTAAGTGTAAGTTTCATTAAAATCATGGAGAAATGGAAATACTAAATTCCCCCTCTCCAGCTCTTGCAGTCCTGACATTGTTCCCTCTCCCATTCCTACAAGTAATATTATATTTAAGATAGAAGTAGGTAGGAATGAACAACCCTGTAAGCAAGAATACTTGGAAGACAAATACCCTCTTTACATTTTCTTCTATCCTATTTGTTTTTGAGCTATCCATAATAACCCAAGATAGCAAAATAGCAAGCTCTGTATATTGCAGAGTCAAACGTGTGCCATGCCAATAAGATGAGTCGCTTATAACATTCTTACAAATCTTATTTAGTACTGATCTGATTTAAGCCAAGTGCTGAGCTAACATGCTTCCTGACAGACAACAATTCTACAGAGCTTGCTTTCTTCTCAAATTACTGTATTATGTGGGCAAACAGAGCTGTTCTCCCAAAACTGTACCACAAAATGCCTTATGCAGTAGTGAATGACAAAGAGTATCAGTGGTACATACTGAACACCCATGTGGCATCAAACAAGGCAGGTTTATTATATGCCTTGCACTGGCTTGTGCTGTGCCGCAAAGAGCAGCAACAGCCTTGGTTGTTTTTTTCCAGGTGTGCATGAAGAAAAAGAAGGCTTCTTGGAAAATGTGCCATTTATTATTATGATCTACTATTTTCTAAAAGGGCTCACCAGCACATCATTTCCCCTGATGAGAAACTGGACATTGAATGGTCCAGAGATAGCAAAGGCATCAGCAATCTTTCTGGTTGCAATTTTCACCTATAAGAGTAAATGAAAACACATCATTACTAATTCAGCCCAAATAATAAAAATCAATTGAAGGTAAAATAAATAGAAACAAAACAAACAAAAAACAGCCTAATTTTACCCAAGTAGCCTGAGAAATAAGTGAGTGTAAATCCAAAGAAAGCCCTTATTAAACTTATTCTAGTTATAAGTCTATAATATTTATCTACATCATAAGGTAAAGGTAAAGGTTCCCCCCGCACATTTGTGCAGTCATGTCCGACTCTAGGGGCCAGTGCTCATCTCCGTTTGTTAGCAGAAGAGCCAGCGTTGTCCGAAGACACTTCCATGGTCATGTGGCTGGCATGACGCGCGTGGAATGCTGTTACCTACCCACCAAAGTGGTACCTATTAATCTACTTGCATTTGCATGCTTTCAAATTGCTAGGTTGGCAAGAGCTGGGGCTAGTGCGGGAGCTCACTCCGCACGCAGGGCTAGGGATTCGAACCTCCGAACTTGCAATCTTCCAATCAACAAGCCTCGCGTCTTACCCGCTGAGCCACCACGCCCCAAAATCATCATACCATACATCATACCATACTTCATAATATTTGATTTCTGGGTAATGCAGAACATAAAACAAATACAAAAATTGTATCAACAAAAAGAAAACATAAATAATTAAAAAAAACTAACATCTGTTCAATTATATTAATTCTACTATTTTTTTCTGATGCCTAAATGATGAGCACGCAAAAGAATGAGAGCTAACAGGAATATGCCAGGGGAGTTTGGTAGAAAACATAACAAAATTCCCTTCTAAGTCAAGAATTTGTATTAGCATTTGAGAGCCTGAGAAGAAACCAAAAAGAATTAAGAGCCATACTGTGTCCTAAGAACTAAAAATGAAGATGAACTGTCAGAAGACTACAATTATGATGTGCAGTGCTTATGCCATGTTCGTCTTCCTGCCTGGTAACAATCAGGCAGATTCTGTAGTTTAATAGTTTTCAGATGAATTTTTAGAACTTCATGCATTTTAGTCCCATGCTGCACTTCCATCTAGTATACTGTAGTTAACCAAATGCTGACCTTCTCTAAGGCTCCTTGGCTAATTGTTTGTACAGGAAACATCAAAGTAGCATCTCCAGAATGAACTCCTGCATCTTCGACGTGCTCAGAGATGGCATGGCAGATAACCTGTTCCAAAGAGCCAGGAAAATACAGTTATTATATAATACTCTGAAATCTTTGCTTTAGCCAGTTCTAAACATGCAGTCTATAATAGGTGAAGTTACTATCAACCAAAAATATACATGCATTATATGAATACACCTAGATGGTTTTCTAGAATTAACTAACCTGTGCCATGTTTAGCTATATACTTTCACTTATTTGCAACTACCATAAACCCCAAATATTTTATATTTCCAATTGTCTTCCAGTATAGACAATTATGAACAGAGATATACAGTATACACAACTGGGATTAAATGACACATATAGGACTGCATTGTAAACATAATTTTGTTCTATAATTCTATAATTTATTTATTTATTTATTTATTTATTTATTTATTTATTTATTTTCTATCCCGCCTTTATTATTTTTATAAATAACTCCAGGTGGCGAACACACCAAATACTCCTTCCTCCTCCTATTTTCCCCACAACAACAACCCTGTGAGGTCAGTTGGGCTGAGAGAGAGTGACTGGCCCAAGGTCACCCAGCTGGCTTTCATGCCTAAGGCAATTTGTCCCTGATTCAGTTTTTTTTAAAAAGTTGCGTTTAACTGGATTATTTTTCTAGATGTCTCCTGGCTTCAGAGACGTAATTTAGCTCAAGGGTTAAGGAACTGAGCAACTGATGAGGAAATTTACATCTCACTCACAGATTTCATGAATTTAGGAGTGTCATTCTGACTCAGTCCTTCCTCCTGCTCCAATATGATGATACTGACATTTTTACAGAGTCATTGTAAAGACAGAAAATATATGCAGAGCATTTCAAACACCAAGAATGGCTTGTTATCATTAATAGTAATATTTATTATTACTACTACCAATTATATCTGTTAGGTCCTTTTGCTTATGGATAATGTCAGAACAGCATAAGACGACTTCGAGGTTCCTAAGCACCACTAATGCACATTGATGGACTTACTATAAAATCCTGCTAAAGAAACAGCTCCAGAAGCACATTTCACTAGTAGGGATTAATGGGAGACACAGAGGGATCACACAACCTCTTTCTTTCGTCTATTTGTCTCTGCTTCACTTTTCCCTGACTGGAAAAGGTATTTCTTCCTTTCTTCTCTTTTCCTTCACCATCAGGACAGAAAGCTCAGAGAGACTTGTTTTTTTGTCATAGCATGTCACTTCCTTAATAGACCTGACATGAACATTTGGACCGTAAGCATTTGGCTGTAGATGCTCAGTGGGTTTAGTTCTATGTACTACACATGTATGCTCTGCGAAATATGATTTAGTGCATTAGCTAGAGGATTTCTACCAGGGCTCTTCCCTACACAGAAGAGAGTTATGGGACCAGTGAATGAGAGAACTGCCAAATTAACTGTGAGAAAAAGGAGAGTATTCAACATGGTGACCAGACAATTGAGAAATGGTTAGGTCATGAATTTGAGCTGTGGTTCTTCAAAATGCAATTTTTTTCTGGGAAATCTGTCTCATCCCGATCACATCTACCCGCCCCACCGATCATGCAGGGAGGGCATGCTTCGGATCCCATCACTAAAAGAATTCCATCTAGCGGGGTCCAGGAGGCGTGCCTTCTCTGCGATAGCACCCGCCCTGTGGAATATCTTGCCCCCTGAGGCGAGACGGGAACCCTCGCTCCTGGCCTTCAGGAAGTCGTTAAAGACCTGGTTCTGCCGCCTTGCCTGGAACGAAGGACATAATAGTTCCTCCTGGGGGTGGTTAGCGTAATAATATCCTCCTTTTAACAACATACCATCTTTTGGATTTTTATTTTTTATTTTTATGGTAGTTTTTAAATGTATAGTCTTTTAACTTTTATATTGTGATTGTAAACCGCCCAGAGTCTACCATGGTAGAGATGGGCGGGGATAAATCCAAATAATAAATAAATAAATCAGGAAGTCTGCAATGTCTTGTAAACTCTGCTATCAGCAGAAGCAGAAAAAATGCTGAACATCAATGCAGGAGGATTTCAAACAGGGTTATGTCATTTTTTCCCCATACCCAAAATTCAGGGAATGTGTATCAAATTGCTATGGTCAGTGGCAGTGATAAATATCTTGTACTGTGTGGGTTATCAGACTAATCTGCTAGAGCACCACTATACATTAAGACAGAGAAAGATGCCCAGGATCTAATGGCCTTTGTGAGGCTTTTAGGGAAAGGTTATTGTCACTGAACAGTACACCCTGCAGTATACTGTGGAAATATGAAAGGCGAATAAGCCAAGGTGACAGCTTTTCAATGCATTACAAACAATGTTAGCTAAACGCAATGTTCCCTGCTCTTAACTGAAAACAATGGAAGTAATTCTAAAGAGCAAGCAATATGATCTTTAAAGAAGCTCATGCTGGAAAAAACAGCTTACTGATAAAATATTTCTCAAGGCTAGGTGGCTGTATAAAATCTGTGTTCAGTCTGCCTTTGTTTAGCTCAGCTGTGAAGAACTTCTATCTAGAGCTTAAAATGGAACATTGGTCAAGTCTCTCCACAATTGTTCTATAAATCCTGAGAAGAAAAAGCAAAGCAGAGAAGTGTCTACCTTTCCATTCTTTGCAACTGCATCCATTTCTACCTCTCGAGCTCCTTCAATGAATTTGGTTAGGACAACAGGGTGTTCCTGTTATAATAAAGAGTGAATGTATTTAGCATTCAAGTTAGTAACTACTTTTAGAAATATTGGATAGAATGAAGAGGTAAAGTAAAAAGAAAAAAATGTAATAAATTGCTCTCACAAAGCCTTCGTGGCTCTGGAGAGTTTAAAATGGAAATAGCTGTAACAACACTGAAATCAATTACACACATCTCACTAATTTTAAAGGAATGCAGACCTGAGTGTACACTGTGGTCGTCAAAGTCTGCATTAAATCACTTCATGTGTGGAAAGTCAATCACTCCCCACCCTCAACCCCTCATCATGGGTACAATTGGCAACTGTAGCCTTCAATTTTATATTCCTACAGAGACTTCTTTTCCCACCATCACACTGTTCTTGATCCATGACACATTGGAAAGAAGGAAGAAAAACAGATAAATTCCACCCAGCCTCCCATAATTCCTATACACAATCTGCTGTAGAGGTGGTAGGAAGGGAGAGAGTCATTTTATGCATCACTTGCTTGCAAGGTACTTCCCACCCCAAATTTCTTTGGTCTGGGGTTTAACAGGTCTTGTTTACAGAGTGTCACTGATGTGTTAGCAATCTGCATTCTTCCAGACTTTGTCTGGCCCACTGTAATGTGAAATTCATGACAGTTCCCAATATATTGGACCCTTTTTTAAAACCACTGTATAATGATAAAATAGAGCACAATAAGAACAAGTGATAAAAGAAGTATTTCATCAGTGCATACAATGGGTTTGTGTACAATGGTATGCTTGAAGGGGGGGGAAACACAAAACAACAGAAGCAAAACCATTGTAAAATCTACTCAATTCTGGAATTTATTTTTAGAAACTTTCTAAAATCAGAAAGAATATACAGAACATGAGGTAGAACAGAAATGAAATGAAGGACTGGACAATGTATCCTTTAAGACTCTAGGAAAGAGAAATCATATTTTTAATATTTCTCCTAATGTGAAAAAAAATTGCAAGATAAAATATGGTCAGTAGGGAGAGAGATTCTAAAGAGCCTAATATATGTCTATGTGTGTGTAAATTACATGTTTTAATGAAGTTCACCCCACTTCACAAGTAGTGGAGACTATTCAAGCTTTAATTGTCCCTTCTTGCACTTCATGTGCATGTTCAATCAATCAATCTTTTATTCTATTACAGTCCAAGGCCAGCACAAAAATAAGTTAAAACAATCTCATATTCAGGTTAGTATCAAGTAGGAGGATATCCTCTGATCCATGCCTTGGTCATCTCTTGCCTAGATTTCTGCATTTTTTCCCCTTTTTGTCTTGTCACATCTCTATGATCATTTGATAATCTTCCTTAAACTTTTACATTCCATTTTTTTTATTTGCCAATGCTTCAATAGCCTTGTCCTCTCTTTCATTGTACATCCTTATCCAATGTCCTTGTCCTTCTATCATTGCTTTCTCACTTCTGAAGGAGCCTGGTTTCTTTTTCCTGCTAAACCCCATGCTTAGAACTGTGGGCCTACGGGGTACAACCTATTACGTCCATATTCTTCCCTAGAATCCACAGCTCCTGAACAGACTTTGGCACCATTTTTCAGCTTTCCTATCTTTGCTATAACTTGGCCTATCACTAAATGTAAAAACCTATAATTGAAACCCTGGCCAACCTTAGCCAAATGGTGAAAGCAGTTATCTTTCCTCCCCTCCTTGTTCTTTCCCCTTTGTGGAAATTTAAATCATAAGCTGCTCAGGACAGGGATTTATTATTCTTTAGTTACATAAACACCACCAATGGTGTTGGAGTTATAGTAAAGGTAAAGGTTCCTCCCACACATTTGTCCAGTCGTGTCCAACTCTAGGGGCCGGTGCTCATCTCCGTTTCTTAGCCGAAGAGCCAGCATTGTCCGAAGATGCTTCCACGGTCATGTGGCCGGCATGACGCGCACGGAACGCTTTTACCTACCCACCGAAGTGGTACCTATTCATCTACTTGCATTTGCATGCTTTCAAATTGCTAGGTTGGAAAGAGCTGGGGCGAGTGCAGGAGCTACCTCCGTCACGTGGGGCTAGGGTCTCGAACCTCCGAACTTGTGATCTTCCAATCGACAAGCCTGGCGTCTTACCCGCTGAGCCACCACACCCCTTTGTTGGTGTTATACAGGGATATAATGCAAAAAGCCCTTGTCTTCAATGAGCAGGATAAGAAATCAGGGCAATAGAAAAGAAGTTAGCTGTCTGAACTGGCAGGAAAGAAGCCTGGGTGGAGAAGCTGGAAGGATAAAAGGTACACCATGCCAGGGTACCAGGAAACTGACAGGGTATAACTCTTTCCTCACCACTGTTTGGCATGAGAACAGGTAAGATGCTGATGAGGAGATGTGACAAGGCAGGGAAAGGAGAGGTGAGAGAAGTAATGAGGAGTGAATGAGAAAAACAGCATAGGAAATAAGGTAAAGGTAAAGGTACCCCCCGCACATTTGTGCAGTCGTGTCCGACTCTAGGGGCCGGTGCTCATCTCCGTTTGTTAGCCAAAGAGCCAGCGTTGTCCGAAGACGCTTCCACGGTCATGTGGCCGCATGACACGCGTGGAACGCTGTTACCTACCCACCGAAGTGGTACCTATTAATCTACTTGCATTTGCATGCTTTCGAATTGCTAGGTTGGCAAGAGCTGGGGCTGGAGCTAGTGCGGGAGCTCACTCCGCACGCAGGGCTAGGGATTCGAACCTCCGAACTTGCAATCTTCCGATCAACAAGCCTGGCGTCTTACCCACTGAGCCACCACGCCCCCAGCATAGGAAATATGGAGGAGAATACAGGAAAAAGGGGCTTTTATTCCCTCTTCCCAGTGATACAGTGGTAGGGGGGCTTACTCTGGACTTCAATAGTAAACTTTTCCTTAAGTCTGGTTCACCTCCTGGTGAACTGTATGGACTTGTCCACAGCAATATGGAATTTACCACTGATTTGCCATTGCCTCAGGGTTTGTTTTTTTTTAATTTTTCAGGCTAGTCTACCTCCCTGAGATTTCCTGGTGGTCTCCTATCAAAGTAATAACCCTGCTTAGCCTTTTGAAAACAGTCGAGATTGGCTAGGTGCTACCACCTGCTTTGACTCAATTATGTTGGAAAGGGGATATTTAGATTTAAGTTATTGACTTCAAAATGTAGTAAGCTGAGCCTGCGGCATCTGGAGTTTCTCCTACTCATTCTACTACATAAGATCCAGGGCTTCTGCCCAGATCTTGTCCTGACAACCCCAATACCTCTCTCCATTATGGATGCCCTACCATGGCTATACATTTTCATGGGCTATCATTCAGAATTACATAATTCCTAGTTAAATGGTTTTTCAGAACTACCTACTAACAGCCTTTACTTGGAATAACTCCAGAATTTTCTTGTTTGCCACTTTTCTCTGTATTTGAAATCTTGGCTGCATCAGTCAAGGGACCGTGATGGTGGGAAAGCACTGATGGCAATCTCATGGTCCAGGTAACCAGGCAGGCACAGAAGGAGCTCTCAATAAATCTTAACTGTATTTCTGATTCTCAACACACATTCAGTGTGTGACACTAAGCCAATCACATAGAGCACCACATTTTCTGAAAAGGAGAGTGCTCCCAGCTGGAACCAGATGTCCAAAAGTGATTGGTATGTTTGATGCTAAGCTCTTGAAAATCTAGTCTAAGTGGCTTGATAGAAGCTGCTGGCTGGCTCATTTTTGAAAGCTGAAGTCCTGACAAAAGGTCAGTCTTGAAAAGAATGCGTCACCTAGTCTTTAATCTGATCCTCACTTTCTGTAAATAGAAAAATAAAATACAAATATGTCCCTGATGAGGGGAATGTTTTAATCCTCTGCCCAGTAGTGGCCCTAAGAACAGTTCTTTATGGTCTGCCTTAGTATGTCTGTCTGTCTGTCTGTATGTATGTATGTATGTATGTACTTAAACAATTTATATAGTCACTTATCCCATCAAGACGATACAGTTGATATACATCAACTGGGCACTGTACAAATTAAAAACCAAAAAACCCAATAACATAGTTCATAAAATCCATATTCCAAAACCATGCTCTAAAGTAGTGTTTCTTTAAAAAAATTCTCTCAGGACCCCCTCCCACTTTTAAAAATTATGGAGGACCCCAAAAGAGCTTTTTTAATGGGTTATATTTATCAATATTTACTGTATTAAAAATTAAAATTGATATATTCGCTTCTCACAATTGTTTGATGGGATTTTAATATTGTATTATTTTTCAACATACCCTGGCAAACAATTTTGATTTTACGGACCCCTGAGAGGGTCTTGGGGGACCCCCAGGGGTCCTAGGACCATAGTTTAAGAAACAGGATCCCTCTAAAGCAGAGCTTTCCAAACTTTTCATGTCGGTGACACACTTTTTAGACATGCATCATTTCGCGACACACTCTTACAGCAGGGCACTAGGACCTGCACGGAATCACAACAGGTTTGGAGGCAGCAAGGCACAAGGCAGGCACTAGGACCTGCGCGGAATCCTGGCAGGGCAGGTTTGGAGGCAGCCAGGCACAAGGCAGGCACTAGGACCTGCGCGGAATCCTGGCAGGGCAAGTTTGGAGGCAGCAAGGCACAAGGCAGGCACGAGGACCTGCGCGGAATCCTGGCAGGGCAGGTTTGGAGGCAGCAAGGCACAAGGCAGGCACTAGGACCTGCGCGGAATCCTGGCAGGGCAGGTTTGGAGGCAGCCAGGCAAAAGGCAGGCACTAGGGACCTAACAGAAGCAGAAGAGATTAAGAAGAGGTGGCAAGAATACACAGAAGAACTATACAAGAAAGATCTTAATATCCCTGATAAATACGATGGTGTGGTCACTGACCTTGAGCCAGACATCCTAGAGAGTGAAGTCAAGTGGGCCTTAGGAAGCATTACTAACAACAAAGCTAGCGGAGAAGACAGTATCCCAGCTGAGCTATTTAAAATCCTAAAAGATGATGCTGTTAAAGTGCTGCACTCAATATGCCAACAAATTTGGAAAACTCAACAGTGGCCACAGGATTGGAAAAGGTCAGTTTACGTTCCAATTCCAAAGAAAGGCAATGCCAAAGAATGTTCAAACTACCGTACAATTGCACTCATTTCACATGCCAGCAAGGTTATGCTCAAAATCCTACAAGCTAGGCTTCAGCAGCATGTGAACCGAGAACTACCAGAAGTGCAAGCTGGGTTTCGAAGAGGCAGAGGAACTAGAGATCAGATTGCCAACATTCGCTGGATCATGGAAAAAGCAAGAGAGTTCCAGAAAAACATCTACTTCTGCTTCATTGACTACGCTAAAGCCTTTGATTGTGTGGATCACAACAAACTGTGGCAAATTCTTAAAGAGATGGGAGTACCAGACCACCTTACCTGTCTCCTGAGAAACCTGTATGTGGGTCAAGAAGCAACAGTTAGAACCGGACATGGAACAACCGACTGGTTCAAAATTGGGAAAGGAGTACGACAAGGCTGTATATTATCACCCTGCTTATTTAACTTATATGCAGAGTACATCATGAGAAATGCCGGGCTGGATGAATCACAAGCCGGAGTTAAGATTGCCGGGAAAAATATCAACAACCTCAGATATGCAGACGATACCACCCTAATGGCAGAAAGTGAAGAGGAACTAAAGAGCCTCTTGATGAGGGTGAAAGAGGAGAGTGCAAAAGCTGGCTTGAAACTCAACATTAAAAAAACCCAGATCATGGCATCTGGTCCCATCACTTCCTGGCAAATAGAAGGGGAAGAAATGGAAGCAGTGACAGATTTTATTTTCTTGGGCTCCAAGATCACCGCAGACGGTGACTGCAGCCATGAAATTAAAAGACGCTTGCTCCTTGGAAGGAAAGCTATGGCAAACCTAGACAGCATATTAAAAAGCAGAGACATCACCTTGCCGACAAAGGTCCGTATAGTTAAAGCTATGGTTTTTCCAGTAGCAATGTATGGCTGTGAGAGTTGGACCATAAGGAAGGCTGAGCGCCGAAGAATTGATGCTTTCGAGCTGTGGTGCTGGAGAAGACTCTTGAGAGTCCCTTGGACTGCAAGGAGGTCAAACCAGTCAATCCTAAAGGAAATCAACCCTGACTGCTCATTGGAAGGACAGATGCTGAAGCTGAAGCTCAAATACTTTGGCCACCTAATGAGAAGAGAGGACTCACTGGAAAAGACCCTGATGCTGGGAAAGACTGAGGGCAAAAGGAGAAGGGGCCGGCAGAGGATGAGATGGTTAGATAGCATCACCGATGTAATGAACAGGAATTTGAGTAAACTCCGAGAGACAGTGGAGGACAGGAAGGCCTGGCGTGCTATGGTCCATGAGGTCACGAAGAGTCGGACACGACTGAACGACTGAACAACAACAACAGGACCTGCGTGGAATCCTGGAAGGCAGGTTTGGAGGCAGCCAGGCACAAGACAGGCACTAGGACCTGCGCGGAATCCTGGCAGGGCAGGTTTGGAGGCAGCAAGGCACAAGGCAGGCACTAGGACCTGCGCGGAATCCTGGCAGGGCAGGTTTGGAGGCAGCAAGGCACAAGGCAGGCACTAGGACCTGCGCGGAATCCTGGCAGGGCAGGTTTGGAGGCAGCCAGGCACAAGGCAGGCACTAGGACAGAGCTTTCCAAACTGTGTGTCGCGACACAAAAGTGTGTCGCCACACACAGCGTGGTGTGTCGCCACACCACCCGGAAGCGGCGGCGCGTGCATGCACGGCGCCCGCCATGCACGCGCGCGCCGCCGCACGCCCCCCACGCCACTGCCGTGCGTGCCGCCGCACGCCCCCCTGCGCCGCTGCTGTGGGCACGCGCGCCGCCGCACCCCCTCCACCGTCGCATGCTCATGCGCCGCCGCACGCCCCCCCGCGCCATCGCCATGCGCGCGCGCGCCGCTGCCACTGGTGTGTCGCCAGCGGCAGCACTTTGGAAAGCCCTGCACTAGGACCTGCGTGGAATCCTGGAAGGCAGGTTTGGAGGCAGCCAGGCACAAGGCAGGCACTAGGACCTGCACGGAATCCTGGCAGGGCTCAGAGGCAGCAGCAGCCGCGACACACCCAGACACTGCAGCCGACACACTAACGTGTCCCGACACACAGTTTGGAAAGCTCTGCTCTAAAGCATCCCTGGGGTTGAAAAGCCATTCATCTTCCAATCACTAAGACAATGCAATCAGAAAATGGGGCTTGCTTAACCTCCCCGCCCAAATGCTTGTGGGAGGATCCAGATCTTTAACACCTTGCAAAAGGCCCACAGGATCCAGCCCATCCGAAGGTGCTCCACAAGACAGGTGCAGTGACAGAGAAGTGGCTTACTTAAAAATGAAACAGTTATCTGCTTAGAGATATATTTAAAATGGGGCAAAACATTTCTCAGTGCCAAGTCTGAGAGACAGATTTTGTTGAGTAGCAGTCACTTGTTTTCTACCCCTGAAGTGAGTATTTCCAACACTATGCGCTAAGGGGCCTCTGCTCCTGATGTCCACTGATGCCTTTGCCAATTCTGGGAGAAAAGTGGCTCCTTTCTTCCCATGTGCCTGCTGAGAAGAGGTATCAAGATATGAAAAAAACATGTCTAGCCCTCCGCAAACTTCTCCCCACTTCTCTCTCTAAAGAGATTTAAAGCAGCCATAACTTTCCAAACCAGCACCAGCCTATAGAATCTACTGCCTGGGTGAATGTAGGTTAGTCCGTTCATCTGAATTAGAACTTTCTGCTAGCCCTGAAGCAAGATACTTTTGTACTGTAATGCTCTCTGTTTCTAAATTAAAACATTGCCTCCCTGTCCTACAGCTGGGTCCCATTTGTTCCATTGCATAAAGAATTAGCTGTAGATATTGAACAGGATGGAGGGGAGGGAGATGATGTCTACATTTGGCAATGAGGGACTGCTCTTTCCAGCTATTCCCCACTACAGGATTTCCCAGAGGGTTTACTAACACTGTGGTATAATCCAGCCTGATTTGGCTTTCTCCGCTCAGATCAAAAGAGGCATGTCCAAGTAATTAGAGATTGGTTACGCTGGTAAGTATCCTCAGACATCTTAATCATGTTAGGGGATTACCTACCTATCCTACAGCTTCATCATATATAAAACATCAACGTCAGTGACAATTACAGAAGCAGCTCAGCAGAAACACAGCATTGTTCAATGTTGTATAAAAGAAATGCAAGCTAAGTTGTTCCTGAACTTCTAAACTCTTCTGTGAGGCATGGCTATGGAACAGGGAAATGATTGCGGGCTGAGATATGATAACCTCCTCAGAATTTATCATCAACACGCTAGTAGGAATATAAATAAAAGTTTAGAAATCAAGTCTGTTTCCTGTGAATTAGCTAGATATAAGGGCAGTAGTCACTATAAACATAGGTAAGATAGAACAATACAGATCAATAAGTTAAATGTATTCAAGTTACTTCACATCCTGAAACAATCAGTACTCAAATGGATGAAAAAATGAGGACAGATTAATTGAAAATATAACAGTTTACTTGGAGCAGTGGGAAGGGAAGAAAAGCTTGGTGTAATACCTGTGAAACTCGGGTTGCCTCTGCTAAGAACTTCTTCATTTCTTTCTCTGTATGTACTACATTCATTGCCGAACCACTAACAGGAAAGATAAAAGAAAACAGTTTTAGATTTAAAAAGTTATTGTATCTGAAGAGCTGAAAGGACTGTTCTCCAAAGGAAAGCAGCACTACTGCTTATTTACTGCACCACTAACAGGAGAATGGACTTAAGAAGACTCCAAAGAGGCAAAAAAGAGTTCTGGATTAACGACCAGGAGCTGGGAATCATTCTACTGTATAGTAGATGTTCTAGAAAGGTGTTCCTCAACCTTGCTGGGGAATTCTGGGAGTTGAAATCCACACATCTTAAAGTCTGTGGCTTGAATCATGTCAACTGGATTTCTGGATTTCAGAAATCCAGTTGACATGATTCAAGCCACAGACTGTTCCACCTGGATGACTGAGAACCTTCATAGACATACACACATCTTAAAGTTGCCAAGGTTGAGAAACACCGTTCTAGAACTTCTGTGTTCAGTCTTTTCAAACTGTACTTGGTGTTTGCTGGAAATGCTTCTTTGTAAAATGCGGTCTAACCTAAGGGCACCGAGTCTTCACAACTGGTTTACATATGACCTGGCCAATGCAATTTAAAAATAATTGCGCTATTAAAATACAGTTGCTATTAAAGCAAATTATCGTAGCTTTGCTAAAACATTTTTGCATTTGACATCTTGTCAGCTGGAATACATGTGAGATGGTTCTGGAAAACTATGGAATATAGATAAACAGAAACAGACAGATAACTCACAAGCAAATGTGCATTTTGTATAGTTGTTTTGCCATTTTTAAAAGAAAATAAATACTGAACTTTGCTTCGTAAGAAAAAATATTTATCCCTCAAAAAGTACGAGAAAAGTTACCCTGGGTTCAGATGAATTTCCCCCTTTTAAAATTTGTCAAGGGGACAAATCTGAAACTTCCTATACATGAACAGGGGATAAAGCACTGTTTCAGAGTTATGTTCCATCTGTCACTATCCAGATAAAGCACATTATCTTTATTTCCTATACCAATTGTCTTGGAATGCCTTTGAATTTCCCAAACCAATAAATCTGGTTCGGTGCCCTGGAAGGAAAAATCTAGCACAAGAGCTAAAACTTGTAGGTTTTTAGGAAGAAAATTAATTGCTCTAAATATTTAAATATAGATGGCTATCTCCTCCGAAATCATTATTAGTGATGTTTAGGATTTATGTGGCACTTTTGAGAACTCAAAGCACTAAGCAGATAGTGTTTCAGCAATACTTCAATCTTATTAAGGAAGGCTGAAATAGTTACAGTATTGTTATATATACCTAATATATTTACAACTAGTCTGGGAGGCAGCAAATACTGGATACAGTAGGAAGGATACAATAATTGTGAGGTTGTGGGAGGAGAGCCGTGTTGGTCTATGGTGGCAAAAAATCAGAAGGAATCTGGTAGCATCTCTTCTAACAAACAAATTTTATTAAAAGGCATAAACTTTCATGCATTTGAGGCATCTGATGAAGTGAGCTGCAGCTCACAAACACTTATGTCTTTTAATAAAATTTGTTAGTAAGAAAAGGTGTTGCCAGCTTCCTTCTGAATCATTGTGAAAAAAAATACAAGGAAAAATCTCACTGGAGTCAGCTGTGCAGACAAAGCACATTTACAGTAATTCTCACTGCTGACCACTGACTTCAAGACAACTAATCCAACTGTCTAATTTACACTTTTTCTGCTAAGAAAGACTGGTATTAAAAAGACATTTGGCACTGCAGATATGTTTTGTTTACTCAGCTATTACTTTGCAACATGTGCATAATTTTGACCCCTGTAGTAAATAATTTCTTGTAGCATGCTTATAAGAATATAGAAAGTTGTTATTATTATTTTAAGTCCAGCTGGAAATCATAGTTTCAACTTCATTAGCTTAAAGGTATGTGTTGAATACCTTTGTGAAGATAAGAATTTCTTTTCAAAACAATTTTGAATAATCCATAGATTAATCCTTTCCATGCTTTGGAATCTTTGGACTGCTTTATAAATCCAGTTTAAAAGCGGATTTGATTAATTGATTTAAATGTAATTCATAATTAATTGCATCATGAAGGCCTTATGCACATATCCTTATATAGCCACACTATAGCAGAAAGGCCTTTTCCTGCTTAAACATTCTTCCTGCTTCAGTCAGGGTCAGGATTGCATCCTTCAGACTGATAGTTCGCCTTTCTTTTATTATTGGAAAGCGTCAACTCAGTTTCCATTTGCACTTGCAAACTGTGCTCAGCTAACTCTATTTCTCTTCCTATCCTCTCATCTGTGAATAAGCCCTTCGCTGCATTAAGCTTGGGAGAGGGAGTATTTAGAACATCCCTGCATATTGATTCAACTTATTGCCACTTCTCTTTGTTTTGTTTTTGTCAACTATGTCTTGGAAGAAAAGCAGCTGCCACAGCATGTATTTGACAGAAAATAGTTATACGGGGGTGGGGGGGAGGAGCATTTTCACCCAGAAGTGCCTAATGAAAACATTGTCAACATGATGCAGATACACCTGTCTCTAAGAGATACCAAGGAATGAAATTGGCAAGATGAAGGTTGAGAATGTGAACATTCTTAGGGCCATTTCAAAGGTACCATCATTCACAGGGGTTTTTCCTCCCCTCCTCACATTTTTATGAGTTAATAACATGCTATGATAAATTACCAGAACGCTGAAGAATGCTGACATTTAGAGGTAATTCTTCAGGATTCAGGTTCTTCCAAGTGCCAGGAAGTCTGTTTTTGACATTTATGAGCCTAGTTTTGAACATGCCTGATCACTCAGGAGTCTTTTGTGGTCCTAGCCATGCATTCCCACTGTTAAAGATGGGAACAAGGAGGAGCAAGGACAGTCAAACTCATACTGGTGACAAGTATTCAGAAGAAATGCTTCAGACTTCGAACAGTTCCTTTCTGCTACTCTTTAGAGAAGCCTCCATTTTTTAGGCTTCTGTGAGTTCCTAAGAGAGAGATACCACAGTGTGAAGAGCCCCTTTAGCATTGATTAGACGACTCCTTAATCCAGTGCTTTCCGAAGTGCTACCATTGGCGACACACCAACGGCGGCAGCGGTGGCGGCGCGGGGGGGCGTGCGCATGCATGGCAGCGGTGCGGGCGTGCAGCATGGTGGAGGTGTGGGGGGGTGCGGCGGCAGTGGCACCGGCCTCACTAAAACACGGAAGCGCTGATGGCGCGGCGCTGCCGCCAGTGCCATGCACACTGCCGCCGCCACGCATGCCCCCGCGCCACCACCGTGCCACCCCCGTGCCACCGCTTCGCGACACACTAAACTGTGTGTTGCAACACACTAAAGTGTTGTGACACACAGTTTGGAAAGCTATGCCTTAATCTTTCTTTTTCAGGCTTAGATTTTTATTTAGGAAACATCTTAGACTGGAAAATTATGGAAACCAAGGTTGGTTTTTTAAAAAAACCAAACAAATTGGAATGACATTTTAGATTTCCTAAAAGCATCTGATTGCATTTATATTAACCAGAATATGTCAGACTGCTGTGACATATTTTTCTGATTTTTTTTAGAATGTCAAAACGACCATGTGATCAGCACCTTGCCATTTTTTTATGTTCATCGCAACAAATATAAAGGGAGGGGCTTTGATCATATTGTTGTGGCCACCACTGTGACATTTTTTTGCTGATCACATGGTCGTGGCTGCCATTTTGACATTTTTGACCCCCCTACTGACCCCCCTGCCTCATGAGAAGATAAAGTCTGCCCAGTTTCAGAAAAAGAGGTACAGGAGTTTTGGAGTCTTCTTTAAATTCTGGTTTCTCCGTGAGTGTGTGGTATGGCTTAAATACTGTCTATAAATGTGTGGCTTTTGGAAATAACACTGCCAGTTTCAGACCACAAGGACGGGAGGTAGGTTCTTAAAAAAAGTCTTTAAAAATTGGGAGATGAAGAGGATTGGTTAGACAACAATGTCAATGAAATCTGCAGCTTCCATGAAGGCATCCTTTGTCTTTTTCTCTCCTTTTCACAACCATACAAAAAGGATATGTTAATTTTGGACATAATTAAATTGCATTTGGTTCCAAGACCTCTGTTTATACATTTTTTTGCTTTGGGTATATTTCCTAAAACATAGCACCACAGATGATCCCTTGTAGGAAATAGTTTGATTTGGAAATGATGTATAAAACCTACTAGTGCTTTGCATTGCCATTTCAAATGAACCAATGCACTGCAATTGCCATTTAGTGTGCTTCTTTATATCATATCACTGTAGGCAAATGATGCCTCCAAAACAGTAATTGGAAAGCCCTTGAAGAATCATTCCATATGATTAGAAAGTAGACTTGTTAGTCACTTGAATCTACTTTTAAAAAAACCAAACAAATTGGAATGACATTTTAGATTTCCTAAAAGCATCTGATTGCATTTATATTAACCAGAATATGTCAGACTGCTGTGACATATTTTTCTGATTTTTTTTAGAATGTCAAAACGACCATGTGATCAGCACCTTGCCATTTTTTTATGTTCATCGCAACAAATATAAAGGGAGGGGCTTTGATCATATTGTTGTGGCCACCACTGTGACATTTTTTTGCTGATCACATGGTCGTGGCTGCCATTTTGACATTTTTGACCCCCCTACTGACCCCCCTGCCTCATGAGAAGATAAAGTCTGCCCAGTTTCAGAAAAAGAGGTACAGGAGTTTTGGAGTCTTCTTTAAATTCTGGTTTCTCCGTGAGTGTGTGGTATGGCTTAAATACTGTCTATAAATGTGTGGCTTTTGGAAATAACACTGCCAGTTTCAGACCACAAGGACGGGAGGTAGGTTCTTAAAAAAAGTCTTTAAAAATTGGGAGATGAAGAGGATTGGTTAGACAACAATGTCAATGAAATCTGCAGCTTCCATGAAGGCATCCTTTGTCTTTTTCTCTCCTTTTCACAACCATACAAAAAGGATGTGTTAATTTTGGACATAATTAAATTGCATTTGGTTCCAAGACCTCTGTTTATACATTTTTTTGCTTTGGGTATATTTCCTAAAACATAGCACCACAGATGATCCCTTGTAGGAAATAGTTTGATTTGGAAATGATGTATAAAACCTACTAGTGCTTTGCATTGCCATTTCAAATGAACCAATGCACTGCAATTGCCATTTAGTGTGCTTCTTTATATCATATCACTGTAGGCAAATGATGCCTCCAAAACAGTAATTGGAAAGCCCTTGAAGAATCATTCCATATGATTAGAAAGTAGACTTGTTAGTCACTTGAATCTACTCTTTTTTCTTATTACCCTCCTCATCCCGGTGTTTTGGGAAAACATGCAAGAGCTGTTGCAATGTTTTCAAAGTCTGCATTCTGCATTTCCACAACCCTCCAAAGTGTCAGAACATTCACAGGGTTCCTTCCTTAATCTAGATTGCTTTGTAGAAGTCCTGGTTGAACTTGGAACAATGACAGACTTGGTTCAAAGCCGCTCATTCGAACGACCATGTGATCAGCACCTTGCCATTTTTTTATGTGCACCACAACACACGTAAAGGGAGGGGCTTTGATCATATTGTTGTGCCACTATTGTGACTTTTTCTACTGATCCCTGTAAATTTCATCCCATTTTGTTTTTATAAAAAAGAGAAGATAAGGATAAGATATTGTAGATAAATTCCTGCTTTTTCATGGGGTGTGTGTGTGGATATATATGTAGAACCCCCAACAGCTGATGATATGTGACTCAATTAACATTTATTATTTAATGTACTGCTTTTCCTATCTACTTAATTCAGTAAATTTCAAAAGTAAATATTGAATCCAGAGCATTCAATAATTCTTTAATTGCATGCCAGTCCCATAATAGTGGCTACAGCTAATGTTTATATGAGTCAGGAAATGATAGATATTGTTCCCATACTTCCTTATTATGCAACAGACATAGTCGTGGATATTTGATCAAATAAGCTGCTGAACAGACAAACAGAATAAGCCCATCTGTAGGAGCATTAGCCACAGAGAACGATCATTTTACTGCCAGTACCTTCCAGGGCCTTGAAGCTACAAAACTCAATTTTCCAGTTAAGAAGTCACCCTTTCCTGGCATTGGAAAGAGAGATTTTGTGGACTATTTATAGGAACCAATTTGACGGTGTTGTTTTTCAGCTTGGGATTCAAGCCATAAAAGGCCTCAGAATCTCTCCGCATTAGCTCTTAAGGCCTGGTCAGTCATGCCATCAGGCACACTGGAGCGTCAGTAGCAATCCTGAAAGGCCTTCCTTGGCGTGGGCTGATTTGCTCAGAGAGACGTGAAGCAGGTGAGCAGAGAGCAAGAAAGTGAAGGAAAAGAACTGCCGCTCAGAATGGCTTTGAATAACTTTTAGGCAGACCAGACTAAAAGGGAAGCAAGGATGGTAGAAGGAGGAAAAAAGAGGAGTGGAAATGAAGTTCATTAGCTAAGATGTTTATTGTATCACGGGTGCATATATACATATGAATTTGTCCAGTCTCTCTCCTGTGTATATATACACAAACACAAACACATATATAGGCAAATTCATGGATAAATTCTGTTAACACCTATAGTAGTTAAATGGAAAGTCCATATTTGGAATAAATGTCCTTTAGCATGCCGGATAGGTATGGGGGTCAAAGAGTATGGGAGCACTATTGCCTTTATGTGCTGCACATCCGATTCTTAGAAGCATCTAGGTGACCACCACTGGAAATGGAACTAGAACCATTATTTGATCCTCCTAGAACTTCTATTGTGTTTTGGCGAGAAAAAGTCTGAATCCTTTAAATTAAGGGTTAGAGGAAAATGAGGATACGAAAGAGAAGAACAGCCTCAGGGACAATAAGTAGACTCTAGAGTTAGCTGGATATAATTGGGATAAAGATAAAGGTTCCGCCCGCACATTTGTGCAGTCGTGTCCGATTCTAGGGGCCGGTGCTCATCTCCGTTTGTTAGCCGAAGAGCCAGCGTTGTCTGAAGACGCTTCCACGGTCATGTGGCCGGCATGATGCACATGGAACGCTATTACCTACCCACCAAAGTGGTACCTATTAATCTACTTGCATTTGCATGCTTTCAAATGGCTAGGTTGGCAAGAGCTGGGGCTAGTGCGGGAGCTCACTCCGTCACATGGGGCTAAGGTCTCGAACCTCCGAACTTGTGATCTTCCGATCGACAAGCCTGGCATCTTACCCGCTGAGCCACCACGCCCCTTACATAATTGGGATACCAGGAAGTAAATGGCCCAAAACCTGCATTGGTAAAGGTAGTATGAGATAAGTATAGTTTGTAATTTGTGTCTGAAGAGTATACTTTGTCTAACATACATTGTTTTCATGACAATGTTAAATCTAAAAGGCATACTTCCAGCTTACTAAGTGAGCAGCCAACAGGACAAATACTGTCAGTCTCTACATTCATTAGATATGCAGCTTCTGGATGTTAAAACTGTTCAGTTTCTAAGGATGACATTCTTAGTATCACAATCTATTCAGTTTAATCAAGTAATGCAGGAATTTCAGCTTGTGCTAACAAAAATGCTTTACCTCAAAACATAAGATGGTCTCAACAAGCAAGGGTAGCCAACTGAGTTTGCAAATTCCACAGCGTCTTCCTAAAGAATTGGAAAACATACTTTATTTATAACACTGAACTCAACCTTCCCCAACCTGGAGTTTTTCGTATCACTGCATTTGGATATATCTGCAGAAAACTTTGAATCCTCCAACATTTTCTATTTCAGTGAGGCTCAAACTACTAATTACTTGGAATTCCATTAATCATTCTTTCTTTCCACATTTTTAAGTTAAACCCTCTGACAAGGAGGAGGACATGAGAAAAAAAGTTGCTGAACTATCTTCCTATGTGAAAAGTAGGCTTTTTGTTATTTCTTTATACTGAACAACAACAACAAACAGTATTGCCAAAGAATAAATGCAACCTTCCAATTATGCACACAAAAATTAAGTTGTGAACACTGGCTTCAGCTAGTGACTAAACCCAGATTACAAATATGTCTACCCACCAAAGAACTGACTGCTTTCCAGGGTGCCTGGGCCACCTTCAACTCATCAAGAACAGCTGAGAATACAGATCTATCTTCCGCACGGTCAATCTGCAGTGGATTGGTACCCATCATTTTAACTCCATTTCTGTAAAGTGGCACAGCTAGGTTATTTGGGATCTGCCCTCCTACAGAGATGATGCAGCCATCACATGCCTACGAGCAATCAAAAGACAGAACATTACATGCAAAATTTGCTAATAATCTCAGCATTTCATTTCCCCAACAATATATCTCTCAGAATATTTGGAAGCAAGGGAAGAAACTCTTCCTGCTGCTGGGAGTATCCTTCACTTCCCTCCACCAAAATCCATCCAAAAAGATTGGGTACTCATAGTAAAGGTAAAGGTTCCCCCTGCACATTTGTGCAGTCGTGTCCGACTCTAGGGGCCGGTGCTCATCTCCGTTTGCTAGCCGAAGAGCCAGCGTTGTCCGAAGACGCTTCCATGGTCATGTGGCCGCATGACGTGCGTGGAACACTGTTACCTACCCACCGAAGTCTACTTGCATTTGCATGCTTTCCAATTGCTAGGTTGGCAAGAGCTGGGGCGAGTGCGGAAGCTCATTCCGCACGCAGGGCTAGGGATTCAAACCTCCAAACTTGCGATCTTCTGATCGACAAGCCTGGCATCTTACCTGTTGAGCCACCACACCCCTTTTTGGGTACTCATAGCAGCTCCATATTTGGTTTACCTAAGCATTGCAACCAAATGATATGACCGTAAGACAGTATGATAAAATCCTGTTTCATTTTTGGGCAGATACCATTAATATTAGTATGGATGGCCAGTTTTTTTTTTAAAACACATCCACATATACACAGGAGCATCTCTTAATCAAAGCAAGAATCATGATCCTCTAGTACATGGTCTATCTCTATCTGTTTAGAAAAGCAGCTTGTCTTATTTGCAGATGGCTTCTCTTACATAGTCAAACTGAGAACTCTTCCACTGGTGTCCCTGAAAACAAGGACAAAACTGAGCAGGTAGCATGAACTGCATTGTAACCTACTTAGGATTGCCTAGGTAGGAAACAAGTATAGAGTGTCATCCTTTTAGGAACAACATGGCAGTGTTTGCTTGTTTCAGCCATTTGGCAATCAATTAAAAAAATACAACCATCTTGAGGAGCCCTAGCAAAGGACAGACTATCACAAAAAGTCAAAGCATCTAATGGAAGTTATTACAATACCACACATACATACATGTCAGATGTCCTTAAGTTTATTCTTAGCATTTGAAAAATCACATTCTTATCCACACCATTGTCCTCAGGCATAAAATTAAGCATGTGTGTAATTGCTTTCACTGTCACAGGTTGAAACTAAGCTCAGCAAGGGCAGGACAATTTATGCCATAAATAACTGTGAAATAATTAAATTAGCTTATAACTATTGTGCAATATGTCATCTTTGAAACACAATTATATATTTATTTGGCATTCATTACTGAGCAGTTACTAGGATTAACAATGCCTTGTGAAATACGATGTCAATATCTAAAACTAGTAACTTTAAGAAACACCCCGCTAAAAGGGGAAATGAGACTTTGATTTGACAAAAGATTTAGCTCGTTTCATGAGGTCTTGATCTTCCGTAGGTTGAAGCTATTTGGATCATTTTTAAAACAAATTACCTCCTGTTGGTAGATGTCCAAGATCCTCTCAAGTGATAGTTCCTCAAAGTAAAGCCTGTCACATTCATCAAAATCGGTGCTCACTGTCTCTGGGTTGCAGTTCACCACAACTGTCTTTTTGGAGAGCTGACGCAACGTGCGGATGCAAGAAACAGCACACCAGTCAAACTCTACACTACTTCCTGCCAAAAAAAAGGCAAATCTAGTTGGAGTTTTTAACAAACAGCATTAGGCAAGAGGTTTAGGAAGCAAGTGCTATGTCAAGGTCAGAGCCAGAAAGTTTGCAGCTGTAACGTCATGCCTATATCCACTGACAATATGTATTACCTTGATAAAAGAAGTACCTTTGTGAATTGCTGGGTAGTTAATGAATCCACTGAATAGCAGCTTCTTAAAATTAATTTAACATATGATGGGTCTGGCTACAAGCCATTTATATGTCTTAATAGAAAAGGTTTGTCTAAAACCATAGATAAAACATAATGGATAAATATGTTTTCTGACCATGCATTCACCAAATTTGTGGGAAATATTTATGGCTTCTGGCCTCACATTTGATCTCCACGTTTTTGGTGCAATTTCCAAGTGGGTTTCCTATATAGATATATACACTATATTCTCACTGTGCACACAATGCAAGGAAATCAGTTATACTGTAGATTCAGCAGAAGCAGGCCTTCCAAGTATATAGTAAATGAATCCATGAAATATGAAAGCAGTTTTAGTCATTTCAAATCCCACTTAAATGGTAATGCCAGTTAGCACTATTTGAAGTAAATGTTAATAAGTACAAGCGTGAAGTCTGTTAAAGTATAAAGACAGATAAAGAGCGGGAGGGGGGAGGATTGCTATGAAAAAGTGAGGAAATAGAGATGGTCCCCTGGCCATTTACTGTCACCACATCTTCATGATCCTTGAGTTACCTCTATACAAGCCCTTTCCGGGTCTCTAAATTATTTTATTAGAAAATAGCCTAAATTATCCATCTGGAAAACAATTCCTTTGATTCTAAAGCTACAAAACGAAATGCTTGAGAACAATGAAGTAGCAATTATTTGGCATATAGAATTCAAGTACAACAGGAAAAGGTATTACAGAAGAGAGTACCAACTAAAGGAGCTTCTCGGTTGGAAAAAAGCTGAGAAGCTATAGAAGCAAGATTTACCTATATGATATGGTCCACAGCCCAGCACCATCATTCCATGGTCATCAAATTTTACATCATGCTCCTAAAAAAGAACACAGTAAGAGAAGTCACTGGGAATTACTTTCAGCAGTATCCTCTGGGCTCATGGGAATAAAGCATTTCTGGCTTACAGTTCTTCGTCTAAAAATAAAACTGTTGGGGCTTAATTTGACCTTATTTGCCTTACTTTACTTTTTTTCTTAATATACAGCCTTTTTAAAGAAGTTGGTACAGTCATATAAGACACAGTCTAGGTCTTGTTGAAAGGTATTGGCATGACTAATGACCTAATAAAGGAGTGTTTTCATCTTGTAAATGATTAATATTGACTTGCAGAATACTGGAGTCACAAGGAATGCTTATAGCACAGACCAAGATGAAACAGAGCCCTGGGGTTATGATGCAATTAACCACTTTGGGGTTATGGAAGAGGACCATATCTAAAAATTTTCATTGGTGGGAGAGGCTAAAATTGGGTTAGTTTCTTGGATTAGCTAATATGGGTTTGGTGTTCACATGACACCCATGAGCCATTTCAATAGATATGTAGCATGAACAGGGCCTACAGTATATATAACTGCTTCTAAGATAGTACTGTGGTAGGCTATCCTGATCAGGTAATGTTATTTTTTTTATCCCAAATTCCTGTCCAATATTGTCAGAAGGAATCTTCTCCGCACACTCATTGGAGATGAAAATGAGCCAGGAGCAGCTCCTCTTTGTAGCTCTTTGTCTGAATGCCAAAAATGGGGGTTAACCATTGTCTAACCCCAGGCCTTGTTTGGGTGATACCCAGAGCCATGGTTCAAGTAAGGTAACCTAAAAGAAGCCATAATTTCAGACTGTTATTAAGGTGTTAACCATGACCACAAACCTGGCCACACATTATGTCCAACCACAGCCAGTGAGGCAACTGAACTTACTCCTAGATTAAGAGTGTTTAGGACTACACATTAAATGTTTGGTCTATTACTGTCACTGTCTGTCAAGCTCTTTCTGAGCTCCATTACACTGCCACAGACTTATGGGACCTCCCATACTAACTGATTTCCATTTCATCTGGCCTTGACTCAGGCTAATTGCTGCTCACCCTACAAGAATATTGCATAAGAAATTAATTGTCTCTGGCACGCTTGGCTGAAAGTCTACCCACAATTCACCTTCCTATCTTTGATGGCAGGTAATTCATTCTCCAGTACTTCGTGCTTGCATTTCACAGCTACTTCAGCTAAGAATGGCCTCTATTATTCCTACTGCTGTCACTGCTCAGTTGCCTTTCCCCCAAATAATTAATTACTGGTCCCCAACTCTTTCAAACATAAATCCCAGACTGATTTGACATTATGGTTCTCTATTATTTTTGGTGTATGCCTAATGGGTCAATGGCATGCCAGCAGTAGGGTTCCTAATACTTCCAACAGAATATTTGTTAAACCGCCCAGGGTCCCTCCTTGTGGGGGAGATGGGCGGGATATAAATGTAATAGATAGATAGATAGGTAGGTAGGTAGGTAGGTAGGTAGGTAGGTTAGTCCATCCCCCAAGCCAGGCTCTGTCTTTCACTCTATAACCATTCTGCTGCATTCCCCCAATGCTACCAAGTTGTTGGAAGTAATCATCCACATCAGAACCATTTGTACAAAGAGCTAGGGAATTAGCTTTTTCATTATACAATTCATTGTCAATAACTAGCATGAAATGAGATGGGACAGTACCACCCATTGCACTTGCAACATATTGGACTCCACAAATTGATTTGGTAGTGAGAGGCTAAATTTCACAAAGAAAAGCATCTTCCACACTGGCAAGTAAAACTTATATCACTAAGATTCTCTTTGGCCATCCACAGCAAAGAGAAAGGCTGTATATTAGTCGTTCACAGAAGACTAAACTGTGGTGCTATGGGTAAATTCTAATTCCTTATCTGTCTACTATGCTTGTTCAAAAGGACTTTAATGCCCCCAGCTATATTTTTACTTCCTCAATAAAAATAATAGAAAAACATTTCCACCTGTACTCCAATGGGATTATTCCTCTGCCAACTGCTGTAAACTATACCTGTCTACAGTGTGAGTGAATTTGAGTTGCAAGGTCAGTAGATACTAACGGGAGAAAATACATCATAATACACAATAGCTGTAACCTAGCAAACGACAGCACTTACCTGGCCGTTGTAAGTGACATAGAGGTAATTAGTTACAGCAGGGTATTCTCCTGACAGTGTGTCAATCTGCAAAAGAGGGGGAGAACTGTCAGTATGAAAACAACAACATGCAGTACCATTTCTTGCTTGGCCTATTTCTCTCCAGTTTTGTTGTTGTTGTTGTTGTTGTTGTTACCTCTCTGTTCAGGTACTTACTGACACAACACAAGCAACCATCACTCAAACATTATTTTAACTTAATAATTTCAACTTAAGCATTAATTGTAAATTCATTCTCTACCTGCTGATACTTATATAGATAATAATATATTAAGTATGCACAAGTGGCTTTGGAAAGCACCAAGGTTTGCCCAAGAACAAAAATCCTCAAAGAATAAAACAGGAGGGAGCCATCAAAGTTACTGTCTAGTGAGAATGGAGAATGAACCATAAGCGTGGAATGCGGGTTGGCTGGCCCTCCTCCACACAGCAACATTGGTCCCATTTTAAATCAAAATGAAAAGAAATCCTATATCGCTTTTCTGCAGAAAGAGATGTAAGATTAGCCATTCATCATTCTTCTTCTTTCTTTATTTAATACATTTCAGGCAGTAGAATTCTTCCCCTTCCCCAGTGCACACACATATATTTCATTTTGCAGAGTCAGGAGTTCTCTATGCTTCTGCTTCTTGAACGGTAATGTCATGCTTCATAGTTACGGAGGGAACTTCAAATGCTTTTTTTGATATCTGAATTAGAAGCTTCAAAAATCCACACGGGCATGCCTGCAACTATGGGCAGACTTAACCTAATAAGATACCTTTCTGCCAGATGTGGATAAATACATCCCTAATTTCTCAAAAGTGAGTCCCACTCTATTCAACGGGGTTTACTCTCAGGTAAGGGTGCTCAGCAGTAAAGGTGGTTTCAACATGAAACTTGTGCCCATGATCAGCTGCAGTTGCAGCTTGTTTTTCAGCTGTCATATCAAAAAGCATCTTGTTTTGACTCTATAAATTCCCTCTGTATAGGGGAAACATACCTTTTGCTGCCTCTCTCTCTCTCTCTCTCCCTCTCTCTCTCTCTCTCTCACACACACACACACTCACACAAACATACACACAGAGAGAGAGAGAGACTTCTCAAAAGACAAATTGACGCTTGGCATTCAAGGAACACTGCACTGTCACCAATGCTGCAAAGCCAGAGCAGCACAAAATTTGCATGCTTGCCTTAATTAGATTGGAATATATTGGAAGTGCAGCAAGAAAGGGGGAAGCATTTGGACAATAGGCTTTTAGGTGTGCTTGGATCCTCCAACAATTTCAAGAGCAGTCAATGATCTCTTTAAAAAGAAGGGGGAAAGAAGCACATAAGACTCATTTCAGTATCCCTTAACTGAACAGCAGAATGAAAACCTCTGAAAGTAACTGTGGGATTGTCATAAATACCTGAGGAACGTATTATGCTACCACAATGAATATTGAATGAACTTGTAATGATGGGACACTTAAAGTATTACCTTATAAAATGATAGGGAAAAGGAGTTACAGTACATGTGTTATGGTCACACGGCATAATGGGTCAACACCAATGTTTTCCGTCTTTTTCACTTCACTGCTTAAAACCAAAGCAAAGGAAGTGGCTTAGTTCAAAGCAGGTTGGAGAAGCAGATCTTCCTTTCATAAGTAAGTGAAAATTATTTAATGTTAGTTGCTACTTTGACAAAGAATATGCATGATTGAAGGTGAAACTACCTCATGCTGAAACAGTCTGATGCTCGGATGTTATACAGTGCAGACAGACAGCTTGCTGTCTTGGAAAGACCACAGGGCGACAAGAAGTGGCAGGAGACAAGTGATCTCACATGCTACAGCTCACAGGTTTGGCTTCCTAGGCTAACAGCTGCAATGCTCAAAATACTGTATCGAGACTTATTGGTTTTATTGTATAGCATGCTAGATGACTGTTTACGGCCATATACTGCTCTGGTGTGCACAAGACTGAAGGCCAGTTTAAAAATACTTTAGCTCACTTACGAAAACACAGGATGCCTACCTGGGATGCTTCAGTTATTTCCAGTCACGCATTATTTCACCCATCTCCAGCCTGAGTCAGGGAAGTCATTATCTAGGGGAGACTTCTGTTGCTGAAAATAAAGGCTAGACTTGCTGGGTAAATGTAAAGGTCCCCTCAAGCACATTGAACAGACGTGCTCATACAGTTTTCTTGGCAACGGTATGGAACTGCTTTGCCACTGCCTTCTTCCCAGGGTGTTGTAACTTCCCAGAATAGCCAACAGCCCTTAATTGTCTCATATCCACTATAATGCAGGCCAGACCCTGGCTCATGGGACTAGACAAAGTCAGCCAGAAAGCTGGCTTGCTGGATAGATGTGAAACATTTTGACCTTGAAAAGGACTATTTCATTCAAACTCAAAACAGGTTATACCAAGTATACCAAAAGTGGTCTGACCACAAAATGAGCTCTTTCTGAGTGTTTCAGCAATGGTAGATCTCTAACAGAACATTCAGAATAGGCCTTTCAAAGGTCAGAATTGGGGTCAGACTACTTCTGGAACACTTGAACAGCCTGTATCAAAGTCAGAACATTCCATGAGAGAATGTTTCGCAGAAGTCTATTGGCTGGGCATTGGGGTCTTACCTTCTGTAGGACATAGAACTACCACTATATCGCTGCCTATAAGACCTTTGTTTTTCTCTTTTGAGCCTTGTGTGGCGCAGAGTGGTAGGTGGCAGTATTGCAACTGAAACTGAAACTCTCCCCATGACCTGAGTTAAATCCCAGCGGAAGCTGGTTCTCAGGTAGCCGGCTCGGGTTGACTCAGCCTTCCATCCTTCTGAGGTCGGTAAAATGAGTACCCAGCTTGCTGGGGGAAAGGTAATTATGGCTAGGGAAGGCAATGGAAAACCACCCCACTCTATAGTCTGCCAGGAAAACGTCGTGAAAGTGACATCTCCCCAGGGGTCGCATGACTCAGTGCTTGCACAGGGGAACCTCTCCTTTCCTTTTCTCTTTTAGACTAAATGTTTCTAGACAAACAGGTTTAGTGAAATCATAGGTTAACATGTCAGTGGACCACTCTTAGTACTAAATAAAACTGATTATGAAAACCTAGGCTGGATACGTGTATGGGGTACACAGAAGGGGCCTCCCCGAAGATTGTTGAAATAATACAATTGGGCGTACCCTGAAAATGGTGAATTGCACCGGCTAATCCTTCTAACACCAGATCAAACCACAGCTAAGCGGAAGATGAATCCACCAAAACGGTCATTTTTACGACCAACCCTGATGATGATTTCAATAAATATTGAGGGATTTTCTACTCATAAGAGTATTTTATTAGCAGACGTGTGCAGGAAGCACAAATGTGATATACTTTTGGTCCAGGAAACACATTGGGGAATGACTAGTCATAGACCCAGAATTGCTGGAATGGAGGTGGCGATTGAGAGACCACATGACCAGTATGGGAGTGCAATTTTTACATGGCCTGGGCTTCATATAACATCGGCATTGACAGAAAGGAATAATATAGAAGTCCTCACTATTCGAACTCCCAAATTCTCAGTTACTTCGATATATAAGCCACCAGATACTACCTTTGTTTTTAATGAACCAGATAAATTTTATTATGGGTGATTTTAATTGTCATAGTGAAGCATGGGGATATCCCCAGACTAATGAAGATGGTGCACAACTTGAAGCATGGGCAGATGGCAATGTTTTTCAACTTATTAATGATTCAGAACTGCCCGCATCCTTCAATAGTGGCAGATGGAAGAGGGGATATAACCCGGATAACATCTTCGTGAGCAGGAAAATGGCAGCACAATGCACGAAATTTGTTGACGTTCCAATCCCTCGTACTCAACACAGACCTATTGGGTGTGTGGTTAACAACGTAGTGAGACCACAAGAGGTTCCTTTTCGTAGGCGGTTTAACTTCAAGAAAGCTAATTGGACAAATTTTCGAGAAAAACTGGACAAAGATGTAGGGAGAATACTTCCACGCCCAGAGAAGTATGATCAATTCATTGATCTTGTGAAACAAATCTCAAGGAAAAATATCCCAAGAGGATGCCGTACCCACTATATCCCGGGGTTGACTAAGGAGACCAAATCTCTGCTAGATAGATACCAGTCCTTATTTGATCAAGATCCTTTTAGGGAAGATACAATTGAGGCTGGGGAACAACTGATGGAAGCAATTGCTGAAGATAGGAGATTACGATGGTGTACGTTAGTAGAGAACCTTGATATGAAACAGAATGGCAGATGTGTATGGAAACTGCTTAAAAACCTAGGTGGGGATTTAATCAAACCCCAACAAAATCAAAGTAATGTAAAAGCAGACCAAATAGCTAGTCAACTCCTGAAAAATGGGAAAATTCAAGGGAAAAAAGAATGAGGACCGGCTATCAGTGTGGAAGAGCAAGAGGACGGATTCCTCAGTGCCCCTTTTACAATACTCGAATTAGAAGAAGCCATAAAAAGCCTGAAGCAAAACAGAGCCACGAGCATTGATGATTTAAGGGTGGAACAGATAAAACAGTTTTGACCTAATACTTTGGAGTGGCTCCAGCAAATGATGAACGATGAATATTAATGAACTTAGGATTCTGAGGCTTTGGAGACAGGCTAGAGTGGTAGCCTTGTTGAAGCCAGGAAAGGAACCAACTGATCCAAAGAACTATCGACCAGTGTCACTCCTCTGTCATCTTTACAAATTGTTGGAGTGAATGATTCTTAATCGAGTGGCAGAGACTCTTGATGTAAAGATCATGAAGGAGCAAGCTGGTTTTAGACCAGGAAGGTCATGTTGTGGACAAATAATCTTACACAACACATAGAGGATGGTTATGAAATAAAACTAATTACTGGAGTGGCGTTCATCAACCTTACTGCAGCATATGATACAGTCAATCACAGAAAATTGCTGCGTAAGATAGACAACTTTACTGGAGACCATAAGCTCACCAGGGTTATAGGGAGTTTCCTTCAAAATAGAAGGTTTTATGTGACTTTGAATGGTAAGAATAGTAGATGGAGGAAGCAAAAGAATGCATTACCACAAGGCAGTGTACTGTCTCCGATTTTATATTATATATATATATATATATATATATATATATATATATATTAACGACCAACCCGCCCTGACAAATACGCGAATGTTCATATATGCGGATGATACAGCAGTGGCTGTACAAGAACCAAGTTTCGATGAGTGTGCTGAAAAATTATCACAAGCTCTAGAAGAACTGGAGTGGTGTTATGATAATAATTACTTAAAACCTAATCCAAGCAAAACTCAAGTATGTGCCTTTCATCTTCACAATTGAGATGCAGGGGTTGAATTGGATATTACGTGGAGAGGGAACAGATTGCAACACTGCCCAATACCTAAATATTTGGGTGTTATGTTGGACAGAATGCTTTCCTTTAAGCAACATTGCCTGAATACCAAGGCTAAAGTATGTGCTAGGAATAACATTATCTGACGACTGACAAACTATGCATGGGGAGCCCAGCCAGCTACGTTACAAGTATCAGCTCAGGCCTTGAGTGTCTCTACTGCCAAATATGCAGCACCAGTAAGGAACACATCGGCACATGCGAAGCAAGTAGATATCGCTGTGAATGAGGCAATGTGCATAGTGACGGGATGCCTCAAACCTACACCCGTTAATAAACTATACCCCCTTGTTGGCATTGTTCCACCTAAGATTAGAAGGGAAGTAGAAGCAGATGCCAAAAGAACCAAGCAAGAGACTGACTCTCATCACCCTCTGAGTGGATGTGCTCCTCCAATTCGTCGACTTAAATCTAGAAAGAGCTTTATGGCAAGACCTAATACCCTAGAGGGGTCCAAAGAACAGAATCGAATGAGTAAATGGATGAATGAGCTCACCGATTTGAGTATTTTACCAAAGGAAGAAATGGCCATTGGAAACACTCTCCCTTATACAGTTTGGAGGACAATGAATAGGATGAGGGTGGGGGTACCAAGGTGCAAGACGAATTTATTTAAGTGGGGGGTTTTGGCTGACGACAATACATTATGTGAATGCGGAGAAATCCAAGACCCGGAGCATCTGATGGTGTGTCGATTACTGTCGGAGCCTTGTACTGTCGATGACCTACAGCAAGCTAATGACAAAGCTGTGGCGGTGGCTACATTTTGGCAGAGTAAAGTTTGATCTGGACACGAAATAAATAAATAAATCTGACTAATCAGGAAATGTTGAAGTGAAATAGTTGCTTGTGGTAGAAACAGCTTTAAAGAATTATAGACAAGTGTTTACATGGCTAAGGATGACCCTTTTTAAAAAAGAAGAAATCAAAACTTTATATGGCAAAGAAGAACCCAGAAAGAATTGAAGCAGGAGTTAGATGGTGAATGTTTCTACCAGGGAAAAGGGCACGGGACTGTAAGCAGTTGATATATTTTCTGTTTTAAATGTAAGTTAACACTATGCAATGGACAATTTCAATTTGGTTTGTAAAAAATAAACATCTGCAGCTGAACTGATCTGAACTTCAGTCTCATTAACCATAGACAGTGAGGTACATTGATAGAGAAGTTTAAATCCTATTTAAGACTGAGGGATCCCTGGATGACCTCAGGCAAATCAGTTCCCTTGGTGAAATTAAATGAAAATGTGTAAGGGTTATTAGCAGATCCATTACTTTAGGTCTGAGAATTATTAAAGAAATGCTGCATTTGAGGCTTAGCATGTCAGATCAGGATCAGATTAGATCTCTGACCTAATAAGAAGCAAGATAGGAGATAGACAGTAACTCTGATCTTTTCTTCTACCTGATAGAAAAATGGTTCTCTTGCTTTTGAAAAGACAATAATAGATTTTGGTATGTTCTTTCTTTCTACTGCAAAAATGTTCCATGTGCTCCCAGATGCAAAGGCGAATTCTCATTTGCAGTATCTTCTGAAATGAACAAGAAGCACTACAAAGGAGAATCAGCCACTGAGAACATAAGTAATTAGCTCAATTTTTGTTTCTGAAGAAGAATGAACACAAGCTGTGCTTGTCCTGTTAGGGATCTACTCCCAAAAAGGTATGTGGCAGAATCCTTGTGTATTCATAATGCTCACAAGACAGCCTGTGAATAAGGGCATTTCCACACTGCCCCTTTAAGTTGCTCCTGTCCCATCCTCATGACAGCTGAACTCTAAGCCAGGGGTGGGGAACGTCCGGCCCGCAGGCCGTATAAGGCCCATGAAATCATTTGGTCTGGCCCTCCCAAGGCAACAGCAGGCCCTTCCGCGTGATTGGCTCCCACCCGCAAACCCCACCCCCCAGTCCACAAATGATTTTATAAATATCCAAATGGCCCTTGGCAGAAAAAAGGTTCCCCACCCCTGCTCTAAGCCATCTTAAGAAAATTCTATGCAGATTTTGCCAAGTGTTTGCCTGGTATTCAGCCTGAAGACTCCCATTGGACAATTCCCCCACGGCTGTGCCCTTCCAGCTTTCCATGGAAGGAAACAATTGCCAATCACTTTTGTTTCTGTAACCAAATCTTACTAGATATATATACTTTTTGAAAAACGTAAAACTTCCAGTAGCA
Source organism: Charina bottae (assembly GCA_023362775.1). Taxonomy (NCBI): domain Eukaryota; kingdom Metazoa; phylum Chordata; class Lepidosauria; order Squamata; family Charinaidae; genus Charina; species Charina bottae. Next base: position 6,249,577 of record JALMGJ010000020.1, read on the forward strand.
TAATGGTTATAATATTTGCCTGTCAGGAGGAAGGCCACTGGTTTGGAATCCAGCAGAAATGTTTTTTTTTTTAATTATTTTTATTATTTCTCTGAGCTACCCACTTTACCAACTTTTTTTTTTTACAAATTCATCAGTATCCTATTTTATCATTTTTTGCTGACACTTGACAGCTTCTCAGCCTTTTAACTAAGATCAATTGCAACCCAGATGAAAAAGTACTACAAAGGACTTATTGCGGCATTTATCTGGGACAGGTTTTTTTTAAAAAAAAAAAAACTAGCATTTTAACTAGTGGACTTATTTTAAAAAATCCAGTAGAAAAGTAAGTAGCTCAAGGAAAGAAAACGGTAATAATAGTAATAATAGTAATAATGATAATAATATCATTTCTGGCAAATTTCAAAGTAGTGACGCTCTGAATGTCAAGCCAATATTATAACCAGTACGCTACAGAATGCCGTTGGTAAGGGTAGCTTCAGCAGAGATTAGAGGGCTGCAAAGGGGGCAACCATTGACCTAGTGAGGGGGTGTTTCTGCCACAGTGTCCAACAGGCAATCAAAGTGCAGGGGTTGGCCTCGAAGAAGATAAACTGAACAGCAGCCCTTGAGCTGCCAGAGGCCAGAAAACACTACTTTAAATGCAAAGTAGGAAAACACAGGGTGGAGGTTGCATTCAGTATACTGGAGATGAGTACAGGATGACGTCCTCCATTCCTGCTCTCCAGAAATGGTTGGTGGTGCTCACAGCCGAGCAACCTGGCAATATGGATATGTCCTGTGCAACCAGGATCTTGTTTTCTTACCTGTAAATAGGAACATTGTTCTGGAGAGATGGAAAGTTAACAAAGTCCATGATTATCAAATGTATATACTTCCAGTAACCTTTATATCTTCAGTGTTTACACCAAAATAACAACGGTAGCAGCAGCTAATGGTTATAGCAGTTATACCTGTTTCACCCAAGGTGTTACATTCTTCTTGACTCTTATGTCCCTGCTCTGAGCTTCACTCAGTCCCAGACATTTCCCAATCTGCTTATCTGAGAAACCGATCTGCTTGGCTCTCCTCAGGCTTTCTTCTGGAACAGAGTCACTGTAATCAACATAAAAAGAATACACAATGGATACAGGTTTCATGTTCTGCTCCTATATTTTTCACCCTCAGGGGAGGATGGAATGTACACGGAATAAAATGAAAAGGGGGGGGGGGGGAACAAGCCAAATTCAAATATTTTCTTATTAATAAATCCCACCCAGTCTCTTAAGCTGCTGAGTGCTTAAAATATTGCTATTTTTCCTTGGAGAAAGTGTGTGATCCAAAACAATAATTGGCTGCTAACCCAATTATCTGGGATACAAACTATTTTCTCTGAGGTCAAGTCTCATATGCAGCTTGCCAACAGAAAACTACCTCCTCATGTATCTCTCACAACTAAGCAATTCTGGAAGGAATTATTATACTGTTATATTACACTGTTCAAATCCAAAAACACAGAGATTATATTTACCAGCCATTTTAATTATTTATTAATAAAGAAAAAGCTTTAAAAGGCATCATTAAACATTATACGCTACAAAACTCACTTTGTATTCTTAAAATAAGAGAATAAATATACTAGTTTTACCAAACAGTTACCTCATACCTAAGTATTCATAATCCATTTATTCTGTTTGGGTTGATCAAATCTGCTGCAGCATTAAAACATACTATTTGATGTGTATTTACCACATACTTTTTTATCTAATCCTAAGAAATACATAAAGGTTCTCTCTAATATATCATTAATTGTCTGTGTTCAGTTTTATATATCCCCCCCCCCCATGGCCTGGTTGATAAAATCCCGTCATTCTTCTCTCACAACTTTTCTTTCCATGGGCAACTTTTATCTGCAATATTAGGACAATTTGTGTCTTTACACAACATATTAATCTGTATGCTCATCACGTTGGTTTATTATGAAGTAGGCCTATGCATACTCAGCGGGTAAGACGCCAGGCTTGTCGATCGGAAGATCGCAAGTTTGGAGGTTCGAATCCCTAGCCCTGCGTGCGGAGTGAGCTCCTGCACTAGCTCCAGCTCTTGCCAACCTAGCAATTCGAAAGCATGCAAACGCAAGTAGATGAATAGGTACCACTTTGGTGGGTAGGTAACAGCGTTCCACGCGCGTCATGCGGCCACATGACCGTGGAAGCGTCTTCAGACAACGCTGGCTCTTTGGCTAACAAACGGAGATGAGCACTGGCCCCTAGAGTTGGTCGTGTCCGACTCTAGGGGCCGGTGCTCATCTCCGTTTGTTAGCCAAAGAGCCAGCGTTGTCCGAAGACGCTTCCACGGTCATGTGGCCGCATGACACGCGTGGAACGCTGTTACCTACCCACCGAAGTGGTACCTATTAATCTACTTGCATTTGCATGCTTTCGAATTGCTAGGTTGGCAAGAGCTGGAGCTAGTGCGGGAGCTCACTCCGCACGCAGGGCTAGGGATTCGAACCTCTGAACTTGCAATCTTCCAATCAACAAGCCTGGCGTCTTACCCACTGAGCCACCACGCCCCTTCTAGAGTTGGACACGACTGCACAAATGTGCGGGGGGAACCTTTACCTTTACTTTTAGGCCTATGCAAACTTACTTCTGGAATGGTGCTTGGTTTCCTTAAGAATATTGTACCAATCAAGGTTTCCACCTTCTCATACTTTCTGCCTGAAATAATTGCTAGATTTAAATTGTCATTTTAAGTTACCAACTTCAAGTATGCACAGCTGTTCCATTTTGAAACAACTGGAAAAGTAAAATAACAGTTTCAGGGTGCTGAAAGAGCTTGCAGGTGTACTTTCAGAAACACTATTTCTAACCTTTAAGAAATCTTCTTGTAGAACAGATAAGGTGCAAGAATAGTGGAGATAGACAAATACTGTTTCCATCTTCAAAAAAAGAGAGAACGGCAGAGCTGGGAAACGATAAACGAGGCATAATTCTAGAACTGATTATTAAGCGGTCTGTCTGCAATTGTCTAGGAAACAATGCATTGATTACCAGAAGCCAGATAAATGCATTGGGAATAAATCACACCAGATCACACACATATAAAAATCAATTTAGATTTACTAATATGGTAAATCATGGGCATTTGTTCATGAAATCATTCGACAAGGTTTTTCATGATAGTCTTATAGACAAGACTGTAAAGTACACGTTTAAAGTATAAATCCTGGATCAAGAGCTGGTTAAATAAGCATGCTCAATGAGTGCTCATTAATGACGCTGTGTTAACATGGAAGGAAATCTTCAGTAGAATATTACAGCATTTTGCTCTGAAGCTTGTGCTATTCAGTATTTTATAAATGTTCCGAGTAGGTGTAGAGATAATGTAACTCTAGTCTCAGCAGGTGGCAGTACCTGGCCGATCTTATCTGGGATCAGAAGCTAAGCAGGGTCAGCCAATTTAGGACTTCGGCCAAGAAATGCCAGGGCTCAGGCTAGACAGGGAAGTTGGAACAAAAGATCCCAGGGCACAAAGAATCATAATCATGTATATTAGATGAGAGAGAATTTCCTTGGCAACACTACAGGTGATATGATCCGAGTATCTTAATGGAACATAATTGGAATATGAGCAAGTAGTGTGATGAGGCTGCTAAGAAAGATAACACAGTCTTGGTTTCATTCACAATGGAATCATTTCCCAGACCACAGGAAACAATTCTCCTGCTCTTTTCTGTACTAGACAAGCTACACTGAAATCCATTGTCAACTTCTGGATGCCGCCTCTTAGGAAAGGTATTAACTACAGGAGCACATCCAGAGAAAAGCAATCAAGTTGGGGAGGGGGCTGAGATGGACTGCAAACAAAATTTTGCATGAAACAGTAGAGCTGGATTTCTTTGACCTGGAGGACATCAAAGAGAAACAAGGCAAGAGTATCAGAAATATCAGAAATTGAGAGTTGTCCTCTGTTGGCCCCCCTCTTTTTTTCTTTTTCTGGAGCTACGTTTTAACAAAAGGGGGAAGAGCTTGCATATATTTTGAGCTCTTTTGCTTCCTGTCCTTCCCGTTAAGAGGGTCATTGGTTAGATACTTAACTTTCAAATAAATAGGCTTCATCTCTTCCAGTTTCTTTCTCTTTTAGATCTATAGCAAGGAGCTTGAAAAGCTTGGGGAAGCCTTTGCTGAGATTTTCCTACACACACAATTAGAAAGATATGACTTCCTTTATAAAATTGTAGAGGTTTAAAAAGGTAAAGGTTCCCCCCGCACATTTGTGCAGTCGTGTCTGACTCTAGGGGCCGGTGCTCATCTCCGTTTGTTAGCCGAAGTGCCAGCGTTGTCCGAAGATGCTTCCACGGTCATGTGGCCGGCATGACACACGCGGAACGCTGTTACCATCCCACTGAAGTGGTACCTATTCATCTACTTGCATTTGCATGATTTCAAATTGCTAGGTTGGCAGTTTAGTAACATGTAAAATGATTTGTATGTGGCATAAGCATGAGTAGAAGCACAAAAATAAAAACAAGCTGATACTGTAGGACGACCCTGGAGGAAAAGGAGACAGATAACAGGAACCAGGCTATTGTCTTTCCTTTGGTGTGAAGGAAGTAGTATAGTGCAAATCAACTTTTGCACTAGTAAACTAGATAACTTTAGAAGAAGTGCAGTCTCAAGCATGCTTCTAAGAAAGTATCACTTAATTCAGGCAAAGGTAATGCAGAGTAACATGCTGAGAATTGGGTTTATCCTCCCCCCAACCCCACCCCATTACTGTTTTCTGTATTTTAGTAGGAATGTGCCTCAACCAGAACAATTGATACAGATGCTGATGAAGAAATTTGGAACTTGGTCCCAAATCTGTTTGGAGACTCATTTCCCCAAATGTTGATCATTAAAGTATAATTTAGAAACTTACCTTATAAGTAAAATAGAATGACAATTTGCAAATGAATAAAAGAAAAACAAAACAACCAATACATCAGAGTCATCTGCAGTTGGTCATCACTAGCTGTTAAGGAAAGTTCAAAGTTCATTCTGATGCATTGTTTAACTTCTGCATTATGTAAGTATGGCCTCAGGAAACATGGGCTTGTGCTCCTCTGTTTTTTTGCTGCCTCTAAAAAACTCCCAAGAGTAAAGCATTTGCAGTGCAAGAAAGGTTTCATTCACTCTGGGCTAGAAACCAAGAGGCAGTTTCATGTTTCAATCATTCCATCCAGAATTTAACTGGCATCAGATGGTGTTCTAATCTCTTGCATCTCTTTACATGAGCCATGGTAACTGGCATAGGCATCTGGTGGAGCAGGGGTGGGGGCAGGCAAATAATGAAATGCACATTGTTGTATCCCAACACTAATCACATGACTTCCATACTTGTGTCCAACTTCACGTACCAAAAATCAGGTTTGCATCATGACATCACAGCATATTTCATCATTTTTTAATTCATGACAGTTTGTATCAGACGCTTAGGATAAGTGACTATACAATATGGAGCCTCTTGGTGTGAAAGGTATACGTACAGTATACATGTATTGTAAAAAGAAAGTAAAATACAAAGTTCAAATCAAGCCTTCATATCATATCAGTTGGGATAAGGGGTAAAACATACACATAAGGATGGAAAACAGGCCCCAAATAACGATTAATTTCTCTCTAAATTTCTCAAACCTTGGCTCTTCCAAATTTGCTGGACCAATTGCCATAGTCCCATATTGTTCACTGTATGAAGCACAGGACTTAGTTTCTAATCTGATATCACTGTTGACAAAGATCAGCATTGCTGTATCTGGGACACAAGCTGCTTTACATGTAGTCATATAATTGTTTCATCTAACTCAGAATTCTCTCCATTGAGGATGGGCAAAAGATAGAACTGGGTACACTGGCAGATTTCTGACTGAATTGAAAGAGGTCAGCAAGAATTTTTAATGTGTCTATGTATTTACTTATTTACAGGATTTCTAGGCCACTCCAATCAACCAACTGTGAGCAGCATGCAACACCCCCCACCTCCAATCCATAATTTGGTTAAAAAGACGGATAACTATTTGCAGCTAGAATTAAAAGCACTAAATTAGAACATACAGTGTAATACAATCACATAAAAATCAGAAAATAACGTTCTAAACACAAATAAAACTTTTTTTGGTGCTTCATTGTTTAATAATAGGAGCAACAAAATTGCAGCACAACTCCTCCCAGTTATTTTGAAAGTCTGCTTATTGAGGACTATAACCTCTACTTAGATCTGGTACACAAAGTAAATCCCTGGCCTCAGAAATCTAAATGTAATTCTAAGTGTATCCCTTTTGCATCAGACTTTAGTTGGTGAATCCCTCAATTTTAATTAAAAAGTAGTAGATCTCACAAGCCTAAGTTTACATTAACTAGCACCAGATCTGATATTGTGTGACCCCTGATCATCTGAGATGTGCCAAAAAATGGAACAAGCCAGTGTGTGAAAAGCCCACTGCTGCAGTAGATACCCTGGGCTTTTCAAATATATTTATATCCTTTTAATACACACACACACACACACAATGCCAGACCCAAAATTAGAGTGAAACAGATTTTTGAGAAGCAGTCCAATAGCTCTCCAAAGTCTCAGTCAGAGGGCTTTCTGATCACATGACTATTTCACTGTTGGATACCAAAGAATTAACTGGAAATTAATGGCTTGGAATTTGTAAGTGCTATGTGCCTCCCAAATATTGCTCTGAGATACGGACGGATCAACTTCACCAAAACTGGAATTCCACTGGCATAACGTGAGTACAAACACTTTACATGGTATGCTCACTACACCTTTACCAACAAGCAAGTATCTTCAAAACGTCTTAATAAGGCTAAATTCACTTTTCCACCTTGTAACTAATTTAAAGCTTTGAAATTCTAAGAGACATGATGTAAGGATGGAAAACCCAGGAGCAATGGTTAATCACACCTGGATGCTTACACAGGGTAATAAAAAGAAGCAGAAAGGGAAAAGAGTGAGAAGAGGGGTGGGAGGAGACACAAGCCTACAAGAAAATAAACAGCAAGCAGCACCTATCGGCGCCAGCTGATACAAAGCCGGAAGAGAACAATCAACAAGAAATGGAACTGAACCACAGAAGAAAAGAGACTGAGAGGAAGGGGAGGGATAGAACGAAAAACCAAATGCTTAAAGGAAGGGAGGGGGAACAAAAGAAGCCGTTCACAACTTTAGCGTGGCATGATGCTGGCCCAATAAAGAATTGCACATATCCCATGTGGCTTGTGTCGTTAATTACTGAATTTGGACCATAAGATCGTAATCCTCACACGTGATTAATGTGCTCTGTACCATTTTGTTTCCTATAGTTGCCTACACAACATGGCCGTTTGAAGTTTAGGGTTGGAAAAAGGTGTCCTTAAGTGAGACAATCAACCATTTTACACACTGCAATAATCATTTAGCGGTTAGGTGGTGCTACTTAGTCTCTAACAAAAAGAAGCCTCCTGTGTTTTTCTGTTTATAAACAATGCAGACTATTCCCTTTACACACAGAGACCCCTTCTGTTTTCATCTTCTAGTACATATCTTTATTGCTGCAAGGCGTGGTTTTGTTTTGTTTAAAATTCTACCCTATCATCTCTGAAACTTCATCCACTTACATTTCTTCTTCAATAATAAATGATAAAAGGAAATGGAATAAATTCTCCTTAATGAGGAAATTTTCACCTAGCACAGAGGAACTGAGGAAATCTATTAACTGACTCAAGGAATGCTTGCAGCATTGCAATTACCGAAGGGAGCCAGAACTATTCAGTACAGCCTTCTCTTCCACTTGACTGATTTTCATCTTATCTACTGGTGCCTATGTAATACCAAACCATGCTGTTGGAAAGCACCTGCTCAAATATACAACTGAGCATCCCACTGAAGGGATTCACAAAGTTATTATTAATAAGGAAGGAGGCACTGCAGAAAACACAAAGCTGTTCAGCGGTCAAACTCAGCACATATGTCCCAGGTATGTAACCAAGTAGTTAGTATAGCCATGCTAAAATGAATAAATAAATACCCTGCATATTTCTTTTAAAAGCTATGTCCTGCAAGGAAACTGCAAACTGGAATTCTGTGGGGAAAATTATCACTGTCAGAATTTTATCCAGCAAACAGGAAACCACACCAGATAAACAACCATGGAAGAAACCCTACCAGAGCTTTCCAAACTTTTTGTGTTGGTGACACACTTTTTAGACATGCATCATTTCGCAATACAGTAATTCAGTTTTACTAGCAAACTGGAGGTTAAACTAACGCCTTATAAGAGATACGGAAGTGACGCGGACCCGATTACACATACTGCACATGCGCAGTACCTGTATTATCCCTCAACCGCGGTGTGCATAGACAGATATGATGGAAGGGGAATATACTAGTGCACCATACTAATCAGCACCTTTGCTGCGTAAAAATGCATGCAAGTTGGTATTGCTTATTTCACATAGACTCAGAGGTTTCTTGTTACGTTCACGCAACACACCTACACACTGCAGCCAACACACTAACGTGTCGCGACACACAGTTTGGAAAGCTCTGCCCTAACCTAATCAAGGACGCATCAAGGAGGAAGCCACACCCCTGCCAAGACTGGCAGGGCAAGCTACTATATAGAAACAACCAGCAAACTCTACTCTCCATTGCACTGATGATGTTACCCAACCTGGTCATGAAATGTCTGAAGGAAAAAAACCAAGCTCAGAGAACACCAAGAACAGTTCAACCCTGAGCTACATATGTTGTCTACTAGCTCTGATGTAATCAGGCCCAAGAATTTTCCAGGAAGTGAAACTGATGGGCAGCTGCAGCCTTGGTTGGTCCTTTACTCTGTATCATGAACACTGATGGATAAAATAGGCAAAGTACTTGGTGGCACAAGAGCACTAAAGGTTTCCACACCAAGGGCTGGCCCTGGATATCAGTGAAATAATCTATCCTCATATACAGTATCTCAGAAATGGAGCTTTCCTCCTTCCTTGGGCTGAAAAAGTATGGGACAGCACTAAAAAAAATCAGCCAGTGTGGAGTTATTTCCAGGAAATGTAACCTCTGGGCATATATTTTTACCTACCTACCTACCTTTGGCTTTTCACCCAACCTGGGATAGGTTGATGGTGTGCCCATTTGATACATATTGGGTTTTTTTGGCTGTGATATGCAATGCAATGTCCTTTTTTGCTGTAGTTTGCTTCGTTGGGCATTGTACTGAGTTTAATTGTACGCCACCCAGGTCAGTTTTGAATGGGGGCAACATTACACATTGAAATTATAAATAAATATACTAGGAACTGAATATATATTCTTGGAAACATGATCCCACTAATAATATTTTCTTTCTCTCGCTCTCTCTGTGTATCTGCTTATGAATTTATCTCCAGAGTCAGAGAGAGAAAGAGAAATTGTAATACCACAGCAGCTGATCTGCGATTCTCAATGTTTTCTTTCAAGTTTGAATTTTTTAACTTGAATAACTGATAGACAAAAGTAAAAAAAAGGCATTCTCTTGCCTTTCTTCTTCCTGCCAAATTTACTCCTTGGAGGTTCATGTGGGTTTACTCAATCAGTTCTGACGTTTCACACGCTCTAGAATAAGCAATTACAGTAATGAAATTGGGGCAAATATTGTTTGTCTCCTTGCCTCAAGGAGACAAGGTATAACTACTTTCCTCAAGAGGAACCTTATTTAAGAGACAGCTTGTCAGGTTATGTCAGGGCCCATTACAGTAATGGGAGATATAAAATAACAACAATTCTCACTCTGTCTTTTTCAGCATTGATCACTATAATTGGGTATATTTGGGTCACAGAAATATTCATTTTTTATTTTTTAGTATTTTTAAAAAATATTATTATTATTAATTTTTAAACATGTTTTACAGAAAGGAATGAAAAAATTATAATATAAAAAGTAGAAAAGAAATACAGGAAAAACTATGAAAACAAAACAAAGCAAGCAAACAAAACAAAATCGATATCATATATCAATCAAATGTCAAATCTTCCCTTCTAAATCTAAAGGGAAAAATTAAGAATTGTCTAATGTTACATGTTACAATGTTAAGGGGCGTGGTGGCTCAGCGGGTAAGACACCAGGCTTGTCGATTTGAAGATCGCAAATTCGGAGGTTCGAATCCCTAGCCCTGCGTGCGGAGTGAGCTCCCGCACTAGCTCCAGCTCTTGCCAACCTAGCAATTCGAAAGCATGCAAATGCAAGTAGATGAATAGGTACCACTTCAGTGGGATGGTAACAGCGTTCCGCGTGTGTCATGCCGGCCACATGACTGCGGAAGCATCTTCGGACAACGCTGGCTCTTTGGCTAACAAACGGAGATGAGCACCGGCCCCTAGAGTCGGACACGACTGCACAAATGTGCGGGGGGAAACTTTACCTTATAATGTTACAAAATATCATAAAATCTATGACACAGAAAAACATGTTGAGTCATTTTTTGACTAGTAGATAAAATTGGCTTTTCAAAAAGAGATAAGTCGCACATCCCTTGAATCCAATATTTAAGATCAGGAATATTACTACTTTTCCAATTTCTCAAAATAATTCTCTTAGGAACACCCCTAGCCTGATACAACCATGACTCTGCAAAAATAGTCAAATTCCAAAGTTTTGGGACATAATTTAACATGGTACTGACATCACAAAAAGATACTCATTCTTTCAGAAAAAAATCTGAAATCACCACCAAACATCACAAATCAGATGGGATCAAAAAGTAGCATAAAGCGTCAAGAATTTCAAAGTGGAAGTAGTTCCTCAACTTCATTCTGCAGTAAATGGGTATCAGCCCAATCCCCCCTCCCCCTTTGAATGCACAGAGTAGACTTTGCAGGCAAGTAATCTGTACATCTGTCTGCACAGCTGTGTGTACATGGTAGGACAAAGGAAGACACAAGGCTGCTTTTCACCCATACCTGTAAAAATGGTTCTTTCAGACAGCATGCTAAACTTCTGCAACTAACTCCTGTTGCAAAGACTATATTCTTCTTGGCAAACACAGCAAATATTTTGTGTATGTATTTCAGCCACATGCAGCTGAACACAATTGTGTGCATGAGCCTAGGAGTTTCGCAAATTTGAGACATCATCCCCAAATAATTACTTTACCATATCATTTGGATGTTATTGAATTATTTGTCTTGATATCTCCCAAGTTTGTTGTAGTACAAAAGAAAGGGGAACTGATAAATACACACTGATTATGTGCCATAAAGTTGATGTCGACTCTTAGCGACTACATAGATAAATTTTCTCTATGAGATAAATACACATACTCCTACTTTTATTCCTACTCCCTGTTATTTTCCAAATAGGTAAAGAAGCAGAGCAATCAAAACAGCTATACCTTCTCTGTTTCTCCAAAACTAAAATTATTTCCATCCGAGGGGACTCATCTGTACAGAGGCAAGAACATCAGCATGGACGTTCTAATGAATCATATGTTATTCTCTTATTTGCAGATATAGAATTGATTTTTTTTCAAAGCAATGTGACCCCCAATTGGAAAAGCAATTATTTATTGATGATCCTTTGATCTTTCTTTCATTCTACTGTTTTCATCTTGCAAAGTCTGAATCTGAGGTTTTCATTCCAACTTTTGTACCTTTGCAAACTTCATACTGAAGTCTTTTTTCTAGAAAGAAAGAATCTATTTTCAATATATAGAGTTGTATATAGAAATTAAGGATTCTTTTTAAAAATCCTTCTATTTCCCAAAGTGGTTCAGTAGTCTATTGAACCAGAATTACTTGGTTCTGTTTGTTCCATATGACTGAAAATAGCAGCGCTTGGGGGGAAATACTTAAATTGAACCCTCAACATGATTCAATGCAAGGTTCATTATGGTACGTACCATTGCTGAATGAAGTAATTAACCTATGCACTAATCCTTAAATTTCTTTATACAATGAATTCTGAAGTTGGTTTCTTGGGATGAAGAAGAAATGAATAAAAAGTCCCAAGGGTATCCCCTCATTTTAGTTATTTCACAAGAAGTGACAAAACATACTAAAACTGTTCTTGGACTGCTGGGGACATTGATCTCTCTCTCTCTCTCTCTCTCTCTCTCTCTCTCTCTCTCTCTCTCTCTCTCTCTCTCTCTCTCTCTCTCCTGCCAAATTCTCAAATGAGCTTCAAATGTAGACTTGACATTTATATTGCACCAAAATATAACATATCACATGGCAGGGCAAGCAGGGATTTGGGTGATGAAAGAATAAAGCATTAGATGGTTTCGTAGCACCTCTCTTTTACAGAAGTTTTAAACATAAAGCATAAGGGTCAAAAGCCATTGCATTCTTTTTAAAATGTTTCTTTCATACATCAGTATAAGGGCCTTGCAAAAGCTTCGAGTAAAATTCTATTTAGAAGGAAACAATCTGACATAATAATCACTTCATATACAGTATCTCATCACTTTTATATCCTACTCATGTGAACCAGGTACTTACTTACTTACTTACTTACTTACTTACTTACTTACTTACTTACTTACTTTATGTTAATGAGCCTGGGAATAGTAGCTTAATAAATACAGTTGTCACAGAGGCTGGAACCTATCTAATACAAGGTAAAAGGCATTATAGGTCTGTTTTAGCAAATATAATCTACTAATGGAAATATTAATTTCAGTACCTTCAAACAGAATAGCTTAAACATTGCATGACTGAATTTCTAATTTCTAATATAGATGATATAGATATAGATATATAGATATACAGTATATTTAACAGAATTGGCTACTCTTCCTTCTTTAACTGATTAAGTATAAGCAAAAATTAAAATACAATAAAAATAAACTAACAATGAGAGAAAGCAACGTCCCTATTCTGTATCTCTGTTAGTTCCAGAATAAAATATTAATCTTATTAATCTAATCACAGATAAATTACTTTTCAGTGAAGTTAGGAAAAGGAAGAAGGCGAAATGAAAAGAATGGATTCACCCTTACTTGCACAGCAATGCATGTACAAAATCTCTCTGGAAAGCGTTATTTTAAAAGGCTGGTCACACTTGTTTACCTGTAGATAGATTTTATGTCAGCTCAACCATCTCCCTGGACACAGAGCAAACATAGATCTAAAATGCATTTGCCAGATCAGCTATTTTTGCATCTTTGAAACCAAGGCCCCTTTCTCAGAAGGAGAGTCTACTACAAAACAATTCCTTTACAGGTTTGCTTAAAATAGCCAGAAGGTGGAAAGAGGGAGTAGGAGAGAGAAAGGATTTGAATCTATTGATTAAACCACTGACTTAAGTCTGACATTAAAGTGATATTAATGTTTGTGTTCAAGAATATTCTGGATAATATTCCCATCCTTAGCAGTGAATTTCTATCCACCAGTAGCTTTCTTTCTCCCTCTCTAGCTATGTCAAAGGAACTTAAAAATATAATGTTTTATAGTGAGGTTTCTTCTTCTGACAGACCATGGTTTAGGAGGTGCAAAACAGACTTTAGCTCTCAATTTCCCTAATTGTGTATGTATTTTTCCATTTCTTTGGGGGGGGGGGAATCAGTCCCTGCTTTATAATATTCTTGTTCTATACTTTATTATAATTACAAGATACATAAAAGCAAAACACTGGTAAATCCTTCCTCTTTTTTTTTGTTATCTGTATAGCAGATAGTGCTCCAATTGTTGCAATTTATTTTATAGCATGAGACACAGCTATCGTTTCCATAATTGTGAGAAAGTTCAATGATTCTGAGCTGAAAAACAGAATATCTCTCTCTCCTACAATCTCTCTTTTTAAAAATTGTCTAGCCTTTTTTAATCTCTTTCAGATATGCTTTTTAGTATTTCATTACTTCTAATCTCTGAAAAAAAAGTTGCGTAGCTTATTAAAAAATAAAGAACAGAAGAGCCATCTTTGGCATGTCCTCATGGAAAGGACAATTTCCTTTCTTATAAAGTGAGTGGCTATAAGGGTCTAAGAGTTCAGGTTTACCAGTGGCTGTGGAAATGTCAGCTACAAGGAACTTATATAGAAGTTGCACAAAACATTTTAACAAGAATTACAAGAATTCAAAGCTTCCCTTCTGTAAACCAGTGAGAACAGCTAAACCCCTGCTACCTGATCATCAGTCTGATTTACAGGACAATTTAAAAGCAGCAGCAGCAGAAGAGATGAATTAACAGCCCAATCCCTAGTAGCAATGAATAAAACAAGGACATCCTTTCCCCCTTTCCCTATCCTTTTTATTATCTGAATTAGATAAATTAGGAACCTCCAACTGGCAAGCTCTGTGTAAAATCTGCTCTTTGGTTGGTAAAAGGAAGAATAAAAGGGGTGCCGCAGGGTTCGGTGCTCTCTCCTCTCCTATTTAACATCTACATGAAGCCACTGGGTGAGATCATCCGTCACCACAGGATGAGGTATCATCAATATGCTGACGATACTCAATTGTATATCACCATCCCGGGTGAAGTAAGTGATGCGGTCGCCGCCCTGTCTGAGTGCCTGGGGGCTGTGGGGCTGTGGGGGTCTGGATGGGGAACAACAGGCTCCGGCTGAACCCTGGTAAGATGGAGTTGCTGTGGATTGATGGCCTCCCGGGATCCAGGAAGTTGTCATCTTTGGTCCTGGATAGGGTGGCACTGCCCCATTCAGAGCCAGTGAGAAAACTGGGGGTCCTCCTGGACTCACAACTCCTGCTCGAGGAGCAGGTGGCAGTCGTGGCCAGGAGGGCCTTTGCACAACTTCGGGTTGTACACCAGTTATGCCCATTCCTGGACCGGGACGCCCTCAAAACATTCACTCATGCCCTTGTCATCTCCCATATAGACTATTGCAATGCGCTCTACATGGGGCTACCTTTGAAGAGCATCTGGAAGCTTCAGCTGGTCCAGAATGCGGCCGCACAGACAGTTATTGGTGCCGTAAAATTGGCACATGTGACACCTCTGCGGCGTGAGCTGCATAGGGTTCCAGTTTGCTTCTGGGTCCAATTCAAGGTGTTTTTTATCACCTTTAAAGCCCTACATGGCATGGGACCAGGTTACCTGAGGGACCGTCTCACCCCCAGAACATCGACCCGCCCCACCCAATCATGCAGAAGAGAGGGCATGCTACGGACCCCATCGACAAAAGAATTCCATCTAGTGGGGTCCAGGAGGTGGACCTTCTCTGCAGTAGCACCCGCCCTTTGGAATATCTTGCCCCCGGAGCTGAGGCAGGCTTCCTCGCTCCCGACCTTCCAGAAAAACTTGAAGACCTGGTTCTGCTGCCTTGCTTGGCATGGGAATGCCAACAGTTCCTCCTGGGGGTGGCTGGTGCCATGAAGCCCCTCCTATTATTAACATCTATTGTACTTGGATTTTATATTTATTTTATTGATATTGTAATTTTATATTTATATTTTTAACTTTACTTTTATTGTGAACCGCCCAGAGTCCCCCGATTGGGGGAGATGGGCAGTGATATAAATTAAAGTGATAGATAGATAGATAGATAGATAGATAGATAGATAGATAGAAAATAAATAAATAAATAAATAAATAAATAAATGCCTTCTCCAAACCCTCCAAAAGGTCTCTAGTCACATTTCAACATTGCGGAGAGATCTAAAGGTAATATTGTGTTACAGTTCTGCAGGGAGGGTAGAACAAAATGGAATTGGGAGGATGAGTTTGGAATGGTGAATGGAAACAGCAGGACACAGGGGTAGCATAAAAATGCCATATCCAATTCCATAATTTCATTAACTCTATTTTGCAATAATTTAAAAGTGCTACCGAAGGCTACAAGTGAGAGTCTCTCCTAAGTTAAAATCACAATATATTTTCTTTTCATTCCAGTAAATGTTCTAATGCAGAGACCTAAGATGAGCCCCATTAATATATTTCTCTTTTCACATTATTATCTCCTCATAATTTCCTTAAAAGCCATGGTGGATGGTGAGTAAATGTCTCTAGGAACACTTTGGCTTAGAACCAAGTGAATGGGTTATTGTCAGATTCTCCTCCAAGGGGTTTTGCAAAGCAGCAACAGAAAAAAGGAAGGAAATGAATCTTGAATGCAGTCTAAACTATAGTCAAAAGCAGAAGAATATCCCTATACTTCTTTCTTTCTTTCTTTCTTTCTTTCTTTCTTTCTTTCTTTCTTTCTTTCTTTCTTTCTTTCTTTCTTTCTTTCTTCCTTCCTTCTTTCTTTCTTTCTTTCTTTCTTTCTTTCTTTCTTTCTTTCTTTCTTTCTTTCTTTCTTTTTCAGTGTAGCCTCTGATCACCAAGCATGCCCTATTAATTTCAGTCATCAGTGCTGTTTCCTCCTCTTCTCTCCAGTGTAACTGCACCATATAGCCAAGAATAGGGATGGATGAGAAATTCATTGCATGAAGGTTTTTATACAAATCATTTTTGTACTGTCTGATACGAGGGAGATCACAAAACAGAGGTGCATGTTGAAATATACACCTTCCAGAATTTTGCAATATAATTTGCAGCCAACGGTATGGACCAAAATATTATAGGAAAATGTCCAGGTTTGGAAAAAATGCATACCAAAAACAAAGCATACAGAAGAGTTTGTGTGCTTTTTCTGCTAGCCCCAAAACAGGACATGTGGTTAACAAAATGAGAATTTTTATAAAAATGTAAAAGCATTTGAACACTTTACAGAAGCATTAACATCTAATCAAATTGTGCCAGAGAATTTAAGCAGCAGCAACTGAGGAGAGGGTCAAGGGGGCTGACCAAAATCATCAAGCTGGTTGTTATGCATTCCACTAGCTATAGGTTGCTCATCCCTGGTTTGATACATACACTTATTCATCATTCCTTTACTTACTTCCTTACATCTGGTGCCAGTGTAGAAAGTAACTTTAGTACTATTCCTCCTTATAACAGATTTTATAGACTAGCTCAATGGAAAAGCATTAATAAAAACAGCTCAATTTGGTTTTGATTCATTTATGGAATCAAGCCTGTGCAAAAGGCTAACTATAAATCACTGTGTCCAACAAAAGAAATGGAATTTATGAAAAATATGGGTAATTGAATGCATTCCTTTTGAGGAAAATCAGAAAGACAGTGTAACCAAACATGGAAGTTAAAGGGGAAATTACCTGAGATGTGTGCTATGGTAAATTATCTATCAAACTATTCTTCCATAGTTGCTTAAGCTTAGCTAAAGCTCCAGCTGACTTTCTGAGTAAAATGAAAACTACTCAATTAAAAATTTACAGATTGTCAAAGGAGCAGAACAAAGATTAGATTAAAAGCCTTTTTTGATAACAATAATTCAAACCTTTCTGCCAAGTTCCTTCATGACAGTGGAATGTATTTATTTAATTCTTTGACAGAATGTGAGTTTCTGGTGCCCTCATGTGGCTGCCAAAATCCATATCCTTCTCTAGACAGAAAAATGCCCTAACTGTACAGACAGTAATTCAATAAAGACACTCCGCAGGCCTCATAAAATACAAGAAAGGAAATGGGAAAGGGAAGGGAAGATAGACCGCAATAGAGTGGAAACACTGACTGACAGCCTTGATCTTCAGTTTGACACTCTCTACTGTATTGTATTTTATACACTCATGCTAGAGAACTAAGATACTATTTTCTATTTAAATACATCTTCAGTTGTAGTTGCCCAAAAAGAGAAGCGATGGCAAGATGATTAAAGTTTCAGACTAGGGCAAGGGTCGGAAATGGCGGCTCTTGAGCCAGATCTGGCTCTTTGGCCCCTCAGCTCTGGCTCTCTCTCTCTGTCTGCCGCCCGATCTGTAGCCGGGCGGCGAGGAAGAGGACACCGCCGCCGCCTCCTCCTCCTCCGCCGGCGGGAGAGAAGGAGGAGAGGCTGCCCGCCTGCCTCCGCCCGCCCTGAGGGGACCCACCCGGCGGCGGCGGCGGCTCCCCTGAAGCACGCCGCTTGTCGTCGCCGCCCACCTCATTTCCCGCCCCACATTACTTCCTTGGCCCGACATGGGTGGGCGGAAGCGGCAGCCCCGCCCGCGCCGAGTGGCGGTAGCACGGCCCCGCCGCCGCCCTTTCTCTCCGGCTCGGATCCCGGGAAGGCAGCGGGGGGCCTCGTGGAGGGAGGCAAGCAGGCAGGCAAGCAGGCAGGCGGGGTGGGCGGGCGGCCCGGGCCTCCGCCTCTGCCACCAGGCCCGCCCCCCTCGGCGCCTGTGCGGCTCCCCCGCGCCCGCTCCGCCCAGCCAGACATGCCCCGCTCTGGAGGCCGGGCTCGCCGAGGAGGACCATGACTGCGGCGGCGGCTCCCCTGAAGTGCACCGCTTGTCGTCGCCGAGGCCCCGTTTCCCGCCCCCCATCACTTCCTTGGCCCGACACTAGGGGCTCATCCAGACAGCTCCCCTGTCCTAGCTGAAGGTGGTCTGCTGGCCATTTATTTGAGTACATCCACAGGATGGGCAGGATGACAAGAGGAGGATCATGCCATCATGTCACAAACCCTGCCCCTTGTGATATGGCACACACATATGAAAGGGGCAGAGGGGCAAAGTGATCCTGCTTTCATCATTTTGATGAAAACGACAAGACCCTGCAGACACCCATGTCCACATCAGAACCTCTATCAAGAAAGTGGTGTTTTATGTTTCCATCCCAAAACAGAAGAGAACTTCCCATGTGAACTTTCCATGTCACGTGGAGAAGGAGCCCGAGAGTTGTCAATTATCTGCAGGCCCACTGCAGGACTGCCCCCTCCTGTATGGCTCTTGTTTCCATGGCTAGGTCTGGTCTGGCTGCTGGAAAGACCAGAACCTCCCCAGCAACCAAAGATGTTTTTCTGGGCTCAGGGGAATATCATGGAAACTGATGGAACACTTTCTACAAACTTGCTATTCCTACTGGTAACCTCTGCAAAGCTGCCTGTCTCTCCCTGCCCCTCCCCCACCCGGGGAAAGCTGCAGCTACTGTCAGGAGAGCAAGGAGGAGAGAAAGGGGGAGGGATTCTTCTTCTATGCCCCCTTTCTCTTCTTCCTGCTCCCTATCCTCTGCCCCCTGCCCAAAGTGGATCCTTCACATTCCCTGCTCCTCTTTCATCTGCGGCACCTTCTCTCTGCTCACTAATGGCTCACTGAACCAACATTTACTCGGGAAACCCAATTTTCTGGCTTCGCACGTCACACTGAACCGTCAACTAACCTCATGGTCTGGGTTCATCAATGACTGGTATGTAGTTCAGTGGTCATGTGAAGTCAGTATATGCCATCAGATTTTAAGCCTTCACCAAGCCTTTTGTCTTACATCTTTAGCACATCTGGTTTTGAGGTACGATTCAGAAATTACTGCCTTAATGGTTGGGGATCGAGCTACATGAAAGAGCCCACATATTCTTACTTGAATTTTAAGTCGTCTTCAGACTCAAGTGAGGCAAGGAGTGACCAAAAAGACTTCCTTAGTGAAGCATCCAGTTATGGAATGTCTTCCTTAGAAACTTGCCTGTTACCTTGTTTAGCTTAATTTGGTGGCAGAAAAAGTTTTTTTTTAAAAAAAAACCACAGGATTTCAGAAGTATGCGATTTTAATGTCCTGAAGAGTTGTTTGTGCACTTTTTAGGTATCTGGTTTTATTCCTTCTGCAAGAGATTTTTTTTAGCTCTTACTTTTATGGTAATATATTTGGTTGCATGTTTATATTCTGCCTTTCCTTTAGGAGCATAAGGTGATGCTCCTTTCTATTGTCTTCCTTACAACAACCCTTGGAGACAGGTTTGGCTCAGAGAGAATGATTGGCTCAAAGACCCCCGGTAAATTTCCATACTGATGGTGGACTAGAACATGGGCCCAGTACTTTCACCACTGCACTACATATGCCTGATTGGGTATTATATTTTGGAATGGTATTCAACAGGTTTTTTAAAATCAATTTTTGTTGTGAGTTACTGTGGTAGTCTTATATAATATATAGTAAATGAATAAATAGGAGAGCCAGTTGGGTGTAGTGCTCAAAGGCAAAAGGCTAGGAACTGAGAGACCATGAGTTCTAGTCCCGCCTTAGGCATGAAGCCAGCTGGGGGACTTTGGGCCAGTCATTTTTCTCAGCCCTAGGAAGGAGGTGATGGCAAGCCACTTCTGAAAATGCTGCCAGGAAAACTGCAAGGATTTGTCTAGGCAGTCACCAGGAGTAAAGACTGACTTGAAGGCACCATAAAGAAATAAGTAAATAATACCGAGACTGAACAACAGCTAAGAGTGTAGACTTGAAATTCTGGAGACCACGATACACTTTGTGAATCTGTCTCCATTACTGGATTCACCTCTTTCTTGTCAGTGCCAGAGCTGCCCTCTCACTTATCCTGCCCTGTTGGGCTCAGTCTGACACACCACCCAAAGGAGGAGTCAAGGGAAGTGGAGGCTGCCACTCCTTCTTCTGGCTCTTGGCACTGTTTACACTGCAAAAGAGGGCAGATAAATATGCAGCTCAAGCCAGGACAGGGCACTCTGGGTCAACAGTGGCCCCTAACTGGAGCATACACCTTGGCAAATGCCTAACCATACTAATCCCCAATAATACTCCTTTCTAAGAAGATAAGCATTGTTGGAAACATAAATGTGGACTAGCAGAAGGATGGAGAGAAGAGTGAAATCCAACCAAGATGGCTTGCCAGGAGAAAGGGAAAGCGGTCCCTGAAAAAAGTGTGTAGATGAGGCAGGGGACTAAGCCAAATAAGAGGAAAGATTGGAGCAGCAGTTTGACCAGCCCACTCGGCCACAGCCTTACCTTTATGGTTGCATTCCCATGACCACCCTTATTATACTAGTTAACCATAAAAAAGGGGGGGGGAAAGAATATGCAGAAACTTTTGCTAGACCAGCACTTTCATAGAAACAATTATCTGACATTAGAATAATACAGCCTAACATATTCAGCTGTCTTTAGAAGAAAGTTTAATAGACTTACCTATTAAGAGCTTTTAAGTTCTTCTTCATGTTCACAATATTACGCATTTTAAAGATGAACCATTTATCAATGTCTGTAAGTTTATGGATATCATCTACAGGGAAGTTTTCATTCAAGGCCTACCAGAAAGAGATGTTGTTTAGTCATGGTTTCATGAATTAAGAACTGACTTGTTCCTGAACACTGCATTGAATGAAAATATATAGTAGTTATTTCTCTCTTGAATCTATTCTGAAATTTAGCTCTTTCTAAATCTAGCTTCCAGCAACAGTTTATATGGACTGCTTTTTAACTGCAATCCATATAATCTGTTAATTAATTTAATTAGTTTAATTTTGCTTTTGCTTTCACTGTTGCTGTAAAAACTTGATGCTTAATATTCCCTCCAGTGTTCCTTTAAAATGTATACTCTTTATCCTACTTCCAGATGTTAGAAGTTGTGTTCAGAAGTTCATAAAAGCTCATTTCAAAGTCTTAAATCTACACAGACTGGTCCATATAATTGTAGTCAGGCATAGCTTTCACTTAATAATATAAAATTATTATTTCTAAGCTTTAGTTGGAGTCAAGTAAGGAGGTTTGCCTAAGATTGGTCAAATAAGTTCAAAGATTTCATATTCCTTTCGGAACAAAATGTTGAACTGTCTTCCTGTGCATTAGCTTTAAGATTTGCAGTTCCCTGAAGCCTCAAGAATCAGCCTTATAAAAACAATCTGACCTATGATTATTGTCATGGATCTGGCTGAAAAGGAGAGAAACACTGTCAACCTTCAGCAATCTACATAGATGTTCAGTGGAAAGTTCCCCATCTCAATTGAACGGGCATGAAAATTCAGTTCAAATCACACTAGAATTAGATTTCTTCTATTCAACAGTGATCTTCAAATACACACTGCCTTAAGCTTTCAAACTATGTTCTAGGGAACCCTTATAAAAAGATCAGTTGTGGTAGGCAAGCTTTCTTGGACAGCTTGCTCACTATTGCCAAGAATCCTATATGAAGTTCAACTTCTAGAGAGTGAAAGGATGTGTTTTAGCAACATTGAGGGCCAACAGACCCAATTATGGCCCCATTTGGCATGATACAAAATTCTGTGATGGTGATTCAGTATGTTGGCATATTTGTTAAGGTAGGAAATATTCCTTGAGAGAAGCAAACTTGACAACCACAATACTATATTTTCAAAGAGACCCTGCTGAAACATTCCTGATAGGCACTACAGCATTCTTTCTGACCACTCAGGTATTAAACAACCTACTGACATCAATCTCTCCTTTCTCATGAAGTCTTGTACACCCAATGAAGCAACTGGTTCCTTTCAAATGAGAAAATACATGCATTTATACAAAGCATCTTTCAACCCAATTAAAAAGCAGTGTCTGTCCAAAAGAAAAGAATAACAGTGGCTACTTAAATTATACAGTCGCTTATTCATAAGTCTTTGAATTAGACTTTAAGATACCAACAAACATGTAAACAATGTTCTCCGGGAAAAAAGAGACTTTGCGCCAACTGAGGCGCAGAAGGATATCTGCCTATTAAAACCTATACAGAAATATGAGTAAATTATTTAGGTTTTATGCTCATTGAGGAATTAGTAGCTTAATTCTTTCATAGCAAACTAGTTTTCTATGTGCAGAGATTTGGATGAGCTTTATTCAAGTAAGCCTCTACATGAAGTCTGAAGTAGTATATCCCAGAAGTATAAATAAGATCTAAGTCCTGCAGCACCAGTGTTGGCAGCTCAAGAAACAGTCAGCATCATCAAATACATAAAATGTAGTAATGGATCATGTAATTTGAATGTGACTCTGCAGTTCTTCATCCCTATCTCTATTTTTACCTCTTTTTTTAAACAGGAAACTAACATCCATAATACAAAGTTTGTAACTGCATCTTTTCAAAGCAGAGAGTCAAGACTTCTTCCCCATCTCCAAATGTTGGATTTTGAGAAAAGTGAAAGTTAAAGGATTTTTGACAAGCCTAGCAAACGGACTTAACATGGCATTGCACTAACAGGAATAAATAGTTCATTCTTAAAGTGTCATAACAATTGTTAAAGATTTCTGCCCAGCAAGTTCCAGTTGTCTAGATGAATTTTAACAAGTAAAGAAAGCTGAAATGTCAAAACAGAAAAGAATGTAAAATATATTTGAATAATTCCATATTCTGGAAGAATCAGTGTCCATTCTTCTTAGGTTGTTGCCATAAACAGACTGTAGGGAATCTGAAAAGTAGTCTATTTCAGAGAAAGAAAATTAACAGCAGGCTTGTTCTTCCTGCTTCTTCATTATTAAAGATTTGTATAAAGGCTGCCACCCAGACTACCTATGGTCTTGATCTTCATAAAAAAAAAATCACATGAGAATGTTGGAGATTTGGATGCTGTGAGATAATTTCAACAAAGATCTAGTTTGGCATGAACAGTTTGCTCTATTAAAACAAGAATCCTGCCACATTCAAAATGTTCCTACTGAATATTCCATTCTCTTTGTTTAGGTTTCAGGAAAAAACATGGAAGGTGCTGATCTTCATCTTGAAAAGGTATAAGGCTCTGTTAGTTAAAGTAACTATTTGTCTGTTAGCTAGTGGCAAGATGAAATTTCAACTGCTTCTCACAATACCTTGGCCACTGCATACACCCGTGTGCTGGAGGCTTCAGATAGTTCTTTTCTGAGATCCACATTATCAGGCCAGTCTTTATTCATTGGCAAGCATGATGTGAAGCCATCAATGGATGGGTGGCACATTCTTAAAGCCTTCTGAAAGCTCTCTTCAAAGGTGCGTCCAATAGCCATAACCTGAAATAAGGAAAGTATTATCATTGTCATACACAGAAAGCACTCTTTTGTTTCAGGATTTCTCTGGGGGGAAAAAATCAAGTTGCCACTTGATTTTGAGAAGAAGCATAAGGCAGAGGGATCTCTGGGCAAAAACTCATGTGTTGAAGAAAGCAAGAGTACAAGATGTTGGAGATAAAGTTTAACAGCATTGACCCTTTGCACCTAAAACTTGATCGACCATCTGGGATATTAGGAATAGAGATGGCATGCAAGTCTCCACCTTGCTTCTTCTAAGGGGAAGACTTTCAGGGTTTTTTTTTTCCTATAAGAACAGAGTTAGTTATTTCCTTTCTTCCATCTTCCCCTTCCCCCCACCATGAATAAATTTATCAGAGATGCAGGCTTTCTCCCAGAGCATAACAATTCCAAAATTTAGAAGGACTTTATCCCTGACCAGATTTAGTGCCCTCCCAACAGCTGTTACTGAAGGGAGATACCGAAATATCCCTTTTGAACAGAGACTGTGTCCATGTGGTGGAGGAATAATTGAAATGATGGATCACGTTATTTTGTATTGTTCCCTCTACGCAGGTGCTCACCAGGAATTAGTATCTCCATTCTGACTCGTTTTATCTTAAGTTGTTACTATCCGATCAATCTGATTTTATTTCATTGACCGCAGCCAAGTACTGTTCTATAGTTTGCACAATACGTCTTAGTACCTTCTCTAATTTTTCTTAGATATTTTAGAATTTTATATGTTTCTCTTTTTATCCTAATTAATTGTGATTTTGTTTTATTTGCTGGTCTATGACTGAATAAACATTGATTGCACTGAGTTAAAATCCATAGTTTGCAATTCAAATTATGGATGAAACGTGTCATAATGTTGCATTGTGCTGTGATTCACAATACACTTTTCATCATTTTGATGTCATCATAGTTAGGAATGGATGCCTATGGATGGAAGTGGGTGTAGAAGGAATAGCAGGGGCAGCCAAGAACATAATTCTGCTTGTTGAGAGTAACTATGTTCAACATAAAAACTTAGTCTTATGCTGGAAATAGGCAAAACTCTATCCTAAGTAAGTGTCCATGACAATCTAAACACATAGGGTCCTGTAATATCATTTTTCCAAAATTATTTGGAAAATAATTTAATATCATTTTCCAAAATTTCCTTCCCATTTTTGACTTGCAAAATTCAAGAAAGAGATTCACTGAATATTCTCTGTAAGGATGGTACACTTCTCCAACAGTTTTTGGAAGTCCAAAAAAATAATAAAATGTATTAGAAAATTATCTTGCCATATTTTTAGCTATAGAAATACTGACTGAATGATACTGTTCTCATAGAACAGTTCTCAAGGCAGTAATAGGCAATTTAAGAAAGAACAGAGTTAGAGCTGTTGCTTGCTTCAAGAATTAATCTGAGTGTGATGTGTAGTTACACTTGTATTAATGAGTGCAGAAATTGGGAAGCATTTCACCAAATATTCTCCAAGGGAGGCTGAGATTCCCAACAGTTTGGAAGTAGCTCAAAGAAGAGAAAATTCAAACATTTATAAAAAAAATAGTCATATTCTATTTCACGAATCTATTCACTCTTCAATGGAAGGAACAAGGAACTCAGTTGTCCTCACTGTTAAATATTTATGTATTTGATTGACTGCTATTAAATAAAAATTACCATATGCATGAGCCACTATTTATCTTTATATTTTCATGCCACCTTTCTTATATCAAAATGATTCACCACATTAATTTGTCATAAAATGAATTAATAGTCAAACATAAAATTCATAGTAAGATCTATTTAAAATTAATTCATTCCAAAATTAACAGAAAAATAACTGCAACAGTAAATACTAGCTCTTAAAAGCAAATATAAACAACTAGGTCTCTGGGCCTGGCTTTGAGTCAGTAAAGGCACCAAATCTGGGAGGAACAAAAAGCCTATGGATGTTTATACAGGGAAGGACTTTTTACCATGTTCTGCATCATGTATGAAACAGTCAGTCATAATTTAGTCCTCAGACTAAACCAGGGTTTCTCAACCAGGGTTCCGTGGAGTCCTAGGGTTATGCGAGTAGTCACTAGGGGTTCCCTGGGAGATCATGATTTATTTAAAAAATTACTTCAAATTTGGACAACTTCACATTAAAGAAGTTAGCTTCATTCTTTATTTTGAGTTTCAGAACACTGTTAATGCATATATACAGGTCTACACATGAAACGAATATAGTAATTTTGTAACTTGTGGCCTGTATTTGAGCCTGAATGTGCAGGGGTTCCCCGAGGCCTGAAAAATATTTCAAGGGTTCCTCCAGGGTCAAAAAGTTGAGAAAGGTTGGACTAAACTGTTTGAGTTTGTATTAACCAGTTCCTCCTATCATGAGCTTCCACAAACAAATAGGCTTGAACTGCTCCAATTTACCAGTGAATGTGCACATGTGGAATTTTAGAGACATTTGCACAAAGAGTGATGATCTTCTTCCATACAAGAGGCTTAAAGTCAGCTTTCCTCAAGTTGTCCTGGAGGACACTATAAAAATTATAATGGTTGGCATTCTAATGTTTCTCTTTCTTTTTACTTAATACTATAATGTTATTACCAGAAATAACATTATAGATGCTCAAAAGTACTTTTGAAAACACGTCTACACCACACACTTGACTTTAAAAGTAGTTCTCTGTTCCTAGGGAATCCTGGTATTTTTATGAGAGATCAGATAATCTCTGACAGAAAATCCTTGTTACCCTCACAAACTATGATGTGCAAGATTCTGGAAAGAGAAAGCTATAATAATTTAAAGCACAGATATGTGGTGGCTCAGTGGGTAAGACGCCAGGCTTGTTGATCGGAAGATTGCAAGTTCGGAGGTTCGAATCCCTAGCCCTGCGTGTGGAGTGAGCTCCTGCACTAGCTCCAGCTCTTGCCAACCTAGCAATTTGAAAGCATGCAAATGCAAGTAGATGAATAGGTACCACTTCGGTGGGTAGGTAACAGCGTTCCGCGCGCGTCATGCGGCCACATGACCGTGGAAGCGTCTTTGGACAATGCTGGCTCTTTGGCTAACAAACAGAGATGAGCACCGGCCCCTAGAGTCGGACACGACTGCACAAATGTGCGGGGGGTACCTTTACTTTATATCGCATAGATTGGAGGACCTTCAGAGATTTCAGATTATAACTCTTTTAAATCCCAGCCAGCATAAACGATGGTTGGACTGATGGTAATTATAGTCTAAAACATCTGAAGGGTGTGAGGGGTGTATTCCCTCATAGAGCTTCCATCTCCCTAGCCATTGATCTAGAATGCCTTCAAAAATGCCACCAAATGGTAATCTAGATAAAGGGAGAAATTATTAAATATGTGGATATCCATATAATTGTATTTAATTTAAATTAAAGACATTTTTGTTTTTATCTTGGCCTCACCCACTTGTTGGAATGCATTCATACACACACACACACACACACACACACACACACACACACACACACACTATTTCCAAGCCAGGAGTTCACCAAGAGCAGCCCTGAACCTGAAATAGGTTATCTGTTGCTGGTAGAGAGAGTGTATTATGTGCGATGGTTACAAATGTAAAGTGCAAAGGTTAATGGGTAGAGCTAAAAATCAAAGAAGATTTCTAGTTCATCTTATCTCTGCCATGAGTTAAACAACTAGCAAGTTTAGAGTAAGCCTGTGTCTGTGAAACACTCCCTCCACCTCCCCATTTCCAACATTATCATCAACAAATGGTCTCAATAACCAAATGGTTTTGAAAAGTATGTACTTCTTCAGAAAACAGGGGGAAAGCATTGGACTCACCTCACCCACACTCTTCATTGAGCTCCCAATCTTGTTGGATGCACCCTGAAAACGATCAAGGTCCCAGCGTGGTATCTTGGTTACTATGTAATCCAAGCTGGGTTCAAAACAGGCAGTGGTCTTTCCAGATACTACATTCTCAATTTCTGGTAAAGGGATCCCAAGGGCTATTTTGGCAGCTATAAATGCCAAAGGGTACCTGGCATTAAAAACAAAAGGAAACATTTTCATATTGATGGAGAGTTACAATCATAGGAAATCATAGAATCACAGGGCTGGAAGGTATCTTGGAGGTCTTCTAGTCCAACCCTAGAAAGATTGAACCTCCAATGATAGAACACCCAAAGAATTGTCTATTAAAATGGCACTATATTTTAGTTTATTGTTCACTGCTTGGAAATGCAGTTCATCTAATAAATATTGAATGGCCCAGCTCATAGCATATTGGAGTGGTGTACCTTCTTTTGCCCATATTCCTTCAGTGTGTTTAAAAGACAGGAACACTGCATAATGTATATGTCTTACAGGTACTGTGGCTACTGAAAATGTAGTAGATAGTATTCATGTGATCTTCGGTACAGCAAATAAAACATGGTTAGATAATGCTTGGAAAACCATATTCATAGTAAAGATATTCTATGTGCATTTAATAATGAAACAAGGAGATCTAGAAAATAGAGGCTGTTGGGGGGAAAGGACAAAGAATGCATCAAAAGCTTTTGCATATCATAGAATTGTACAATTGGAAGAGATCACAAGGATCATCTAGTTTGTTAGATGTCTGCTTTGATGACTGTTCTTTGGATTGCTTTCTTGCCTGGAATGTAAAATTAAATTCTGTAGGTGCACAAAATGTGCTGTAATCCTAGATCTTTTTCTTTTCCTCGGGAATGGGAATGCTGCACATAGCTCAAGCAGACCTAATCAGAGATTCCCAAAGTCTTCCAGAAGTCATGGGCAAGCCAGAGAAACTCTGAAGCCCTGAAGAAAAATATGTTATGTGGTCTCTGTGTGCTTACTAGACCAAACCTGAGCAGCTTATGTAGCTGCCAGAAGGTTGAACTAGATCAGTGATTCTCAACCTCAGCAACTTTAGGATGTGTAGACTTCAACTTCCAGAATTCCCCAGACAGCATTCCCCAACCAACATGCTGAAAAGGGAGGGTCCCTTCTGAGCCTCTTGCTCCACCCACTATTCAGCTGTGGGCTACGGCCTCTCTTATCTGACTGTTCCCTAGGCAGCATCTCTTCGCCCCGTCTCCCAAGGTCTTTCCCACATGCCATTATAGAGGGTGAAGGCTGCACACAGCCCTGTGAAGTCTCTCCAAATGCTAAATTTCAAATGTTAACATAACAGAATTGGAAATGTATTAAATATATGAGGAGGGCATCCATGAATTTAACCGAAATTATGTTTTGACTAACCATCTATTTTAACATTTCCAAAGGCTTTTTAAAAAAATTCCAAATGCTTCCCTTGCTTAATCTGTCCAGCTTAGTTGTTCACCCATTACTGTATCCTGCCTTACCCTGTGGCCTTCGATGCTAAGGCAGAGCTTCTAGACAGTCGAGCATTAACTTCAATGATGCAGTACTCTAGAGAGGTGGGATTTAAGGCATACTGGATATTACACTCCCCCACAATGTTCAAGTGGCGGACAACCTTGATAGTTGATTTCCGTAGCATCTGTAATTCTTCATTTGAAAGGGTCTGGCTGGGAGCCACTACAACAGAGTCTCCTAATTGAAGAAGAATAAAGGTGAAGAGCAGTGATCATGATTTAGTCTAACTGTGCAATGTTCAGTCTGTGTTAAAGCTATAGACATATTTCTATGCCATCAAACATATTACCAATAGACAACGCAGAGAACTAAAATGCACAGGAATAGATATGCTTAGTACTAGAGGCAAATTAGTCTGATGCAATTTAAAATAAATTATAAATTGAACCTTTGGGAGAGGACAACATGCAAATAAAATACACACACACACACACACGCATTATAAGACAATATTTAGAAGAAAGATGCTAAAATGCTGACCAACTATCAACCATCTTTTGTTTCCATGCATCTTGAATTCCACATATTTTGATGAACCTGGATTCAGCGAGAAATAGCTGCATTCTACTGTACATATGTATCCATCTGTTGCAATAGAGCTCCAGATGAATGAGTCATTCCTTACAAATTCAAATCTTTTTAGGGTACTTTATGCTATTGATGCATACTAGAATTGTGCAAAGTATTTGAAAGAGGTGATTCATGAAGTATGGGAGTACATTAAAAAGACTTTTTTGAATTGTTAAAGCAGCTTTGTCATCATCATCAAGACATACGTTTTGCTACATCCTCTCACACCTTGCAACACAACATTAGAATGCTTTGCACAACATTAATAACTATCTACCCTCCTAAATAGAGGATCTGATGTGCTATAAAATGAAGTGCCTATGGTTCTGTGGTATCTCCTTAATTGGAAGTCTCAAGATGTAAAACAATTGCAGGCGTTTAGGAATGCAACAACCTGACTTGTCCAACTCAATGGAGCCTCCAACCTACAAATCCTATGGGCATTGGATATAGAATTCATCCTACTGTCAACTTTCCTTCCATATTAATATACATGAGATTCAATTCCCAATTGTTTTTTTATTATCCATGGCACATATTCAGTGACATCAGATTCAAATATCAACTTTAAATTGACCATGTTACTACATGATGCATGGAGAGATCACAAGACCTTATCAGTTGAGTTGACATAGGAATACTTATTGCAACTTTTAATGGTACTTCATGCAACTCACACAAGTACAACCACTCAAAAGGAGCCCATTACCTTAGCTTGGAAAATCTTGCAAGGTTTTCCAAGCCAAGGTAGTCCCTCAACTTCTTTATGGATCCCAAGTTTGCTCTTTTGCAAAGCTTAACATTCTTGAAACTATTCAAAATAAATTTATTAAAGCCATACCTATGGTTCCAAAAAGTATCAAAAATGCCATCTTACATGTAGAGACGGGTATAAGCTCATTGGATGCTAGAACATGGTTTCTTCTTATTACCTTTTGGCTAAAGTTAATCCTACTTCCTATAGGTTTGGCCCCATTAATACTTAGAGATCATTTTAAATCATCATGGCTTAAAAAAGCCCTAGTTAAAATTCATTTACCTTCTTTTATCCGATCTTGAAGAAATTTCAGGGTAAGGCATGTGATTTCTACTTAATGTTACTTCTTTTGGACAAGGACTCAAAAATATTTTCCAAGTCGCTGAGTTTTGTACTACCATCTGTATAATACGCTGCACCATTAATTAAGTTTGGAACTTCTCATAATACTATTTTTATTCTGTTTTATTTTATTATATCTTTTCTTAATTATTTTTAGATCTTATTATACTTATTGTTTTTCTGTTATATATAAAGAAGTATGTAACAGCTCTACTATTACATATTTTATTGTATCTGGCCTTAGGGCTGTAATAAACTGATTTGATTTTTTTTAAAAAAAATTATGTTCAGAACCCTTGGAAGAAATATATTTGAACCCATTTTCAAGTTGACCATTTTTTTCCCTAGTATAAGAAATACGGCAAGTATTTTGATTCTTGAACCCAATATCCTTCTCATTGTGCCCTTGCCTAACCCACCCTCTCATACCCCCATCTGGGGATGTCTGAGGTCAGAATGTCCAAGCCATGGACAGAGATGGACCTGGAGGTTGGAGGGGGCATTTGATGTTGCAAATCTCTGGGGCTGGATTAGGGAAATTGGATCAATACTATAGCCCCACAGATGCCAGCACTAAGCCTTGGTATTAAATAATAACATCACAATGATCTAAGCAAACCTACCTGTATGAACTCCCATTGCATCAACGTTTTCCATATTGCAGACAGTGATACAATTGTCAGCTGCGTCTCTCACAACTTCATATTCAATTTCCTTCCACCCTACCACTGATTTCTCCACAAGGATTTGATGGGTCATTGCAAATGCCTTGAAGATTACAGAGAAGAGAAAGTCACGAAGTTGTGCTAGAAAATTAACATTTCCTAGTGCTCTTGAAAAATGGTTGCTGTCAAAGGGCCATTTCCATCAGTAAAAAGAACCTTGCAAGAGCAACTGGGCTACTAACTGGGGAGGGGGGGAGGATGCAGTAGTTCAGTGTTTCACAGACACAGGCTTACTCTAAAGTTACTAACTGGGTGATTTCAGTGAAATTTTCCACTTTTGATATTGTGTCAGTCACTAGTTTAGATGGCTTTTAGATGGATAGTTACAGAGGGAACGGGTCTGTCAATGGCGACCAGCCTTGAAGTTTAAATGGACACTTTAAATTCAAAAGCAGTATGAAGGAGGCAAACAACAGGAAAAGACCATCACCTTTCTCCCCTGTTAAACTTTCAGAGATATCTGGCTTGCTTGTTGTATTCAAATCTAACCCTACCATCTGGCACAATGTGGTGGTCACCACAGATGGCAGATGCCAAAGCTCTGACACCATAATCTGGCCAGAGGCTTTTAGTGAAAACATTACCCTTTTGTCAGTGTTGAAGAAAAATTCAGCTGTCAGTCCAATTGGCTTTTGCATATGGAACTAGAATAAGATGTCTAATAATCTAATTTGGGGTGATTTCTGGTTATCTAGTTACTCAGATGGCAAATATGCTATGCTTTCCTTCCTGACTCTAACTTTCCAGAGGCTACAACTCAATGGTGTCATTTTGTATATAATATAGGTGGGCATTATATTATTCTGCTTCCTTTCAATAAATCCTATAGCATGATTCTATTAATCATGAGTACATAACAATGTCTCTAGTACAGGGCTTTCCAAAGTGCTGCCAATGGCGACACACCAGTGGCGGCGGCGCGGGGGGGCGTGCGGCGGCGTGCACATAGCGGCGGTGCGGGGGGCGTGTGGCGACGCATGCATGCACGGCGACAGCGCGGGGGGGCGTGCAGCGGCGTGCATGTGTACGGTGGTGGTGGCAGCGGCGGCAGCCTCTGCTAAAACGCGGAAGCACTGATCCCGCGCCGCTGCTGCTGCCGCCGTGCACGCATGCGCTGCCGCTTCCGGGTGGTGTGGCGACACACCACACTGTGTGTGGCGACACACTTTTGTGTCGCGACACACAGTTTGGAAAGCTCTGCTCTAGTACATCATCTAGTAATGATCTCTCTTTAACCTTCACTAAACTGGAAAGCAAGCAGGCTATGATCCTAAGATCTTTCAATGACAGAGGCCCTCCCTATGGCTCATTTTTTTTATTAAGGCAAAGATTTCCAAAGCTGATAAAGGAAGAGAACCTCAAAGAGTTACAATATTTCCATAATCTGTTATTGAGGTTGTTCCCTTGTTCATATTTTGAGATACTGTACCAATGCCTTCTTCCACATAATTCATCAGTTCCAAGGATCCATCCACCCTTCACTCTTCAAACATAGCAAGTTTTATAACCTCACTAGACAGGGCACCCAAACAACATAAAAATCTTCTCAATATTATTCACCTTACCCTATGGGATATTTCTAGCTGAAGGTTTGTTTTATTCTACAGAAGGTTATCTGTCATCCCAAAATGCCATAAAATATTAAGATTTTAAACATTATTGGACATTGATTGCTTACTAATCCCACCACCATAAATGTATATGTATATATCAACATGAAAAGGTAAAAATTGATAAACTAATTTTCAGGCTGAATTTGCTAGTTGCTTATAAAATATGTAAACTAACTTGTTGAGAAATGTATTGTAAGGTAAAAGGAAATGGATTGCTGCTTTGCTTAGTAAATTGACCTATTTTTATAAAGATAATTTTAGAATTTTCTATTCAAACCATAGCCTTTGTTATTATTTTGGGATGATGATTTTTAAATAAATTCCAATTCTACATATTTTCTTGCTATCATCTTTTATTATTGATACTTATGGCAGTTTTTATATCTATTTTAGAGATTGGTTGATTATTTATTTATTTATTTATTTATTTATTTATTTATTTATTTATTTATTGAATAAGTAGTTACAGTTATAAGGGAAACATACTTATTTAACTTAAAATAGCTGCACCAAAGAGGTAAGGACTATGATGCAGATCTCCTACTTTTCAGCATTTGGTGGACTCAGATCAGTGTTAAAGTAATCTGCCCAATCACTGATACTCAGGTTGACGTACTGCTGGTGTCTAATGTTCCCATAGTATACTAACAAAGATGCTAAAACTGAACTTCCAATGTACACTCTTGTCCAACATAGACCCTATGACTCTGCCTGCTGCGCCTTGATTTCTATCTTTGATGAGCCCTGAATTCCAGACGTGATACCAAAATACTACCAAAGAACAGCAGGAACAATACCTTGGTAGCAAGATCCAGAAGATGTTCCTTGTCAATACATAAACCTGATCCTAGTCCTCCCAAGGCATAAGCCGAGCGTATCATAACAGGGTAGCCAATTTTTTCTGCTGCTTCCAAAGCATCTTCTATCTGCCATAATACAAAAATGAACAGAAAATACGGTAACAATAGATAGGTAATCTCTCTGCACCTAAAATCTTTGAGTATCATCCAATTACTGTATAACATGCTACAAATAGACCTGTGGATGCTGATCAGGTTAATACTTACTGTTGTATGTTTGGACAAAATGGTAGATAAATTTAACTCTAATAACTTCCCTGAAAAAAATCTGGGAAATATTAGTTTGTTGAAGGTGATAAAAAGACTTCATTAGACAATTTTACATATTCCAGTGTACACACCTTATGGGAATAGATGACAAGATTCCCTCGGGATGTGAATGTTAGAAGATGACTTTCAGTGGCATTGACTTTTCATCATCTTATAACTAAATGACCACAAAGGGCAATGGTAGGTAGAGATTTAAGGATTTACTCTAGGCCCCCTCTTTCTTTATCATTCTCCCTGTTCTTTGTCTAAGAAACTGCTAACTTCTGCTCACTTCTTTTTGCCTTTCTTCTCTACATAAGCATGGGCTCTTTCATTCTTCTCCTGGTAGGATATAGTTAACTAAGTGCTAGACTTTGTCTATTTTTCCTTAAACAAGTCTCTTTTCTGTTATAATTGTGAAACCTGCTTCACTAATCATTGCTCAAGTCAGATGTCTTTCTCAGGAATGCTTAAACGCACACACAGAACACTTCTCCCTCCAACAGGATTATGAGCCCAGGACTAAAGTGAATGTGCAAATAGGTTCCATAAAAGAGAGAAAGGGTGAGTCTCTTGAGCAGTTAAAAAAGTGATTAGAAAATAAAAATAGCCAATTTCAGAGATGGAGTCATGACAAAGTTGGAATGATCTATCTGGGAGTGAGCAGGTCCATTATTGCACCTTTAAGGGAAAGCTATTTGGAAAATCCTCCCAGACTTATATGAGAATTAATTTTGTAATAAATTGCTTGCAAGACTTTGACATGTATAATGCTGAGAGATAGGATGTGGCTTTCAGTGAAGAATCTGTCTAGAAGGTTCCAGCCATTGAAAAATCAACTACCCTAAGAATGGGAGATAGGACAAACCTGTTAGACCACACCATGATACAGCATAAAATAAAAAAGATTAAAGCAATTAATGTGAGAATTTATGGGCCACCAGAGGGTATCAGTTTTGATTCTGAAGCAACCTTGATTTGATGATGATGATGATGATGATGATGATGAAAGAATATGAATATGAATATGAATATGAATATGAATATGAATATGAATATGAATATGAATATGAATATGAATATGAATATGAATATGAATATGTTCAAAGCCCCCTGAGCTGGGACAGCTTCATAAAATTCCAATGTTTTATGAAAGGAGAGATGCTCTATTTAGCAATTAAAGATGCCTTATATGGCCTAGATTGGGAGTAAAGTAAACTGTATTACAGAAAGAATATGATAATTGTTGTTACTATGATTAGATAAATGTGTGTGAGAAGCAGTCCCCTAAAAAATAGATTATTTGAATTAAACCTTGCATATCATAAAGCAAGAGCAGTAAAGAATTGCAACCACAAAAATATCTTACATTTGTGGCATTGGAGGATGGAACATAGAGATCCAGATGCTGTGCCCTTGCTGTAGAGTTTAGTCAAAGGACTAATATTAAAGGCATGTGTAAATCAATCCAGATGTGCATGTTGTATAATTGCAAAAGGCATAAAACTATGAATATGAAGATAAAAGGAATGAAGCCATTATATTCACAGTGACATTTGTGGCCCTATACATGTCACCACAACAGGTGGAAACAAAAGTATCCTTATGTTCATAGATGATTTTACAAGTTATACATTTTACTACATGCTCATGGAGGAAAGCTATGGCAAACCTAGACAGCATATTAAAAAGCAGAGACTTCACCTTGCCGACAAAGGTCCATATAATTAAAGCTATGGTTTTCCCAGTAGTAATGTATGGCTGTGAGAGTTGGACCATAAGGAAGGCTGAGCGCTGAAGAATTGATGCTTTCGAGCTGTGGTGCTGGGGAAGACTCTTGAGAGTCCCCTGGACTGCAAGGAGGTCAAATCAGTCAATCCTAAAGGAAATCAACCCTGACTGCTCATTGGAAGGACAGATGCTGAAGCTGAAGCTCAAATACTTTGGCCACCTAATGCGAAGAGAGGACTCACTGGAAAAGACCCTGATGCTGGGAAAGACTGAAGGCAAAAGGAGAAGGGGACGGCAGAGGATGAGATGGTTAGATAGCATCACCGATGTAATGAACATGAATTTGAGTAAACTCCGAGAGACAGTGGAGGACAGGAAGGCCTGGCATGCTATGGTCCATGAGGTCATGAAGAGTCGGACATGACTAAATGACTGAACAACAACAACAGTGAAAAGAGGCAAGTGTTGGAGAAATGTAAAGAATATGTGGCTTTAATAAGCAACATGTTTTGAAGAAAAACTCAAGTACTATGCACAGACAATGTGAGGTGATCATAAACAGGCAACATGCAAAGGTACCTGAAAGAGCAAGGGATTGCAGATGAAACCACAGTGGCTTATCCTCCAGAAGAGAATGGCAGAGAGGATAAATCATTCCTTGACTGAGATGATGAGTCACATGCCTCAGGTTGCAGGATAAATACAGTGAAAAATACAGTGGTGATGTACTTGATATTATATCACCACTGTAATGATGTGATAAATACAGAAAAAAGCAGTAAAGACAGCCACTAATTGCAACACAAACTTTTGTGGAAAGCCACAGATGCAGCAGAAGGAAGCCCAGCCATAAAAATATTCAGTTCTAAAGTTTATGTATATGTGTCAAAAGAAAAGAGAACCAAGCTGAATTCATCATGAGTCACTATTCGATACTCATAATACTGCAAAGAATATGTGATCCTAGATCGTACTACTGTACACAACTATTAAAGTACACACCATTGCTTATTTTATTGGGGGGGGAAACAGAATAACCATCAGGTGTCAAATCTTGTTCCCCATGTCCAGGCAAGCCATGAGCAGAGACCACAAGCATTGAAATATTGCATGGCAAAGCCATAAGGAGAAACTGAGGTACCCCACCTCAGATGCTCCAAGAAGTGAAACAAAGGGCCTCCACCTGAAAGGTTGTTCTACACTGCCACAAGGGAGCTAGTAGAAGAATTTCAGAATGTACATGGAAGGATATCAAAAAGACGTCAGCCACTAAAGAGACAAATGGAGAAAGTCTGCAGAAGAGGAAATTGAAGAGTTCCACAAAACGATACTTGGGAATTTGTCAAGCTACCTGAAGGGGAAGCAACCTACGGGATACTACCCCAAGGCTGCAAACCATGTTTAATGGAGAAGGGGATATCCAGTGCCACAGAGTAAGACTCCTGGCCAAGGGTCATACCAGAAGTATGGTGAGGATTATAATGAGATATTTGAACCGGTAGACAAGAATACAGCAGGAAGATACATGCAAATAGAATGGGGACTGGATTGGAGTCAGGAAGGTGGACTTAAATGGCACGGCACAGTTAAACCTCAGACTGCAAGTCAAACTTCGATGTAGACTGTCTGGGCAGAAGACAGGAAACTTCACAAGGAGATACTGTTTCTGTATGGGGATGGGGTGATCAACTAGCAAGCAGAAAGCAGTCAGTTGTTGTCCTATCATCCACTGAAGCAGCATACATATCTGCAGCACAAGCACACCAAGAGACCATGTGGCTACATAAACTGTTAATGGGCTTTGGGATAGATGAACCAAAGCCAACAGTCCTTGTTTAGTGACTGCCTCGTACAGTGCCCATTCGCAGTTACAACAGTGATGAAAAAGTAACTTTGTGATCAATCCTTGCATTTACGACCTTCGCAGGTCTGTAAAGCAAAGGAAAGCTGAAGTAAGATCATAAGCACAGTCACGGTTTCACTTAGTGACCACTTTGCTTAATGACCGAGTTGCCCATCCCAATTGTGATCACTAAATGAGGACTACCTGTATTTGAGAACTATCAAATACTGTATGTATTAAACCAATATTATGTATTAAACCCATATTAAGCCATTGGGGAAAATATGTTAGTTTTCTGTCCCAGCTGGTAGAGAAAAAAATATATTGTGAGAGGTGTTTGGTTCTGCTTTCATATTCTTGTTAGCCTCACAGCTGAAATAACTAATATGACATTCATGCTCCATGAACTTATTGATGATTAGGAGTGGTTCAGTACTTTATACTCTATGGACTTCAACACAACAAAAACCATTCTGAATTCATTGTTAAATTGTGTTAATATTAAAATATATTAAAAATTGAAGCTATTTGCTCAAGGAAATTTAACCCCAAGTAAAACATAAGAATGGATCCAAGCTCTAAACTTCCTCTGCATTTAAAAAGGTAAAAGTTCCCCCCGCACATTTGTGCAGTCGTGTCCGACTCTAGGGGCCGGTGCTCATCTCTGTTTGTTAGCCGAAGAGCCAGCGCTGTCCGAAGATGCTTCCACGGTCATGTGGCCGCATGACGCATGCGCAGAATGCTGTTACCTTCCCACCGAAGTGGTACCTATTCATCTACTTGCATTTGCATGCTTTCGAATTGCTAGGTTGGCAAGAGCTGGGGCGAGTGCGGGAGCTCACTCCGTCACGCGGGGCTAGGGATTCGAACCTCCGAACTTGCGATCTTCCGATCGACAAGCCTGCCGTCTTACCCGCTGAGCCACCACGCCCCTCTCCTCTGCATTTAGCATACTGCAAATGCTAAGTCAAGTTATCTGGCACAACTGTCCACAGAGGAACTAAGCTGGGGTAGGGAAGAAGAGAAGGGGGTTGGGGTTCTGCAGTGCCTCTTCTCTGCTTGTCCTGCACCATGGCCAGAATTGCATAGATCAGCCTGTGATGAAGGACGATGAAGGAATGACCCCGCTCTCTGGTTGGAGTCTGAGGCTCGGCTGCATGGCCTGGCGATACCTTTACCTTTCATCTTTTAAGGTCTTTGGGGAGACAAAGTTTGCTGCAGCAGTGCCACTATTCATGCACAAAGGCAGTGGGACAAATAATAGAGTGAAAGAGGAAACTTTCCAAATATAACATAGACCTGCCTGCAAATGTGATGCTGTGTATTCCCTTCATTGGAGTTAACACTTTATTCTTGCCTTCTTCATATAAATTTGTGAGTCAAAATATATTTAGGGCAAGGATAAGTGGGGAAATAAATCCTGTCCCCACAGTTTTAGGATGGCATGGCCTCCACACTTACGCACATCTCTAGTTCAGCCATTTCAAACTACCAGCAGATTTATTATTTTAAATCTGATTTACCGATTCCACAGCATAGCTGGGAGCAATCTTCTCATTAATTTCATTCAGTTTGTCTGAAAATATCTGCCTGTCCTCAGTGGCCATGATAGATTCAACTGATGTTCCAAGGACCTTCACTCCATATTCCTGCAGAATGCCACGTTTAAACAGCTCCACTCCTGTACACAGAATGAATTGGAAAAATTAGCATTCAAAATGTTTTGAAATCTTTCCTCCTTAGCTAGTGATTTTTAGCTATGATGGAGAAGTGAAGGTGGGCCATCATGTTACATATAGGGCAGAGCTTTCCAAACTTTTCATGTTGGTGACACACTTTTTAGACATGCACTATTTCATGACACACTCTTACAGCAAGGCATCATTTCGCAACACACTCTTACAGCAGGGCACAAGGCAGGCACTAGGACCTGCGCGGAATCCTGGCAAGGTTCGGAGGCAGCAGCAGCTGCGACACACCCAGACACTGCAGCCGACACACTAACGTGTCCCGACACACAGTTTGGAAAGCTCTGATATAGGGACTAGCTGGATATTGGGCCAGCTGGCATGAATCCACTTCAGTCCTTTTCTAGAGGAAGCAAAGTGGAAGTTAATTATTTCTACAATTTATATGCCATTCCATTTCCAGAGATTCTGAGCAGCATATAATATTACTGTTAGAAAATTAAAGACAAAAATCAATTAATGCAATTATAACCAATCAGTCCAATGCACCACCTTTTGAGGTAGCATGATCTTACTCATCCACAAATGCCTTTCTGAAGAACCATGTTTTTACACCTCTCTAAATATGTAGCAAGGAGGGGGTAGTCAAGGTATCTGGGAGTAAGCTGTTCTAAATTTGGAGGGGGAATCACTGAGGAGGCTCAAGCCCAGGGTCCCTGAAGATGGTATTCGCTCAGTGGTGGAACCCTGTCAAGCCCATGGAACTGGCAAACCAAGCAAGCAAGAACCGCATGGATTCCCGGAAGGGTGAATTCCCAGCCAGTAAATTAAGGCGCAGTCTCTTTGAAATGCTTCCTTCCCCATCTCTCACATCTGGACTGTGTTGCCTTTTCTCATATAGAATGTTCTCAGCTGCATTAGAGAAACCCTATAACTTACCACAGTTCAGAGCAGTTTGCCCACCCATACCAAGAATTAATCCATCTGGTTGTTCTGCTTTGATTACTTCTGTAACAAAATGTGGGGTGATTGGAAGGAAATAAACGGTGTCAGCCTGCTTTAAGCCAACTTCATTCGTCTGAACTGAGGCAATGTTGGGGTTCATCAGAACAGTTTTCACATTTTCTTCCTAGAAAAACAAAACAAAATGAATTTTCATAAGTAAATCCAAAGTTATAAAGGAAGATTAAATAATAGGGCCATGCTGTCCGTACTTTGATTTAAAGGTAAAGAGAGCTTTTGGAGTAGTCGGGAGTGCTCAGCCATCAGCTGGCTGCATCTCCTTAAAGCAGCTGCATCATTTCATAGGCTTGTGCAGCTGCCCTTTAAAAAAGTAAAATAACTCCAAGGAAGGCCCATAATGGCAGTAGTGCTTAGGCACAGTTTGCATTGCTCTACCATGCAAACAGTCTTGACTACATTACTGTTGTAAATCACGCTGCCAGAGGCAAGGACACCAAGAACA
Organism: Charina bottae; assembly: GCA_023362775.1. NCBI lineage: Eukaryota > Metazoa > Chordata > Lepidosauria > Squamata > Charinaidae > Charina > Charina bottae. The sequence continues at coordinate 6,290,497 of JALMGJ010000020.1, forward strand.
AATGTCATTTCTAGAAAGGCTGACTAGCAGCAAATCAAGACAGCCGGCTGGTAGTGAGAAAGGAGGTCAAGCTAGCAAGATTACTGGAAAATGGAACATTTCTTACCTGTAAAATAAAAAGCAAAAGAATAGAGGAGGGGGAGGCAAGATTACTTTTGTAATCGAGAAAAAAACTATTTTTTCCCTTCTGATTTGCTATCTTCAGATAATATCTCAGTGGAGAGGTCCTTTCCCATAGGCTGGCTTTAGTTGTATCAGTCACTTTGCCAATTCTAGGGGCTCACTAATGTTCCTGTTAAGTCAGCCAAGCATCAGCTTAATCAGATATCAAAAGTATGGCCTGGAGAATTCAGGGCTTTCCAGCCTTCATAAATATAAACATATTTTCCAGAAATTGGGGGGAAAAAAACCATTGAGCCCCATGCAAACCACTGACAGAAAAGATTTTTTGTGGCTGAAATATTATAATCTTAGTTCCCTTGACATGCATCCCATACAAAAAACACCTTTGACTCACTTCTTACATTACAAAATGTAACAGAAAAAATCTAGCCAATGTTAAGCTTCTTTAAATGCTGTTGGATTCAACAGATAAGACCTGAAACAAGTCTTTGGCTCTCATACTAAAATCAATAGAAGTGAAAACTATTTCACTTTGGGTGGATCAAGTTCATTTTCTCAGAAGAGAGAATTGATCTTTGCAACCAGAAATCTGATGGTCTCTCTCTCTCTCTCTCTCTCTCTCTCTCTCTCTCTCTCTCTCTCTCTCTCTCTCTCTCTCTCTCTCTCAACAAAAAATGAAGAAAATCACATTTTGTAACCCTTACCTCATACTGTGCTATTATAATTATAATTTTAATCTCTTTGTTGGAAAAATATTATGCAAAAATCCAAACATGAGCACTGGTGAAAGATTCCTTCATCCCTAACTGCATGTACAGTGGAAATCCTAATTATCACCCCATTTATAGAGTTATTCCCTGTAAGATATCATGTTTCATAAATAATTCAGGGCTTTCAAAGTCTGTCACTTGCTTCTGCAAATATAGGTCTCATACAAAGTTGCAGATGGGGTCATAATACTCTATTTTTGCCGCATCACCAGAATAACTAGTAGTTTATTGTAATAACATACATAATTCCTGAACGTCTCAGTGAATTTAGCCTACATGATGATTTGTGTTCTGGTTAACACAGGGACCTGTTACCTGTCAGTTGCTACATCATTTAAAAATATTCTTTGCTCTCCCACCCTGGGAACAGAATAATAGATACCAAGCTGAACTTGGAAAATAATACAATGCATTTTTTCACAATAAATCAGTGGGGCTGAACTATCTTTAACCCAAATCATTTATGTGAATTATTTCATTGCATGCTTATTAATAATGGAATCCACCTAGAACTTGTTCACAGGAAGAATAAGCAGAGTTCATTCTCACTGAATAATAGAGGCAGATATGTCACGCTTCTATATTGTGTCAAAGATTTTATAAAAGCAGAATAAACTCCTACTATTTGAAGGAGTAAGAATGGCTATGGTACATGCCAACATTTCAGTGTCCTCATTCTTACCTTCATGGCTTTCACAGCCTGGGAGCCAGAATAATCAAATTCTCCTGCTTGACCAATAGACAAACCACCAGATCCTAGGATGAGAACTTTGGAAACCTAAAAGTAACCAGGAAGTCAGTAGAGTTTTATTAGCATATACATTCTCAGTCTTCTTAAATCAAGGAAGCTGTGTCCTAACTTCTTTCTTCCAAACAGGAATAACCGATGCTTCCCCTTCAACTCTCTGTTCTTGTTGATTGCATATTTGCAATGAGAAAGACATTCATTTTTAAGCACTTCTATCTGCTTTCTCAAACACTACTCATTACTATGGGCAGCTAGCCAGCTGGGAATTCCTGAAGCTCTAATCTCAACTGATCTGGAAAAGCTACACAAGTCTACCCTTTGGATGGAAACCCTTTCCAAGCTGACCCTCCTCATTATTCAAACCATTTCATTAGAGTGGGTGGGACTATCTCCCACCCCCCACCCCCCACCCCCCGAAGCATAGCATGGCATGGCACATGGGTTAAACAAGCAACCAGTTCTAAGAAAGTTCTCCGGTTGAGGAATAAGCATTTGCTAGGCTGCCCATTCAAGCAAAGAACAAGCTTGCAAATGTTCCTTGTAGTGTCTGACAAGACATCACAAGAATCACTGTTGTCCAAAGGAGAACCTCTTTAAAGAAATATTCACTTCCAGTGACAAAACCCAGAACTAAAATCCTGTAGTGAAAATCAGCTATACTTGGAACATATCCAATAGGAGTATACAAAATATTTTGACCTTGAAACATTCCAATCTCAAATCATTAACTTTGTTTCATGCCTGGAACATTCAAAAGTGTTGTATAAGTGTTCCAACCGTGAAACAAACAAGAACTTTTCTGTTCAGAATGTGAAACAAAACTTGGCTGGGTCAAAAAGCATACAGTACAGTACTTCTGAGTGCTCCAACTATTCTGAGCACTTCAGTTGGGTGTAGGCTGACCATATTTCCTTGAGACAAAAATGGGACATTGGGATGGCAAAACAGGATGGGGTCTTATGTAATATTCCGTATTCATGAAAAAGACAGGGGTCCCTGCACCCCGATCCGCGCGATTGACTCCTGCCTGCAAACCCTGCCCCCTGGTCCACGAGATTGGCTCCTGCCTGCAAACCCCGCCCCCCAGTCCACACAATTGGCTCCCACCTGCAAACCCCACCCCCTTGGTCCCTCCTTTGCTGCACGCTGATAGGTGGGAGGGCTTCCTCTTCCAGGCTGCCTCCAATTGGCAGCTCTGGCTCAGATCCTCGTTCCGCACCATTCCCGCCGGGTTTAAAAAATGGGACAAAATTGAGATTTTTATCAAAACGACGGGATGGTTGAAAAATGCTTAAAAAATGGGACTGTCCCGTTCAAAACAGGACATATGGTCAGCCTAGTTGGGTGATTATTTTAGAAAGAGTGAAGGGGCTCCTTTTTTTCAATTTTGTTCTCATTTAGCCAGTACAGCAACAGGGACCGGTCATATCCCTGCTATTACCAGTTTAGATTGGAGAAGGTGATGTAGGTAAGGAATGTTGAGAGGAAAGGAACAAATAAGCACATGGTCAGAGAGAAGGCCACTAGCAGCTGCACACTGCCAGACTGCCCAGGACGTTATTGCTGTTTTTTCAAAGTTTGTTGTTCGTGGTTGGCTTCCACGAGTGTTGTGCTGCACTTTATTTTTCAGACAGGTCATGCAAAGTTTGGGGGCTTGTCTGTGTGTGCTAGTTTGCTTAGCATGCAAGTATCACTAACGCTGCTGAGGTTGTAGAACTACAGTACAAAGACTACATCATTGGTTTATTGAACCTTAATATGCACAAGCACTCAGTGCATGCTCTGAAACCTTGCCGCAACTGTTAATGTTGTTGATGCCATTAAGACACACCAGCAGCCATCCCGCCCTCACACACACACACACACACACACCCCGCCAGCAGGCAGTCCTATCCCCAGGGGAAACAAAGGACACACTGCAGGCTGCAAAGAAAAATAAATTTATAAATATCCAGTGCCAACTGAAAATTGGCCACGAAAATTATATTCTTTTAAAAAATAAAACATAGAGGGAGATGAACTAACTGGGAGTTTGTTTTAAAGAGTTTACTAGTCTCTTCCTCCTATAATCTATCAGAAAGACCCAAAGGGTTTATTTCAAGAAATTGAAAATACAGTACCTCTTTCTACAGAGGGGGAGAAGGTGTCTCTTTTGAAAACAGGCATTAATGTAAACCAATTTTTCAATTAATGAGAGCAGAGCTATGCTTTTGTTGGATCCTATGAGATTTTGCTTTAAAGTCCCCCCTCCCCTCAATTGAAATCATACCCCTATCATCCATTATTATTATTATTATTATTATTATTATTATTATTATTATTCCCCATTTTTTTATAAATAACTCAAGGTGGGGAACATACCAAATACCAAATTCCTCCTCCTATTTTCCCCACAACAACAACCCTGCAAGGTGGGTTGGGCTGAGAATGGGTGACTGGCCCAAGGTCACCCAGCCGGCTTTCATGCCTAAGGCGGGACTAGAACTCTCTGCCTCCTGGTTTCTAGCCCAGCACCTTCACCAGTAGACCAAACTGGCTCTCTCATTCAACCTACTTTGTGGCCCTGGGTTGAAAAACAGGGGAGTAGCAGTTGGACACAAGTTTCTATTCTTTACTATGGCCTGAAGATGCAAAACATGTTGAGCTTTGTTCAGAGGAACACAGTCTGCGCTTAAGGGGCTGGGAAGTTAGACTTTATTATTCTCATGTCCAACTTCGAGGTTCCAGCACAGGTAAGTCTGTAGTACAAATGATTTAGGAGGATAATTGCAGTAACAAATGAAATAGCTACTGTAATTTCTAAATCAGGATGATATGAGAGCCACTTTGGTGTAGTGGTTAAGGCATCAGACTAGAAACCGGGAGACTGTGAGTTCTAGTCCTGCTTAAGCACAAAGCCAGCTGGGTGACCTTGGGCCAGTCACCCTCTCTCAGCCCTAGGAAGCAGGCAATGGCAAACCACTTCTGAAAAACCTTGCCAAGAAAACTGCAGAGACTTGTCCAGGCATTCGCCGAGAATCGGACACGACTGAACGGATAAAAAAAATATATCAGGATATCTCAGCAATCTTCAGAAATGAACTGTTTATCAGGAAACCCTTCTTCCATAAGGCCAGGTAAGAAGAGCTGATTGTTGCTTTCTGGAATATGAGCACAAACCTTTCTTATGATTAGTACCCAACTCTGCCATTCAAAGCAGGTTCTAAAACAGAACCATGATAAACGTTGGCTCAGACTAAGCCTCAAGGAGACATGTCCTAAGTCATGCAGATCTAATAGACCAGTGTTTCTAAACCTTGGCTATTTTAAGGCTGGCTGGGGGATTTTGGGAGTTGAAGTCCACACATCTTAAAGTAGTCAAGGTTGAGAAACACTGTAATAGACTATAACACTAAATAAGCCAATTAAAAATTCTCCTTTAGCTATGAACTAAAAGGATGCATTCCAATACCCAACATAATAATAATCATTTGGAGTAAAATTAGTGTTAATGTAAGTTTCATGTGTAACAAAATCAGGACATTTTTGCAAGGATTTTTTGTTATGCAGATTTCTAGTAATATTTCTATCCAGCTCATATAGCAACAGCAATAGTCAGTACATGACTAATATTTAAGACAAAGCACATTAACACATTTGCAGGGCCGTTCGGGGGAGTTTGCAGAGCATCTGCAGGAGAAAATTGCTCAGATTCATTCTAAGTTAGACTCTAAGCGTGAAGCACAGTCTGGGGAGATGCCAGAGGAACATACTTACCCTGTTATCTGGGAACGGTTTGAACCGTTGGACCTGAGGAAGTGGACAGGATCCTTCGGACTGTAAATGCCACCACTTGTCAGCTAGACCCCTGCTCCTCCTGGTTAATAAAATCGGCCCGGGAGGTGACATGTGGCTGGGTCCAGGCGATGGTTAATACATCCTTGGGTGAGGGGGTGTTTCCAGTGACCTTTAAGGAAGCATTGGTGCACCCCCTCCTCAAGAAACCATCCTTGGACCCTACTATTTTGAACAATTTTCGTCTCGTCTCCCACCTTCCCTTTTTGGGAAAGGTGGTTGAGAAAGTGGTAGCATTGCAACTCCAGAGGATTCTGGAGGAAACGGATTATCTAGACCCCTTTCAGTCAGGTTTCAGGCCAGGACATGGGATGGAGACTGCATTGGTCGCACTTATGGATGATCTTTGGCGGGAGCGGGATGGAGGGAGTGCATCCATCCTGGCTCTCTTGGACCTCTCAGTGGCTTTGGATACCATCGACCATGGTATCCTTTTGGGTCGGCTCAGGGAGTTTATTTATGTATTATTTATTTAATTTATATGACCGCCCATCTCCCCACATGGGGAACTGTGGCGGAGTTGGGGGTGGGTGGCGTGGTTTTACGCTGGTTCACCTCCTTCCTCCAGGGCCGGTCCCAATCTGTGGTGATAGGAGAGGAGAGATCTGACCCGTGACCCCTACTGTGTGGGGTGCCGCAGGGTTCGGTGCTCTCTCCTCTCCTATTTAACATCTACATGAAGCCGCTGGGTGAGAACATTCGTCACCACGGGATGAGGTATCATCAATATGCTGATGATACTCAATTATACATCGCCATCCCGGGTGAAGTAAGTGATGCGGTCGCCACCCTGTCTCAGTGTCTGGGGGCTGTAGGGGTCTGGATGGGGAACAACAGGCTTCAGCTGAACCCTGGTAAGATGGAGTGGCTGTGGATTGATGGCCTCCCGGGATCCAGGAAGTTGTCATCTTTGGTCCTGGATGGGGTGGCACTGCCCCATTCAGAGCCAGTGCAGAATTTGGGGGTCCTCCTGGACTCACAACTCCTGCTCGAAAAGCGGGTGGCAGTTGTGGCCAGGAGGGCCTTTGCGCAGCTTCGGCTTGTGCACCAATTACTGTATGCCCTTTCCTGGACCGGGATGCTCTCCGAACAGTCACTCACGCCCTTGTCATCTCCCATATAGATTATTGCAATGTGCTCTACATGGGGCTACCCTTGAAGAGTATCTGGAAGCTTAGATTGCTTCCGGGTGTTGAGATTGTTGGTGCGCTGAACCGAGCTCTCCGTCTCAGCTCCGCGGCTTTCCTGCTTGCAGCGGTTTTTTAAAAACAAACCCGCTGAAATTTCCTCTCTGAAGAAAAGAGGATCGGAAGATTAACCAAGAAGGGTCGCTGGAATCGCCACTCTTTCCCAATCCCTGTATTTCCACCACGGGGAAAAGGAAATTGACGCGGCGAAAGTGACTGGAAGGGACATCGTTGCTCTGCAGGAAGCCGTGAATTCTTTAAAGATAAGTAGCACCTAATACTCAACCTTTTAGTCACCAGTTTATGATATTATATAAAATTTGCCTATTATCAGCTAAGATCTTTCTATGGACATGATTAATAATGCTGGTGTTTTTATAACTTTCTTGCCAAGGAGATTTGGGAAAACGGTGGAAGTTTAAAGATTAATTGACTTTACTTGAAGCTAAAGTGACATTGCCTATTGATGAATGGTTCAATTGGGATGGGAAGAGTAATAGCTCTTCTTGGGGATGGCTTGCGCCATAGAGTTCTCGCAAACATTACATAACAGCCTCTTGGATTTTATATATTTAATATTTAATTTATATTGTATAATGTATTTTATATGCTTTTAATCACTAACTTGATTGTAAACCACCCAGAGTCCCCTTGTGGGGGGAGATGGGCGGTGATATAAGTTGGAAAAATAAATAAATAAATAAATAAATTGCTTAATTGGAATTATTTTGCCTTCTTTGGACTTTGAACTTTAGTGGATTAATGGTTTGCTGATTTAAACTCCTTTTCTTTTACTTTGAGGCTGCATTTCTTTTTTTTTCTTTTTTTGTAAGCTGTTTGAATATTATTTGGAATATAAAAGATACTTTTTGAATGCCTATGTTTTGTATATCATTTGGATTTTTCCTATTCTTTTGGGATTGTAATTGCTTGCTTTTTGGAGAACAAAGACAGTTAGAGAATTGAAGCCTTTCCTCCTTCTTTTTTTTCTTCTCTGGTTGGATTTGTGGACATAAATTTGCCTGAGAAATCCTGGACTGTTTACTATTTTCAAAGATATTTTGACTACAATTAAAGAGAACATCTGCAGTATCCTTATCTTTTATTTTCTTTATGTGAGGACTCTTGAGTTAACTAAAGTACAACTTGTTTTTTCTTATGACAACTACTATGAAAATGCAGTTTTATTTTTACTTTTTGTATTTTTTACTTAATACATTTTTTTTGAATAATTCCTACTCCCTTTTCCTCTCTCCCTTTTTTTTCGGTAGCTTGTTGTTGTTTCCCTTTTCCTCCTGTCTTTTTTTATCTTTACAGGAACACTATATACAGCATGGCAACTGTGGCTGCCAGGGTGAAGAGAGACAGAGATAAGGAAAAGGAGAAAGAGACTGGAAGGATGTCCACAGACTCCACTGCAATGTCTTCAGAACCACCAACATCAGATATGAAAAAAATATTGGATGTGATTACAGCACTGAATAAAAAAATAGATGATTCAACTGCTACTTTAGAGAAAAAGATGGAAGACTCTATTGTTACCTTAGAGAAAAAGATGGAAGACTCAATTGCTTCCCTGGATAAAAAAATGGACAAAAATATAGACAATTTAGGTCAACAAGTAGACAAAAAAATGGAAGCTATGAAAGAAGATTTAAAACAGGAATTCAGAAAAGAAATACAGAATGTCAAAGAGGTAGTGAATAATCTATCAGGGGAACTTAAAGAGACACAAGGACAGGTTCAAAAACTAGAGACTAAATCAGAAGCTATTACCAAAGATATGGAATACAATTTAGATGCTATCGCACTAATAGAAATGAGAGAGAAAGAATTTATTTTGAGATTGAGAGGAGTTCCAGAAAAATCAAATGAGAACACGAGAGAAAATATAGTTGGTGCTTTAGCCCAATTTTTAGAGATGGTAGAACAAGATCTTGATTCTGAAATAGATAAAATCTTTAGAGTCAATTCACGTTATGCTAGAGAAAAAAAGGTGCCAAGAGATATATTGATATACTTTGTGAGGAAAGTTACAAAAGAGCAAATCCTGAAGAAACACTACAATACCAGACTGAATATAGCAGGGAAGGACATAATTGTTTTAAAAGAAGTCCCCCTAAGAATATTAATAAAAAGAAAAGAATACTCCTTCTTCACAGATAAATTAAAACAAAACAATATACCATTTAGATGGGAAAGAGTAGAGGGAGTATCTTTTACTTTTAAAGAGCAAAGATTTAAAATAACTTCCATTTTAAAGGCAAAAGCATTTTTAGAGAAATATAAGACAGACATGAGTGATGCATCCAAAGTTTTGGAGGAAAAGAGAGAGACATCTGAAGATAAGGAAAAGAGTGAAGATTTATCGGAGATGGGAGCTTCTGGAGTGGATTTAAGAAAGAACTTTTAAATACTAAAACACTATGGACTATAAATATTTAACATGGAATATCAATGGGGAGAATTCCCCCCAAGAAAGAAAGAAAATTTTTCATTTTCTGAAAAAATTGAGATTGGATATAATTTGTCTACAAGAGACTCATATTTGTAAAAAAGACATTAAATATTTGATTCAAAAACAATTAGGAGAAGAATTCATTTCAGCTGGATCAAAAAAAACTAAGGGGGTAGTTTTGTATATACAACAAAAATTGAATCCAAAGTTAATATTGACCGACGATGAAGGAAGATATATAGCAGTGAAAGTAAATATACAAGGGACTAAAACATTGATGGTTTTACGCTCCAAATTTTGACAAAGGATTATTTATAAGAATTTGATGGATAAACTTTTGGACTTATATGAGAATTGGTGTCTTATGGGTGACTGGAATGGGGTGATTCTCCCAACGGAAGATAGACATTCGCAAAAAATGTGAAACCCACTCAGGGAAAACTACTCCAAACATTTTTTGATTTGAAAGACATGTTGGATTTACAAGATATTTGGAGACTTATGAATGGGAACTCTAAAGAATATACATATTACTCAGAGAGATATAAATCATTTTCTAGAATAGATATGTTTTTGATTTCTAAAAGTTTAATGATGGATGTCAACAAGGTTGAAATATTACCTAAAACTTTATCAGACCATAACCCTGTATTGTTAACTATCAAAGGGAAAAGGAATATATTCCGATGGAGACTAAATGAGTCAATCTTTCGGAAAGAAGACGTTGTTGATACATGTAAGAAAAGGCTAAGAGAATATTTTTTATTGAATTTAAATAAGGACACTAGTACTCAAATTGTTTGGGACGCAAGTAAAGCTTATATGAGGGGTTATTTCATTCAATATAATGCTCAAATGAAGAGAAAGAAGCAAGAAAAAATTCAATTGATTTTGGAAGAAATTAAAAGAAAAGAGAAATGTCTGAGGGATAAACCAATGGATAATACATTGATAACTCAAATTAAATTTTTACAAAAACAAATATCGATGATTTTGGTACAGGAAATAGAGACTCAAATGAAATTTACGAAACAGAAATATTTTGAATTTGCAAACAAACCAGGAAGATGGTTAGCCCATAAATTAAGAAAACAAAGACAAAAAAATATAATTTCTAATATACAATATGAAGGGAAAACTCTAGTGAATAATGTAGACATACAAGAAGCTTTTCATTCTTATTATACATCACTGTATAAAAAACAAGATGTTCAATTAGCTGAAATTGATGAATTTATGAGTAAGCAAAGACTAACTGTTTTAAATGAACAACAAAGAACAATACTTAATAATCCTATAACAAAAGAGGAAATGACAATGGCTATTAAGAAAATTAATAGTGGAAAAGCGCCAGGACCGGATGGCTTATCGGCAGCTTATTATAAATATTTCGAAGATGAACTATGTATACCTCTTCAGAAAACTATAAATTTGATTTTGGAAACAGGAATTATGCCAGAAACCTGGAAGGAGGCCCATATTACATTGATTCCGAAGGAACAGTTAAATTTGAATTCAACAAAGAATTATAGACCAATATCACTATTGAATAATGACTATAAGATATTTACAACCATATTGGCAGAAAGAATGAAAAATATACTCAAGGATTTCATTCATCAAGACCAAGCTGGTTTTTTACCTAAAAGACAAATTAGAGACAATGTTAGAAATATCCTGGATGTTTTGGAGTATTTAGAACAACATAATGAAAAACAAGCTGCTTTGATATTTATAGATGCGGAAAAAGCGTTTGACAATTTAAATTGGTCTTTTATGATTAAGGTATTGGAGACTATGAATTTTGGAGGAAACTTTATTAAGTGGATTAAATCAATATATACACCACAACATGCAAAAATAATTGTTAATGGAGAATTTAGTAAATCATGTGAAATACAAAAAGGTACAAGACAAGGTTGTCCTTTATATCCACTTCTGTTTATATTGGTTTTAGAAGTCTTACTTAGAGATATTAGACAAGATAATGATATTCATGGCATTAGAGTCAAAAAGGAAGTTTATAAATTAAGAGCCTTTGCTGACGATCTAGTCATTACCTTAGAGAATCCACTGGATGGAATTGACTTATTGATGCAGAAATTGAAAGACTTTGGGTCGTTAGCAGGGTTCAAAGTTAATTTACAGAAAACAAAAGTTTTGACTAAGAATATGAATTACCATCAACAAGAGAAACTGAGAGAAACGATGGGATACTTTATGGAGAAAAAAGTAAAATATTTGGGAGTTTATTTAACATCGAAGAATGTCAAACTATTTCAAAATAACTATGTTCCACTTTGGACAGACATTAAAAAGATTTAGATCGATGGGGAAAGTTGCAACTATCATTATTGGGTAGAATATCAGCAATTAAAATGAATATATTACCACGAATTTTATACCTTTTTCAAACATTACCTATATTGACATCAGAGGAACCATTTAAACAGTGGCAGAAGGATATTTCTAAGTTTATTTGGCAAGGGAAAAAACCAAGAATAAAATATAAAGCCTTGCAAGATTCAAAAGAAAGAGGAGGTTTAGGTCTTCCAGATTTGAAATTATACCATGCTGCCTGTGGTTTGGTATGGCTTAAAGAATGGATTGTTTTGAAAAATGAAAAACTATTAAATTTGGAGGGACATGAATTAAGATTTGGATGGCATGGATATTTGTGGTATGATAAAGCTACAGTTAATGTGGACTTTAAAAATCATTATATTAGAAGATCTTTGTTGAGAATTTGGAACAAATACAAATCGACTTTATGTTATAAGAGACCTTTATGGATTTCCATGCAAGAAGCATTTTATAGAACAGAAGTAAAAAATAAGGACAAGTGGTTGACTTATAAGGACTTTCTAAAAAAGGAACAAGGGCATTATGTAATAAAATCAAAAGAAGAACTTGCTCAAGAAGGATATACTTTTCAATGGCTTTCCTATATGCAACTTACAGAGAAATTTAAAGTAGATAAAAAAAATTGGAATTTGAACAAACCAAATCAGAATTTGAAATATAATTATGTTTAACTGATGAACACTTAATTGCTAAAATGTATAAATTATTGTTAAAAGGAGAAATGGTGGAGGAACAAGTTAAAGACTGTATGATTCAATGGGCAAAAAATATTGGACATAATATACAACTCCAACAATGGGATGTAGCTTGAATCATGTCAACTGGATTTCTATTTTCTTAATGGAAACGTTTCGCTCCTTATCCAAGGGGCTTCTTCAGTCTGAGCAAAGTTGGTAAGGGAATCCTAAATATGTTCCTAGGTAGCTGTGTGACCTTACACCTGGGGCTAGGTCATGGTTATATTGAGATGTAATTTTTAAGTCCTTTTATCATCTAATGGAGGGTCGTTAAAAACACCATGCTGCTGTTGAGCTTCTGAAATGGTCTTAATCTTCCTAGGCACAGAAGACAACACGGGGAGGAAGATGGGGGAGAGTTTGTGCCTGAGGCCCCCACCTCTATTCAAGGAAGGATTTTCCAAGTTGGCATAAATGGATTCCTTGACCCTTCCTTGAATCCTTCCTTGAATCCTTCCTTGAATCCTTCCTTGAATAGAGGTGGGGGCCTCAGGCACAAACTCTCCCCCATCTTCCTCCCCGTGTTGTCTTCTGTGCCTAGGAAGATTAAGACCATTTCAGAAGCTCAACAGCAGCATGGTGTTTTTAACGACCCTCCATTAGATGATAAAAGGACTTAAAAATTACATCTCAATATAACCATGACCTAGCCCCAGGTGTAAGGTCACACAGCTACCTAGGAACATATTTAGGATTCCCTTACCAACTTTGCTCAGACTGAAGAAGCCCCTTGGATAAGGAGCGAAACGTTTCCATTAAGAAAATAGAAATCCAGTTGACATGATTCAAGCTACAGACAATTCCACCTGGATGACTGAGAACCTTCATAGACATCCAACAATGGGAAGATATGTGGACTAAAGGATTAAAATTTACTTTGTGTTATAATCTAAAAGAAAAATTTTATAAGATGATGTACCGATGGTATATGACCCCACAAAAACTTTCAAAAATGTATGGGAATATTTCCAACCTATGTTGGAAATGTAAAAAACAAGAGGGGTCTTTTTACCATATGTGGTGGACATGTAAAATAGCAAAGAAATTTTGGATTGAGATACATTACAAATACGAATACCATTTAAACCAGAATTTTTTTTACTCGGAATCTTGGATGTACAAATAGAAAAACATATTTTTAGAATAATACAATACATGATTATAGCAGCAAGACTTTTATATGCACAAAATTGGAAAAAACCAAAGTGTACCAACGATACAGGAATGGATGTTAAAATTACTAGAAATGGCAGAAAATGACAAATTGACATGTTTATTAAAAGAAAACTCAAACCGTTATTTTCTTAAAGAGTGGAAACCTTTGATGGACTATTTGCAAAAAGCAGGAGGAGTAAAGCTTGCATGGGGTTTTGTTGATTAGATTATATATAAATAGAGTATATTAGACAAGAAATGTATATGAATGTTATATGAATAGCCAGCATGTAAGAACAAACTATTTTTCTTTATTCTTATGACCATAGATAGATCGGAAGCTATCCAATTTCTATGTTTGTTTTTTCTTTTGTTCTTTTACTTTACTACACTTTTCTTTTCTTTCCTTTTAATTTGTATTTCTATCTCTGTTTCATTTTCAATTTTTAACTTTGTATGTATATTTAAAATCTTAATAATTTTTTTTTTTAAAAAAAAAAGAAGAGTATCTGGAAGCTTCAGCTGGTCCAAAATGCGGCCGCGCGGACAGTTATTGGAGCCAGAAAATTGGCACATGTAACTCATCTGCTGCGAGAGCTGCATTGGGTACCAGTTTGCTTCCGGGTCCAATTCAAGGTGTTGGTTATCACCTTTAAAGCCCTACATAGCATGGGACCAGGTTACCTGAGGGACCGTCTCATCCCCAGAACATCAACCCGCCCCACCCGGTCATGCAGAGAGGGCATGCTACGGACCCCATCGATCAAAGAATTCCACCTAGCGGGGTCCAGAAGGCGAGCCTTCTCTGCAACAGCACCCGCCCTTTGGAACATCTTGCCCCCGGAGCTAAGGCAGATCTCCTCACTCCTGACCTTCCGGAAAAATTTAAAGACCTGGTTCTGCCGCCTTGCATGGGAGGGGAATGCTAACAGTTCCTCCTGGGGCTGGTTGATCCCATGAAACCCTTTTTAGTATTAACATCTTTGCTCCTGGATTTTATATTTATTTATTGATGTTTTGAATATTATTGTATTTTATTACGGTTTTTATTGTGAACTGCCCAGAGTCCTCCGTTCGAGGAGATAGGCGGTAATATATATCTAAATAATAAATTAAATAAATAAATAAATATACAGACCTCAACTCTTGAAGTTGCAGCTGTGGCCTTGGGCAGCACTGAAGGAACGCTCGTACCTTTTCCCTTCTTGATCAGCGAGATAAATGAATCAAATATGAACTAGAAAAACAAGTAATAAAATATAGCAGTATCCAAAAGACTACATTGATTATTCTTCCTGTTTGCATAGAGTTCTAGGATTATCACTAGTGCAGTAGTTAATTCGAACCAGTGTGTATTTCTCATGTTGCAAAAAGTGTGACCCAGTACACAAGGAGCAAAGCAACAATGCAAATTGTGTGGTAAAGGAGGACAAATTATTATTGGCTATACTGTGTAGCCACTGCTCTAGCAAATTGTTGCTTTGCTCCTTGTGTACTGGGTCACACTTTTTGCAACATGAGAAATACACACTGGTTCGAATTAACTACTGCACTAGTGATAATCCTAGAACTCTATGCAAACAGGAAGAATAATCAAATTATTATTGGCTATACTGTGTAGCCACATTCTCTAAAAAGAATCCTAAACATAACTTTTAAGGCAGAGCTTTCCAAACTGTGTGTCGCGACACAAAAGTGTGTCGCCACACACAGCGTGGTGTGTCGCCACACCACCCGGAAGTGGCAGCGCACGTGTGCACGGTGGCAGCGGCAGCAGCGCGGTATCAGTGTTTCCGCATTTTAGCGGAGGCTGCCGCCGCTGCCATGAACACGTGCGCCGCCGCCCCCCGCGCCCCCGTACACGCACCGCTGCACGCCACCCCGCACCGCCACCATGCGCGCGCGCGCCCCCCGCGCCGCCGCCGCCGCTGGTGTGTCGCTAGCAGCGGCACTTTGGAAAGCCCTGCTTTAAGGATATTTCTGACTTTGGTGATAAAACTCTCTTAAGTCATGCAGTCTTATGAATATGGATTTCTTCTTTCCCCATTTCAATGTATGATTCAGCCCTGTCCTTGAGAGAGGACATATGTCCAGGGATCATTTAAGTTCCTGAAGGGTCAAGGAATTGAAAAGAATATTTAAGAACAAAAAAACATACCCACACAATACTGTACATTCAAGAGGCACAATTTCTATCCATTACATTTTACCTCTATCATTTCTCCAATCATACTCTTCCACATATACAGACTTGCTTCAGATTACTTGTCCTAACCATTTTTTCTAAGTACTTAACATAAATGCAAGCAGTTAGACAAAAAAATCAAATGCTGATTTTTTTCCAAATCGAATATACATAAAGAGGCAGTTTACATAAATTATATTATTACTATCATAAGTAAACGATTTGAATGGTTTTAGTGCAACAACCTAACAACCCAGCAAAATTACCCCTCTGGAATTTGCTATTTAGTATCATTAGCATTCTCTCTATAATGAGGTTGTGAACCTAATTACACTAATTAATAGTTAACTTAATTAATAGATACATGCTTTGCATTGTATCCCAAACAAACTAAACAACCAAGAGCCTAAGAAATTTAATGCACACATCTCATATAATCTGCATGAAAACCTAAATGCCATTCATCAAGGACCTTCTGCTGCTGATTTACGACAGAGTCTCCTATAGATGTGGATTTCAATTGTGTGGGATTTTATTGGACAATAACATCAGCCTACTCATCTTATCATGGAACAAATCTACCCATCTTTAATTTCTTAGTTTATTACAAAGGTATAATAACAATCTGCGTCAGAAGTTTACTGATAAACAGAATAAGAAATGTGGTTGTCCATTATGAATCTTGTGAAATTCTCCCCAGCTATAGTTCCCAGGCTTGAATTTACTGCATTATTTATTCAGTTTATTCTTGCAGGTCGAAGCACTCTGTGTGATTGCTCTTGAGAGTGGGAGTAGTATCTGACCAAGGATTAGTAAAGCATGTTTTAGAACAGAAATAATACTAGTTTTAAAAGAAACATATTACAGGGATAGACAAAGTCTAGCACCTAGATAACTATGTCCTGCTTGGAGGAGAGTCCCAGGGCATGTATGTTTGTATGTATGTTTGGGTATGTGCGCCTGGAAGGAAAGACAGAAGTATGTGAGCTCAAATTAGCAGTCTCTGAGACAAAGGACAGGAAGAATGATAGACTAAGAGGGAACCTAGAGTGAATCCTTACATCTCTATAATCTACTACCCCCTGTGGTCAGTAGGTCATGAGGTACTGAAGACTCAGTGCCACTGGATTTGGGCCTCCGATATCCTTTCTCACTGACTCACACACCAATCACAATTCCCATAGCCTATCGCGTGATTTCATACCAATCTCTAGATAGGAATGCATCTGCCAGCATCTCTTCTAATGAGCAGTGTTTTAGTTCACCGAGTTCCTCTTCTTGAATATCTTGCACAAAGTGGTAATCGGTGTCTATATATTTTGTTCTGAATGTAGGTTTTCTCCATTTGGGAGAATTGAATATATCCTGTATTTGTCATTCACATTGTTTGCTATTTGTTTTAGGAAGTCATTTTCCATAGGCCTACTGATGTAGATGGTTTCAGTGAGCCTTAAGTATTCAAGATTTTTATATTCAGTGTTTGGTTCAGGAGATAACTTTCATGCTTCTTTCTTTCTATCTGGATGTCAAGGTAGTAAGAGATGCTTCCCAGCCCTTTCAGCTCTGTTTCCTTCTTGGATTCTTTACTCTCCCTTGCCTATTCTTCTTAGCTTGGTAACATTCACCTAGATGAGAAAGTATGTCTAATTCTCTTCAATTGGTATGTCTAATTCGCATTTCTAAATCTGGAGGAAACAGTTGAGTTTGAGGATTGCAGGGAAAAGTGGTAGATGAAGGGACATGTTAATTACCCTTTCTTAAACTCACTTCTTCTCCCCTGTAAGTTGAACATCTGCATCTACCTGCCACACACACACACACACACACAGTGTCAGTCTTACAGAGATTCCCAGAATCAGACTGAAGTGTTAGCTCAACATTTATAAAGGTTTTTTTCTCAGTTCCTTTCAAGTTCCAGATTGTTCCATTTAGCACATCTATTCCTTGTCTTTGATAAATTTCAATCTCTTTCCAATAAAGCAAGAAAGCCAATAAGCAATTAAAATGCATTTTTTTCTAAAACGTCTTTTGAATACAGTAACTCCAATGAATACTAAATATCAGGTCCTTTTTTCCCTTTTCTGCACATTCTGATGCTGTTTTCTTATTACACTCACCAAATTACTCAACATATTGCTAGCGGGATTACCAAGAGAAATCACAGGCAGGGGATTAAGCTTCATTTTCAAATATGAGAACAAGAAAATGTGCATGTGAATCCATTTACATAATTCTACAACTTCAATAAGGAAAAAGTATTCAAAATGCATTTGAGAAGCAATAGGTCTTTTCAAGGGGAAAGAAATATAGTCAGGAATATACTGTGTTTTATTTCACAAAGCTCAATAATTGGGACCTGATTCTACCTATCCGAATTGAACTGTAGAGTTTAATACCAAGTATCACATAGAACAAAAAGCTTAGCAACAACTAAGCTTAAGTTGGCCTTTCCCATCTTAAGTCCCCAAAATGATGTTTGACTACAACTCCTATAATCATATCAGCTTGACCAATATTCAGGGTTGATAATAACTGGAGCCCAACATCTGGGGACTCGAGATTAGAAAAAACTGCCCTTACTAAATATGTAGACAGATCTAATACCTCATGCCTTCTTGCCCTGCCAGGTCAAGTGACCCAGACCCTGATCTGGAAGTTAGACCACCAGCCTTTGGGGCAAACATGGACTCAGGATACAAAGTCAGGAGACTGCACTCTGCAGAAGGGTCAGGTTCTGGCAGAATAACATAGGAGCTACTGCTCATATGAAGGTTGATGACTCTCAATTGTGTGCTGGGAGGAGGCTCAGTATGGAATATTTACACCCTCTCTTACAGTTGGCAGGTTGCTGGAAAGAATTCTTCTGATCCAGCTGTTGGTTGCTTCACTATTGTCTGCCGTGTTCCCGTTGGTTTCTTGGCCTGTCGTTTGATCAAACCTCTGCAATTCCTCTCTAGTTTGGTATTTTTGTTGAGTATGTTTTTGAAATGCTCTTGTCTCTTGCTGCTATGTATGTTTGCCTGTGGTACTGAAAGAAACCTAATTCTTTCCGTTCTCTCTGCTGTTGGTTTTCCTCAAATGTCTACTGCTCTGCTTCCTGGAGAGCTGCATAGCCTGTCTTGGCTTGGTCATTTACAATCATGTAATCAGCTCCTTAACAACCCAACTACTGCGGAACCGGGAAAGTTAAGACCAGAATTCTCCTTCTGGTCATCCAAGTTGAAAATGCTCCTGAAGTCTCAAGAAATTGCCTTAGGCCTGGACAAAGGGAGACACACACACACCCCATGTCAAATTCTTCTTCTTCTTCTTCTTGGCAATCACTCATAGCTGAGTAAGATTGTCTTCCAAGGGTAAAATCTTAACAGTGGATCTGTGAGTGGTTGTAAAGGCCAATTCTGGATCCACACAACCTCCCACAATGAGGGCATAGGTTTCCGGGTGGAAGACGGTCACAATGAGGGTTTGCTTGACGTGCCTTCCTCTTAGCTCGTTTCTCCCTTTCGCCCTGTACTCGTGCTTCTTCAAAGTATGTAGCGCCTTTAGTAAAGGCTGACCTCCAATTGAAACGTTCATGAGTTAGGGCTTCCCAGTTCTCAATGCTGATATTGCATTTTTTAAAATTAGCTTTGAGAGTATCTTTGAATCTCTTTTGCTGTCCACCAATATTCCGTTTTCCATTCTTAAGTTGGGAGTAAAGTAGCTGCTTTGGAAGACGATGGTCAGGCATTCGAACAACATGACCGGTCCAGCGAAGTTGATGTTGGATGATCATTGTTTCAATGCTGGTGGTTTTCGCTTCTTCTAATATGCTAACATTAGTCCGCCTATCTTCCCAAGTAATTTGCATTTCCAGCCTCAGTTATAGTGGGTTAATTAAGATGGAGACTCTTTGAAACACTTTCCCCCCACAATTCTCACATCTGGACTTGGTTGCCTCTTCTAAAATACACTTTCAAATACCTTGTTCCTCACTTTCCCATAATCTCTCACACACAGAAACAGAACAAGAGCAAAGAGCTTGGGACTCAAAAAAAAAAAAAAGTAGCTAGGATGATCTACCTGGCAGTGAGTAACTCTGTTTTTGTGCATTTAAGACATTTAGATAAAGCCAAAGGAATTTGGAAAACTCACTCAGATTATATAAACAAAACCCAGTCTCCAAAGTCTTCCATTTCAGAAAAGTATGCCTCAAGTGTCTGGAGGAATTTGCACATATATTTTAAAGACAATCATGGTCATGTGACTGAGAATGAAGAATTGCCTATGAAATGCATGCTCCAGAAAAATGGACTGTTTTAATTAGACTGTGCATATGATAAGCCAACAACAGCAAAGAATTGCAGCCATAAAATTGATTAAATGTGTGGCACAGAAAAATGGGACATAGAGATCCAGATGCTGTTTCCAAATTGGACAGAGAAGGCGCACTTCTGGGGTCCTGAGAGATGACACTGTTTAACTGAAGGAACCCAGGGTGTGCCAATCCTGCCAGATCAAATCGGCCAGGCAGATACTATGGGAGGCAGGTGGTCCCTCAAGTAACCAGGCCATATGCCATGCAGAGCTTTATAGGTAATAACCAGCACCTTGAATCACACCGAGAAGCAAACTAGCAACCCGTGCAGCTCACAAAATATCAAGGTATGCCCATCACTGCTTGCGCCACTGCGCTCTGGACCAGTTGGATCTTCCAGGTGGTCTTCAAGGGCAGCCCCATGCAGAGCAGACTGCGGTAGTCAATATAGCAGAAGTGTTTCCATGCCTGGATTCTGAAGTGATAGAATGGTGCTACCTGATTTTTTATACACATAGATCTACTCTCTGATAATAGAGACTGATGCTATGCAAAACGTTTTGACCTGAACAGCTATTGTGTTGTGTGAAACAGCTTTGTTCTGGCAGCAAACATGGCCTTGCCCTCCACGCTGCTGGGCCCCGCAGTCTTAATTCTGAACAAAGCTGAATGCACACATGTCTATGCAACATCTGGTTTCAAATGGGAGATATTATTGCAGAATAGGGTTTTGATGCTTGACCATTTTATTATTTTTTTTCCAAATCATCCCATCAAAGTACCTCAGTGTCAGTTGGCCCTGGATTGCCTTCTGGATAGAACTGCACTGTGAAAATTGGCTTGTTCTCATGCATAGTTCCCTGCAGGATTTAAAAAAGATAATTATTATGTTAGTCTTCTTCCTGGGAACAAAAATAATTATAAAATGCTCTTGTTGGCAAACCCTACATGAAATCAAGGCTAAATGTTTGATTCATTTCAGAGGCAGAATTGAAATTTATTACATCTTTAAGCTGGGTTTTGTCCAGTAAGCAGATGAGCAACTCCTTAGTGAACATTTACAGTAGATTCATCCCTGAAATGAACACCACAGCATCTGTGAGATTTATTGAGTTCTGCACAGGTTTTGAACTGGCTCTTATCCTGCCATTCATACCACCCTAACAGAAATGTTACCCAATCCCAGTTCTATTATAGGAGAATCACCTATGTATATTTGGTCCAGCATCTAAAATTAAACCCTGGTTTACTAAGATAAATACTACCATCTTTTTCATGACTGCTTTTCACAAATGGCCTCTGATTTCCAATAAATGCAAGCTGCAGATCTGAATAGCTTTCAAAGCAACAGTAATCACTTCTTTCTTTCACCATGCCTTGCTGCAACTTCGGCTTCCATCAAGCATGCTCTCTAAAATATTCCCATTTCAGTTTAAGAGTTTTACTAACTACAGAGGGGGATTGCCCCCATGTCCAGAAGCATTTATCCCCTCCCCCCTTCTCTTTCCAACATACAGCCAGTTTGGTCTAGTGCAGAGCTTTCCAAACTTTTCCTGTTGGTGACATACACCAACAGCGGCGGCGGCAGCACGCGTGGTGGTGGTGTGCAGGTGTGTCGCACGAAACCCGGAAGCACACCATCAGCACTTCCAGGTTTCACGCAACACACCTACACACCGCAGGCGACACAGTACTGTGTCACAACACACAGTTTGGAAAGCTATGGTCTATTGGTTAAGGCAACGGGCTAGAAACCAGGAGATTGTGAGTTCTAGTCCCGCCTTAGGCAGGAAAGCCGGTTGAGTGACCTTGGGCCAGTCACAAGGAGTATTAGGTTATGTTCGCTGCCTTGAGTTATTTATAAAAATAATAAAGGCGGGAAAGAAAATAAATTAAATAAATAAATACAGACAGACAGATGAATAGGAAATCATAAGCCTATACACAATTTTGGATTTTTGACTGGTCCCTATGAAAGGATTTCCTTGCTAACCTCCTATATAAACAGTCCAGTAAATTATCCAGTAATTCATCAAAGATAAGTATTTCATTGAGGAATGGGGAAGGAGTCTTTAAGAATTCATGGGATTGATATTCTAAGCAATATCAATAACGCCTTAGGCATGAAAGCCGGCTGGGTGACCTTGGGCCAGTCACTCTCTCTCAGCCCAGCTCAGCTCACAGGGTTGTTGTTGTGGGGAAAATAGGAGGAGGAAGGAGTATTAGCTATGTTCTCTGTGGTTCATGGAGGAGTTGAGGGTTCTGAAGAGGATTAAGAAACACCTAAAGCACTGCTGGAGGAAGACAAAGACTGAACCTAACCAAACACAAGCTAGAGCCGCAGTTAAGGCCTATCTTGTGGTGGTAAGAGCAGCAAAATGCCAGTATTTCTCCGCACTTATTTCATCCACAGAATGCCGCCCAGTGGCCCTGTTCAGGATCACCTGATCCCTTTTGGAGAAAGGGGATTCAGAAAACCATCTACAGGGCTGCGTTGAGGAGTTTTCCAGGCATCTGCAGGATAAAATCGCTTGGATTCGCTCTATGTTGGACTCTAAGCATGAGACATGGTCTAGGGAGATGCCTGAGGAACATACTTACCCTGTTATCTGGGAACAGTTTGATCGTGTTGGACCCAAGGAAGTGGATAGGATCCTCCGGACTGTAAATGCCACCACATGCGAATTAGATCCATGTCCCTCCTGGCTGGCGCAATCAGGGAGGTGACGTGTGCCTGGGCCCAGTCAATGGTAAATGCATCCTTGTGGGAGGGGGTGTTTCCAGCGGCCTTCAAGGAGGCGCTGGTGTGCCCCCTCCTCAAGAAACCATCGCTGGACCCTGTTGTACTGGACAATTTTCGTCCAGTCTCCCACCTTCCCTTTATGGGGAAGGTGGTTGAGAAAGTGGTGGCGCTGCAGCTACAGAGGATTCTAGATGAAATGGATTATCTAGACCCCTTTCAGTCAGGTTTCAGACCGGGATATGGGATGGAAACGACATTGGTCACACTTATATCTCTGGCGGGAGCAGGATGGGGGCAGTGCATCCATCCTGGCTCTCCTTGACCTCTCAGCGGCTTTCAATACCATCGACCATGGTATCCTTTTGGGACGACTCAGGTAGTTGGGTGGGGGTGGCGTAGTTTTATGCTGGTTCACCTCCTTCCTCCAGGGTTGGTCCCAATTGGTGTTGATAGGGGAGGAGAGATCGGGTCCATGGCCCCTCCTTTGTGGGGTGCTGCAGGGTTCAGTACTCTCTCCTCTCCTATTTAACATCTACATGAAACCACTGGGAGAGATCATCCATGTCCATGGGATGAGGTATCATCAATATACTGATGATACTCAGTTATACATCTCCATCCCGGGGGAAGTAAGTGATGCTGTGACTGCCCTGTCCAAGTGCCTGGGGGCTGTGGGGGTCTGGATGGGGAACAACAGGCTTCAGCTGAACCCTGGTAAGACAAAGTGGCTGTGGATTAATGGCCCCTCGGTGTCCAGGAATTTACCATCCTTAGTTCTGGACAGGATTGCACTGCCCCAGACAGAACTGGTGCATAACTTGGGGGTCCTCTTGGACTCACAACTCCTGCTCGAAGAGCATGTGGCAGTCGTGGCCAGAAGGGCTTTTGCGCAACTTCGTGTTGTGCGCCAGTTATGCCCTTTCCTGGAGCGAGGAGCCCTTCGAACGGTCACTCACGCCTAGTCATCTCCCATATAGACTACTGTAATGCGCTCTACATGGGGCTACCCTTGAGTCTTCAACTGGTCCAGAATGCAGCTGCACGGGCGATTTTAGATGCCTCAAGATCAGCACATATAACACCTTTGTTCCGCAAGCTACATTGGGTGCCAGTTTGCTTCTGGATTCAATTCAAGGTGTTGGTTATTACCTTTAAAGCTCTACATGGCATGGGACCAGGTTACCTGAGGCACCGTCTCATCCCCATCACATCAACCCATCCCACCCGGTAATGCAGAGAGGGCATGCTACAAGCCCCATCTGTAAGAGAATTCCATCTGACGGGGTCCAGGAGGCGTGCCTTCTCTGCAGTAGCCCCCGCCCTCTGGAACATTCTTCCCCCTGAAATAAGATTAGTCCCCTCTCTCCTGGACTTTAGAAAAAACCTAAAGACCTGGTTTTGTCACCTTGCTTGGGGTGGGGAGGGGAATAGCCAGTCTTGGGGTTCGCTGGTTTCTTAGAACTGCCTCGACCAGCCCTACCAGCTCATGGGATAAGTAAGACCTACCATTGTTGGGATCTGACTGTAATTATGTATCTTGGCTGATTATTGATGTTATTTATGGTTTTTTATTGATTTTAAACTGTTTTATTGTGAACCACCCAGGGTCCCTCCTTGTGAGGGAGATGGGCGGGATATAAATATGATAAATAAATAAATAAATAACTGTTCACCGCCTTGAGTTATTTATAAAAATAATAAAGGCAGAATAAAAATTAAATTAAATAAATAAAATAAATAAAAATTAAATAAATATAATAAAACCCGATCATGCAGGGAGGGCATGCTTCGGATCCCATCACTAAAAGAATTCCATCTAGTGGGGTCCAGGAGGTGTGCCTTCTCTGCGATAGCACCCGCCCTGTGGAATATCTTGCCCCCTGAGGTGAGATGGGCACCCTCGCTCCTGGCCTTCAGGAAGTCTTTAAAGACCTGGTTCTTCCGCCTTGCCTGGAACGAAGGAAATAATAGTTCCTCCTGGGGGTGGTTAGCTTAGCAATATCCTCTTTTTAAGAACATACCATATCTTGGATTTTTATTTTTTATTTTTGTAATATATTTTAGATGTATAGGTTTTTTAACTTTTTATAATGTGATTGTAAACCGCTCAGAGTCTGCCATGGTAGAGATGGGCGGTGATAAATACAAATAATAAATAAATAAAAATAAATAAATAAATATTGATGCCAACTTGTTCCTTGATGAGCAGAATCTAGTTCATCTTCCCTGTCTCATCAAATCCTTCAGATACCCAGAGAAGCAAGCCTTACCTCGTTGGTTTGATCGTTTGCATTCACAAACAGAGGCTTCCAGCCTGAAGGGAGGGAGTTGCCATCAATTGCATATCCATGATTCTGAGCAGTAATGAAAGCCTGTCCATTTAACACGTTCACAACTGGCTGATTCTGTCCTCTGAAGAGTTAGGAGAGAAGGAATGGTTTGGTAAGGAAATCACATGTGGGGAGCAAAAGGGAAGGGAAGATGACCACAATTAACTGTTGTTCTGCCAAACTTTGTTTTGCAATTTCTTAAAAGTTTTTTTCCCTTTGTGAAAGAGCCTGTTTTTCTACCTTATTCTCAGGGTGTTTGAGAATTTCTTTCAAATTTCTTTTGAGTGCTGTTTTTGAGATTATTTCATTGGAGGAAGTGAAAGAAGATACTAATGCTGGGACTGCTTAAATTACACAACCTGCCATGACTCTGAAGCCTTCCTGTTTCTCATACTTTGTGTGTGTGTGTGCTTTCGAGTCATTGTTGACTCCTGGTGACTGCCTGGACTAGCCCCTTAAGTTTTCTTGGCAAGATTTTTGGAAGTGGTTTGCCCTTGCCTCCTTCCCAGGGCTGAGAGAGAGGGACTGGCCCAGGCTTTGTACCTAAGTGTCCTGGCTTCGGGCATAGAAATAACACACTGAGGCTGGAATCAAGCTCTAGTGATTTATTATCCTACTTCCCTAACAGAATCCATCTAAACTAACATAAAGTGGCAATGCCCAAAGAATAAGCCCACAAACTTAGGGCGGGGCTTTCTTCAATCTCTTGGGAGGGAAACATAGAGATTCAGTACTATGCATGCGTTTCCCTTCCTGGAGGGAGCCCCCTCCTTCGCCGCCCGTTATCTCCCTGACACTAAGGCAGGACTAGAACTCACAGCTTCCCGGATTCTAGCCTGATGCCTTAACCACTGCACCAAACTGGCTCTCACACTTAGCAACCTGTTGAAAAGCTCCCTGGTGATATTTTCCCTTGCACGACTGAAGCATGGTAAGCCAGGGAAGTTGCACAGCCCTGGAGAAATGGCTGCTCAGTGAGGGACAGGAGAGCACATGATCCTCGTGTCTGTAGGTTTTGTCATGGCAACTGGATTTCTTTCTCTTGGTTGAAACGTTTTGCTGCTTGTCCAAGTAGCTTCTTCAGTCTGGGCAAAAGTTGGTGAGGGGACCCCATATATGTCTTCCAGGGTTGACCTTACACCTGATTGGCTTGTTAATTGGGCAATTGAGGTGTAGATACTCTGTAGGATGCCTTACTCCTAAAACCTTTATTCATCCCCAAGTTTAACGATCCACTTGGGGATGAATAAAGGTTTTAGGAGTAAGATATCCTATAGACTATCTACACCTCAATTGCCCAATTAACAAGCCAATCAGGTGTAAGGTCAATACAGCCACCCTGGAGGACATATATGGGGTCCCCTCACCAACTTTTGCCCAGACTGAAGAAGTCCTCATTTAACAATCACTTGCTCAGAGACCATTCGAAGTTACAACGGCACTGAATGAGGAGACGTACAATGGGTCCGTAGGTTGCGGCCGTCGCAGCATCCCCATGGTCATAAGATTGCGATTCAGGCACTTGGCAACTGACTTGCAATTATGACAGTTACAGCATCCCACAGTCATGTGATCACCATTTGTGACCTTCCCTGCTGGCTTCCCACAAGCAAAGTCAATGGGCAAGCTGGCAGGAGGTCGCAAATGGCGACCATGTGACGTCCTCACTTAACTACCGTGTGGGATTTGCCTAACAACCATAACCGGACTGCTGGAACTGCTGTTGTAAGTCGACGCGGTCACATGACATCAAGTTTTACAACCGCATTGCTTAGCAATGGAGTTCCCGGTCCCAATTACCATTGTGAACTGAGGACTACTTGTAACATAAAAGGATAGCGAGTGTAGGCCAGACACTACCTTTGGAAGCAACTGCATGTAACTAGCAAAAGACATAATCCAAGCAAGATACATACATTGCTTTCTACTATATATGGAATAGTTTGGCTGAGTTCCTCTCAAATAGATTTGTGCTAAATGATAGTTAAAAACACTCATGCCTCTTGGTTCCAGGACATGGGCACACGTATCATATGTCTCATACCTGTTTGCCATGGGCATTTTGTAGGATGTTGCCCCAGCTGCTAAACCAGTAATGAGATTCCCCATACTGGTTCCAAGCAAAGGCTCCTGGCGATCATTTTTAAGAACCTAGACAGGAAAGACTTCTATCAACAATGACTAAAAATGAATTTTCACCTGCAGAGATAAATAAAATACTCTTTCTGGTTATGGGCAGTATTTTAAATAGATTTCTAAACAATCCCCTTTTTAAAATGATATTGCCAACTTCTTCCATGACAGCAATTTGCACATATTTAATAGCTATGGAAAGGGAAATTGCATCAGGGCACCTTTTTTAGCTCAAAGAATTACAGAAAACCTGCCTTAAGGAACTATTGCATGCATTTTCGTGGAGAGGTCTGTATAAGCAGCAGAGCAAGCAATCCTAATTTAGACTGGGCTAGTTCTTGTGTCCCACCACCACCACTGAAGCGTGATATGAGAACGGAGATTAAAAAATGCATACATTGCCAGATTATAAACAATTGCAGTGTAATATCAATTAATAAACTCTTTAGTAACTTAACAATTCAGACTATGGCTTTTATTGTTTTATCATATTAGTGCTGCATATTTTAATCACCCTGTTTTCTTGCACATTTCAGTTGTTTAGAATTTTATTTGCTGATTTAGTCTGTTGAAAACCACTCCAGGAAAATACATTTTTGAAGAGTAGCATTTGCTGTTGTTGTTCATTTGCTTCAAACTCTTTGTGATCCAATGGACATCAGTTTGCCAAAACTGTCTGTCAGTACAGTAACTGCTGGTTTGTCTACTTGTAAGCTCCTGTTTCTGCTATCAGTAACAGTATTCAGCCACTTATCTTCTCTCAACCTCTTTTTATCCTATCATCTTTCAGCCTCTTCTTCCATTGCCTTTGATTTTGTTCAAGTATTTGCCAAAACACTCAAGATTTAGCTTGATTATTAGTGCTTTCAGTGAGCAGCCTAGTTTTACTTCATCTGGTATCAAATTATTTGTTCATCTTGTGATCCAAGGTATTCTCAGCAATTTCTCCAGCATAACAAGGCATTAATTCTTCCTTGATCATCCTTTCTGATGATCTGGTTTTCATAACCATATGTTAAAATCATAGCCTTGACAATACAATCTTTGTTGTCATTGTGATGTCTCTGCACTTCAATATTTTGCCTACTTGTCCAAATAGCAGACATTTCATCTTTGTATAGTCGAAGGCTATATAAACAGTGCTTATTTCATCTTTTCTTGTATATATTTTAATTGTTTAGAATTTTATTTGCTGATTTAAAATTCCCTGTGAACCTAGGAAGATAAAGTCTGTTACTGCCCCACCTTTGTCTATTTCTACTGGGTTGGCATTGCCTGCTGACATACTGTAATCTTACAGATTATTAAAGATATATTTAGCAGCAGTCTAGCTTCTGTATTCTCTTCTTTCCCCTTCAACAAGAAATTCTCTGTCTTCCTCACAGCCAGCCATTAAGGTGTATCATCAGCATATCTGAGACCATTGATATTGTTTCTATTGACTTTAATTGCACTTTCTATTTCTTCTAGAATTTCTCATGGTATATTCTGCATACAAATTAAATAAATATGGTGACAGCATGCAACCTTCAGCACTCCTTTCCAAGTTTTAAACCATTTGTTCCATTCTAAATGCATCATACAAATGGCAGATGGGGTAGTTTAGTACACTCATGTTTTTAAGTTGGCAGATGGGGTAGTTTAGTACACTCATGTTTTTAAGAGTTACCCACAATTTGTCGTAGTCTACACAGTCAAAAAACTTAGTATAAACAATAAAACAAAAATAGGTATCTTTTTGGAACTCCCTTGTCTTTTCCACTGTCCCTCAGATATTACCAATGTGCTCTTAGATGTTCTCAGATGCCTCTTCTGAATCTGGCTTGCACATCTGGCAGTTTTTGCTCCACGTATTGTTAAAGTCTGAATTGCATGATCTTGAGCATTATCGTACTAATGTGTGAGCTAAGTGCCGTTG
The DNA here is from genome assembly GCA_023362775.1 of Charina bottae. Classification (NCBI taxonomy): domain Eukaryota; kingdom Metazoa; phylum Chordata; class Lepidosauria; order Squamata; family Charinaidae; genus Charina; species Charina bottae. Next base: position 6,319,479 of record JALMGJ010000020.1, read on the forward strand.
TTCAGTTTTTCAGCATTCTTTAACAGTGCCCTTTTTAATATTGGAATACAAATTGATATTTCTACTTCCTTGGCCACTGCTGGGTTTTCCATACTTGTTTACAAATCTCTAGTAACACTTGAGTAACTGCATAATCTTACATAGTTTTTAGCAGTCTGGCAATGCCAAATATTGTTAGCAGTATTTATAGCGCCATTTGACATCATTTTCCAGAATGTGTGATTCTAGTTAAGTAATCAAGCCTTAGTAGATATCAGCAGTTTGGGGATGTTTTTTATACATTACTGCCAGATATTTGTGCAAATCTTCTTTCTCCATTATATCTTTGCCTGGTTTGTCTTTAATTGTGCTCATCTTTGCATAAAATTTTCCCTTTGTTTTTAAATTTTTTCTTAAATAATCTCTTGGCCTTCCCCCTCAATTGTTACCCTCAGTCTCTTTGCATAACTTATTTAATTATAACCCCTGTCTCTTCTTGCTCTTCTCTAGAATTTAGTTGGGCAAATTTGTCTCTGTTGTAATTTGTTTTCTACTGTTGTTCAACTTTGTTTTCAAGGGTAGCATTTTAATAAAATGCACACAAAGAAACAAATCATGGGTAATGTAGTGCAACAGCATCTTAACAAAGACATTGATTCCAATATTATTTACCTTTCTGACATTTTCAATTAGTTCCTGTGCTTGGGTTGGATCACCAGGGCCTCCAGAAATGAAAAGTCCATCATAATCCATTGAGGTAAAATCATGATTCCAAGGCACTAAATGCACTTCGGCACCTCTCTGACAACAAAAGAGGATAGATAACAACAAAGGTTGTTAGGTAACTCAATGGTTATGTGCAATGCAGCTAATAGCATACATTCTTGAGTCTGAATATGAGAAAACCCCATTCAAATCCAGCCCACTTAGATTTGGTTGGTTGCAGGCAAATGAATACAAAGGAGACTTTTCTCTATTCTTAATCACTGTAGTTGTCTCTGAAAATGAAGTATACATAATTGAATGTAATATTTATCTTCAGAGATAACCACATTATTAACTAGTATCCCACTACTAGACCATTTCTACATGAAGAATTCTTGACTAACTATATACTATACAGGTAGTCTTTGTTTAGCGACCACAATTGTGACCAGCAACTTGGTCATTAAGCAAAGCAGTTGTTAAGTGAAACTGCAACAGTGCTTATGATCTTTCTTTGGCTTTCCTTTGGTTTACAAACCGCAAAGGTCGTAAATGTGAGGATTAGTATCAAAGTAACTTTTTCATCACCATTGTAACTGCAAACAGTCATTGTCTGAGGCAGTTGCTAAACAAGGACTACCTGTAATTTATTTAAAATAAAATCTTTAAAATAAATATTAATCTTGCAAAGTTTTTTTCAGGAAAAAATAAAGTGAAAACACCTTGTATATAAGTATGAGCTCCTCAGATAAGTGGAGAATATCTCTGCAGTAGTCACAGTTGGCTTTCTCAATATGGTAGCCCATTGTGAGAAGAATGAATGAACAGGTACTCTGTTCCTCTAATCCTTCCCCTCCCCATTAATATGTGCATATGCACATACATATACACATACATTCAAATGTCAGTATATATTATCAGCCCCAATAAGAATTTAATGTGTCAGTGTCTGTATTTCAGATTGCCACAACATCAATAAAATGCTATTTGAGAAATTAGCAAGCAGCGCTTTCCAGTTAGTCCTGAGCAAGCTGGTAAAACCACAGATACAAAGAAAAGGAGTCTATTATTTTTTTAGACACATAATGATTTACCTTTACTAACAAACGAATAGCATTGTACTTCAGTCCACAATCCACAGCTACAACTTTGATTGGATTTCCTTTGCCATATATGCTGACCTCCTTCACAAATGTTAAGAAAAACAAAAACATTATTGTACATTTATTTATTAAGTAGAGATTTGCATGAGGTGCAAATGACTCAAACCAAATCAAACTGTTTTTAACTGTTGTTTTAATTGTTTTAACTGGTTGTTTACTGTACGCCACCCAGAGTCACATTTGTGAGATGGGCAGCTATAGAAATCAGATAAATAAATAAACAAACAGGTTAGGACAGGGTCAATATTCATCCAAACCTTTTGATGAAGTTTGCTTTATCTGAATCACTCCTGAATGTACAGTATCTGGATTTTTTATTTGAGCATCAGTACTCCCTGAAACCTAATGCGAAGAGGGGACTCACTGGAAAAGACCCTGATGCTGGGAAAGACTGAAGGCAAAAGGAGAAGGGGACGGCAGAGGATGAGATGGTTAGATAGCATCACCGATGTAATGAACATGAATTTGAGTAAACTCCGGGAGACAGTGGAGGACAGGAAGGCCTGGCGTGCTATGGTCCATGGGGTCACGAAGAGTCGGACACGACTTAAACGACTGAACAACAACAACTCCCTGAAAACCAGCATCTTCTGCAATGTAATGTATATCCTGGCTTTCTTCTATTAAGAAGGTTATGTCATCCCACAGAGAGTCTCCAGCAATAAAGCCCTAATTCAAATACTGGAAGAATGTAGGCTTCCTTAGCCTGAGGAAGGATACCCCCTCATATGCCTTGGGATGTAGCTCATGCTACAAACATATTGAGAGGCTCTTTATACATATAGGTATAGATAGAAGTATACATTAACATCTTCCTTGAGTTGAATTTCACTCTTGGCAACAATACTGTAAAAAGGTAAAGGTTCCCCCCACACATTTTGTGCAGTCATGTCCGACTCTAGGGGCCAGTGCTCATCTCCGTTTGTTAGCCGAGGAGCCAGCGTTGTCCAAAGATGCTTCCATGGTCATGTGGCCGGCATGACGCATGCGCAGAATGCTGTTACCTTCCCACCGAAGTGGTAACTATTAATCTACTTGCATTTGCATGCTTTCGAATTGCTATATTGGCAAGAGCTGGGGCTAGTGCGGGAGCTCATTCCGCACGCAGGGCTAGGTATTCGTATGACCTGCTATTGCCTTTTTCTAGGGTTCATCTTTGTATGGTTCCAGTTAGTATCATCACTGCTGTCTGTTTGGCACAAAGAGGAGGAGGAGGAGGAGGAGGAGGAGGAGGAGGAGGAGGAGGAGGAGGAGGAGGAGGAGGAGGAGGAGGCCAACTAGTAGTAGCAGAAGCTGTGATTTTTCCTGGTATCTTGTTCAATCTTCTTTTCATTTCATTACCCAGTGATTCCGTTTGTGAAATGCCCCAAAGCTCCATGTAATTATAGGGGAAGGTAGTACTGAGAATGTCATATTTTAATATTTTAAGCAGCCATCTTCTGTTCGTGGCATGAATAATGAAAGCAGGGTCCTGTTAGTTGAGAATGAGGAGCCACATGCTCCAGATTTCTCTTCCCTGGAATGGCTATGCAGATCCACATCAGGAACCCATGGGTAGGACACGAAGGCTCCCTCTGTCCCCTGCTCTAAACCCTTTCCAGTAAGAGATATTCAAATATACAATTTTTAAATTTAATTTTATTTATGTGATTTATCCCTTCCTCAGTCTGGAGGGGACTCCAGGCAGTTTAAGATAATAAAAAGCATAGTACAAAAAATATTTAGCTATCTTAAACTTTAACTAAAATGCTGTATGTTCCTCCATTACATTTTCTCATCCAGACTTCCCTTGGCAACATCCCATCCACTTTGTGCTGGGTTAGAACTTTTCTTATCTCCAGCCAAAGTAGCTGTCTGTGCTGTCTACAGATAATAGGGGATGTAATTCAAGATATCTGAAAGGCACCAGGCTATGGAAGACTGGTCTAATCCATCTCTTTTTACACATCTATGTTGTGGTCATTTCATCACATCTTATATAGACCTTCATGGAAATTATGTAATGTGCAAAAACAAAACAAAAAAACCCTTTGAAAATCTTTTTGGAATCTACTGCCCAGCGTTAATTTCACTGAGTGGCCGTCTTCTAGCATTATGAGGAAAGTAGAAAGAAATTCATTCTATCCTTTTTTTAGTTCATGTTTTAATAATCCTCTAATCATGATTTATGTGGTTATAAAATAGGATCCTGCTCTTTCAGCAACTTTGTGCAAAATTATTATCATATGCTCAATGTTCACCCTTACTGCCCCCACATTGATACAGATCAATTGACAAGTTCTTGGTAGTTCCTAAGGCTGCCTGTATTTAATACATTTGTATCTTTTCCAGCAATAAGCAAGTCAGCATTCCTCATCCTCATCAAATCCATTGAACCTGAGACAACTGTGATTTTAAGTGCACACTTTCCCAAAGTCCATGTCCGATCTACTGCTGAGCAAACTATTTTTATCCGTTTAATAACCCCCTTTTAATCAGGGTCTTTTGGCACACCAATATTTCACAGCTGGAAGGCTTCATGAAAAGATGATAATCTCCTATCTGAATCATTTCACAGGTGAATTACCACTATTGTGGAGGAAAATAGAATCTTCTCAGAGAGAAAAAACAGACCTGAAGGCAACATATGAACTAGTAAAGCAGAAGTCCTCTCTGCAGCTTAAATTTTGGGCCTCATCCACAACTCTGTTGCACTCCTTAATCCCTCCAATCTCCATCATACCTGGAATCCTAAGGCTACATGCCAGGGGAAGTCTCAGTGACCCCCAGACAACAACTTTGTTGTTGTTCAGTCGTCCAGTCGTGTCCGACTCTTCGTGACCTCATGGACCATAGCACGCCAGGCCTTCCTGTCCTCCACTGTCTCTCGGAGTTTACTCAAATTCATGTTCATTACATCGGTGATGCTATCTAACCATCTCATCCTCTGCCGTCCCCTTCTCCTTTTGCCCTCAGTCTTTCCCAGCATCAGGGTCTTTTCCAGTGAGTCCTCTCTTCTCATTAGGTGGCCAAAGTATTTGAGCTTCAGCTTCAGCATCTGTCCTTCCAATGAGCAGTCAGGTTTGATTTCCTTTAGGATTGACTGGTTTGACCTCCTTGCAGTCCAAGGGACTCTCAAGAGTCTTCTCCAGCACCACAGCTCGAAAGCATCAATTCTTCGGCGCTCAGCCTTCCTTATGGTCCAACTCTCACAGCCATACATTGCTACTGGAAAAACCATAGCTTTAACTATACGGACCTTTGTCGGCAAGGTGATGTCTCTGCTTTTTAATATGCTGTCTAGGTTTGCCATAGCTTTCCTTCCAAGGAGCAAGCGTCTTTTAATTTCATGGCTGCAGTCACCGTCTGCGGTGATCTTGGAGCCCAAGAAAATAAAATCTGTCACTGCTTCCATTTCTTCCCCTTCTATTTGCCAGGAAGTGATGGGACCAGATGCCATGATCTGGGTTTTTTTAATGTTGAGTTTCAAGCCAGCTTTTGCACTCTCCTCTTTCACCCTCATCAAGAGGCTCTTTAGTTCCTCTTCACTTTCTGCCATTAGGGTGGTATCGTCTGCATATCTGAGGTTGTTGATATTTTTCCCGGCAATCTTAACTCCGGCTTGTGATTCATCCAGCCCGGCATTTCTCATGATGTACTCTGCATATAAGTTAAATAAGCAGGGTGATAATATACAGCCTTGTCGTACTCCTTTCCCAATTTTGAACCAGTCGGTTGTTCCATGTCCGGTTCTAACTGTTGCTTCTTGACCCACATACAGGTTTCTCAGGAGACAGGTAAGGTGGTCTGGTACTCCCATCTCTTTAAGACTTTGCCACAGTTTGTTGTGATCCACACAATCAAAGGCTTTAGCGTAGTCAATGAAGCAGAAGTAGATGTTTTTCTGGAACTCTCTTGCTTTTTCCATGATCCAGCGAATGTTGGCAATCTGATCTCTAGTTCCTCTGCCTCTTCGAAACCCAGCTTGCACTTCTGGTAGTTCTCGGTTCACATGCTGCTGAAGCCTAGCTTGTAGGATTTTGAGCATAACCTTGCTGGCATGTGAAATGAGCGCAATTGTACGGTAGTTTGAACATTCTTTGGCATTGCCTTTCTTTGGAATTGGAACGTAAACTGACCTTTTCCAATCCTGTGGCCACTGTTGAGTTTTCCAAATTTGTTGGCATATTGAGTGCAGCACTTTAACAGCATCATCTTTTAGGATTTTAAATAGCTCAGCTGGGATACTGTCTTCTCCGCTAGCTTTGTTGTTAGTAATGCTTCCTAAGGCCCACTTGACTTCACTCTCTAGGATGTCCGGCTCAAGGTCAGTGACCACACCATCGTATTTATCAGGGATATTAAGATCTTTCTTGTATAGTTCTTCTGTGTATTCTTGCCACCTCTTCTTAATCTCTTCTGCTTCTGTTAGGTCCCTGCCTTTTTTGTCCTTTATCATGCCCATCTTTGCACAAAAGGTTCCCTTGATATCTCCGATTTTCTTGAAGAGATCTCTAGTCTTCCCCATTCTATTGTTTTCCTCGATTTCTTTGCATTGTTCATTTAAGAAGGCCTTCTTATCTCTCCTTGCTATTCTCTGGAATTCTGCATTCAGTTGTTTATATCTTTCCCTTTCTCCCTTGCCTTTTGCTTCCCTTCTTTCCTCAGCTATTTGTAAAGCCTCATCAGTCAGCCACTTTGCTTTCTTGCATTTCTTTTTCTTTGGGATGGTTTTAGCTGCTGCCTCCTGTACAATGTTACGAACCTCCATCCATAGTTCTTCAGGCACTCTGTCTACCAGATCTAATCCTTTAAATCTATTCCTCACCTCCACTGTATATTCATAAGGGATATGATTTAGGTCATACCTGATTGGTCTAGTGGTTTTCTCTACGTTCTTCAATTTAAGCCTAAATTTTGCAATAAGAAGCTCATGATCTGAGCCACAGTCAGCTCCAGGTCTTGTTTTTGCTGATTGTATAGAGCTTCTCCATCTTTGGCTGCAAAGTATATAATCAATCTGATTTCGGTATTGACCATCTGGTGATGTCCATGTGTAGAGTCGTCTCTTGTGTTGTTGGAAAAGAGTGTTTGCTATGACCAGCGTGTTCTCTTGACAAAACTCTATTAGCCTTTGCCCTGCTTCATTTTGTACTCCGAGGCCGAACTTGCCTGTTATTCCGGTTATTTTTTGACTTCCTACCTTAGCATTCCAGTCCCCTATGATGAAAAGGACATCTTTTTTTGGTGTTAGTTCTAGAAGGTGTTGTAGGTCTTCATAGAACCGGTCAACTTCAGCTTCTTCGGCATCAGTGGTTGAGGCATAGACTTGGATCACTGTGATGTTGAATGGTTTGCCTTGGATTCGAACTGAAAGCATTCTGTCGTTTTTGAGGTTGTACCCCAGTACTGCCTTTCCCACTCTTTTATTGACTATGAGAGCTACTCCATTTCTTCTAAGGGATTCTTGCCCACAGTAGTATATATAATGGTCTCCTGAATTAAATTCGCCCATTCCTGTCCATTTTAGTTCGCTGATTCCCAAGATGTCGATGTTCAATCTTGTCATCTCATGTTTGACCACATCCAGCTTACCTTGATTCATAGTTCTTACATTCCAGGTTCCTATGCAATATTGTTCTTTACAGCATCGGACTTTCCTTCCACTTCCAGACACATCCACAACTGAGCGTCCTTTCGGCTTTGGCCCAGCCGTTTCACACTTTCTGGAGCTACTCGGAATTGCCAACAACTACAGACTCATAATTTTATAGTTCCTATAATGAGGAAGGGGGAGAGGTCTTACTGTGACAGTTCTGCCATAATTTCCTGGTCATAAAAAAGAATAAACTAGCATTACATCTTGGGCTGAAATCTCTAGTTCCTTGATATGCAGGAAATGGCACAAATGGACTTGTGCCAGTGATGTCACGACCCTCCAAGAGATCAAACAGATCAAGTTCAAACAGATACCACACAACATTCCTTATTACAAATGTTACTCAGTAAAGGATGACCACTGCCTGATCCAAAGGAGCAGTAAGATTTACCACTCCTGATCTGTTCACACTATTTGATGTAAAACTTTCAAACTTCATATATGGGCAACCAGATTAAAAGGGGGAAAAGAACACAAGCAAGCCTCCATCACATCTAACCTGACCTTCGTGCATACTCTGTGGAAATAACCTCAGACCTTTGAAATGTCAAGGAAGCCAGGATTAAATTTACTCTAGTCCCCAGACTCTGCAAATGCAGAAAAAGAAATAAAGAAAATTAGATAATTTGTTCCACAGTTTCAATATATTCTGACAACAGCTGCCTATTGCCATTTTGTAAATATTGTCAGACTTTTCTAACCTATTACTGGTAATAAAAACTCCTAAATGTTATCATAGATTGATTTATATGAACACCATTTCTTGATAGAGGAAGTGCTGGGCTGGACAGCCTTATAATTCTAAATTCTAAATATAAACAAAAACATAAACAAACAAACAAATAAATAAATAAAGATCATTGTGTGCTATAATTGAAGAGCTTGGTTAATTGTCAGCTTTATTTGTGATGTTACTTTATAACTCTATCAAATAAAGTTGTAAAGATAATGGGATCACAGGAGTTCTGTTCATCTCGCATCTACGTCTGCTATTTTCAGCATCTTTATAGCACTCATTCTTTGTACTGGCACAGATGATCAACAGCACCCACTTCTGGTGCTAATTAATTCTGTAAAATAGTTAAAACTGGAACATAGGTTTAGATCTTGAAGAGTCTTCTTTTCATTTTATACCCATCAAAAAAAAATTTTTAAAGATACCCAACAGAATATCCATTTACCTGGTAAAAGAAATCAGTTCTATGTACAATTGTGAAAATAATCCAGCTAGCCATTTGGTGAAACATTAAGTTTATTCACTCAGCAGGAAATCCTACTGGGCGATCTGAGCTTATTCTTAGAACTGCACTCATTCCAACATCCTCAGCTCTGGGTGCAATTGTCTTGGGGCTAAAAAGCTGTATGAGGAGGTCTCAATTTCCTCAGGAGCATGGAAAAAGAAGAAACGGTGGAATCTTAGCTTAAAAGGTTATATGAACGGACACATTTCAGGCTGAATGCAGACACAGAACCGAAGACTCTATCTTGAAAGAGAAGTGTTCCTGTTCTTGAGTGGGGTTTTTATCAGTAGTACCAAAGCCAAGCTTCTTGAAAACCATGGGTACTAAACAATGGGGCCTCAGGAATGGCATCTAGGGAGCTGGAGATGTCAGGGAAACCAACTTGTTCCCTCAGCTGCTTTTAGAAAGTATATAATTAATGTTATACTTCTGTTTTATATAGCTATATTTGCTTCACTTTGAAAAAATAGAGTTCTGTCTCAATCACATTTACACCTACTGTATAGACCCACACATTTTTTTTCTCAGAGACGTTGGAGGCTAATTTAATTTCTGCTATGATCATGCAATACGTATGACACGGTTACAATTTACCCTTCACTTATATGAAGGATTTAGCTGCATGGGGCATAATGAATTGAAAGGGAAATTAATTGGAACAGGATCTTGTTCTAATTCAGGAAAATTAATTGGAAAATTACTGATTTGGGATTGGAGTTCTAATTAATTTAAGGTGATTTTGTTGGGAAATTAATTAGCTTGTCTTTTGGGGGGGAAATCAGCAATTATTTCAAATTTTGGTTCTATACCTATAAATTTGCATTGTTCCACTTTTTCCATTCTGAAAAATGTTTATCTAATTCAGAGCTTTCCAAACTGTGTGTCGGGACACATTAGTGTGTCGGCTGCAGTGTCTGGGTGTGTCACGGCTGCTGCTGCCTCCAAACCTGCTGTGATTCCGCGCAGGTCCTAGTGCCTGCCTTGTGCCCTGCTGTAAGAGTGTGTCGCGAAATGATGCCCTGCTGTAAGAGTGTGTCATGAAATGATGCATGTCTAAAAAGTGTGTCACCAACATGAAAAGTTTGGAAAGCTCTGATCTAATTATTCTTGGCAGGACAGATCTTGGCAATGTGCCTGCTTTTTGCCATGTTATATTTTTTTTAAGCTAACATGATGGGGAATAGTTCACACAAAATTGCAATTAGTGGTGGCAATCCTAGGACAAGGCAATCCTGTATATAAGTTATTGCAATAAATAAACGTATGTTGGGCTCTGCTAGGAATTTTTGAAGATTTTCTTGTGTCCATACTTTTATGCAAACAGAGTTAATATTTGCAGCTCCAAAACTAATATAACAACATTATCTTTCAGTTTTTTGACATGTTTACTACTCCAAAATCCACACTGTTTCATTAGCTAAATACTGTATTTCAGGATATGTAACTTGCTTTCCCATGCTATATCAGTCTTCTAAGCAAGTGCATGAGTAGATACTGTATAACTAAATCACATCCTACCCAAATTCATGTGTCAGGCTGATTTTCTTTAGAACCATGCTTGCTTGCTTGCTTATTTGTTCGTTCATTTATTTATTTATTTCAATTTATATGGCCGCCCATCTCAAAACCAGGACTCTGGGTGACTAACAACAATTAAAAATACCATAAAGCTGAGATAAAACTAAAAAAACCATCAGATCAGCATCAGCATAACCATTTCACAACCATAAACCATTTAGCTTACGTTAAACAGGTACTGCAGAAATCATCTGGAAGACCCGTATCGGGGCATCAAAGATGCTCACTGACCCATTTGAATTTCCCTTCACCCTATAAATTATCTTGTTTAGTTAGTCTTGCTTTGTCTTCAATGGTTGTACAATTCAAAGGAGTCCAGAGTAATTGTCTTCAGAGATGAAGGTTTCAGTTAAGTTTAATTTTATTTTGAAAAGCAACTGTCTATTTTTGAAAGTAACTGGCTCTTTTCTGCTTAACACTTTCATAAATGCAATCAAATGGAAATTGGAGTTGATTTAATCTTTCTACCTAACTTGGAAGTAGTCTTATACATGCCACAGACCTTACATGATTGTCAAATACATTTTGGAGAGGCTCTGGAAAATGAGCCATGGTGGCTTTACAGTATACAAAAATATGGGTATAGCATTCTGTCAGACATCCCATTTGATGTAGGACATAAATAAAAGCCACCACATATTTCTTTTCAAATAAAACAGTATGTATGGTATGCCAGTGCAGGGTCCCTCATGACAAAGGCAACACCCTCTGATTCAAAAGGTTTACCCCCAAACTGTCTGTAGCTTGAATCATGTCAACTGGATTTCTATTTTCTCAGTGGAAACGTTTCGCTCCTTATCCAAGGAGCGAAACGTTTCCACTGAGAAAATAGAAATCCAGTTGACATGATTCAAGCTACAGACAATTCCACCTGGATGACTGAGAACCTTCATAGACATATTTTACCCGCAAACAGTTGTGTAATTGTATAGTAATAGCAGAAAATGCTCCCTGTGGTATCTTCCCTTCATAGCCAAGTTATCAAGAAACTTGAGGAAATTCTCTCCCTCTCCTGGGATGAAGATAATTGATTTCAGAGGAAATGAAGATCACAGACAGATGATGAGAACATCTGGCCTGGTCTTCTTTCCAAAGCTAGGCCCATTCTAAGCACATGACCCTGGCACCATGATGGTACTTGGCCCACCCCAAGCAATGTACACAGCTTTCAAAATTCACATAGCTTCTCACCATCATGATAAGCAAATTGAGTAGGACAACAGAAGATGATGCTGTACTTCTATAATACCTCAACTCAAAATGGAATCTTTACCTTTGTTGATACTTCAGCAATTAAGTTTTTCTTGTTTGGATCCAAAAATTCCACAGGCTGACCCTCAAATTCAATCTTTCCAAGAATAGTTCCCTGTTGAATTAAAAAATATTGTTATCCGACACCAATGGACAAAGGACATTTTCATACCACCAACCTTCTACTTCCCAAACTCTCCAAAGCAACTCTGTGATGACTCTGTATTGCAAAGAAAACATCAGCTTTGCCCCAGCTTTACATAAATCACAGCAGAGCCAGAAAAAATACAATTCAGCTCTCAGAATCATCCAATAATTGCAGTGGTCCAAAGCTGGTTCCATGTCAGCACAAAGTGCTTATGTGGAGTGCCCAAAATCTATTAACAGCTGAAATAGTTGCCTTACTTAACCTTTTTAATACATTCTAAAGATCTGAAGACAACTGAAATAAGGAGCAGGAACAGTCTGTCACAGGCATAACACCATCCTGACTAAGAGTTGGAGAATCATCTCAAAATCCCAAATTCTTCTGATTGTTTGTAAAAGTTGAGGGAGCGAGAGACCTATGGGGTTTATTGCCACCATGGTCTGATTTGATATAATTTCCCATGCCCCCTCCTTTAAAAGAGAAAAAGAAAAACCCATTTATTTCTATTTTTAAAAAACCATTAGTAACAGAAAAAACAATTGTGTTTTACAAGGCATAATGGATATAGGTGAAAGATTTCAACTCAGGTTGCTTAAACCAAGAAAGAATCATTTTGGAATGTAACATTAAAAGTCTTGGGTATGGTTTTCTTCATATTCAGAAGACGTTTATCATTATTATTTTAATGTGCCAAATTAATATTTTGGTTTAACCTTTTGATACTTTTTTTTTGTCTGGGGGTTTCATGTTTTTTAATTTTCAAGGAAAAACCAACTTGACAATTTAGCTCAGGAAAAGTGTCAGTAGAAAGGAAAATATTTTCTCTCTTTTACCTTTTTTATTTTGATTTTTACTTTAATATCCACCTAGAGAATATTATGATTAAGTCAAAGGTTTGGGAGCTATTTTGTGGTTTTCATTTATCCAACAAAAAGTTTTGTTACACCAGCCCTCTGCAGAGACTTTTCTAAATGGACCAGTACAACAACTCTTGGTTTTTTCTACCTTGTCTCGAATGATTTTAGAAAGCATCCTGGTGTCAATCCCATAAAGAGCAGGAATCTGAAAAAAACAAATGCAGGCATATTAAAAATTAAAAATAGGAACTTGCGGCAATTCCATCTGAATGTGGTAATTAATTCATTTTGTGGGAAATCATATTGACCAAATATCAACTGAGCAAGATCTTCTTGGTCTCAAAACAGACAAGTTCAAAACAGATTCTATATATCATACTGTGCAGCTCATATTACTTTCTTTAAAAAAATACCATGTCAGTGCTATATGTTGAATATTTTAAGTGCATTAGTATTCAGTGAAAACTGCTATCAAAGATGAGCTTTCTTTTTTTTTCAGTCATAGCAAAGAAACTACCCATCAACATACAAATATTTAGGATATGAACCCATATGATGACTAATAAATCAACTATGTCATAAGAACTGGTCTTGAAACTGCCACAGATTAATCTCAATCCTGTATAGTTACTTTCTTCTAGAAACCAGTCAACGTAGCATCAACGTGATCAGTAACACAAGAGGAGATAAGGGGGTGTTTTGACATCATTATTATTCCTGTTAAAAGAATCCTGGGCAATGCATTTCTTGGAGAAGGTGGGGATCTAAAAGAGAAGTGTACATTATAAGGTTAGGTTGAACTGATTGTTAGAGATATCGGGTTTCAACCAAGCACATCTCACACAAGCTTGAAGGAGGGGCAGCTCTGCTGCAACCTAATCTTACTGCTTTGTGTGGGAGGGGCTTGAATCCTGGTTTCCTGTTCCTCTCCTTCCTCTCCTTCCTCCCCTTTTCTGTTTGAATCTCAACCGGGAAGGATGGTCATCCATGACTGTCCTCATGGCTCATACCTCCATTCAGCAAGGCCACATTGTGAAGACTGTGGGTTTGGTCAGAACCTATTGCTCGCATGCATGGACCGTTTCTCCCATGAAACTGTAACAAGATCTTCAGTGAAACTGATATGTATCCAGAACTACAATAAACTGTAAGCTATTTTTATGTTACTTTACATTAACGTGTGAACCGTGTTTATTTTGTGTTTTTGAACTGATTAAGCCTTCTGCAAGTTACTGGCACGCTTCTGCTCTGCTATAAACCAATTAAAAGCTGCGTGGATTTCTGTTATTAGCATTTCAGAATTCCTACACTGATAACACATAATTTCCATAATTTCTCTCAAAAACTCCCTCTCTGTACAGAACCAGGAAGGAAGTTGTACTATCAAGATATGTTCTTCCCCACTGCAGCAAAGAGAGTAAGAGAGGGATGAAAACTCTGATTTTTTAAAAACCTGCAAAAATCTGCTGAAGACCACATTTTCCAGGTTGTTTTTGTAATCTAGTAAAGTAATACAAAACAGACACCTTCCTTGATTTGTATAATACAGTAAAACACAAATCACAACTAACATTTTAAAAAATACATTGCATAGAAAATATATATTGTGATGCGTCACCTTTTCTTCTTTCAGCCATTCACCCAGAGTCTTGACTGCCCGCCAGTGACTGTATTCATTGCTATAGTCTAGCACCAGGAGGCCTGAAACCTATAAAGAAAATGTGACTGTAAAACTATTTTAAAATTATTTTAAAGTAATGCCTGGCAGTAAAGTAAAGTCTGTTTTACCAAGGGCATAGACTAGAGGATTCTGAAAATATCCTTTTAGTGATTACATCTTACCAAAGAATTCTAAAGAATATAATGCAGCCACCATTGGCACAACCAGGAATTTTTATTTAAAATAAAACAAGGTGTTTTTGAACGAGGTGTTGGGTGTTTTGATTACCTTGATGCCATCAGACTCCAAATATCTACTGAGGCCAATTTCATCCAAAGCAGCTGTGTCAGGGACACCACCGTTTCCTATGATGGGATTGACCAGTGTAACGATCTGTCCGTGGTAGCTGGGGTCAGTCAGGCTTTCAGTGTATCTGGATTTAGTACAATAGGAAATTATTTTTCTAGATTAAAATCCACACAAAATTAACGCTTCCTGCCAGACTAGCAGGCTACAACACTGAATATAAGAAACCAGGTTATCTTCTGTGTTGATTTAGCTGAGAATATCAACGCTTTCTAAATTGGAGAGGGGGAGTCAAATATTGCCATTTTTTGGCTATTAATTATGATGAATTGAATAATGAAAGAAACTGTAATCTATTAATTGTCTATGAACAATATGTACCTAAAGATTTGAAGGGCAAAATTCCCATTCAGTCTGATACATCATTTTGTGCAGGTGATAGCTACTAAGAAGTGTCCCCTTCCAACTCATGAGTTTCACTTTTATGTGGATATATATCACAGTGCTCAAAAATGAAGTATTCTTGGTGTCTTTGCAAGTGCACCGGGATTCTTCAGGATGATTTACACAGGCTAAATCTAATTTATTTCATTGTTATTTAAATTATATATAATTGAATTGCTATATTATTTTTCAAATATCAGCAAGTTGCAAGAGGCATTTTTATGGGATGCAGACTTCACTCTGAAAAGATAGATTGTTGCACACAGGAAAACACTTTAACTAATCCAGAATGGTAGTGGGCTGATATCAACAATTAAATGTGTTAATCAATTGAGAGAAATGATGTGTCAGATTAAACAATTGGTATAAAATATTGCAGACTATGATTTTGTATTATTTGGTATATGCAGATTTTGCCAGTGACTAAAACAAATTAGGTCCTTAGTTCTAATGAATGATTTCTGTAAGCCTGGAGGGTTATTATAAAGTAATGCTGTTGAAGTTAGCTGGGTAGTTTTGAAGTACATGAATTATTATTGCAGACCTAGCCTCCTGTTAAGTGTGAATGCTTTTATATTAATTATAGCCATTGGGCCAATAGCTACTGAAATAAAGGTATAGATACATGGTTGCATTTTCTAATTTCAATCTGATACTATATTACAGAAAAAATATTTCAACAAAGCAAAAATCTTTACACAATATAATACAACTATCGATGCTTGTTAAAATTTGCTGAATTTTGTATCTCCCTATATTGATAGCCTATGAAATCCAGTATAAAAAAAGTCATTAGGTCTCTATATATGCAGGGAAGAGCAGCCTTTCTGCTAGTGCTGGCCCAAAAAGCTTTCATATCAGCTAAAGATTTGTATCACACCCTGTTCCCAGGCTTGTAACCATATTGGCAGAATACTAGTGGGAGGGTTATCAGACACAACTTACATATTCCTTAATAACACCAGCCATTTCTGAAGTTATTTAGTTATTTAAAAACCATTGGTTTTGGCTGGCATCCAACAGGGAAATCTCAGGAAGAGACTCTCAAGGAATTGACTCAGTGCTTTCCAAACTGCCGCCGTTGGCGACACACCAATGGTAGCAGCGGCGGCGGCGCAGGGAAACGTGCGGGGGGGCGCGTGCATGGTAGCGGCGTGGGGGGCATGTGGCGGCGTGCAGTGTGATGGCGGCAGTGGCGGCAGCCTCGCTAAAACGCGGAAGTGCTGATGGCGCGCCGCTGCCGCCATTGCTGCCACCACTGCCATACACGCCGCCACCGCACACACACACCCACGCCGCCATTTCGCGACACACAAAACTGTGTGTTGCGACACACTAAAGTGTCGCGACACACAGTTTGGAAAGCTATGAATTGACTAGTAGACCAGGCATATTTATCTGAATAAATCTAGTTTCTATAATTTGTAGCTGGACCACATACCTCTCTGTACTCCAGCTTCTATGTTCATCCTGATGGGGGTTGCTCTAGCCTGGGTATTAACACCCCATCATGTTCAGCCAAGTTTGGTTTATCCTAAGTGACCTGAATAGCACAGGATTTACATTGTGCCAATGATACTTTTCATGCAAGTTCTGGGCAGGGTAGACTTTCTCATAATCTCTGGAACTCTGATATTGATCCCTATGAGGCATATTCTTAATACAGTGAGTGGTTCATGAGAAGAAGCATGAAACTGAGGTCCATTTTTGGGAGCAGAGGAGCGAATGCATTTGAAAACAAATTCAAAAGTAGGCTGACCATACATCCCGTTTTGATTGGGCAGTCCTGTTTTTTTAGCATTTTTCAATCGTCCTGTTGTTTTGATAAAAATCTCAATTTTGTCCCGTGTTTTAAACCCAGTGGGAGGATCCAAGCTGGAGCTGCCGATTGGAGGCAGCCCGGAAGGGGAAGCCCTCCCGCCTATCAGCGCATGGTAAAGGAGGGACCGGGGGCGGGGTTTGCAGGTGGGAGCCAATTGCGCAGACTGGGGGGCGGGGTTTGCAAACGGGAGCCAATTGCATGGACCGGGGGTGGGGACCCCTGTCTTTTTCATGAATACGGAATATTACATAAGACTCCGTCCCGTTTTGCCATCCCAATGTCCCGTTTTTGTCTCAAGGAAATAGGGTCAGCCTACTCAAAAATGGTCCACAAACATAACATTTTCTGCCAATAAACCATCTTGTTGAAGGGAGATTAATCCTTCAGGTGCAACTTAGCAGTGGTGATGCAGCAAAATATATTACCCATCATCTATCATGGTAGAAAAAAAATAGTAGTGCTCTCCATCATTCTGATCTACAGTATATGAAATAGTTGTTAGCTGGCAAGTAGATTAACAGAACTACTATTTAGCACTGTCAAAGAAGCACAAATATTTATTTTTGGATGCAAAACCTTGTGACCAAATTTATGTACTTTAATGTAAGTGCTACCGTTCCCAGTGAAAGTATTTAAGGGCTCTTTCTGTGCTGTGGTGATTTCACATATAAGAGAGCAGAGTTTGCACAGAATGTGGCAGCAGTGCTTTAATTATCTTCCCAAACTGATCAAAAGGTCTGAGTTTCCTTAAGTTGGAATATTTCAAAAGTTCTGCTCCAGATGGAAGAACTCATCCATCATATTTAATATTTCTAAAGCACAGGATAGATAGAATAACCACCTAGAAAAGCTGGCCAGGATTAAGCATACATCATTTAAAGGTGGAAAAATTGCCCTAAATATGTTTTGAATATTCTGATGCTTTAATTTCTCTTAGAGAAATTTGAAGTTTCTGTTGGTGGTCTCCATTCTGAGTCCTCCTCTGAGAAGGCCTCAGAAACCCTCTTATTTACCTAAAAGCAGTAAAAGGTGATTCATAGTATTATAAGTATGATTGATTGATTGGTTGATTGATTGATTGATTGATTACAGTCATCATAAGAGATAACTTTAAACCGACTTACTATTCATATATAGTAAATTGTAGAAAGCTGGTACGCTGGGGGTCTCCGTGTGGTTGAATGTGTGCAAGGCTGGGCGAGTGAATGGAGGGATTCCAGAAGTCCAGGATTGGGGCCAAATGGACTGGGAAACTCTGGGGGTTGTAGGGCGGGGCATGCTATTGAGGTGGTGGCGGGCCAGGGTTGCTATGATGGAAGCTGGAGGGTAGGCCATCTTCGGGGAAGACGCCCCCAGTGTTTATGACCTGTGGCATGTTCCGACCGTCCGTGCTTAGACCTAGGTCCTGGACAGCAGACTCATGGGGGGCCCAGTCTCCGGCTGCTGCTTCTTAATGCCAGGTCAGTTAACAACAAGGCCCCCCTCATATGTGATTTGATCACGGAGGAGGGGGCAGACCTGGCGTGTATTACCAAAACCTGGCTGGGCCCGGAAGGAGGCATGGCCCTCTTGGGTTTCGAGTATGGCACCACCCGAGAGTCCGGGGCAGGGGAGGTAGGGTGGCTGCTGTCATCTGGGAGTCTCTAGTGGCCTTCAGGGGCACTGCTCCACAAGTGGCCGGTTGTGAGACCCTGTTTTTTACGTTCGGTACCCAAGAACATTTGGGGGTGTTGCTACTGTACCAGCCTCCCTGCTTCATAGCAACCTCCCTGCCTGAGCTGCTAGAGGCCATCTCAAGGTTGGCAGTGGAGTTTCCCAGGCTTATGGTTCTGGGGGACTTCAACTTGCCATCCCTGGGGAGTGCCTCTGAGGTGGCTTGGGAGTTCATGGCCACCATGGCAGTCTTGAGCCTGTCTCAGATTATCCAGGACCTGACTCGAGACAGTGGCCTCACACCTGACTTAGTTTTCTTGTCGGAACAGTGGCAATGTGATCTGAGGGGAGAGTTACATCTGTCCCCCTTTTCATGGTCGGATCACGCTCTGGTGACCTTGACATTCTCCTCTGCAGGGAGGCAGGACCCATTTGATTGGTCCACTTCCAGTGACTAATGGACCCAGAAGGGCTTCAGAGGGAGCTGGGGGTTATACCCGAGGATCTGCTGCATGGTCCAGCGGAGGCCCTGGAGGCTGCCTGGAATAGGGAGGCGGCCAGGGCTTTGGACAGGATTACGCCTGTGCGGCCTCTCTTGTTCCATCAAACCTGACACTCCCCATGGTTTACGGAGGAGCTGAGGGTTCTGAAGAGGATTAAGAGACGTCTAGAGCACCACTGGAGGAAGACAAAGACTGAACACGACCGAACACAAGCTAGCGCCATGGTTAAGTCCTACCTTGTGGCAGTAAGAGTGGCAAAACATCAATATTTCTCTGCTCTTATTGCATCCGCAGAATGCCGCCCGATGTTTAAAATGTTTAAAATCACCCTATCCCTTTTAGGGAAAGGGGGTTCAGAAATCCAACTTCAGGGCCGTGCTAAAGAGTTTTCTGGGCATCTGCAGGATAAAATCTCTCGGATTCGCTCCAAGTTGGACTCTGAGCATGATACAGGGTCTGGGGAGATGCCTGGGGTACGTACTTACCCAGTTATCTGGGAACAACTTGAACCTGTTGGACCCGAGGAAGTGGACAGGATCCTTCAGACTGTTAATGCCACCACATGCCTATTAGATCCATGTCCCTCCTGGCTGGTGAAGTCAGCTTGGGAGGTGACGTGTGGTTGGGTCCAGATGATGGCAAATGCATCCTTGCTACAGGGGGTGTTCCTGGCTGCCTTTAAGGAGGTGCTGGTGTGCCCCCTCCTCAAGAAACCATTGCTAGACCCTACTATACTGGACAATTTTTGTCCAGTCTCCTACCTCCCCTTTTTGGGGAAGGTGGTTGAGAAAGTGGTGGTGTTGCAGCTCCAGAGGATTCTGGATGAAACGGATTATCTAGACCCATTCCAGTCAGGTTTCAGGCCTGGATATGGGACAGAAATGGCATTGGTCACACTTATGGATGATCTCTGGCGAGAGCAGGATCATGGCAGTGCATCCATCCTGGCTCTTCTTGATCTCTCAGCGGCTTTCAATACCATTGACCATGGTATCCTTTTGGGGCGGCTCAGGGAGTTGGGGGTGGGAGGCATGGTTCTGTGCTGGTTCACCTCCTTCCTCCAGGGCCGGTCCCAATCAGTGTTGATAGGGAGCGAGAGATCCAGCCCACAGCCCCTCCTTTATGAGGTGCCGCAGGGTTCAGTACTCTCTCCGCTCCTTTTTAACATCTACATGAAACCGCTGGGTGAGATCATCCGTCTCCACGGGATGAAGTATCATCAATATGCCAATGATACTCAATTATATATCTCCATCCCGAGGGAAGTAAGTGATGCCGTGGCTGTCCTTTCTAGGTGCCTGGGGGCTGTGGGGGTCTGGATGGGGAACAACAGGCTTTGGCTGAACCCTGGTAAGATGGAGTGGCTATGGGTTAATGGCCCCTTGGTACCCAGGAATTTGCCATCTTTAGTTCTGGATGGGGTTGCACTGACCCAGACAGACCTGGTACGTAACTTGGGGGTCCTCTTGGACTCACAACTCCTGCTCGAAGAGCAGGTGGCAGCCGTGGCCAGAAGGGCCTTTGCTCAACATCATGTTGTGCACCAGTTACACCCCTTCCTGGATCGAGAGGCCCTTTGAACGATCACTCACGCCCTGGTCATCTCCCATATAGACTACTGTAGTGCACTCTACATGGGGCTACCCCTGAAGAGTATCCAGAAGCTACAGCTGATATCCAGAATGCAGCCGTGTGGACGATCCTAAGTGCTCCAAGATCAGCACATGTAACACCTTTACTGCACGAGCTGGACTGGGTTCCAATCTGCTTCTGGGTCCAATTCAAGGTGTTGGTTATGACCTTTAAAGCCCTATTAGACCAGGCCAAATCCAAAAATGCTAGAGAATTCCTAGAAGCTTGGCACTCAGACAAAGCAGACATCAACAGACACATAGAGGTTAACAACATTTACATACCATTCATAAGAAACAATAGAATAGCCAGAAGACCAGAACACCCCTGGGCCAGCAATCAACAACAAGATATGCATAGATTAACAGCAAGATTAGCAGCAGAGGAGCAATCAAACAACACAATAGACCTTAATCAAGGAACTATTAACTCAGTCAATCACCCAAACAGCACACAACAGCCCAATCAAGGAACTACCAAGGAGAGTACAAGACCCCCACCAACACAGGCAGGACAAGCCAGGGTATATAAACAGACAGCAAGTTCCACTCCCTTTTCGCACTGAAGATGTTGCCTAGCCTGGCAATGAAATGTCTGCATGAAAACAACAAGGCTCAGAGAGCACCAAAGACTCCCTTTAAAGCCCTACATGGAATGGATCCAGGTTACCTAAGGGACCATCTCATCCCCATTACATCGACCCGCTCTACCCGGTCATGCAGATAAGGCATGCTACGGACCCCGTCTGTAAGAGAATTCCATCTGGTGGGGTCTATGAAGCGGGCCTTCTCTGCAGCAGCTCCCGCCCTCTGGAACATTCTTCCCCTGGAAGTGAGGTTAGCCCCCTCTCTAACCTGGCTTTGCCATTGTGCCTGGGGCGGGGAGGGGAATAGCCCTCCGGCTATTCAGTCCTGGGGATGGCTAGTGCCCTAGACTGGCTCTTTATACATTAACACATAGCTTTCCAAACTGTGTGTCGTGACACTTTAGTGTGTCGCGACACACAGTTTAGTGTGTCACGAAGCGGCGGTGCAGGGGCGCACACGGCGGCGGCGGCACACCGTCAGTGCTTCCACATTTTAGTGAGGCTGCCGCCGCTGCCACTGCCACTGTGCACGCCGCCGCGCGCCCCCCGCACCGCCACCGTGCCCGTGTGTGCCATTGCGCGCGCCCCCGCCCCACTGCCGCTGCCACTGCCGCCGTTGGTGTGTCGCCAACGATGGCAGTTTGGAAAGCACTGCATTAACAACTGAATGAGAACTTGACAACATCTGGATTTTATTATATTTTATGTATTGTATGTATTGTAGATAAATTGTATTGAGTTTTAATGTTTGTTTTTATTGTAAACCGCCCAGGGTCCCTCCTTGAGGGGGAGATGGGTGGTGTTAAAAATTTAATAAATTAATTAATTAATTAAAAGGGTAGTAGGTAAAAGAACAAGATGCATTAAAGGCCAAACTACATGGGACTGGAAAAACAAGTAGTAGAACCCTGGAAAAACAAGTAGTAGAACCCTGCACTGAAGCCACATAGGTAGATGAAGGGGAAAAAGTAGTAGTTTAAATATATATTAAAAGGTAAAGGTTCCCCCCGCACATTTGTGCAGTTGTGTCCGACTCTAGGGGCCGGTGCTCATCTCCGTTTGTTAGCCAAAGAGCCAGCGTTGTCCGAAGACGCTTCCACGGTCATGTGGCCACATGACCCGCGTGGAACGCTGTTACCTACCCACCGAAGTGGTACCTATTAATCTACTTGCATTTGCATGCTTTCGAATTGCTAGGTTGGCAAGAGCTGGAGCTAGTGCGGGAGCTCACTCCGCACGCAGGGCTAGGGATTCGAACCTCCGAACTTGCGATCTTCCGATCGACAAGCCTGGTTTCTTACCCGCTGAGCCACCACGCCCCTTATATATTTATTTATATATATATATATATATATATATATATATATATATATAATATAATATAAATATAATATAATATAATATAATATAATATAATATAATATAATATAATATAATATAATATAATATAATATAATATAATATAATAATGTGTGTGTGTATATGTGTATATATGTATATTTCTGCTGGGTTTTGAACCAACAACCTCCTACATATTACCCCAAACTACTGTACTGTTTTACCACTGATGGGAAAAAGGAAGTTATTAGAAGCTCTTAGAATAGAGCAACAATTGTTTCAATTGTATTTTTCCTGCAAAGTCGCCAATTAACTGTGGGGTTAGCCTGCAAGGAAGTACAGCACTCCAGGAGAAATGGTTGAGAGCACATGAGGTGACAATTGGAGATTATTTTCCAACCACAGCAGGAAAACACATTTGGAGGTCAAATTTCAAGGGGATGGAGGTGAGAAAAGGCTGATATTGTCACTTCTGCCCTCGAAAACTGGGGCAACTAGGCAGTGCAGATAAGCCCTAAGGTGATTCATCTAATCTCCATCCTGTCTTGAACAGTGGCAACCCAGCTAAGAAGGCAATAGCCTTTTTACACCGTTTGCCCCTGTCAGGATTCCATTGCCATCCTGCCATAGATGGGGGGTTGTAGTTAGTAGGTAGATGGGCAGTAATTAGTTAGCATGCTTGCAGGACATTAAAGGAAGCATTAGAGATAGGCAGGGAATGCAAGGCGTTGGAATGTGGGGGGTGGAGAGACAGGAACTAGACTCCAAGGCCGTTCAGCGTTTAGTGTTATGGGAACTGAATCAGTAGGGGAGGGGTTGGTGAGGAGTAAATGGGAACTTGCATGTTTAAAGTTGTGATTGCGCACGCTTTTGCTCAATCTGCTCTTTGCATCTATTCTATTCACTTGTATTAATTAAAGAACTTTTTCATATCCTACCATGGCTTGTGATGAGAGTTTCTACATTAATAGCAAAGGAGTGGATTGTCACAGCCCCCTTGCAAACAATATAAAAGTACTCAATTGTTTATAATCTTTCATTTAGCTAAATCAATCCTTGCTATAAATCCCCTTTTAGAGTCATCTAAGAATGAATAAAAACAAGGATGTACTACATAGTGCAGGAGCAAAGATAAAACTGGACAGAGACCTGAAAAGGTAGAAGGCACAGACAATAGTTCTGTATTATTAGATAAAAGAGAGCAAGTGAAGGCGGACAATGGTGAGCAGCCAAAGATGTGATAAATCAAGGTGAAAAATAATTCAGTAGGAATCCAGATGAAAGGCAATTAAATTAAATTAAATTAAATTAAAGAGCCAGTCTTGTCTATTTGTTAAGGAACCAGGCTAGAAACCGGGACACTGAGTGTTCTAGTCCCGCCTTAGGCATGAAAGCCGGCTGGGTGACCTTGGGCCAGTCACTCTCTCTCTCAGCCCTAGGAAGGAGCCAACAGCAAACCAGGAGACTGAGAGTTCTAGTCCCGCCTGAGGCAGGAAAGCCTGCTGGGTGACCTTGGGCCAGTCACTCTCTCTCAGCCCAGCTGACCTCACAGGGTTTTTGTTGTGGGGAAAATAGGAGGAGGAAGGAGTAATAGGTATGTTACCTGCCTTGAGTTATTTATAAAAATAATAATAATAAAGGCGTGATAAAAAATAAATAAATTAAATAAATAAATAAATAAATAAATAAATAAATAAATAAATAAATAAATAAATAAATAAATGGGCTAACCCAAATAACAGCATAGAAGTTTAGGGAAGAGCAGCAGGGGAGAGAACGTTTTTGATCTTGACAAGCAATATGCTTAGGGAAGGAGGTTGCTTTACAGCAGCTAAATTAGGCAACCAGAAAAACCTGGATGAGGTGTGGTAAGGGTGGGGGGAATCTGCTGAATGCTATGAAAAACATGTTCCTTCCTTTTTTCTCCATTCTCCTGGAAAAATTGAAGAGCTGATTGCTGAGCTAAAAAAAGGTTGGCTGCAACATTTTCAGTCAATGCTGTGTTACTTTTTCCCCATTCTGGGAATCCTGGTTTCCCCCAATAGTCATCGTAGGAGGACAGCTGGGTTAGTCTATGGTAGGCAACAATCAGAAGGAATCTGGTAGTATTTTTCCCACTAACAACTGTTATTAAAAGGCATAAGCTTTACTTTTCTCCACAAACATTTTTCTCCATTTGGTAAAGGTTCCCCCCACACATTTGTGCAGTCGTGTCCGACTAGGGGCCGGTGCTCATCTCCATTTGTTAGCCAAAGAGCCAGCATTGTCCGAAGATGCTTCCATGGTCATGTGGCCAGCATGATGCACGTGGAACGCTGTTACCTACCCACCAAAGTGGTACCTATTAATCTATTTGCATTTGCATGCTTTCGAATTGCTAGGTTGGCAAGAGCTGGGGCTAGTGCGGGAGCTCACTCTGTCATGCGGGACTAGGGATTCGAACCTCCGAACTTGCGATCTTCTGATCGACAAGCCTGGCATCTTACCCGCTGAGCCACCACGCCCCCTTTCCATTACTCAGCCTGAAAAAGTATTCTTAACACCTTTTAGTTAATTTAGTTTTCATTTTGTTTAGGAATAACAAGAAGCTTTGTTTTTAAATAGCTTCATTGGCTGGATAGAAGAAGGGAGAAGATGATTCCAATTTTCCCTTTTATTTCTACCTTTGCAGCTGTTCTCCATTCCCCAACCCTTCTCTTATATACATCCACATATTATATATGTGTATGTATGATGACTTCCCGTGTCTATATGAAGAGGGAAGGGGGGGAAAATTGAAAATTTCAATGTTAGTTTTAGGTTTTGAAGAGCTGCTGCTGCAGAAAATTAAAAAAAAAATCTGGAGTAGGCTCCTTCTGGAAGATGTGGAAATACTGGACTGGTTCATGCTTAAATTGTGAGGTGATTTTTGTCTTTGCATAACTTAACTGTACAAACATATTTTAAAAACCTGGTTTAGGATTACATGAGAAGATTGCTGTTGTGTCTCTGAGCCTTTAATGATGGGTTTGAAAGCAATATTTATCTGAGTTGTGCCAGAGATTGACCAAAAAAATAGGACAACTTGATAATTTTCATAAAGAGACTGTCTGAGTTCAGATGACACCGAACCACAAAGTTGTCAACCACATGGATAAAGCCTGTCTCTATGATTAGGTTATGATTTAGTGTGTTGTGTCGCACCAAAAAAATGACTGAATAAACTGTGGTTAAATTAATCACAGATAAGCATGTCACATGAACACAGCCATTGTAGATGACTGGGAAGTAAAGTAAAGCTTTATGGTGCTCTGTTCCTCTAGCTCAGTGCTTTTCAAACTGCCGCTGTTGGCGACACACCAACGGCGGCAGTGGTGGCAGTGCGGGGGGGCATGCAGTGGCAGGGGCGTGCACGGTGGCGGCGCGGGGTGTGTGCAGCGGCGGCAGCGTGTACGGCGGCGGCAGCGGCGGCCTCGTGGTTTCCGCTAAAACGCGGAAGCGCTGATGGCGCGCCACTGCCGTCGTCGCTGCCGCCGCCGTGCACACCACCACCCCCGCATGCGTCCCTGCGCTGCCGCCGTGCACGTCCATTTCCGGGTTGTGGAAAGCTATGCTCTAGCCCCTCACTAGGAAATTGGGAAGAAAGCCAGTCTGTTGGTGAGCCATTGCTTCTTAGTGTTGCAGCAATTGGAAAAGGCAACTCTCCAAACTTCTCAAATGGAAAAAGTGAAGGAAGAGTGAAGCCCAATCACCAGAAGCTGCTGCTATAAGCTTAATGGGATATGTCTATGAAGGTTCTCAGTCATCCAGGTGGAATTGTCTGTAGCTTGAATCATGTCAACTGGATTTCTATTTTCTCAGTGGAAACGTTTCGCTCCTTATCCAAGGAGCTTCTTCAGTCTGAGCAAAGTTACAGTAGTAAGGGAATCCTAAATATGATGGGATTAATGGGATGTTTTTCCCCACATTGGAGAAAATGGGGAGAGAAACCAACTCTCCCAGAGCCACTGCTCCTTCCTGCCACAGGTCCCCCTAGTAAACATGATGTTGGTGGATGAGGCTTTATCAAGAGGACAGGACCATGGAAAGTCAACCATGGGGCTTCCAGAAGTATTCCTAGAGGAGAGAGCAAAATCAGGCTACTGTAGGCTCCTCACCCCTTTTTATGGGGAGCCATGTCATCAGCATTATCTTTTTCTTAATTCCATGGCAAAGGCAGGATGGATGGATGGATGGATGGATGGATGGATGGATGGATGGATGGAAGGAAGGAAGGAAGGAAGGAAGGAAGGAAGGGGAGAAACGTCTCTGCTATATGTATTTTTCTGGCTAAGAGGAATAATAGTTAAGTCCAGATGTAGTTTGTGATTCAGAGAAATTTGGGGGAGCAGGGAGATTTACCAAACTGAACTGGGGAAGGTTGAGATCACGTAGAATGAAAGGGTAAAAAATAAAGAATTGTCCAAATGTTTGGTGGGCAGCATCTCGTTTCATTAAATAAACGTGGATACCATTTTATTAGCCCTGTAGTATGACAAACAGATTATATGCTCTTACCCAGCAAGGCCAGTATTGAATACAACTTCCCCAGCTGTAGAGGATGGATGACCAAAAGAGTAGCCTCTCATCCGAGTGCCATCTTCCAGCACCAGATTGGCAGTCTGTGCCTAGAGGGAAAAGTCCATGATAATCAGCATTTCATTATTCACACGTACGCAATTACTTCTAAATAATACCAGCTTCTGTCATCACTCTCCAAGCCCTATTTTACCCTCTATATTAATTATTCTGTCATCTATAAGTGAGCTGAATGGGGGAAACTTTTTGTTGCTGTGTTATATTTTACAGTTAGGTGAGGAAAACAATTATTTTATATTAACAATAGTATATACTAATAAAATTCAATGTACCATGTAAAATGAGTTAGGTGCACATTAAGAGAATTCAGCTTGGACTCCATTTTGTCAGTTTTAAAACAAAAAAAAATCCTCCTCAGACCAAGTGGGAGATTGGGTCACAATAAACAATAGAAATACAGTAAAGGTAACAATAAAAACAATGAAGCCTAATCCAGATAACGGGTGGGGTAAGGTTGTGTGAAATCGTAACTATTGTTGCTAAAAAATGCAGACGGTATTGCCACTTTGAAAAAAGACAAAAGAGCTGTTGCAGGAAACAGTTGTGGGACATTTCTTGAGCCCCATCCTGGCCACTGTATACTGTACGATGCTCAGTCTGAAAACTGAAAGGGTCTCCTGCAAATTTAAGATTTCTGGCATTGGGACCCTGTCTAACCTGGGGATAGGAGTGACAGATATAACCACAAGGGGACTGACTTGGATTTAGAACCAATAGATAATAACTGTCTCTTAATAATAAAGATATAATCATAATCATAATCATAATACCAAAACATCTGGAGCACTACTTGAACCCCATTGGCACTGACAAAATCACCATCAGTCAAAAGGCAGTTTTACTTGGAACAGCTTACATCCTGCGACGATACCTTTAATATTATTAAACAACATCTACCTATCCCAGGTCCTTGGGAAGGGCTCTATACTGTAGGTGGACAAAAATGCCAAATCCAGCCTAAACATCTGACTGACTGTGCGATCAACCATAATAATAATCTGACTGGAGCCCTTGGAGCTATACCTAAAGGACTCCCTCGATATTTGAAAATTTTGAATTTATTGTACCTGAACACCCTAATTTTACTAAAAATTCCCTGCTTGGAACTGCTTATATCCTCAGATGCTACCTTAATAATTCTTAGGTCTTGGTTAGGACTTGAATTATTAAGTTTTCACTGGTCTTTGACTGTGAATCTAATTGTAGATTACAATAATAATAATAATAATAATAATAATAATAATAATAATGTGACCAACCATAATAATAATTGACAAAATCACCATCAGTCAATTGGAAAAGGCAGCTTTACTTGAAACAGCTTACATCCTGCAACGATACCTTTAATATTATTAATATTTAATATTATTTATTAATGCCTATCCAAGGTCTTTGGGAGGGACTCGATAGGTGGACAAAAAAGCCAAATCCAGTCTAAACATCTGGCTGACTGTGTGACCAACCATAATAGATAATTAATGAGAAATTGTCAGAAGAAAACAAGGAAATTTAATGAATCCTCTAAAATATTTCTGCACCTTTCCAGAGCTGTAAGATTTAAACATCTTAATGTGATGCTGAATTATATATATACAACTTGGAATTTATCAGTTTATAAAGAACTTTGGAATTGCTGAGCTGTACTCAAAATAGAGTTTTGCATTGTTGAAAAGAAATGACCATTCTGGCCTTAAAAACCTGGACTGAAGATACGTTTTTACTCTCAGCCTTGACATAAAGGAAAGACAAATCCATGTGGACATGGTTTCTATTATTTAAAAACCATTTTTTTACATTGTAATATGTATGCACATTTTGTTTGTTGGGGGTGGCATATTTTTGTTGCTTGGACATACATATATGAGAGCCAGTATGGTGCTGGACTAGGAGTGGAAAGACCCAGGTTCCAGTCCTCCTTTAGGCAGAGAAGCCAGATGGTTGACTTTGGGCCAGTGACATCTACCATGCCACGCTGAACCAGTGTTTTAGATTATGGTCCATAACCTACAATGAAGAGGCCTTCATCCTACAGTGGATTAATTTGGGCTGCATGTACACATACACGTTTTGTATTTTGCTGTTTTTCTTTGCTTTTTTGTATATAATTTTTTGTTGTTCAGTCGTTTAGTCGTGTCCGACTCTTCGTGACCCCATGGACCATAGCACGCCAGGCCTTCCTGTCCTCCACAGCCTCCTGGAGTTTACTCAAATTCATGTTCGTTACATCGGTGATGCTATCTAACCATCTCATCCTCTGCCGTCCCCTTCTCCTTTTGCCTTCAGTCTTTCCCAGCATCATATAATTTGTATATTATAGCAATAGAAATAAAACTTTTAAAACCTTTCCACAGCTACTTCCATTGATAAGTCCCCATGTTTTCCCCATGAATCACATGACTCTTTTCTATGTGATTTGGGAAGATAGACTTCAAAAGCTCCAGCAGGCCAAAGATGTGGCTGCCATGTATTTGCAACAAGCACAAGCCCTTCAGGTCTAACAGTACTCAAATTTTGTTGAAATGTTAAGGTAACATGCTTGACGCATGTGTGTCAGCTTCTAGAGAAGCTTATGTCCCACCTCATTATTTGGCTTGGCTTTCTTCATCATTCAACTAATATTTATTTGTTACATACATAACCCACCTTTCCTTCAGGAGTTCAAGATGACTTACATGGGAATCTCTCTTCATTCTATCCCTCCAAAAGCAAACCAGTGAGACATATTTGGCTGGGAAGAGTGGCTATAGGTTTCCTAGTTTTCCTTGAAGACTAGAACAATCAATTAATTTCTTCATTTCCATGCATTCTTTGCTCTCAATCAAGGACCTGATAAAAGTGTTATATTCTTTCCCCTAAAGTAAAACTTCTAACATGGAGCATCTACAGGCAGAATTTTCATTAGTGCACAGAGCATTCCTGCATTTTTCTCAGGCAAAGAACCACACATCTTCTTACTCCATGTGTACTAATACAAAGTGCAAAACTCTGGCCGAGAGCTGCAGACATCCTTTGAGGAGCAGGCCAAGGGCTGCACTGCAAAAAGCAGTAGATAGGTCAGGACAAAAAATTAATCACATGATTTTGCATTATATTTATCTTTAAGCATTAAAATACAGTTAATACAATTTCTCTCCAGTCATGTATTTAATAATTTCCCTTTCTGTCACATTCAACACTGCAATCTAGTAGCAAAGTTTGGAATTTTCAGGGGCTGCAGCCACAGCCTCCAGGAGTTGCATATAGCCTCAGATTTTCTATCTTTGATCTAGTGGATCAGAAATGGGCCTTACATTTTGAAAGCCTCTGTTTCAATCCCCTCATTTTCACCAACAGTGACCTTCACGTGACCACCGTCTCCCTCTTTTAGCCTCATTTCCTTGCCTACAAATGAAAATAACGCTGATTTAATTTCTAAATCTTTCTTCTGAGTTAGCAGCACAATTCCCTAGAGTCTTCCTTGGAGAAAATCCCTTTGAAATCAATAGCAGTTATTCTGAATAACTACAATCAAGATGTACAAGGGTGTTATAAAATTCTGATTGGTGTTAACAAGCAAAAGGTTGCACTATTTGATCCTATTATTACATTGCCCAAAGGGCCTTGCACAGCATCTTAGCGTATTTCCAGACAAGCAAATACTTTCATGTTTCTGATTTAGCATCATCATTATTTAAGAACAAACTTGTTTATGCAGCATTCCTGAAGCAATTATTTTTTCCTTAACATGCAAGTGTGCACCTTACCGTGTGGACCTTACCACCTTACCTCAGTTGATATGCTGCTGTTTTTTAATGTATTCAGTTTTAATTTACAAATTATTAAATTATACCGGCTAATCAGTTTCCTATGAAAAAGGAGATGGTGGTTTCCACATAGCTAAAATGTCTTTGGCAGAATCATGTTTGCTGAACTGAGGTTCTCTTCCCTGATATACTGGCATATGCACTAATCTTTATACTGTTGTATGGCCTAAGGAAAGAGTACTCTTATTACCATTATACAATTCTATCATTTGGTTTTTTATTTTATATTACACTATTCATTATTAATGGTATGTCACTAATATGGATGCAGCTCAGCAGCATATACATTTGGATTTCTTGTTTTTCTAAAAGTGTAGCAATCTGCTTTGTCCATAAGGATTTTTAAGAGAAACAAAAATGTTTTTTTTTTAAATGAACATCACATAAAAAGAGAACAAACTTTAGAACCACATGTCCAAAGTTATTAGGAGATTCATCTACTCATTGTATAATGGATGCCAGTTGGCATAAACTGAGCTTCTGTGGAGGAAAAAGACGGCTGCAAAATGGAAGATAGATAGATAGATCTTTGAAGAGGCAGAGTGTCAAACTGTCCTCGTGCTTAGGAAGTTTTTTCAAACATTCCATTGGAATCAGCATCCTTTCAAGTACGGCGTATGTGAGCCTCAATCTCAACCTCAATCTCTCATCATAGCACTTAGTTCCTAGACACCAGAAGTGAGCACAGATTTCAAGGTGGGCCTAGCCACCTTGAAATAAAGTGGAATAAAGTGGCTAAAATGAAACAATTACTCAGAATTTGTAAACAAAGCTTCTTTGATATGGCCTAAAATTACCTTTTTTGCAGCCATATCACACTGCTGAATTCTAATCAATTTACCATCAAATACAATTCCAGCTTCTTTTCTTTCATTCTGACTTCTGTTTCCTAACTAAACAACTTGGCATTTGTATTTGTTAATTTACTTTTTATCATTTTCAGCCTATTTCTCTAAGTTATAAAGATTATTTTGAATTGATTTCTGCATTCCAGTGTATTAGCTATCCCACACAAATTTATATCATAGTCCCTCCATTTCTACATCCAAAGTCATTAATAAAAACATTGAAGAGAACAAGTTCTGGAATTGAATCATCTAACACCTAACTTGGTATCTCCCTTCAATTTGATCAGAAACCCACTGATGAACACTCTTGGAGTATGATTTTCTAGCCAGCTATCCACTTAACTAGCTTGTGGTCAGAATATCAAAGGGTATAATGCTTTGCTGAAATAAAAATATATTATACATATATCTGTAACAATAAAGTAAAGGTAAAGGTTCCCCCTGCACATTTGTGCAGTCGTGTCCGACTCTAGGGGCCGGTGCTCATCTCCGTTTGTTAGCCGAAGAGCCAGCGTTGTCCAAAGACGCTTCCGCGGTCATGTGGCCAGCATGACGTGCACGGAACGCTGTTACCTACCCACCGAAGTGGTACCTATTCATCTACTTGCATTTGCATGCTTTCGAATTGCTAGGTTCGCAAGAGCTGGAGCTAGTGCGGGAGCTCACTCCGCACGCAGGGCTAGGGATTCGAACCTCCGAACTTGTGATCGACAAGCCTGGCGTCTTACCCGCTGAGCCACCACGCCCCATCTGTAACAATAGCACTCTTCAAATAACAAAGCTTGTCAGGTAGAAGAAGGTCAGCCACCCGTCAATGATGCTGTAATTTGGATTCCTGCATTGTATAGAAAGTTGGACTTGATGTCTGATTGGTTCCTTCTAACCCTACTGATCATGTAAGACAGCCGGCTGGGGAGTAGAGCTGAACAGTGGGGTCCCTCCTCTTCAGTCAGAAGGTACAGAATATGTTGTGCAGCATATTCTGCACAGTACCAGCCAGAGCTTTCCAAACTGTGTGTCGCGACACAAAAGTGTGTCGCCACACACAGCGTGGTGTGTCGCCACACCACCCGGAAGTGGCGGCGCACGTGCACGGCGGCCGCCATGCACGCAGGCACCGCCGCACGCCCCCCACGCCACCGCACGCCCCTCCCGCGCCGCCACCGTGCGGTGTGTCGCCAGCGGCGGCACTTTGGAAAGCCCTGGTACCAGCAATACTGTGGTCAAGATCTGCAAGATGGAAGGCCTGGTGTCATGATCCAAATTTTCCCTTTTCTGTATCTGTATGAACATTGCACACATGTTCAAAAGAGAGCAATGCTGCACCTGCCATCTTGCAAATTTTAACTCTACCACAATGGTTTAACACAGAGCTTTCCAAACTTTTCCTGTTGGTGACACACTTTTTAGACATGCATCATTTTGCGACACACTCTTACAGCAGGGCATCATTTCGCGACACACTCTTACAGCAGGGCACAAGGCAGGCACTAGGACCTGCACGGAATCACAGCAGGTTTGGAGGCAAGAAGGCACAAGGCAGGCACTAGGATCTGCGTGGAATCCTGGAAGGCAGGTTTGGAGGCAGCCAGGCACAAGGCAGGCACTGGGACCTGCGTGGAATCACAGCAGATTTGGAGGCAGCAAGGCACAAGACAGGCACTAGGACCTGCGTAGAATCACAGCAGGTTTGGAGGCAGCAAGGCACAAGGCAGGCACTAGGACCTGCATGGAATCACAGCAGGTTTGGAGGCAGCAAGGCACAAGGCAGGCACCAGGACCTGCGTGGAATCACAGCTGGTTTGGAGGCAGCAAGGCACAAGGCAGGCACCAGGACCTGCGTGGAATCCTGGCAGGGCTCGGAGGCAGCAGCAGCCGTGACACACCCAGACACTGCAGCCGACACACTAACGTGTCCCGACACACAGTTTGGAAAGCTCTGATTTAACAGATTTAACTCTACCACACCAACCTCTGTTGGTGCCCTATTGTTCACCCCATGAATCCAAGCAAGATCAAGAAGCAAGATCTACACAGGTATCAGTAAGATATAATGCTAGCTTGGGGTAAATAAAGAATCTTGGAAGTGGTAAGAAGAATTTTCCACTCTCGTTTATAGTAAGTTCATTAAGGTAGAGTCTCTCTGAATGATTTGAAATGCTTCTTCCCAGATTTCTTGCCACCTGGGCTGAGTTACCATTTATGAGATAAACTGCCAATGGTCTTACCTTCTGTCTCTTGATTGTTTATGTCTACTTTCCCTTCCATGCCTTTCCCAGCCTCTCTCACATCCACCCAGCTAGTTCTGCAGCTACATGCACTGTTTTAAACTAGAGTGATTCCACCAGCCTAATAGTCAGCTGCCTTGGGGAGAAATTGATTCCACCTTCCAGCTAAATTGATTTGTTAAATACTGTATATTGATTCAACCCTATACTTCCTTTCACTTCAGTTGGGTTTGACTGTTCTTTTTAATCAGAAGGCTTTCCCTTTCTGTTTCTGTCCTTTTTTGGTTTCTTTTATGTTTTATCTATTTCTGAAGGTTAGTCAACATAACAAAAGCAAAAACAAAGTGGCTTGGTGGTTGGCAGAGGACAGCAGAATTGGGCAGGGAGGGAATTTTAGGGAATTTCCTTGAAAAGGGAAATTTCAACCTCCTGGATGCTAGTGTTTGCAGCTTGCAGTGTCCTGTTAATAGCACTGATTGCTAAAGTCCCTCCCTCACTGCTCCAGGGTACTAGGGAAAGCAGCAAAGCTTCCAGATGCTGCCCAGGAAAGTGTCAATGAGGAAGATGAGGAGGAGTTGGTTGCAGCTGCTGCTGCTGCCAGTATCTTCCTACATCTATTTGAAACTCCCCAATTAGTATTTCCTGAAGAGCCAAGACTGATTTCTCCTCCACCACTACTACCCCCTCCAGCCATTGGGACCTGCACACACACCCCAATTCCAGATGACACAGCTGCTGCCAGCTCCCAATTTTTGTAGAAGCTAGAACAGAATATAAGATCAGGGAAATGGACAACAAGCATCTGATGAGCATGCCGACAGATCTGCTGCAGGCACACCCGTTCTGGAATCCTGTTGTAGCATTCCCAAATCTAGACCAACTACACCTACCCTAAACCAATTAAAATTAACAAAAGAACTCATAAGCAGCCACCAATAATCCAAGCATGACAAGTTATCTCTGATCATTTTAGATGGTTTTATGAATAATAGAAGCGACACAGATTTTACTACTTTGTGGAAATTTTGGTTTGCCCTACAGTGACAATGCTCAGTGCTGGGCTTTGATATCCTTGTACATCAAGAGCCTTTCTACTAATTATTGTTAATCCACAAGTGTGAGAGCCAGGGTGGTGTGGTTAAGGGGGGGGGGGGGCTGGGAGCAGGGAGACACAAGTTCTAGTTTTCCCTTAGGCATTGGGTGACCTTGGGCCAGTCACCCCCCCTCGGACCTTCTCAGAACCAGGGTCTGCGCCAAGCCGGCTAATAAGCCCTCCCCACCACCACATCATACATTGATGGCTTTGCTGTAAGAACTAGGCAAGTGTAGTGCCAATACAAGCAGGCCATGCAGGGAAAATGCTACAAACAACATTATAATCCATATCTGTATGAAATACTGAAAGCATGGAGATAAGAACGTTCTAGCGCAGGGTTTCTCAACCAGGGTTCCATGGAACCCTAGGGTTCCGCGAGAGGTCACTAGGGGTTCCCTAGGAGATCACAATATATTAAAAAAATTATTTCAAATTCAGGCAACTTCACATTAAAGAGGTACATTACATTCTTTATTTTTAGTTTAAGAACACTGTTAATGCATATATACAGGACTAAGGTAAAGGTAAAGGTTTTCCCCGCACATTTGTGCAGTCGTGTCCGACTCTAGGGGCCGGTGCTCCTCCGTTTGTTAGCCGAAGAGCCAGCGTTGTCCGAAGACGCTTCCATGGTCATGTGGCCGCATGACGCATGCGCAGAACGCTGTTACCTTCCCACCAAAGTGGTACCTATTAATCTACTTGCATTTGCATGCTTTCGAATTGCTAGGTTGGCAAGAGCTGGGGCGAGTGCAGGAGCTCACTCCGCACGCGGGGCTAGGGATTCGAACCTCCAAACTTGCGATCTTCTGATCGACAAACCTGGTGTCTTACCCGCTGAGCCACCACGCCCCCTATATACAGGCGTACACATGAAATTAATATAATAATTTTGTAACTTGTGGCCTATATTTGAGCCTGAATGAGCAGGGGACCTGGAAAATATTTCAAGGGTTCCTCCAGGGTCAAAAAGTTGAGAAAGACTGTTCTAGAGAATAGATGGGAGCCCTGACTTTGGCCTTCATGGTGAACCTAGTGTTTCTCTCCCCCTCCACCCCCTGGCCCCAGTATTTTATTAGCTTTATTTCTGCAATGTTACATAAGTACTGGAAGATCAAAGCTGATGAGTGGGCTGTGCGGTGGAGTTTGTAAATGTCATCTAGATTTTTAGAATGAAATAAGTAAAACACTCCTGCGTTTTTCGGTGGCATAGATATAAGCATGCTATGTAATATCTATTTCTCATATTAGGCTGAACATATTTAGTCCTACCAGTATTCACATATTATTTGCAGGTCAAATCTACAAGGACCATCAGTAAGGACAGATCAGGCTCGTCCCAAGAAATATTGGCTTACACAACTCTCCTTCTTTCTGGCATTATTAACTGATAGCCTTGTTCTTTTTTTTTTCCCTTGTAGTCTCTCTTCCTTGCCATGTGTCATCAAAATGACATCAAGCATCATATTATTGCTTCTGTTTCCTCAGAATTTCCTTGAATTTTGTTAATTCAAGGGCGAGGAGCATCCTTTGGCCCAAGAGCTGAATGGATTCCATCAGCTGGTTGCTCCACTGGCTGTCCTACTGGTAGCTGGTTTTCCTATTGCTCCTGAAGCACTTGCACAGAGGACATCCCATATATTCCATTCATTGGTACAGGTACTCACACTTGCCCCGCAAATGTCCCAATCAGACTTTAAAATAGCCTCTGCCAACTCTGATGGAAACTGTTTTAAAGTATGAGGAATTGTACAAGAAGGCTGCAGACAACTTTTCAAGGAACTGCAGCTATGCTGGGAAAAAGAATTATCTGTTCTCTCTGAAAAGTGGCCTCTCTTAAGGCCTGGTCTGCAGGATGGGGAGAAAGTGTGTGGAAGAAGTCTCAGTGAGCTTTTACCTCACCTACAGTGACTGTGCTCCCCTTGGAAAATGCTGTTCCACTGTGTTTTAAAGTAGCTTATAGTAACATAAATGGGAGGAATTTTAAAACTCTTACAGCTGCTAATAATAGATAAGAGTATTTTTTCTTCTTTCCAGCTGGGAAGAATGTTTAACTGGAACGGACTATAGTTAGTCTTTGGACCAAAGGTTCCTTGTGCCTGACTTTAAAAAATTTAGTCTAAATCTGGGGAAATCTTAAATTAACAGACTTCTAGGGCAAAGGTCTCAACCTGAGAGTCTTTGGTAGGCTATGAGTGGAAGCCAAAATCATCATCATCATCTAATTTATTTCCATTTTATAAAAATATTAAATGCAAACATGTTAGGAGTACATCTTTTGCATGAAAATGCAAATGAGACTTTCCCTCTTGCGTCTTTTGAGTCTCTTCTTCCTGTTAATAAAAATTGACTTTCTTCTGTGTAATTGGAATAGAAGAACAATACTAGACTATTATTCTTTAATTAAGGTTTCTTTAATGAGGAAACAAATCTCAGTGTTAACTTTTCATGCAAGAGGAAGTATCAGAAGAAAATGCAACAATTTTCTAATGCTCTAACAGTGAGTTCTGAAACCCTACAGGCCAGGAACAATACAACTTGGGTAAGAGTTTCTCTTAGGCTTGTCTATAGGAAAGTGTACAGAAGCCAATGAGAATGTACTTTTTGAGGTACTGAGTAAAGTATAGATTTATTGGGACTGCTAGTAGATGTTAGGATGCTTCTTCCTATCTCTGACAGTGTAATTTTTTTTTCAAGAAAAGCATCTTAATCCTACAAGTCCCCACTAACAGGTTAAGTGTAGGCATTGGTTTGTCTCCCCTCTCCACTCCTCTCCTTCCATAGGGAGGGACCCATTCAAACTTCCTGATCCCTGTTTCCTCATGGTAAGAAAAACCATGTCTTCACAGGAACTTGTTGACTACAGCAACTTAAGCTGCCCTTTCACCTCACCTTCCCATCAGTAATTCAGACCCAGCATTGTTGCAGCCTCTTCTTCCATTTTTGCTTAACATTTGAGTGAGTGGTTGACATATGGGAAGGAGTTCTTTTTTGATTTCCAATCGCCCCTTTTGTTTGAGTACTGCCAGTGGCTCTCTTCAATATGGACCTTCTTCTTGTTGGAGATTCTGGCAAATCCAGCATGCCTCATCAGCATATGGATGGCTGCTCTAGGATGCAAGTTCTCCATGCTTTTAAGGAAGCTGTTTGTGGCCACTCCCACTTCCTCTTCTCTCTCTGATTCTTCCATCAAGGAGGAAGCAGCATGTGGCTGCTCCTCTCCATGGTGAGGCCATGTGCTAGGCCTCATTCTTCTCTCTCTCTCTCTCTCCTTGAACCAGGAGCAAGCACATGGCTGTGTGCTGCTTCATTCTAGGCCATGGATGGGCCTAGGAGATTTTTCCCCCTTTCTACACGCATCTCTTGCAGCAAGCAGGGCAAGAGGTATTAAATTTAGGGAAACAAAGAAGAAATGGAACATCATTTATCTACTGAAAATGCTGTACCTGCAATGAATAAACGTAAGGACTCTTTTGTACTTACTTTTCATACCTGCCATGTCTAAGCACATGTTTCTTTATGCTTGGGTGGGCTAAAGGTGTAAGATTAACCTGGATCTCTCTAATATACTCATGGGCTCTGTTTTTAAACAATATTCTTTTCCTGTACACAAACTTTGCAGCTCTGCTCCATTTCAGTAGTTCTAACAGACTGCTGAATGGGTTTCACTTCTCCCCCCCCCCCACCCCATGCTGATTTCTTTCTCACTGTCTCTGCTGTCCTTTTCAGGCCTCTTGAGTAGGAGAACCAAGTTCAGTGCTAAATTGCCCATTGGCCGAACCAATGGCTAACCTCTTTACCGCTTTCATCATCATTCAGTAGCTTCTTGGCTGTTCCTGCCCTCACCCTTTCCTTATTTCACTCATTTCGGATATCAAGTTAAGAACATTAAAAGACAGCTTGTTTTACTCCCTTTGGATGTTATCAAAGTATTTGATAGAATGGAATGCAACTTTCTAAAATGTTTGTAACTGGAAATGGTATGTAGACATAATATTCCAGCTTGACCATAGTAATAATATTAAATGACAAATCAGATACAGACTTTTTTCAAATAAAAAGGGAGTTGAAAGAAGGATGCCTACTTTCTTATTTTAGTCTCATCACAAAATTAGCAGGGAATATTAAGAAAAATAATATTCAAGTTCTTAGTGGAATGAAAGAATATAATGTAATAAAGGTGCTTTTGGTTTTGCCCCAAATCCTAGAGATTTACTCAGTTACAATTCAGACTGAATATATTTCATACAGTAGTGGGATCAGAAGTCAATTTTATTAAATCATCTGGCATTAGTCAACATATAAAAAGATGTAAAAATGATTTCACAAAACTACTGGACTTACCTCAGATGGATTTAGACGCTTAAGAGCAACTGTTACCAATAATGGTACTAATCAAGATCATGTAATTATGACCCTCTCTTGTGAAAGATAAAAGACAATTTAAGTAATGGCAATTTCTTTATCATTGCTGGGCAGAATAGCTGTAATTAAAATTACTATTCCTGTTTCACACACTTCCAATTTTGTTATTTCTTCATGGTTTCAAAACTCTCTTAAAAGTTTTAAAAGTATATGTGAAGAGGACTTGGGAACTGAATTTGATGGGTCAACTTGTTAACTCTTTACTGAATAAAATTCTTTTTAACCGTATTTCAGCAAATCATGAAAAATTAACTAAAATATTTCATAGATGGCACTAGATCCCTTAGAATCTAGGCTTTCTGGATTCATTGGAGAGTTTGTAATAAAATTGGTACGTATTACCATCTCTGGTGGCAATGAACATTTAGTCCTTCATTCTGACTGAAAGTTTGTAAGGATATTGGAAAGATTACATAACAGTTTCAAATAATTAATGACAGTTTAGCTTTGTTGTCCAGTTTCCTAGGATATACAAAATAATGCAACACAAAGAATTATACATTGTGAAAATTATTATAGTAGGATACTAAAAAATTAAAATACATAGATGGTATTTAAAAGAACTGGAAATAGCACTGGCTGAAAAATTAATACAACAACAAAGAGTCTTGAAGAATCTTTAATTGAAGATTATTTGACTCACCTTTGATCTCAGTTTTTTAGATATATAAAAAAGTAATTCCATTTAAATATTTTTATTTTTGTTTTTTATTTTAATATTTTCTTGATTAACTTGACTTACCATGTCCTCAGCTATGTTTGATTTTTTTTAATGCATATGTGCTAATAATCAGATCTTGCTGGGTAGTTGTTGATGGAGCATTAAAACTGACCTGTGAAATATTATAATAGGTAGAAGGCATGACTAACCCTTGCAAACCATTTGTCCCAACAAATCTGAGAACCATTCCAGTGTTTAGCGCTCTTAATTTTGGTAAAGAAATCATAGCTCAGCTTGAGCACGCTCTGTAATGCTTTTCCCATGGCCTAAGTCCTTTGCTGTCACCTTCTATCCTCTGCCTCTCTTTAGAAATTTGCAGAGGTTCTAAAGAAGCAGGGAAGTCTAAATAATGCAGCAGACCACTATGGCTGAGGACACGGTAAGGGGAAATCATTTGTAGTGTGCAGTCTTAAAAATGGGTAATCTCTTAAGAGTGAGAGAAACTGGAAATTTCACATTTGATGAAGAAAACTGCTAATCCTAGTATTAAGGCTGTGTGAAAATATGACAACAATGCAGCTAAAACATAAACTACAGATAAAATTGCCTCTTCGCTTCTTTGAGTTGAAAAACAATCACAATTTTCAATTGTTTCCTAGTATTAGATAGTTTTTTTTTTTAATCTGTTCAATCGTGTCCGATTCTTGGAGACTGCCTGGACAAGTCCCTGCAGTTTTTGGAAGTGGCTTGCCATTGCCTCCTTCCTAGGTCAGAGCGAGAGTGACTGGCCCAAGGTCACCCAGCTGGCTTTGTGCCTAAGGTGGGACTAGAACTCACAGCCTCTCCGATTCTAGCCTGGTGCCTTAACCACTACACCAAACTGGCTCTAAGTAGATAGTATAGCAGTATATAAAAACATCTTAAACTTTATAACTGACATCTCTTATTTATAAGTGTTATCTTTGATGTCTAATATTGCCACATTAATCTTAAACCTATTGTTAAGAACAGTTATCTCACCATCAGTATGCCCAGATTATGTACTTCTGTACATTTAAACAGGATTTGTGAACCTTCACCTTCCAAAAGAATTTAACCTATAGTTTAAAACTCAGGGTACACACTAGTATTTGCTAAGTCAATACATCCTTCAGTCAACAGTCTCTAATAAATCAGAACTTAGAAACCTTGTTTTGCTCAATAATTTTCTTGTGCCTGCTTAAGAAAAGTTATCTGCAGCCAAGAATTTCTCAGCACATAACACTATGCATTGAGAGAAACAATGGGTCAAATATTTGATGAGAAGTTGTAATTACCTTCATAGTGAGTGATCGGATTCCAATTCTTGAAAAGTACTGATTATGTTGAACGGCTCCATGGAAAACACCAAATCGTCCTCTCAAAGCTTTCACAATTTTGTAGGTTATCAGCATTCTTGTCATCTTGAGGAAAGTGATGATTTTTTTTTCAGGATGGACTGTATATCAATATGCACAGAAACAATGCTACAAACTCAACTGTGCTGCCTTTGCTTGGTGTTTTAATTCCATCTTCCATTAAAAAACTTTAGCTTGGCTCCACCTTCCCTGCTCCTCCTTAGAGGAGGGTCCAACACAATCCTTACAGAAATATAAGCATAGATAGGCAAAACCTGAATCCTAGAGCAAGTATTAACAACGCTCCTACTGCTGGAAACCAGGTAGAGATGCAGAGGAGTATTCTATCAGCTTCCTTCTGCTACAGCTTATTAAAGTGTAAAATTACATAATTTTTGCTGGGTTCTATAGGAATGGGATAACTTCAATTGTATTAACCAGCATGTGTCAAATTTGCAAATTATCCATATCTGGGGAATATTTTGTCTAAGGGTGTAAGAAATATCTTGATGGTTTAATCTTATGCAGCATTTTACAAGGATCCAAGCTGCTAAGCCAGAATCTACTTTCTAGTTACATTTTGGTCCCAACCTAGTTCTTAACAATTCTGACTAAGTTCTGAAGGATAGAATACATATTCTGGCACAGCTTCCAAGTTACCAATGAAAAGACACTGTGCAGTCCTTATTTTCCACTTTAAGAAATGGTGGGGTGTTGGAAGAGTAGGGGGAAAGAGATTAAAAAATGGAAGAAGTAGTGTGAAAACATGGGGAGTTACAAATAGCCAGTGATATATGGATCTCGAATACAATTCCATGACTGAGATAGTGCAATTGCATGAGTCAAGCCTGAGTTGCGCTGTTGAGAGGAATGACAGAACTTGCTTCTCATTTATGCACAACTAAGGTCACCAGAATAACTTCAGATACCCAACATTTTCCTGAGGGCATGATTTTGCATTCCTATATAAGTACAGGAATATTTTGTGTTTTATTGGCCAAAGGGGATGATAAATAAAGCTGTTGTGCAGTTTCCTGTTATAACACCACAGCAATGGAAAACTCAACACCTCTTCAGTAATAAAGTAATAACCAAGGCATATTCAGCATGCACTCAGTTGGACAAACTCAAACGCTTTCGTAACTTTTGCTTACAACTAATGCAGAGCTCCCCATTGATCTGATAATATCCTTAGATTAATTCAATAATAAATATTGTCTAGATAATCGTCTAATTCAAGGAAGTATTTTTTCAGAAACTGATGGCGAAATGTATATTGAGCTTTCATGGAAACTGAGCATTTCAATATTTTTTGCGCAACATACTCAACATAGGACCATAGCATGAGCTGTATTTAAACATCAAATAGAGAAATTGGCAATATCAGTTAGATGCTTTGAAGCTCATCTTTGCTCACATATAAAAGATTATAGATTTTCCCCAGAGGGAAAAAACAAAGCAAATAACTGTCCTGTTTCATGAATGAAAAATACCAGCAAACAGTGTGAGACGGTCAGAGTGGTAAAGCCAGTGTTAAGTTCCTATAGCTTGTAGTCAATAGGGAGCAAACGTAGTACTGGGAGTCGGTCCAGGATCAGTACCAGAAAAGCCAGCTAACTGGGAGAGATAGTTTACAGGCAGAGTCTAGAAGGTGAACCAAGAAGAGGCTACTAAGAGTAAGTCAACTGGCTAATATAGATGCTCCCTATAGCATTAGAGTTCTCCCTAGTGAAAACTTTTATAGCTCCACCTCAAAGCCTCCACAGAGACTACATTGTTGCTTATTACATATGCTTAAAGCACAGAGTTATTCAGGAGGAAGGACTGACTTATAAGCAGACACACTTCTGAGGGGGCTCCTCTTGCAGTTTAGCCCTTCCTCACCATTTGCCCTGTAGCTGCCTGTGCTCAAGAGAGCTTGGCAGATGGGTCTTCTCTGTGCAGAATCAGTTTGGCCACCAGATTTCTCACAAATTAAAGAAAATGGTCCAGTTATAGAGATCACAGCTTTCCAAACTGTGTGTCGGGACACGTTAGTGTGTCGGCTGCAGTGTCTGGGTGTGTCGCGGCTGCTGCTGCCTCCGAGCCCTGCCAGGATTCCGTGCAGGTCCTGGTGCCTGCCTTGTGCCTTGCTGTCACCAAACCTGCTGTGACTCTGCGCAGGTCCCAGTGCCTGCCTTGTGCCTGGCTGCCTCCAAACCTGCCCTGCCAGGATTCCACACAGGTCCTAGTGCCTGCCTTGTGCCTTGCTGCCTCCAAACCTGCTGTGACTCCACGCAGGTCCTAGTGCCTGCCTTGTGCCCTGCTGTAAGAGTGTGTCGCAAAATGATGCATGTCTAAAAAGTGTGTCACCAACATGAAAAGTTTGGAAAGCTCTGAGCTAATACCATAAAAGACTGAAATAAAATTCAAAATGACCTTCACAGGTTAGAGAATGGGGCTGAAAATAACAGAATGAATTTTAACAGAGACAAAGTTCTCCCTTTAGGACAGTGGATACCAGCTTAGTCATAGTTCTTTTGAAAAAGATCTTGGAATAGTATTGATTACAAAATGCAGAAGAGTCAGTAATGTGATGTGTCTGGAAGAGAAGAGAAGAGAAGAGAAGAGAAGAGAAGAGAAGAGAAGAGAAGAGAAGAGAAGAGAAGAGAAGAGAAAAAGAAAATGCAATTTTAGACTACATCAAATCACAGAAAGTAATAGTTTCACTTTGCTCTGCATTGATCACTTCTCCAATGTTACGTACAGTTCCAAACAGCCCCTTCAGACAAA
This sequence comes from Charina bottae, assembly GCA_023362775.1. NCBI lineage: Eukaryota > Metazoa > Chordata > Lepidosauria > Squamata > Charinaidae > Charina > Charina bottae. Next base: position 6,363,806 of record JALMGJ010000020.1, read on the forward strand.
CAGGAACACATTTAGAGAAAGGCAGCAAAAATGACTAGAAAACTAAAAGCTAAGCCTTGTGAAGAGAGATTGAAGGTGCTGGGAAAGTTTAGCCTTGAGAAGAGAAGACTAAGGGGGGAGACAATAGCACTTTTAGAAAGGTTGTCACACAGGATTGAATGTCAGAAAAAAATATCACTGAATGTTGGGCAAAAAAGTTCTTCCTAACAAGAAGAGCAGATCAGCAGAGGAACCAACTGCATGGGGGAGTGGTGGGCTCATCTTCACTGAAGGTGTTCAGGTGGAGGCCAGACAGCCATCACTTAGGGAATGTTTAATTTGGATTCCTGCACTAGTTATAAATGGGGGACTACCTGGAAATTCTAGGGTTGTTGGCAGGACTGGGAAGTCAAAAAGCCAAAAACAAAGGAAGGTAATGAAAAACCCCTCTGTAATGGTGCATGGACATAACAACTAGGAGATAAGCTTGACAAAGAAGTGTCTTCTACACACACACACACACACACACACACACAGATGTACCCACCCACCCACACATATATACACAAACATGCACACACACACACACACACACACACACACACACAGAGAGAGGGGGGGGAGAGAGAGAGAGAGATCTGAACAGCAAGTTGAATTCAATGGCCTAAACAGCCCTTTCCAAATAAATTGATTATGTACCATCAAGCCTGTGTTGACTCTTAGCAATCATATACGTAGATTTCCTCCATGATAATCTGTCCCTAATATAATCCTTCAGGTCTTTCTGCACCCATCACCACTGGAACTGAGTCCATCCACCTTGCTGCTGGTTGTCCTCTTCTTCTCCCCCTTCCACCTTTCCCAGCATTTCAGCCTTCTCCAGAGAGCAAGGTCTTCACATAAGGTGTCCAAAGTAGGATAATTTTCCAACTCTATGTCTATACTTTTAGTGAAAAGCATATTAAAAATGACCAAAAAGCAAAGAAGCCAACAAATAAATAATTGATCCAATATGCCTGATTTTGGTCCACATCTGCTATAATGTGTAATGTTCAAGTGCAAATAATTTCCATGCACTTTGAATTAAAGACCTCTGTCTTTAGGGCAGATAGCAAACTTCTCATATTTGGTCACTTTACTCAGAAAATAAGCATTCTTTTCAAGCAAGAAAGCAATAAACCCATGCTTTGCTGATTTTAAAATGTTAATACATATATAATTCCCTTAAATGGCCAAATGTTTCTACAGCTAAATGAGCATACATAACTCAGGCAGGATATGTCAACTGACATCATGATAACAGTCCAAAATTTTCCTTACTCATCTCCAAATGAGAAATAGTGTTAAAGCTGGGTCTCCTACACAGGTATAAAAGCTCATATCCCTTTCCAGTATGTCTTACAATATTCTTACACAAATTATAATTAGTTGGATGACCTCACTATTTCACACACATAGTTGGTTTTGTTCTTGAACATACCATTTAAACATTTTGGAAAGCTTCAGCCAGTTGTAGCTTATGTACACACAGAACCACCTTCCACCGCCAAGTAACCTATGTACACATAGAACTACCCACCCACCCCCAGGAAGACTGCATTTATTCCTATTTGCATACGAAGATCAAAAGGCAAAAACTGTTTTCGTAACTACGAAAGAGATAATAATTTAATAGGTAACTTGACATAATCAACCACTTCCTTGGAAATATCTTAGCTGTGTTCATTATGTGTTGTTTCCTTCTCAGGTTAGTAAAATAAAATCCATGTTCAAATATTTTTTTTGGTCACTAGTAGCTGATTGCCCCTCCCTGGACATGGGAGCAATATTCCCTCCAGGTGCACGAAAGATAAGGCCCTTCTGTTATCTTCAGCAGAAGAGAATGAACCAACATATTGGTCAAACTCCATTGCCAATAGGATTAGTGGAATCAGCTGACACAGGAAATAAATAGAATATTTTCTTAACACTTAAAGGACTCTTGCATAGGTAGATTAAGAAATGGGCTAAGATGACCACAACCGGACATTCTTATTTAAGAACAGTCCGTATTACTTAAAGTTTTGTCACTCAACTGGAGCTATCAGTGTGACCAGATTGGCATGTACTTCTGTTGCAGAGCCTGCCCCTTGAACACCATACCCCTCCCTGAAGTTAGATTGGCCCTGACCCTGCTGACCTTCTGAAAAATGTTGAAGATTTAGATGGGCTCCAGGGCTGGGGGCTGGGAGTTTAGATGGCCTGTAGCATGTTGTGCCTTTTGAGTGTTTACTGAATTTGATCTCGGCAACCATCACAGGTTTTACTGTTTTTGTCATTATTGTTTTTTGTATTCTTTTTAATGTGTTGTTAGCCACCCAGAGTCACATTTGCAAGATGGGCAGCCATATTTGTTGATTTAATTAATAAATAAATACTTAATATATAAATAGAGTAGGAGAAGGAAATATTGTAATATTCAATGAAAGGTAAGCAATACTTTCCCCACATGGACACATTTATTGTGTCTGGCCTTGTTCTGTTCATGCTATTTTGATGATACCAGGATGGTATAGTACAACATGAGTAAAACCAATCTCATTTGCCCCTTCAAGGCATTCACCCTTTGGCCATTGGGGTAATAACACATAAAGATTCCCCAAAATTTTGTACCCAGCTTTGTAGCCCAAGATTTCTTCTAGATAAAATTATAACACTGGCAAAGATATTTTCTTACCTATGTTGCCATCTATTAAAAGGATCATGGGATCATAGAGCTGGAATTTACCTTCGAGGTCATCTAGTCTAAGCTCTTGCTCAGTGTAGGGAGCAGGAACCACTACAGCATCTGTGACACAGGACTGTCCAGACTTAGTTTGAAAACTTCCAGCAAAGGAGAACTCCCTCTTCCATGTGCTGATCCACACAGAGTCTGCTTACTGCAGCGTGAAGATGCCCCACTTACCATTTACCAAGGACATGTCCACATAACAGAGCCTCCCCTTCGCTGAAGCAGGTCAAAGCTCTTGGAAGGCATTCTGCCCTGAAAGTAGTGTTTTCCCTGGGAAAAGGAAAGAAGACCTCCCATCCAGGCAATCCGTGGGGCAAGGAGGAGGAAGACATTTGAGGGGAAGTGGTCAGGGGCAGGGATCTCCTTCTCTACAATCAGCCTGGCAGGTTTGCTGTGGAACTGCCCCTTTCCATTGGTTCCCTGGCTGAGCACCTATTCTGCAGTTCTGTTTCGGGCCTGAGGGAGACCAGAGCTCAGTTTCAGTGTCCACTTCCTGTTTGCTTTTTCCTTAATGGGTTGGTCCATCTCAAGAGTGCAAGGTCTTGAACTGACTGGCCCGTTCCTGGTTTAAGGCATGTAAGGACATGGTTCTTATGCTTCTGTGGCCTTCCCTTTGCCAGCAGTTGTTCTTCTTGTCAAAGCCCTGTTTCCTCACTTCCTTTCCTCATAGAACGTTCTTCTTAAAAATGTGTTCCATTGTAAAATATAACCTTCAACATATAGCCACATCATTTCCCTCTCCTACCCTTTTGAATTATCAGAGCTATATTTATTCTGTCATTTGACACAAGAATCAATAAAGTGATTTTTCAAACTCCAGCAACACTTATCCAATGGCTGCATCCTGGTTGCACAAATCTAAGCAACCACTAGAGGGGAGCCAAGGGGGACAAAAACTCTAACTCTACTGCCATCTAAAAGTCCTTGACTAGCTGACAATGTGATAATCATTTTGGAAAAATTATATGGATCTATCTTAGAGCACCCCACAGCTGATTATGTCTGTCTCATCCACCAAAATCCCTTTTCTTTTATCTGGGCTGCACAAATCTGGACCAACTCTTTGCTGCCATCCACTGGTCATTAGGTTGATAGGTTGACAGTCAAATTGGACAGAATGCCCAGCCCTTACAACCACCCCAGCACATGTTCTATATGGTGATTTGTAGTTGGTAACATTCAAATTTCAGCTTGGGAAAAATACCAATCACTGCCTTTCTAGTGTCATGCAAAGGAACCGTACAGCCAGCAGCACATTAAGGGTACACTGTGGAGACTATGTGATGTAGTAGTTTATTAATTGATTAGTCCTGTGACCTTATCAATAAAATAAAATAAATACAATACAATACAAAGATAAAATACAATAATAAAATACATATGTGATAATACAAAGAGTCAGAAATCAGATATATGAATCTCCCTTACAGGATACCCCAATTTGTTCAAGGGCAAGATGGATGGATGGTATTCTGGAGGTGACGGACTCAACTATTGGGGAGCTGGGGATGGTGACGGCCGACAGAAAGCTCTGGCGTGGGCTGGTCCATGAAGTCACGAAGAGTCGGAAACGACTGAACGAATAAACAACAATTGAGTTCTAATGACCGTTGCCTTAGTTATAAACTTAGCAGTCCTACGTACAATATGCACATTTGAGCCCAGGAGGAAATAAGACAGTCTATGGTTTGGATCCCAGTGTGCTGTTCTCTCTAATAAAGATGATAGATATTTATGCCTAATGGATGTATATAATTGGCAATTGAACAAAATATGAAAAATATTTTCAATGGTTGGAGAACCGCATATGCAGGTTCTCTCATGATATGGCAAGTGGTGGAAGCACCCATATTTGGCCATGGAATCCAGCAGCTCAAATCTAGCTCTAGAATAGGCCCTTCTTAAAGTTTGTGGAATACTCATTGATAGATACTTTTCGGGTTGAAATATAATTTTATTCTTAGCCAACCATCTTAAAGATCTATTTTTAGTTAATAATTCCATGTCAGTTTGTGCACTAATATCCAGGACTTGCTGTTTAAAAATTTCCCTTGCCTGTGAGACCATTGAAAGCAAATACTGAATAGAAAACCCATGTCTTAAAATAACTTCATAAAGTTGGCTGATCCAGGAATTGGGCTGTGCCATATTTATCTGTTCCGTTAAGCATATTTTGGGAAGTCTATCAGAATCCATTTGTTGGATCTTCAGCCAATATGTAAAAACTTTAATAATTAAATGACTATGTAAGGAACGGATACCTAATTCTGCTCTGACTGCAGGGGATGGAGACTATGTGATTAATGCCAGCATTATCTCCTCCTGGCTTCAGGAAGGAAGGAAAGCACAGCAAAACAGCTGTGTGGGTGAGCTGCGTGTGATAACCCGTTAGATATCTGAAGTAATCATACCTCCCCTGAGCCATCACTTCTGTAAGCTAAACATACCCAAATCCCTTCTTTAACAGTTCCCTGGTAGAACTTGGTTTCCTTCACCATCTTAGTAGCCCTCCTTTGAATCTGCTCCAAGTTGTCCCTGTCTTTTTGAATTGTGGTGCCCAGAGCTGGACACAATACTGTAGTCCAAGTGATGTCTGACTAGGACAGGGGAGAGTAGAAAAATTATTTCCCATGACCTGGTTTCAATGCTCCCGTTAATACTTCCCATTGGCCTTTTTAGCAGCTGCATCATACTGCTGGCTCATCTTTAACTGTGTTTGACCAGGACACCCGGATCCTTTTCACCCATACTACTGCCAAACTAGGTCTCCCTCATCCTATATGTATGTCTTTCATATTGCCTACCCAGATACAGAACTGTACACTTCTGTGTATTAAATTCCATTCTATTCGTTTTAGTCCTGAGCTCAAACCTGTTTACATGTTTTTGATTCTTCTCTCTCTCTCCCTTAAACTATTAGAAATAGGAATTAAGCAATTAATGACTAGAGAGCCAGTTTGGTGCAGTGGCTAAGGGATCAGGCTAGAAACCGTGAGACCGTGAGTTCTAGTCCTGCCTTGGGCACGAAGGCAGCTGGGGGACCTTGGGCCAATCACTTTCTCTCAGCCCTGAGAAGGAGGCAATGGCAAACCACTCCCAAAATCTTTCCGAGAAAACTGTAAGGACCGATTCAGGCACTCACCTGGAAGGTGTGTGTGTCTGTGTTTGTGTGTGTATGTGTGTGTAATGCAAAATAAGAGAAATTAAAAATGTACATTATTTTAAAGTGTGCAATAATATTTTCTGAAATCTGAGAAAACACTAGTTAAATGTAATTAAATCAAATGAATCTGTGTTGAAATGCACGGTGTGGCATGGAGACAAAAGCCGTTTGCGACCTCAGCTTCATAAATGGTGATAAGGTTGTTCCTTTGCACCAGAACTCTTACATCAGAACCTGTGCAGTTTATAGGAGCTTTATTCCCCCCCCCCGCCCCCCTGTAGCTTCTTGAATAGTTTTTCCAGATAGAAATCCTTTTTTAAAGAAACAGATAATCACAATAACCCCAATTACAACCAATTAATTTAAACAGAAATGCTTTTTGTTTTAATGACCCTTTCCTCCTGATATTGGCTTATCTTAGAAACAAGGACTTTGCTCACATAAGAAATCAAGAGGTTGAAAGTATTTTGTATGCAGAAGGGCTTTTTTTAGAAAGATGTCTGCCCTGAAGCCATGCATTCCTTTTGACACTCTAAGAATAATGTGTCCTTCCCACATCTTGCTCAAGGTTTGTACTATTCTCTTTCTTTCCTTAAGCCAGTGTGTTAAGCACTTAAAAGACTACAATGAAGGATTCCCTTTATTTGTTTGCTATTGCATCTAGAAACATTTACAATCGTCACCTTGACGACACTGTAAATACATAGGTCTTGGTTGTCAATAGTTCATTCACATAAGCCACTATTTCTACAAAGACACCTGACAAGGAAACATATTATGGAAAGCCACCTTTCTGTATTGGAATACCAACACAGCATTTTTTTCCAGTAGATTTCATTCTCTGGATAAGAAGCTCTCTGGAGAGAAAAAGCAAATAAAAAAGATAAAATATCTATCAAGACTGAAAAATTCTTTTCAAGAAGTACAGACAGGGGTATCTGCAGAGGGGGGGAGGGGAAAGGGGCAAGACTGGATTGTGTGGTTGTGGCCTTCATCTTGACCTTTTTTGAGTCCCCCTTGGATACCCAGAGAAGAGACACAGGATATTTTAAAGCATGTGTTCTTAGGGCTTTGCACGCTTTGAAAATTTCTGAAAAGTCTGAAGTGTTTCAGACTTGGACAAGCACAGCGCCTTTCTGCTAGTTGTTTTCATGAACCGGGAAAAAATGTCACTGTTTTAAGGAGTCTATTCATTAAAGTTAATGCAATGTTTACCTAACATTAAATCTATATGAATGAGTCCAAGAAATCACCAGGAATCAAGCTTGATTTGAAGGTGAACTTCCTTTACTTTCTTGGGGCAATTAAAGAGTAAGAAAATGTCCACTTTCTCTGGTATATTCATCTATGCGTCTTGAAGTAGTAATTAACCTATAGGTGGCATTTATGAGTCTAGAAAAAAAGGCAACATTGACTAATTTCTTAAGCAAATGACTATAGAATTTAATACTGTAAGTTCATATTAAGGGCCTGCCTTTTCCCCAGGTGTTTGATCAGTTATAAGCACTCATGGATATTTTTTCCTAAGTAGTAAAGATGTGATGCTCTGCCACATGGCAGTTCGAAATCAGGTACTGTATCAATAAGCCCCAGCTTGGCAGTTGGCTGAATACCATAGTCTGGCTAATCTTGCCTCTTGACAAAATTGTGCACGGTCAGGGAAGGATGGCTGTGCAATAAAGCTACTGTACTGTATAGCAGTTATTACATGATTTGTGGGTACATTTGCCCGTGCATACCTCTATATGGAGCCCAATATTAGGGGTGACAGTATGTTGTGGGTTGACTATTTCATGTCCATATTTAGAATAGCCTTTTGGATTCTGTATATACAAAACAGTGGTTCGATTATCATTTCACCCAGTATTTCATTTCTCATGTTCTGATGGAGAAAAAAATGGAACATTTTGTTTGCTTTCTGTTCTTGCCCCAGATAAGCCTGAAAACAAGCTGCAGCTATGGTTCACAATGGCTATATCCATGCAGCCTGTTGGTTTAACTTACACATAAATACAGAGTAGGCAGAGATGTGCCTCAGGCAATAGACAACTGTTTAAATGGGACAACATGTAATAGTGCTGTTTACTGGGAAGGGAGGCAAATTTTGATTGACCAGTAAAATGTTCTTGGGGGCGGGGGATGTAACAAATCTACTAACTCAGCTGAAATGTGTGCTGCAATTTTTTAACAAATTTATCTGTGTCCTCTCACTGAGGAATTATAACTTAGTAGGTAAAGCAACCTTGCATGTGAGGAAATTCATGTGACTATCATATGCTCCTTCCAAATATTGGGTTATTACTACCAGGTGTTTTCAGACATAGATCGACACTGCCCTCCACTGACAGGACTTCCAAGGGCTGCTTATATGAAAGGGTCATAATGGTCTTCTTTGGCTCCTGTGCAAACAGAATGGAACTGATCAGTACATGACTGTTCACACAGCCCTGTAAGTCAAAACCTGTTGGAGGTTCCAGCAAATCAGCATGCCTCATTAGCATATGGGTGATTGCTCTAGGAGGCAAACTCTCTGTGCTTCTAGAGGAAGCTTCTTGTTGCCCCTCCCACTTCCTCTTTCTCTCTTGCCTCCATCCACAGGAGGAGGAAGCAGCATGCTGCTGCTCTCTCCATCTTGAGGCCATGCGGCCTAGAATCAGGAGATTTTCCCCTTTTCTCCACGCAGCCCTGGCAGCAACATATGGCCAGGGGTCCACAAAGTTTAGGGAACCAAAGAAGAATTATTTCTACTGAAATGGATGTAACTGGACCAAATAAATGTAAGAACTCTCTTGTACTTGCTTTTGTAACCTACTTTGTCTAAGCATGTGATTCTTTATGCTTGGGTGGGCTATGTGCTTAAGATCAATAACCCATATTTCTCTAGTGTGCTCATTAATGCTATTAAGATAAAAACTCCTTTCTGTGTGTGTGTGTTTCTTTACTGTTATATGCTCTGCTCCATTCAGTAGTACTAGCTGCCCACTAATGGTCTTCAAAACCAAGCTATAGCAGAGTTGCTAGGGCAAAAGATTCCAAGCTAAAATAAGCTTTACACGTGAAGCAAAATGACACTTCCTAGAAAATCTTGGAAGAATTATCACTATCTAAGAGGAAGAGGGTAGAGACCCATTCACACCCCTAGCTGCTATGCTCTGCATGATACCTCCAGTTGCCAACCATGAGTACCCCAAATTAAATAAACATTAATTACATTTTAAAAAGAGCTCAACTGTCTTGAGAACACCAAATATTATGAGACACTTGTTCTCATTGATTTCGAGAAAGAATGAGAAAATCTTACTGGATTTTGAGCCAGAATGCCGATGTCTTAAGAGATGTGGCTATCTTACAAGATTTCAGCCACTTTCTTAAGCAGTTTTTTAGCACAGTGTGAGCAGTGAAGCCACATGGTGGTATCTAGCATTTGAAAAAGGTTGCCAGACCCTGGATTAGTGTACAAATACAACCAATGGATAAAAGAGTACAGCAACCACTAGGAGAAAAACCAACAGAAGCAGAAGGTGGACTAAAGTTAAGGCCCTGTAAATCCCAGGCTGGTAGATCTGTAGCTCTCCATGAAAGCCAACAGTATTGATCTATCACATTCTGGAAGCAACGTCTGCAGAAACAGCCACCTGAACTGAAAAAGGCAGATAGAGAATAGAGTGGAGAGATGCCAGCATTTTTTGTTTTTTTACATTTAGTTCCCCCTTTTTGTCCTATCCTAGACTCTGCAGAAGCTCTTCCTTTTCTTCATATGGATGGGTTGGAGCTGGCTGATGCACAGAACCTAAAATACAAATAATCACATTATTCTTTTACATGCAATGCATGAACTTCACTCCCCACAATTCTCACCAATATTACAAGGTCAGCAGGCTTGAAGATCATCACAGATGATCTTCAAATTGCTTTTGAGTGCCTAGGAGGTGAAGGCCATGGTGGTATGGAAGTGTTGTTAATTTTCTGTTTTAAAATATTAAAATACTTCAGTGTTCTTCCATTTTTTTACTTATATGTGTGTTGTTACTGTATATAAAATCATAAAAACAAATAATAACCAGTTTAAAACCAAATCAATCATGGATATCTTTATTTTCCCTACATTTCTTACTAGTTAAATAGAAATAAGACTTTTTTCAATCTTTGATGACTTTAGGGCTGTTTTCACACACTGCAGAAACCCATTAAGGCTAGATTCATACAGCAAATCGAATCACACACAAATCGAAATGTGCCTTAGTACAGTGTATAAACATAGCCAGGCTAAATGTTTGATGATGTTACAAACGTATCTTAGTACTGAGCATAGATACCACTTTTGTCTTTGCAAGCTCTGAATAGTTCACACAATTATGGATTTTAATAATCAATAACAAAGAATTGCAGTAAGCAAATGTGAATCATTCACAGCCAGTGTAAGGCACATATACTGTATTATAGTACAAATTATCCAAGGTAAAACCCTGAGTTCACTGATATGGCCTCTATTTAGGAGACAGAAAGCTTGTCACTCAAAGAAATAAGAAAAGACGATGTGTCTATAGATGTTTTTCCTGAAGCAAAGAGCTATCAATTTAACTAGGAGGGTACCAAAACATGGAACTTTCATGATACCCAGTCCAGCTTTCTCATTCCCAGTTTATTGAGAATGTTATTAATTTTGCAATGTACGTGGGTAACAGCCCAAATGAGATACTTGTCCTGTTCCGACTAAGGCCAACAAGGAAGCGTTATTGAAACAACTTTATTCACAGTGATACACAGGCAGACCAGTCTATACTGTCCCACTCTTCCTCTGTAGGCGGAAGAGCAACAAGTCCAGTTGGACCTACAGGCCCAGCAGTGCAGTCCACAGGGGACACAGGCACAGCTGGCACTGGCTCCAGGGACAAGGCAACACAGGGTAGCAGTCCAGATGTGGCAGGTAAGGCAGCAGCGGACACGGAGCAGGCCTGGCTGGTTGGGGCTGGTGCGGCCCAAACTCCGATGAAGGCAGCCCAATTGGGACCGGCGTCGGGTTGGCGTGGGCGTGAGATGGGTACGCCCTTGGTGGATGGGCCCCAGGAGGTGAAACTGGGAGGTAACGGCGAGGCAGGAAGCAGCTCGGGTTTGGAGGCAGGCTGGGAATCCGGGGTGCGTGCAGTCGCGAGGTGGGTCGGCAAGGCAGAGGCGCTTACCCTGGTCGTGGTCTCTTCGGTAGGCAGCAGGCTAGGCTCCGGGCGGCATTTGTCGTGGGGAGGTTCGTGGGGCCCAGGAGATGGAAGCGTGGCAGCAGGAGGTGGCTCGGAACTCAGCGGCAGAAGGTAAGCAAGGTGATTTCCTGATTCGGGTTTCATGGTGGTGGCAGGGTCTGGCATGGAGGCTGCATCAGCGGAAGCGGCCCAACTAGGCCCGGCTTTGGAGGTCCACATGGCAGGAGGGTCACTAGTTCCTAGGTGTGCGGGTCGGGGGTAGGATCAGTTGTCTTCGTCGCACCGGCTTTTTAAGCCGAATTTCACGCCGTTGGGGAGCAGGGGCCAATTGGGCCTCACGTTGCTTGGCCTGCCTCTCTCCACTCCTTTGGCGCACACTGATTGGTGGAGGCGTCCCTCCTTCCGGGTCTCCTCCAATCAACGCCTCTGGGTCTTCGGTCGGTTCCATGCCAAGCCTGCTGCTTCTGGTGACTGGCTCTTCTTCCGACTCGGAGTTCAGCATGTCATCCGGCAGCAAGGTAAGCAGCGCGAACCTGACAATGCTGAACTGAGTTGCCTAACTGTCAATATTGCATTTTTAAGGAGAAAAACAAATAACCCAAGCTGAAAAGATGAGACACAGAGGAATAAGGTTCCATGGCGGTTAGACCACATTGGAAGGGTTGTATTTCAACTGACACCTTGAGGAAATTCTTTTGGGAAGCTTACTAATATCTCTACTTTAAGGAACCAGTAGTTGGTGTTACCTGGAATTTCTTTGAGTACTCTTAATAGGGTTAATTTTGCTTCATGGCCGAATTACAAGGAGAAGGTCTTGGGACAGTGTTACAATTGGCTTCTGGATTGCAGGGACAAATTTCATCCAAAAGGTGTACCCAACAATACCAGCATCTCATTTTTATTTTATTTTCTCTTCTTATTACCAAAAAAAGTTTCAAAAGTTTCAGTTGACAACAATTAAAAGGTCTCCATTTTGGCTAATTTTGTTTACCATAATTTTCCAAAAATCTCAGCCACTTTCTGTTTAAGAAAAAAAAAAAGCTTGTTTCTTACCCATTCCAAGTTGAACCGAGAGCTTTCTGGCATCCCAAGCCTGTAGGAATTTTTCTTTAAGTAAGCTTGTTGTACAATCCTGAGAGGGAACAGTCCAGCTGCTCCTGTCATGGTGTTGGCCGTTTTCAGTTGTGCTAGCTTTTCATGTTGTTTTGTGATTCCATTTTTCTGCAGTCTAGTTGATTTACTCACAAAGTGGGTAGCCTAAGACTTCCCTCCCTATGCCCAGACACTCCCTTTCTCGAATACCTGATCTGCTCCATCAGAGCTGATTACAGCTCTTTCTCCATCAGGCGAAGGGTCTACAGGTGAGAGCGCCCACACAATTGCGGGTCCCACACTCCCACTCTGTTTCCTACGGCTCCTCCCTGAAGGACACAAGACTGGAGTCAGGCCATCCTCGTCCCTTCGGAAGTAGGATGGGAGTGGCTGTCCTGTCCCAGCCCAAATCACATGCAGAACACCAGGGAGGCAGTTGCAAACTTTACTGAGGAACTTATGAGGTAAATGAACAGGTGGCAAGGAAATGTGAGTGCAAATGCACACACTCTACAGAAACAAGCTCAAAAGCCCCGCGAGCTTGCCTTAAAGGAGTTTCATGTTCAAAACAAGGTTAGTCAAGCGAGTCCAAGGGTCCAGTGTCAATTTACGAGGTTTCCGATCAGGAGTCAAGGCACAGGAATCCGGTAAGCAGACGGTTGTCCCCAACGACTGGTCTAGGCTTGCAGCTCCCTTTTTATAGAGGCAGAACTGGGTGGAGTTTATTTAGGAGGGCGGGACTGCTTTCTCACACACAGCCTCTCTGACCTTCGCTGTTCCTCTCTCCTTTCTGCTCTCCTTGCTCTATGGCTGGGAGGGGGTGGCAACCCCACATCCTCATTTATTTATTTATTTTATTTTATTTATTTATGTTTCAATTTATATACCGCTCCATCTCCCCGCAAGGGAACTCTGGGCGGTATCATCCCCGCTGAGCAGTGACACCTGACCCTGCTGCTCATTGGCCAGCCCCACCTCCTCTGCCTGCCCAGAAGGACCTTCATCCATCACCCCCGTCACTGCCTGCATGCCCTCCGAAGCTGTCCCAGGGCCCAGCTGCTCTTCCTCATCCTCCGACTTGGACTCTGAGCACCCCATGACGCTATCCCTTCCCTCAGGCCCTGCCTCCCCTGGAGTTTGAGGCTTGGGTTTCTGGGGGTATTGTTTATGGAACCATCAGGTCAGATGAGGAGCATGCACATCACTCTCATCTTCCCAGGAGTATTCGTCAGGCCCATACCCCTTCCAATTAATCAAATATTGGAGGCGTCCTTGGCGAATCCGAGAGTCTAGGATTCAGGCTACCTCATATTCAGGCTCTCCTTGAACATCAACAGGTGGAGGTGGAGGTGCCACAGACCAAAGCGGGCTGGCAGGAGCTGCTGGAACCAGGAGTGATCAATGAAATACAGGATGGACATGAATGCGGGGCAGCAGTGTAATCCAAAAGGTTACCGGGTTGATGACAGCTTCTACAGGAAAGGGTCCCAAGAAGCGGTGATCCAGCTTTTTCGACGGGCACAATGTGGAAAGATGTTTTGTGGATAGCCATACTAAATTGCCAATAACTATAGAAGGACCCATTTGACAATTTCGATCAGCAAACCATTTGTAGTCCTCTTTGGCCTCCTCCAGTTGTTCATGAAGAACCTGATGGATCGCTTGTAATTCCTGTAGAAACTGGTCGGCAGCAGGGACTGAGGAATCCAGGGAGGACAATGGAAGGAACCGAGGATGAAAGCTGTACTTGGCCCAGAAGGGGGACATCTGAGTGGAAGTATGCTGCGCATTGTTATATGCAAATTCTGCTAAGGCCAAAAGGTCCGCCCAGTTGTCCTGCTGGAAATTCACATAGCAGCGCAAGTACTGCTCCAGGATGGCATTAACGCGTTCAGTTCCTCCGTCCAACTCTGGGTGGTGTGCCGATGACAGGTGAACTTGGACCCCCAGATTTTTGAGAAGGGCCCACCAGAACCAGGCAGTGAATTGCGGCCCCCGATCCAAAACTCTCGGCCAATCCATGAAGTCTAAATATGTGGCGTATAAACAGCTGTGCAGTTTCTTGAGCTGTGGGTACCCCAGAACAGACAATGAAATGTGCCATCTTGGTTAGCATATCAACCACTATGAGGATTGTCGATGCCCCTTTGGATGTGGGTAGATCTGTGATAAAGTCCATGGAGATGGCCGCCCATGGCCGCCTTGGTGTAGGAAGTGGGAGCAAGAGACCAGAAGGTTTTCCGGTGGAGTTCTTGGCTTGCCGGCAATTGGGGCAGGATGCCACGTATTGACTTACATTGCACTGCCACCAAAAATCCCTAGAGATTAAATGCAAAGTCTTAAAAATCCGAAGTGGCCAGCTGCAGGACTGTCATGACATAATCGCAGGATTATGCCATGCAACGAGCCTGCTGGCACGTAATAGCGGCCCCGGAAGCACAGATCATCTTTTCAAGACCACAGGGTGGGCTGATCCCCAGGTATCTGCAAGAGTTCCTGTCTTCGAACTCTAACATAAGGATCCTGTTGCTGTTGCTCCTGAATTTGCTGGAGAAAGTCTATCTTAGTCTGAGCAGCAGCAAACTTTTCTAGAGGGATGACACATCAGGGTGGGGTTTGGTTCTCCAAGCAGCTGTACTCCGGTTTATGGGAGAGGGCATCTGCTCACTGATTCTGCCCCCTAGGAATATACGTCACCTTGAAGTCGAACCGGGGGAAAAAAATGACCACCGGAGCTGCCGTTGGTTTAGTTTTCTTGCAGTCTTTAGGTGTTCCAGATTCCAGCGGTCAGCCTGCACTTCAACAGTATGTTGAGCCCCTTCCAGATGGTGCCACCAAACCTCAAAAGCCACCTTAATGGCCAGGAGCTCCTTGTCCCAAATGGTATAGTTCCGTTCTGAGGGCGCAAGCTTCCGATAGTAATAAGCGCATGGGAACAGGGTATCAGTCTTCTGATCTGCTTGAAGCAATACTTCCCCAATGGCCACATCCGAAGCGTTGGTTTCTAGTATGAAAGGACGTGATGGGTCAGTTATCCTTTTTTTTTAATCTCAGACACAGTAACTGAACTCTTGCAGAACCTTTCTGAGTGTGTGTGTGAGAGAAGATATGTATAAGGAAGCTCAGAGTCATTTTTGATCAGAAAGACATATATGCCTCAGGAAGTAAATAAATACTTTACAAATAAGCATCCATAGAGTAGCTGACTAGGGAGTCAGGCAAAAGATTATAAAAAAAAAAATGAACGCCAAACCAGATTTCAGACATTCAGTTCAGCTCCTCACCAATCATAAAAAAAAGAGAAGAAGGTATGTGAAGCTCCAACACAGAGACATCTTTGTAAGGCTCCCAGAGCTGTTAAGGAAGTGTCAGCATATAGGTCTTTAAAATAAAACTAAGCCAAACCAAACCAAACCATAATATGAAATATATTTAAAAGGCTTCAGTATTAAACACCCTTACTTGAAAGATAAATCCTATCAACATCAGTAATAATTACTTCAGAGAAAAAACACAGAGAATGTGAATTTAAAATACTTTATTTTAACGTCATTTAACAAGTTTCCCACTGTTTCAGCATTATTTGCCCCCTTGGCACTTTGTTTAAAAATGGGTACATAGGCCCCTTTCTCTATGTACCCATATTTAAACAAAAACTTGGTACTGAGAGTAGTAAATACACCCACACTGCTAGACTTGGCCTGTCCCTGTGGTTTCTCTGAGCTCAGAGTAACTCGCCATATGAGAAATCATGTTTTTACCTGCTCTCCGTTGTGTTGCCAGCTGCAAGGAAGGGAAAAAAATGTGTGCTGGTTATTTTCAAAATACATTTTCAAATTATATTTCTCACTGATTTCACTGTATCCATTAATCTTTGGAATGAGCTGCCACAGTGTGATAATAGCCAATGATATCAAACAGCTTGAAAAAAGTATAACAATTCTTGGTACTAGGGCTGGTGTACACCAGCCTTTTACTTACGTACAATTTATTTGATAAATGATCAGAACAATACAACAAAATTGCACAACAATAATACAGCGTAATAAACTCATAGATAATAGCAACTAAACCAGCCATTTATCTGTAGCTAAGCCCATATTTGAGCCAGTCAAATGCACCCCTGACCTTGCAATCTGTTGCAATCCTCTTTGCATGAACATATGATTTCACATATGTTCATGTCTAAAACCATAGGCCAGAATGAGGATGGGTACTTTTCAATAAAAATGTAGTATGCACACAGCATACTTTTGCAATGATATTTTACTAATTTGGGGGATAGTTAAAAAACATTAACTAGACATTAAAAAAACCCAGATCATGGCATCTGGTCCCATCACTTCCTGGCAAATAGAAGGGGAAGAAATGGAAGCAGTGACAGATTTTATTTTCTTGGGCTCCAAGATCACCGCAGACGGTGACTGCAGCCATGAAATTAAAAGACGCTTGCTCCTTGGGAGGAAAGCTATGGCAAACCTAGACAGCATATTAAAAAGCAGAGACATCACCTTGCCGACAAAGGTCCGTATAGTTATGGTTTTTCCAGTAGTAATGCATGGCTGTGAGAGTTGGACCATAAGGAAGGCTGAGCGCCAAAGAATCGATGCTTTCGAACTGTGGTGCTGGAGAAGACTCTTAAGAGTCCCTTGGACTGCAAGGAGGTCAAATCAGTCAGTCCTGAAGGAAATCAACCCTGACTGCTCATTGGAAAGACAGATACTGAAGCTGAAGCTCAAATACTTTGGCCACCTAATGTGAAGAGAGGACTCACTGGAAAAGACCCTGATGCTGGGAAAGTCTGAAGGCAAAAGGA
Organism: Charina bottae; assembly: GCA_023362775.1. Lineage (NCBI taxonomy): Eukaryota > Metazoa > Chordata > Lepidosauria > Squamata > Charinaidae > Charina > Charina bottae. Next base: position 6,380,821 of record JALMGJ010000020.1, read on the forward strand.
GAAGGGGACGGCAGAGGATGAGATGGTTAGATAGCATCACCGATGTAATGAACATGAATTTGAGTAAACTCCGGGAGACAGTGGAGGACAGGAAGGCCTGGCGTGCTATGGTCCATGAGGTCACGAAGAGTCAGACATGACTTAACGACTGAACAACAACATCAACAACGCCTTAACCACTACACTAAATTGGCTCTACTGTATGTTATAGGACACAGCTTTCCAAACTGTGTGTCACCACACAACCCAGAAGCAGCCGAGGGGGTGTACATGGCGGCGGCGGCAGCGGCGCACCATCAGCGCTTCCGCGTTTTAGTGGAGGCTGCCGCCACTGCCACCGCCGTGCACACCCCCACCGCTGCGCGCCCCCCTGCACCGCTGCCGTGCACGTGCCCGCCACCGCTGCCGCCGTTGGTGTGTCGCCAACGGCAGCACTTTAGAAAGCACTGCTATAGGATATTGTAAAACGTGCAGAGTTACTCTAACTCAGAGCTTTCCAAACTTTTCATGTTGGTGACACACTTTTTAGACATGCATCATTTCACGACACACTCTTACAGCAGGGCACAAAGCAGGCACTAGGACCTGCGTGGAATCACAGCAGGTTTGGAGGCAGCCAGGCACAAGGCAGGCACTAGGACCTGCGCGGAATCCTGGCAGGGCAGGTTTGGAGGCAGCCAGGCACATGGCAGGCACTAGGACCTGTGCAGAATCCTGGCAGGTTTGGAGGCAGCAGCAGCCGCGACACACCCAGACACTGCAGCCGACACACTAACGTGTCCCGTTTGGAAAGCTATGCTCTAACTGTATGCATGGAAAAGGATGTTTGGTAGAAATGAAGTGAGAGGCTAGAATGAGAAAAAAATGCATGTCAGGGAATGACTGCTGCAGAAATAGAGTATGATGAGAAAAAGATATAGTGTATATAAAAAGATATAGTGTATATACATATATACACATATAGTATGTACATATAGTGTATGTAGAGTGAAAAAGATGGCTGCAAATAATGTAGTCAAAGAGAGCAGAGAAATGCAGAGGATTTTTTTAATGCTTTGGAAGTGAATGAAAAGGGCTAAACAAAGAGCTCTAAAGAGTGAACAGAATTAAAAATAAAAGAGATGAAATGGTCTGTGGCGAAACTGAGGTGAGGGAATACAGGAAATTGTTTTAGAGATTTGTATGGAGTAATATGTTGATACGTTGTGATAGCGATAGGTAGAAGGTGGTACTAAATCATATTGCTAATGCCATTTGATTTTGTTTAGCATGTTGTGCAAAATGAATCAATTGCAGTTTTAGTAACAAATCAACGGTTAGCATGATATGAATCTATAGATAAGCTGTTTAAATTCTCTTCCTTAGACTGAATCATATTTATTTATTTAATGGATTTATATTATTATTATTTATTTAATTTATTCCCCGCCCATCTCCCATGCAAGGGACTCTGGGCAGGTTACAATAATTAAAATTTAAAAATTTTAAAAATTTAAAAAACAATACAAAATAGAAGATATATAAAAATATATCCAATATAAAATAAAATAAATAAAATCCAAGATGGCTTGGGGACCGTAGCACAGATCACCTACGGGGCCAGCCAACCCCAGGAGGCACTACCGCCTCTGTCGTCCCAGGCCAGGTGGCAGAGCCAGGTCTTAATGGCCTTCCGAAAGGCCAGGAGTGAAGGGGCCAGTCTCACCTCCGGGGGCAAGATGTTCCATAAAGCGGGCGCTGTTGCAGAGAAGGCACGCCTCCTGGACCCCGCTAGATGGAATTCTCTTGTTGAGGGGGTCCGAAGCATGCCCTCTATGCATGCACGGGTGGGGCGGGCCGACGTCATCGGGACGAGACAGTCCCTCAGGTACCCTGGCCCTATGCTATATGCCCGCCCATCTCAAATAAATGTCAAATGTCAAATAAATCAAATAAATCAATCAAATAAATATCACCTTTAAAGCCCTACACGGCATGGGTCCAGGTTACCTGAGGGACCGCCTCACCCCCATTACATTGACACGTCCCACCTGGTCAGGCAGAGAGGGCATGTTGCAGGTCCTGTCCATGAGGGATTGCCGATTGGCAGGGTCCAGGAAGAGGGCCTTCTCTGCCATAGCACCCGCCCTTCAGAACAAGCTACCCCCAGGGATGAGACAGGCCCCCACTCTCATGGCCTTTCGGAAAGGAGAAAAAACATGGTTATGCCACCTGGCCTGGGATGGGAGGGGGGACAGCTATTCATGGGGGTGGTTGGCCCCGTGAGGGTGCCAAAGTTAAGATCTTCCCATCTTGAATTTTATATTTTATGTTTTATATCTTGTATTTGTATGTATTTATATTGAATTGTTTTAGCAACTTGTCATTTTATTATTTGTAAGTCACCCAGTCGTAGTACGCCAGATGGGCTGCAGAAAAATTTAATAAATAAAATGAATGAATGAATGAATGAATGAATGAATGAATGAATGTCTCTGCGCGGCTAACAATATGAAAAGTAAACAAAAACTAACGCATAGACAAAAAATTAAAACACAGTAACACACAACATCAGCGTTTGCACTTTAATAAACGCCCGTAGTCGAGGAATTCATCTGATTAATGTTGGTAAGTCTGCACGACGCTCGACACCGTAGGAAAAAACCCTGGGCTTCCCATCTCCCAGGAAGTTTGCAGCGTCGAGATCTTGAGTCCGGGAGGGGGGATGCAGGCGAAGGAGTCGCAGGCTTCCAGTCCGAATCGAAGAAGTCCCGTTAGGGAGGCGTTGTTCCAAATACAGTAGCGTGGGCAGGGTCGGGTGGCCCGTCGTGAGAATCCGAGCAGGAGCGCACCATCCCGAGGGCCCCTGTCCAGGTCGCGGGGACAGGAGCAGAAGGGCCCGTCGCCCAATCGGCTCCCGAGGGCGTCAGGCTAAAAGGGTGCCGGCCCCTTTAAGAAGTCGGCGGCGTGGAGCAGAGGCCCTGGGCGCTCCGATTGGCCGGCGTCGGCCGGAAGTCGAACGAGTGCTCGTGCTCCCGTTTGGGTTTGGGCGCTGGGTGAGGATTGTCCGCCGCCCCTTTTTCTTCCTCTGGCAAGTGGAGCAGGTGGGGCTGCTGCGGCGGGGCGGATGGGATTTGGCAAGGGGTGCAGCAGCACGCGGCTCCTCTGCTCCGCAATGCCGGGGGCGGCTTGGGATCGAGGCAGGAGGAGTCTGTGGGTGGGTCATGAGTGAGTGGCTCTTTCTCTTTCTCTCTCCCTGACAGGCCTGTTGCCACCATGGCTGAGAGGGCTTTCCCGAATCCCTTTGCAGACTATGACAAATCCTTGGCCGCAGGATACTTTGATTCTTCAGGGAGGGTGAGTGCTTGGATTTTGGCTTCTTCCTGCTGCTCCTTTTAAATGGTTCTTTCCCTGAAATATAGGGGGTGATTTGGTGACAGCCGCGAGGGAAGAAGAATGCCTTTGTGCTTTTTTCTCTTAATAAGCTGTACAATAAATGTAAATATGCTTCCATTTTTATTGCTTCCGTCTGGCCTTCATAAACGAGCATGATCCTTTTTAAAGATCATTTGCCTGATTCTAGCTCGTTAATCTTGCTTTGAAGGACAGAGCTTGTCAAAAAGAAGTGCTTAAAAATATTCATAGGTGCTTCTCTTTCAGCTTCTAGTTAAAAATGGAAATCCATTATCTTTTCTTCCAAAACTATCTGTACATCAGCATTATATGGTTCCTATTTATATAATGCCCACCCTTGTACAGAATCCTGAGTGTGTTTGCACAGGGGAGGGGGTGCAATGTTCAGGAAATGGTAGGTGGGAATTCTCAGATTTTTGGGAAGCTCGGTAAAGACACCTGCCCCCAAAATCCTGTAATAATATGGGTTAAGTTTAAATAAATTTTGGATAAATGAAGGTAAATCTTAGTGTTGCATGCTGTAGCGCAGAAATACAGTTCCATGACGTTCTTTAATGATTGAGTGGTGGTGGGAATCAGGGAAAAAAGCAGAGTTAATAAAAAAAAGGGTGCTCATTGGCTTAGCAACATTGACAAGTCATGCCAGTTGTGAGGTACAGACAGAATTACTTTAATCATGTTAAATTGATTGGGAACAGGATAGTGGAATTCTTCTACTTATGTACATGTATGTACATCACCTGTGACTTTATGAAGAAACAAGATTCACTCTCCTACATATATACATGGAAAGCATAGAGGGATAGAGAGCCATGGCATTTCCCCAATGAATTCCTTCAAACCCCATTTAAGGAAGCCTCCTAAATATTGAGATTGTCTCTTGATTATGAAACTCAGATTAGAACATGTTTTGCAGCTGCTGCTCACTGAATACAACTGCCATCTTTGGAGAAAGGTGTGGCATGAGAATATCCCTAGGAAAGCCAGGAACTCTGAACTGTAGTTACTATGTTAGTACCCTTAGGCAGAATACTCAGCAACAACTTCAGCGTTTCAGAAGATAATCTGCACTTTAACAATAAACATTTTGGCTAGAGTATAAAGTGTTTAGAATACTGTAGAGAAATATGTGCTGTGCTATCCACAAATATAAGTGTAAAAACCCATGTGTGTTATAACAGTGCTGCATTTGCCATATCTCTCAAATCATAAAAATTGTTAGGCAATTTAGCTGGAAGAGTATCAAGAGGACCAATAAATGATATTTAAGCATGCTGAGTGAGGCATCTAGGTATGAAGTTAATATAGCAGTACTGAAGCAACGTCACTGGCTATGTATTAGCTATTAAGTCAGGATGAGGATTTTGCATTGACATATAAAGGCCTAACTAATTTGGGAGAAGAGTATCTGGCATAACACCCTTCCTTTCCAAAGAATCACAGCGTTCAAGAGAAGAGTCCTTTCTGTTGGTGTCGCACTCTATAGATTGCCCTCTGGCAGTAACTGCTAGGACCTGTTTCAGATGCCTCCTAGAGATGAATCCTAACTCAATCCTTACCCTTGTATGGATGTTGGTTATTGTATATGGATTTGTATATGTTGATTAAATGGTTCCGACTGTTGTACTTTATCATGATTTTATATACTTACATTTTATGAAAAATGTATTTATTCTGCTTCAAGATAAATAAATATCAGTTTTTACAAGCACATGTATCTGTTGTGTTGCATTTGTTTTCAGCTGTTTACAGATAGTCCTCATTTAGTGACCACAGTTGGGACTGGCAACTCGGTCATTGAGTGGAGTGGTTGGTAAGTGAAACCACAACGGTGCTTATGATCTTACTTCAGCTTTCCTTTGCTTTACAGACCTGCGAAGGTTGTAAATGCAAAGATTGGCCACAAAGTTAATTTTTCATCATCGTCATAACCGCGAATGGTCGCTAAATGTGGGCTACCTGTATTTATATGTCAATCAAAAATTATTTTGAATCCATACTAGCTGAGTTTGACTCTTTATAGCAGGGTTTCTCAACCAGGGTTCCATGGAACCCTAGGGTTCTGCGAGAGGTCACTAGGGGTTCCCTGGGAGATCACAATTTATTTTTAAAATTATTTCAAATTCAGGCAACTTCACATTAAAGAGGTAACTTTCATTCTTTATTTTTAGTTTAAGGTAACTTAATGCATATATACAGGCCTACATATGAAACAAATATAATGATTTTGTAACTTCTGGTCTATATTTGAGCCTGAATGTGCAGGGGTTCCCCGAGGCCTGAAAAATATTTCAAGGGTTCCTCCAAGGTCAAAAAGTTGAGAAAGGCAAGAGTAAATTTTTTACTCAACTTTTGAATGATTTGTCAGTTTTTTCATATCAAAGTTGGTGTTTAATGGGAGATTGGAATTGAGTTTCTTCTCCATTAATCAACAGAACCTCCGAAAAACAAATTAAAATCAAACAAGGGAGATTACCAAAATCTTTTTTTTAATTTGATGGATACTTTAGCATTGGTGGACTCATGGAGATATAAAAATGGACTGGCAAAAGACTATACATTTTACTCAGAGACATAAATCTTTTTCAAGAATCAACATGATTTGGGTTTCAAGGGACTTGGTGAATAAAATTTGCAAAGTGGATATATTACCAAAGACTTTTTCCGATCATAATCCTGTTAGTATGATAGTAAAAAGAGCATCTAGATTATATAGATGGAGGTTGAATGAATCTATTCTACAAAAAGAGAAGGTGGTAGAGGATTGTAAGAAGAAATTGAAGGACTTTTTTGAAATTAATTTGGACAATGAAATTGACTTGAAAACTGTATGGGATGCGAATAAAGCAGGTATGAGGGGACATTTTATTTACCATAATCGTAACATTAGAAAAACATCTCAACAAAAAGTACAAATTATTTTGGAACAGATCAAATTGAAAAAAAATGAATTACAGAAAAAACCATTAGATAACAACATTGTATATCAACTCAGATTAGTATATCAACAAATCTCTATGATGACTGAAAGAAATTGAAACAAAGTTGAAATATGCAAAACAGAAACATTTTGAATTTGCTAATAAACCAGGAAGATGGTTAGCATATAAATTAAGGAAGGAAAGAGAGAAGAAAATGATTTTAAAGATCAAAGAAGGTAATGTGGAATTTTTGGGCAATGAAAAGATTAAAAAAGCATTCTATAGCTTTTTTTCTAATTTATATAAAAAACAAGAAGTACCTTTGGAGAAGATAAATGAATATTTGAATAAACAAGATTTACCAAAACTTACACAGTCACAGAAATTAATATTGAACAGTCCAATAACTACTTTTGAAATAGCTGAGGCTATAAAAAGAATGAAATGGGAAAGCACCAGGACCTGATGGTTTGTCTGCATTATATTATAGTTTTTTTGAAGATCAGATTCTTTTGCCTCTCAAAAGACTGATGAATTCTATTTTGTTGGGGTCATCAATGCCAGATTCATGGAAACAAGCTAATATTTCGATGAAGGTTCTCAGTCATCCAGGTGGAATTGTTTGTAGCTTGAATCATGTCAACTGGATTTCTATTTTCTCAGTGGAAACGTTTCGCTCCTTATCCAAGAAGCTTCTTCAGTCTGTGCAAAGTTTGTAAGGGAATCCTTAAGTATGTTTCTAAGGTGGCTGTGTGACCTTGCACCAAGCTAACATTGCTCTTATACCAAAGGAAGATCAAGATCCTTCTTTAGTTAAAAATTATAGACCAATTTCATTGTTGAATAATGATTATAAGATATTTGCATCAATATTGGCAGAAAGAATGAAAATTTTTTTGCAAGAATTTATTCATTATGACCAATGTGGATTTCTACCAAAGAGACAGTTAAAAGACAATGTAAGAGTTGTTTTGGATGTTACAGAATATTTACAATATCATAACGAATGTCAAACAGCTCTTATTTTTTTAGATGCAGAAAAAGCCTTCGATAATTTGAATTGGAGTTTTATGTTCAAAGTTTTGGAAATTATGGAATTTGGGGAACATTTGATCCAGGCAATTAAGACTATTTATAAACCACAACAAGCAAACATTATTGTGAATGAAGAATTAACTGAATTGTGTTATATACAGAAAGGAACAAGACAAGGATGTATGTCTCTGCTTTTTATTCTGGTATTGTAAGTTTTTAATAGAGACATTAGAGGAGATGAACAAATAAAGGGCTTAAAGATCAAACAAGAAGTTTTTAAGTTGAGGGCTTTTGCTGATGATTTAGTTTTGATTTTACAGGACCCATTGGGTTCTGCGGAACATCTGATGAGGAAATTGAAAGAGTTTGGGTCATTGGCGGGTCTAAAAGTAAACAAAAAACAAAAATGTTAATTAAAAATTATGGGTAAGACGGGTTTTAAGACTGAAAAAAATGTTAGATATTTGGGGGTGATCCTGTCAACTAAGAATAGTATGTTGTTTAAAAATAATTATGTAAAAATTTGGAATGATGTGAAAAATGACTTGTTAAGATGAGGAAAATTACAATTTTTTCTTATGGGAAGAATATATGTGATTAAGATGAATGTTTTGCCTAGGATGTTGTTTCTATTTCACACTTTACCGATTTTGACGACAGATTTACCATTTAAAGAAGGGCAGAAAGATATTTCGAAATTTGTTTGGCAAGGCAAGAAACCAATAATTAAGTATAAATTGTTGCAAGATGCTAAAGAACGAGGAGGTTTGGGCTTGCCTTATTTAAAACTATATTTTGATGCTTGCTGTTTGCTTTGGATGAAGAAATGGATTACTTTGGAGAACAAGAAACTATTACAGCTTGAAGGACAGAAGATTCGGGTGGCACTCCTATTTATGGTATGATAAAGTTAAAGTTAATAAGGATTTTAAAAATCATTTTGTTAGTAGTGCCATACTAAGGATCTGGAACAAATATAAGGTAAGATTGTCTCCTAATGTACCATTGTGGTTGTCACCTCAAGAAGCATTTGTTAGAAGAGAAAATGTGGGAGGAATAAGTTGGTTAAAATATAAAGATTTGTTGAATTTTGAAGAAAATGAACCAAAGTTTAAAACAAGGGAAATGTTAGAGTTGGAAGGTTTTACATGTCACTGGTTTACCTATATGCAATTGTCAGAACGCTTTAAAATGGATAAAAAGAACTTTAAATTTGTTAATGAAATAACTAAGTTTGAAATGGAACTTTGTATGAATGATGAACATGTTATTACTAAAATGTATAAAATGTTACAGATGAATTTGGAAGATGAACAGGTAAAAGAATGTATGATCAAATGGGCTAAGAATTTTGGATATAATATGCTTGAACAATGGGAAAATATGTGGAATAAAGGTTTGAAATTCACCTTAAATTATAACTTAAAAGAGAACTTTTATAAGATGATGTATCGTTGGTATCTAACCCCTGATAAACTATCAAAAATGTATAATGGTGTAACTAATGTTTGTTGGAAGTGTTTACAGGGGGAAGGAACTTTTTATCATCTCTGGTGGACCTGTGAGAAAGCCAAAAAAATTTGGGATCAAATACGTATTATTATTCAAAAGATTTTAAAAGTGAATATACAAAAAAAGCCGGAGCTGTTCCTTTTGGGTTTGATGGAGAAGGAGCTGGAGAAACAACATGGAGTTTTGCTTTTATATATGATCACAGCTGCAAGACTTTTATATGCACAGAGATGGAAAGATCCACGGATACCTACGGTTGAAGATTGGATTGTTAAATTAATGGATCTGGCCCAGATGGCTAAATTGACAGCATTAATTAGAGAACATTCAGTTTCTGGATTTTTATCTGTTTGGCAACCACTTCTAGAGTACTTGCTTGTGGTAGAAAAGAATGATGTTCTGATTTTGGGTTTTAATGATTAATTGGTTTATTTTAATAGAAATAATGTTACTATGGTTTAATCATTGGTAAGAGATTATTTTTGTAAATTTATCTATATCTGTATTGGAGAAAGTCGGAAGTCACTTTTCCGTCTTTGTTTTCTGTCTATTTGCACTTTATTTATTTATTTGTCAAATTTATATGACCGCCCATCTCCCCCAACGGGGGACTCTGGGCGGCTTACAATAAAAACAAGATTAAAATACAATATAAATACAATATGACTTAAAAAATATAAATATAAAATCCAATCTGGCGAATTAGGGAGGGTATTATGATATTAACCACCCCCAGGAGGAGCTATTACCTTTTCCTTCCCATGCTAGGCGGCAGAACCAGGTTTATAGTTTTTTCTTCTTTTTTATTTAGTTCTATTTTCATGCTTTTCTGTAGTTCTGTAGTTTCTATTTTGTATTTTATCTATACTCTGAAAATCAATAAAGTTTAAACTATAAAAAAAAAGTTGAGAAAGGCTGCTTTACAGTATGCATGTATCTGAGCCCCATTCAGACTCAACACAGTGCAGCATTTCTTTTACCCGTGGTAGCTGACGACGGCTAGGTGATATAGTATTGTGAGGCTAACGCTGGAGGTTATCTAAGATATAACTGTTGTCTAACAAACTTTAGAAATCTTAGCTCAGGTGTCTAATGGGCATGGGATATAGTAGTGCAACCAGCAAACCCATTACAAGGAAATCTAATTGCCAACACTATACCTTTGTCTTTGGCAATGCTATACAGTCTAGCTGAAAAAGTTTTAGAAGTCCAGAATGGTCTGAAGAAGTCTCACCAGAGCCTATTAATTCATTTATTTCCTGCTGCCAACATCATTATGGGGCTTGTTATTTATTTTCTGGAAAGCAATTTAAATGTTTCTGTTGGGGAATTAACAAATTTTATCATAGAATAATCAATTCTTGCAATTTGACAAAATCACAGGAAAAATAAAAATCTCTTGATGCCTGCTTTAGTCAATAGGAATGTAAAGTGGCCTAGCACATTTTGACATAGTTGGGCTTCTTTCTATGTTTACATAATACATAACTAGTATTCTCCTTGGTAGCTATATTACTTTATACCCATTTAAATAACAAAAGGGATGAGTTTCAGGAGGCGGGGTGGTGAGTTTCAAGCACTTTTCACCCAGTGTGGTTCCAGTATCAGAAATGAACACAAATCAGATTGGTTTGGGTGTACAGCAGGAAGAAGTAATGCTTCAATCAAAGCAGGCAAGGCTTGGCTTTCCAGTATGGCTTTTAGAATACCAAGAGTAGTTCCTCCTCAAACTTTCTTTGTTTAACAAGGCAAAATAAGCAGGGGAAGAATAAGTATGGGTGCCTTCAACTATCTAGTACAGGCGTGCCTGCTTAATCTTTAAGGCCTTCTTTCAACATGGTGTTAGTGTGATTCAGTATATACCAAAGTTAAATCAGAAGCCCAAGCTCCCAAGATATTTTTGTAGAAAGATGACAACATGTGGACTGACTTACGACAGAGCAGCTTGAACAGTTGCCCACAATGAGTGTACATCAATGACTTGGTGCCCAGCTAGAAGTGTCAACTGTAGGGCTCTGTTCTAGCCTTGGCTCTTCAACATACTCATACGTTACTTGGATGAAGGTTAGAAAATATGATTACCAAATATGCAGACAACAGAAAGAGAAGGAGGTAACAAATACCTTAGAGGACAGTATCAGGATTCAGGAAGATTTTGACAATGTGTAGAAACCAGTAGTATGAATTTCAGCAGGGATAAATGCAAAGTCCTATGTGGTTAGGAAATTTCAAAGTTACATGGTGGGAGGGAAATGCTGGGCAATAGTACACACGAAAAAGATCTGGCTGTCTTGATGGGTCACAAGCTGTACATGAGCCAACAGTGGGATGCAGCTATAAATAAACGCAATCTTAGGCTGCATCAACAATAGTAGAATATCAAAGAGAAATCATCATTTCTCTGTATTCTGTATTGGTTAGACTGTATCCAATTCTGAGAATGGCATTTTAGGAAGGATATTGACAAACGAGCCAGTACAGAGGAAATCAACCATGGCGATAAGGAGCCTGGGAGGGAAAACTTATAAGGAGTGGTTGGAGGTATTGCGTATATTTAGACCAAGTTTCTGTGGGGAGACAAAATAGGTGACTCAAGTATCTAAAAGGCTGTCATGTAGAAGAATGGCAGGAGTCTTCAGGGTTATTCCAGAGTACAGGTCAAGAAACAAAGGGATTACAAGGAAATGGAATTTGGTTGTATGAGGCAAAATTTCTTGATGGCCATAGCTGTTCAACAATGGAACAGACTACCTTTGGCTCTCTTTTGCTGGAGGTCTTTAAACAAGGTGGATCTCCATCTGTCAGGGATGCTGTAGTAGTAGCCTTGTCCATGATCTCCATTTCCCTTCCAACCTTTACATTCTGTATTTCTATATCATGCCCGTGTTCACCACAAAGTTTCAAACCTCAAAAGGGTTGTTAGGGTTAGAGCCTTGATGTATGCTTGACTGTATTAAGAAATGGACATCTCTCAAGCTTTTTATGCTTACCACAGCAAATGTTGGTTAATCTATAGTGCCCTGTACAAAAGCTTTCCATGCAGTAGAATTGTGGTGAGTCAGCGCAGACTGTCAAGTAATATTGTAATATGCTATTTCTGTCCCCTTTGTCTAATGGCAGTCATAGCAGAATCTACTCTTAAAAATTTGAGTAGCCTTCAAGGTCCCCTCAGGGGAAAGTATAGCACTGCTATAACCTCAAGGTAATAGGCATGGATAGCCAATGTATCACCAGGGGAGAGAAATACCATTTTAAATATTTAAGGCTCAGTTCTTAATTATAGTTACTTGGAAGAAAGCATGGCTGAAGTAGTACGGTTTTCTGTAAAAATGAATTTGGATTCTTCTTTCCCTTTTTAAATTACTGCTGCCAGCATGGCAGCTGTTTATTTCCTTTTGATTTCTAAAAGGGTGGTTCTCTTTTAAAAGTATGGAGCATTTCAAAGTACTTAGCTTGGCACATCTTGATAAGTGACAACGTGTCTGCTGAGACATAACTACTGTGTTTTTATTAACATCTACAGCTCACTCCTGAATTCACTCAGCACCTGAACAATAAGATCAAGGAGCTTCTCCAACAGATGGAAAGAGGCCTGGAATCTGCAGACCCCAGGGACTGTACTTGTTACACTGGCTGGGCAGGTAGGACGGGAGAGCTGCAAAATGGGAATGTTAAATGTTCACAAAGCATGTTTTAAAGTCTGGATGTCTAAAGAATGGCTGGAGGATACATGGGATATGTCTTGGAGAAGGAAAGGCTTTGGGAACCCTGCAAATGTTATTTATTTTATCAAGCGATCCCTTTTTTCAGGGCTGAAATCTCCTGAACTTCCAAAGTATTCCTGAATGTGATAGTAATTCTTTGGAGAGAGAAATAAAAAAAATAGTTTTTTCTCTTTTTGTTGATGTTGCAGCCAAAATTTATTTATTCATTAGATTTACATGGCCGCCAAATCGAGACATGACTCAGGGCACTTAGCAATCAATAAAATTAAAAACATATTTTTAAAAAAAAAAAATTAAAAACAGCACTTCACAGACAAGCAGGACCTAGAACAGAACAAACAGTCACCATATCAAAATGGGTTCACCCAGTTTCCAGTCCCAATTCTCAGGGGAAGATCGTGGTCTTTAGTGCCTTGCAAAAGGCCAGCAAAGTCAGGGCCATCCAAATCTCAGGGGAATGCTGTTTGAAAGGGCAGGCACCATGACAGTGCAGTATCAGCTGGACAACTCCTGTTTTTTTGTAGAATAGATATAATTCAGACACAGGGGGACTGCCATCCTTTCTGCCTTATCAGAGATTTCTCTATGCTGTCATATTGGAATTCTAATACAGCTCACTGTGGTGAGGCTTTGTTTGTTGATAAACCAGTTTCTCACTGTTCTTCTGAAATACAGTATACTGTGGCTGCATTTGCACATCACATTTAATCATGATTAATGAATAAACTATTGTGGACTTGAGTTTTAGAAACACCAAATCCTAAATTATAATTTCCCCAATCCCATGTGAGAGCTATACAAGCTGCACTGGCTCACGGTAGGCTTCCTAGTGCAATTCAAGGTGCTGGTTGTCACCATTAAAGGCCTACATGACATGGAACCAGGTTACTTGTGGGACTGCCTCTCCCTAGTGGTTTCTGCCTGCCCCACCAGATCTGGCAGAGTGGGTATGCTTCAGGTACCATCAATAAAAGAATGCCATCTAGCAGGTCCCTGGAAGCATGCCTTCTCTGTCATGGTGCCGGCTGTTTAGAACAGCCTCCCCCTTGAAATACAGACAGTCCCTAGTCTATTGGCCTTTCACAAGGCCATGAAGACCAGGCTCTTCCCCCAAGCATTGGAAGCAGGAAGCAGTTGGGAGCTCCAGCATGGATGTATGTGTCTAATGGTTGTGTTTTTATTGAGCCTTGATGCTGTTTTAGTTTATTTTTGTTTTAATGTAACCCTTTGTTCTTGTTTGCTCACCACCCAGAGTTTCTCAGATAGATGCAGGGCCATACAAATACAAAATAGCATAGTAAGCCAAAACCAAACACACCACTTTATAACAATGTGTGAATCAGATCAATACATTAAGTTCTTCCTCTCTTAGGCTGCTCTCCTCTTCTTCATGTCTTCTCAGACAACAAACATTCTCAGATCTCCTGCTCTGAGTTGGTGGCACAACTGGTTTCAGTTTACTGGTGGTATGGGCATTTCCTTAGACCAGTTTTTCTCAACCTTAGCAACTTTAAGATATGTGGACTTCAATGCTGGCTGGGGAATTCTGGTTGTTGAAGTCCACATATCTTAAAAGTCGTCAAGGTTGAGAAACACTGCCTTAGACCATTAAGGAACATAAAGGGCCATCATGTATGCAATCTTTACTTTCTGGGATATGTCCCCTTTGGATGAAACTTCCCTAGGCTTTTAAGCTGAGTATGCAAAATAACTTCTATAGTACAGTCTTCCCTCAGGACACACTCTCCTTAAATGATTAACACTTGAATGAAATATTACATTTTAAGTATCAGCTGAGGAAAAGGCTTAAACATATTAAAGATGACATTAATTGCCAACCAAAATTGAAATCTCTACGTTGTCTGTTAAGTTTTTTTCCTTCTTTTTTCTAAAACTCTTGGTTTGGGGTAGGAAAATTATGCAAACCAAGTGAGCAAGGAGTGAAGTTGAAACCTCATTCACCCCCTTTCATAGTTTCAGTCAGGATTGGGGCCCACGTTCTACTGATTACTTTAATAGTCTGTTGGGGAGGGGAGATATCTTGGGAAAATTTATATTGCAGAGAATGCCAAAATATGATTTTGGATTCTCACACGCATGTTTGCCCACGTATAGTTCCTTCCAACAATCTATGACTTGTTTCAAAGGCCTTTAATTCTGTGCTCACATTGTGGTGCTAATAAAACATGAATTTTGACTACTGCTTGATTAAATATATCACAGCCAACACTTCTGTATAAATTTCTGTGGGGGGGGCAGGGAAAGCATTTGCAAGGACTTTTATTAAAAATCAATTTTTAATAATGTCTGCTCAGATCATTAGGGAGGGGCACATTATCCTTTTAATCAATCACAGGGCTTTTATTCAATTCATATAGCTAATCAATAAGCCATAATGTTTAGTTTAAAGTGGATTGGAGAAGTTTATGCAAAGAACAAAAATCTACACTTATACATAGATTGTGTGGGGGGGGGGGGTTGGAAGGCAGCATTTGAGTTTCTTGAATACAGCTGATGAAATGGAAGAATTTGTTAAGGTGCTTGTTTTTAGCTACATGACATACAAAATCTTAAACCATTTGTGTTAAGGGCAGAATTGTCTCAAGGCTTCTGTCTCTTTATTCTCTGCTTACAGATTTTTCTTTGCAAACTTGTCCATTTACAATGAAATGGAATGTGTTGTTACCACAGGACACATTCTCCATCACATTATTGTACCCGGTCCCTTCCAAGATTCTGAATTTACTAATCTATTCAGTGTGGTTTCAGGTTACAATGAATTAATTGGGCCAAGGTAACAGCCTTCCCCCTTAATTGCCTCTGTAGGAAAGGCTTGTTGAGTATCTTCTCATGTAGATAATTTCCTGGCAATCTGAAATCAATTGGCACTCATATGGTTGCTAATAAACATCCCCGACTCTTTCACTCACAGTTCATCTACTGTAGGGGCTGATGCCATCATAACATTTAGACGTATGCTGGGACTGAGGTTTAACAGCAAGTTTAACTTTACATTTCCTTCCATATTGTTGCTGCCAAGTAGTAGGCATCTTTACCACTTTCTCTGTAAAACTGCAGAAAATCCATAGAACCACCCTTTGAAGAGAAGCTACAGTACTCTCCATTAACTTCAAAGATTCCCTGAAACGTATTTCTCACCCATCCATTAATGTCCTCAGTCCCATTGTATCCTGCATGTTAAAAAGGGGCTCTTTCTTCCTCATAGGTTACATGGGCAACCTGCAGACTTTCATTTTGCAGCCCTTGGAATGTCCTCTGATTATGATTGCTGTTTCCCTCCATTTTGAGATTGGAGACAGAGGAGAACTGTAGTATAAGCCTTAAACAAGCCATATTGTAGTTTTCTTTTTAAAGCAAGAAACTTCCCATAAGCTTTTCCCCAAATCTTGCCCTGCCCAGAGGTGATGTGGCCTTACCTATTTTGTAGCTGCCTCTGTTGCCCCCCCCCCTCATAAAATCCTGTGCATGGCTCTTACCCTTTGAAAGTTCTACCCCTACTGTAGATGCTAAGAGGATTGCAGAGTCCGCAATAGGGGGTTTTGCTTACTATCCATTTCCCTCTGCTGTTTAACTAACCAAGCAGGAAGCTTTGTTAAATGTACAGTTTGTAGTATCAATAAGAGCCTGAATACTGCCATGCTGGAGTTCTATAGAGAGAGAATTTTAAAAGAATAGAAAGCTCTCTGCCAATAGGCAGAAAAAGCTGAAACATGATCTGTGCAGATCAGCCAGGTTTTACCTTGATACAGTAATTACCTAGCCTTTTTGTTGTTAACTTTGGTCTAGTGCATGGGTGTCCAACCTTTTGGCTTCCCTGGGCCACACTGAGTGAAGAGGAATTGTCTTGGGCCACACATAAAATATATAATATAGTTAATGTATATAAGTAATAAAACTTCATTTATGTTTTTATATTTTTATTATAAAATTAAAAAAGAGGGCAACATAAAACTAGTGGGACCTTGTTTTTGTGAAACTAATGTCTGGTTTGATGAAAGTGGTTGCAATTCTCAGTGAGTTCTCAAGGTGCTCGTCAGAAATTTTAATTCTAATTTTACTCTTTCTGTGCTTCATCCTTGAAAATAGTTGCTCACAAATGTACGTGCTGCCATAAAGCAATGTCATGAATAAGGCGTGACTGTGAAGCGAGGGATATTTTTCTCTGGGAAGATAGGTCTTATAAAAGTCCAGTAGAGAGACATGATCAAATTTTTCTTTGA
The DNA here is from genome assembly GCA_023362775.1 of Charina bottae. Classification (NCBI taxonomy): domain Eukaryota; kingdom Metazoa; phylum Chordata; class Lepidosauria; order Squamata; family Charinaidae; genus Charina; species Charina bottae. The sequence continues at coordinate 6,397,648 of JALMGJ010000020.1, forward strand.
GTTGAATGTCTGATTGCAACTCTATGCATTCCATTTGAAAATTTGGAGGTAATGTAGTTATGTCGACTGAAAATGGAGTCGAAAATATACCAAAATATTGATGATTTTTCTGGAAATCTTGAAACCCGTTCTCAAATTCCTGTATCAAACCAAAAAGCAAGGCTGCATCATTCTCGCTGTTCACAGGGCTGTGTTTAGCCAACATATTAAAATGTATAAAATTATTTTCCATAACTTGAGCTTGCCATACTTTAAGTTTCATTTCAAACACTGTTATGGTTTGAAACATTGCAGTGATAAGTTGGTTTTCACCTTGAAGACGCATGTTTAACTCATTTAAATGAGCGGTCAAATCCACCAAAAATGCTAAATCTGTGAGCCATTTTTCATCTTCAAGGTCTGGCACAAATTTTCTTTTTGATTCCATAAACGACTTGATTTAATTTCGCAAATCATAAAATATTTTCAGCATTTTACCCCGATTTAGCCACCTTACTTCAGAAAAGTAAATGATTTCCCCATAATCAGCATCCATACTTTTAAGGAACTCCTGAAATTGGCGATGATTCAATCCCTTGGCCCTTATGAAATTCACTGCTTTGATGACAATTTGCATGACATCTATTTTTAAAGCTTTCACGCATAAATGTTCTTGATGTAGAATGCAGTGATACTTCAACAAACGTGAGTTGCCGGCGGCACTTGCATCGTCTTCTATCAATTTTGTAAGTCCCTCACATTTACCAACCATCGCCAGGGCGCCATCAGTAGATATACCAGATATGTTGACAATGGTTAAAGAAAATCGCTTTAATGCTATTTTTACTGCTTTGTACAAATCAAGAGATTTAGTTGTGTCTTTTAATGGCACCAAAGAAGCAATTTCTTCAGTGACATTATATTAGTTGTCAATACCTCTAATAAAAATGGCAAGTTGAGCCGTATCTGTAGCATCAGTACTTTCAACCATCGCCAAAGCATAAAATTTGAAATTAGCATCTTTACTCTTCAAACCTCTTTCGATAGATTTTCCTGTTTCTTCAGTTCGCCTGGCTATAGTCTGGTGAGACAAACTGATTTTAGAAAAATCGCTTTTTTTATCAGGACAAATTATATCTGCCACGCTTTCCATACATTGCTTAGTAAACTCACCATCAGTAAATGGTTTTGATTTTTTTGCAATCAGATTTGCTACCAAATAACTAGCTTTTATAATAGTCCTTTTGAGTTGTAACTTTTTTTAAAAAAAAATGTTGAGACAACAGACTTCTTTTCAGTTCCGCTAATTTGTCTTTACAACAAATTCCTTGATACGCTTCAAATTTGGCAGCATGTTTTTCCGTATAATGCCTTTTCAAATTGTAGTCTTTGAAAACTGACACATTTTTCCTACAAATTAAGCATAGTGCCTTAGTGTTTGTCTCAACAAAAAAGTACTCATCTGTCCATTTTTTGTTGAATATTCTTCCTTCATCCACGATTTTTCTTTTTTTCTTTTCTTTTTTGGGTTCTGTTTTCTGTTGAAACGACATTGAAGCCATGCTGGAATAAATTTATTTAGGAATAAATATATTTTTTAAGAAATAACACAACAAGCCCATCGTAAATTGTTAGGTAGGCAAATAAACAAAGCAAAGTTTAATAATCAAATAAGAAAACTTACATGTCTGCTTAATAATAATAACAATAAATGCCTGTCATCACAGAACACGTGTAGGTAGGTTGAAATATTATATATAACGCCAAGTCGCCACAAGCTGACGTGTGTAGCGGGCGGTGGTGGCGGTGTTAGAACTGCACCGCCCCCTCCCCTACACAGCGTTCTGTTGTTTCTACCTGTGCAGTCCACGCTCGAGCACTGCGTGATCGAGTCATGAAAAAAATTGCAAAATAATGTTAAAAGTTTACGATTTTTTGGGGCCACATTACTAGCTGTTCAGGGCCGCATGCGACCCATGGGCCGTGGGTTGGACACACCTGGTCTAGTGGTTAAGGTGCTGGGCTAGAAACCAGGAGACTGAGAGTTCTAGTCCCGCCTTAGGCATGAAAGCCAGCTGGGTGACCTTGGGCCAGTCACTCACTCTCAGCCCAATTCACCTCACAGAGTTGCTGTTGTGGGGAAAATAGGAGGAGGAAGGAGTATTTGGTATGTTCGCCGCCTTGAGTTATTTATAAAAATAAAGGTGGGATAAAAGTTAAATAAATTAATTAGTTAATTAAACTTTGCTTGTTCCTCCCCCCCCCCCCCCAACTATGCTGGCAAGCATCATTTTGTTAAGTCCAACATTGTAGAAAAAGGATTTTTGTTTTTTAAAAAAACTCAGATTTTAAAAAAACGTTATCCTTTCAGAAGCATTTACTACCTCTGCAAATTGTATCCCTTTTTTAAATTATAATTCTTGAAGGTTTCCTATTAGAAAAATTAGAGTCAGTAAGATGTCTGAAACTTAAGTTCTGATTATAGTTTGGTTCAATTGTAGAGTCATCTGTTTTCTAAATTGAGCCCTGAACTAAATTGTGCTCAGTTTCTATCTCTGCTTTTTATTTAAAAACCAGCAAATTGAATATATGCTTAAGGGTAGAAATTTGAATATCTACATATAAAGTGATTTCCTCTACATTGCCAACTCCAAAAACCGTAGGTGGCAGTCCCTATTTGCATCTTCAGTGTGTTAAGTGGATATGTTTATCAGTTGCTCTTTACTTTTGGCAAAATATATAAATTATATTTTGTATATACCTCTTGTGCTTTCTGCATTTGTTTTAAGCTCTCTGGAAACAAGTGCACCAAAAAAGGGTTCTTTTGTGAACCAGTTATGGTGGGGGAGCAGCCCAAACTGCTACATTGTACTATATCAATTCAAGAGAAATTAGCCGATTAAGAAAAAAACAAACTCTTGGAGATAAGTCTATGAAGGTTCTCAGTCATCCAGGTGGAATTGTCTGTAGCTTGAATCACGTCAACTGGATTTCTATTTTCTCAGTGGAAACGTTTCGCTCCTTATCCAAGGAGCTTCTTCAGTCTGAGCAAAGTTCTGAAGAAGCTCCTTGGATAAGGAGCGAAACGTTTCCACTGAGAAAATAGAAATCCAGTTGACATGATTCAAGCTACAGTCTTAGAGATAAGATTGGTGGGACTAGTAAAGAAATGCATAGTGCCATACCAGCACCAGCAGAGGCAGTTACAATAATGATTGTAAGATTTGACTGTAGCCGTAATAGTTTAATCTTCATGCAACATTCAGTACCTTCTGCAGAATCATAAAAGTCTCAGCCATTCTTTAAAAATTAAAAGGTTTTAATTCTTATGATTTTGAAAGAAAAAGTCAACAGTTTTTACTTTCAGACGCAGAAAAAGGCAAAAATCTGGATGGTGCTAGTGTTTGAGTATTGAAATATTAGTCATCCCCACAGGTCTGTATAATACATGTTCCTTACCTGGTTTCCTATGTGAGCCCAATTTTTATTTCATCTGCAAACTTCAACCAAAAATGACACCTAACCCTAAAGTCTGCAAAGTCTGTTTCATACAAATTGAAATATGGAAACATGGCTTTTTCCATGCTGCTATTAAGATTTTGGTACTGTGCTGTGCCTTAATTAGCTCGTAGAAATGTGATATCCAGAATAAGACTTTTTCTTAAAAATAGTTTCAGGTACACAGCATTGCAGGTGATAAAATACATTTCCACTGGCTTCATTGATAATACTAACATAGAAACTGCCTAGAGAGTGGACAAGGTTATTAACTTCGGCAGAAAATGGAGATTTGTCCTTAATATACATGCATAATTGAATTGACTATGGTACGACGCTTGGGAGATTACCTATGCAAAATGAGAAAATGATCTAAATTTAAAAGTTTCCCATGAACAGAAGAAAGTAATTTTGAAAGCTGCTCTTCTTCCCCTTTATTTTTTTTTCTCTTTTTGCTGTATTTTTAAATACAGAGGCCTGCATCCTTTCAGCAATGGTTAATGAGTTTGAAAGTGCACTATAAATTGAGAAAATGAAAAATCTGGAACTGCTGTAGGTCACTCATTCCTACAGTACTTATTCTTTGAAGTTGCCTCTAGAATGCATACTGTTTCCTTGAAGACTTCAGACTCACATTAATAATGCTTCCATTTGTATTTAATGCATTTATCAACTCTCCCTCTTTACTGGGAATCCTGTAATCCCCATTTTCTGACACCCCCTTTCAGTAAATCACTGTCTCTTTTTTTGACCTTTGACATTTTATGACTTGCTAGGTTTATAATTCATATTTCCTGCTGATCATTCTTGATTCTGTTAGTATTTTTCCAGGAGAGGGTTATCATTCCATTTCTAGCTACACTGAAAGAAGGCCATTATTCCAAAGCCTCCAAGTCAGAATTTGGATATGAATCTAGATCTATTCTGGCCTCTGAAATTAATTGACACAACTAAATCATAATACTGGAAATGTAAAAATAGTAAAACAATGGCATTAGTTTTTGACATATCTTGTGTTATGCATCAAACATTCAAACGCTCACTGACTCAAACTTAAAAATGCTGAATAATGATCTTTTTGATATTGTTAAACTTGGGCATGCATTTCTTTTTCAGTAGAAAAAGCAACTTCTTATTTCTCTCTGAAGTTCTTTTATTGTGATTTTCCCAGTTTGGGCATGGTTACATTCCTGATTTTTTTCCTGGACCTTTGTCATTCATAGTTCAGGATTTTTTTATTTTATTTTTTGTATTATACCACTCTAGTTCTTGTTAATGGTACTGATCGTATATACCCCTGAATTTCCAATCCTGTGACCTAGGTCATTATACAGGTGGTAAATGGACTTAGAAATGTGATGTGATCAAAGTTGCCCAGTGTGTTAAAGGTTAAAATTGCAAGTTTAAAAGTGATGTCTATTAACGCCACCAGAATCTGAGATGCAGGGGAAAAATGCCACAAGTATAAAGGTAAAGGTTCCCCCCCGCACATTTGTGCAGTCGTGTCTGACTCTAGGGGCCGGTGCTCATCTCCGTTTGTTAGCCGAAGAGCCAGCGTTGTCCGAAGACGCTTCTACGGTCATGTGGCCGCATGACGTGCGCGGAACGCTGTTACCTACCCACCGAAGTGGTACCTATTAATCTACTTGCATTTGCATGCTTTCTAATTGCTAGGTTGGCAAGAGCTGGAGCTAGTGCGGGAGCTCACTCCGCACGCAGGGCTAGGGATTCGAACCTCCGAATTTGCGATCTTCAAATCGACAAGCCTGGCGTCTTACCCGCTGAGCCACCACGCCACAAGTATAATCTCCTGCCAATAAGATCTTCACAAGGATTTTATGTATATGGCACCATGATTGTCAGGAATACAGTCACTTGTCATTTCTAAGAGTGTTACCCCAAAATTACCTGGAAAGTATCTTTCAAATATATGACAATGGATATTTACTGTTAGACTGCAGATAGTACCTTTAATGTCACTTTAATGAATTTCCCTATTTCCAGAGAGATTTTAAGATTTGGGATTGTAGACATTGTCATAGAAATGTTAGTAATTACATGATTTTCTGTTTTGTATTACTGCACAATTGAAAAGGCTTTGTCTTAATAGGCAGTATAATTTTTAATTATAGAATAATTAATGAAATGAAATTATTATTAGCTGTTAATGGTTAAATAATAATCGATGGTGCATCAAGATAGGCCTTATCAAAGGGTAATTTTGGTAATATTCTACCTTTTCTAACTCTTTTCAGGCATTGCTTTGCTATATTTTCATTTACATGAGGTATATGGAGACCCATCCTATCTTCAGATGGCTCAAGAGTATGTAAAGAAGAGTCTTAGTTGCTTGACAAAGCGATCAATCACTTTCTTATGTGGTGATGCTGGACCTTTGGCAGTGGCTGCAGTTGTATATCATAAACTACACAATGACAAACAAGCAGGAGATTGCATTGCTCGGTAATGTCTTAAAATATTTGAATAGATTCTCAGTGACACCTTAAACTTGCCATGATACAAATTGCCTTACTTCTGGGGGGGGGGGGGGGGGAGCCATTTCCACCAGAAGGTTGCTCTTCGGTGTGCAGCACCCATTGTTTCAGCCATAATAGATCAATGAATAAGGTTGCCATTCTTAACTAAATTGTAATATTTAGGAAGGGTTGTACATTCATTTTTAAAATTATTAATTTTGACAGACTAGATAGGGAGAATATTGGTAAGTTGCATAGGTTTTCCTTGCATAATAATCTCCATTTGAAGTTTCACTGCTGAGTGTTTTTCAGCTAAATTTGTATTTCCTAATTAAATTCTGCTAAAATATTCAAGTCTCCATTGTTTAAAGCAATGGTATATGAACAGTGATATTTTGACTGCAGGTCTGAGCTACAGCTGATACACAGTGCACCTTCATTTTATTTGGGCTTGTATGGAAGTCATTGGTATGAAAATGGCTATATGTACACTTTATGGATTGTGGCAACCATAAATAATATTTGTTTTATATCCATAAAGAAATGCTGATGCTATTTTAAATTTATTTCAATGTAGAAAGCATATTGTACATTATTTTTATACAGTTACATTTATATTTCCTGTACTATTGTTATCCAGGAAGATTTGAGTACTCCCTGTTGTGTGTGTCTGTGTCTGTGTGTATGTATGTATGTACGTACGTACGTATGTATGTATATTCTTTTAAAAAGACAGGTATTCGTTCTCTGTTGTCCCAAATTCTGGAAGTATATTTAGTTTATCAGGTTTTGATATCATAACATTAGCCAGAGGTTCCTATAGCAGCTTGCATATTCTCATATGACTCTGACTTGTTGTAAACAGGATTGGAGACAGGCACACATTGTCCGTCAGAACAGTATTCATATAAACACAACTCTACTCTTTGTTCATTTGGGAAATTTTTCTTTTGTTTCTTCCACACTTAACTCCTGTTCTCAGAATGAGAATTCAATCTAATCACATACTGCCCTCTAATGGTATTATTGGAATAAAGCACTGGTATTGTAAAATAATTGTCCTTGAAGGATGAGTTTTCACAGGGACTCTACCTTGACTAACATAACAAATATTTCCTTAAAAATTGAGTTGAAAAAAACTTGGATGACAATCTTGGGTCTGTTTTGTATTGATATCTTTTTGCTAATTTCCACTTGAAGTATGATATATTTAGCATTAATTTGATGTTATCTCCCAACAACTAAAAAGATAGGCTCTTAATCTCAGAGATTTTTACATATTAAAGATAGCAATGTTTTCATTTTAGCCTTGAATTTTGTAATCAAAGTATGCCCAGTTCTCTATATCTTCCCAGTATGTGTAAGTTTTCAGTCATCCATTTCCAGAATCCCCACTAGTATGTGCATGATATAAGTGTTAGTAATTACTATAGTTTTGCCACTAACCAGAGCCGTGTAAAGTGTTACATACCTCTTAGATGTTGTACATAATCCTTTGATTTTATAATCCAAATAAGAGTTTTTATTTTTATTACTTTTCTTCTTTCTTTCTTTCTTTCTTTCTTTCTTTCTTTCTTTCTTTCTTTCTTTCTTTCTTTCTTTCTTTCTTCTGTATCTTCTGGTATTTCTTTCTGAGGGCTAATATTTTACATTAGTCTTCCTGGAATTTATTTTATTACTGAAAGGTGTTTGTATACACTACAAAATATAGTTCATATTTCCTTCACGAGATGTCAGTCGGGAGATCTGAAAGCTCTGCATTAAGAAAAGGTTTTATTTTCTTGGTCTTTCTTTTGCTAGTTGTTCACAATTTTATTTCATTTATACACAGCTGTCAAGTATCTTTATATTTGATTTTTTAGCAACATAAAATTTTTCTAAATTCCTAATGGAAATCTTATAAATGTACTCCAGTGCAATATTATATTATATAGTTATGATATTAATGCATTTCTACTTGATTCAAAGTAGGAAACCAACATGGTCTTTTTTATAAACTAAAGTATCATATTTGTTTTACGTTTTAGAAATCTGTAATATGAACTACTGATGACAGCATACATAAAGCATTTTTAACATACTGTATGTAGGTGTTACTCAGGCTTGTGAGATTTTACTTTGTTTTTGCAACCAATTCTCTGGTGCAAAAGAAGTGCCCTCAGATTTAAAGTAATCTGAACCCAGAAGTTTGCTTTCAATTCTAAAGCTGAACTGAAGGTCACACTTTTTCCATGTGAAAATTCACTCCTAGTTATTTCAAGCTTTTTTATTTTGGGTGCATAATTTAATGTGAAGGATTAGAGTACCGCGTACTGCTGCTTATGAGTTAGAAATTCTTGTAAATCACCAAGAGCTTTTGCTCACCTCTCTTCTACTCTGTAGATTTTTTTTATCACTTTCTTCAGTGTACTCCTGTAGCAAGGTATCTGTCACAAAACACATAACGCAAGCCCGCCATATCCCTCCTTGGGATTTCTACCCACCCATCTTCTTAGCTGAGTTCCAGGGTGCCTCAGTGTAGGTATTCCCCAAGTGAAAGAGCTTCTCCCAGGACAGGAAAATAAGCTTTCAGCATCTTTTCTCAAGTTTCCTTATAATCTGAATAGGGGCACAGCATGGGATCTAACTTCCCTATGACTGATCTTATAAATGAAAATGATTCCACAATCCTCTTTTAACCAGGCCAAGCAGGCCTAAGGAGCTTTCAAATGCACAGTGCTAGTACAAACCTAACACTGGAGTAACAGTGAGTAAAGGATTTTTATTTTAATACTTATAACAGGAGTACTTGGGGAATAAGGTAGTTTAACCAATTTGTAGGAGGCCTAGATCTTTATACAAGAGTTAACAGTTGTTAGCAAACAGACAAATAAACATAGAAAATGTGAGCAAAGCTAAAACTACATAATTAAGCAAAGCAACATTGAAAACAAATGACTAACCCCTGATGCTTCTGCCTATTCTTCCCCTGCCAATTTTACTCTATTGGTTGCATTCTCCTAGTGCTTTGGGGCAAAGGGCCCAGTCAGGAAATTTGATCCTATAATATTGTTGTATCCAAATCAAAATGGTTTGGATCTAGCTGCTTTTCCCAGTTTAAATCTCATTCTTTATTACTCACTGAAGAGGACAGTGGCTTTACCTAAGGCTCCTTTTGGCTTGTAGATTCTGCTGAAGTGGATAGGCTGCTTTGATCTACTCTACCAGTGGAGTAGATCTCTGCCTCTCCTAGCTCCTATAGGGCTGGAAGGCTTGTAATAGGCTGGATCTGGGACATGCTCATTGCCTTGTTCCAAGAATGAGTAATGCCTATAACATAGCTTTCCAAACTCTGTGTTGCGACACATTAGTGTGTTGCGACAAAACCTGGAAGTGCTGATGGTGTGCCGCCACCCCTGTGGCGGCGTGCGTGGCGGTGTGCGCGGCAGCAGCGGTGCGCCATCAGCGCTTCCAGGTTTTAGCGCAACAAACGAGGCCACCGCCATGCACACTGCCACCGCCGTTGGTGTGTTGCTAACGGCGCAACTTTGGAAAGCACTGGCCTATAATCTTGAAGGAGGGTATGGCATGCTACCACCCTAAGAGGCCCTCTGGCTTCAGCTGTCACTAGCGCAAGTACAGAACTGGCTTTTCCAGTGTCTGGAACCTGTTGTGGTCTAGATGGACCAAAATAGACTAAAGTTAAACTTGAGCCAGACAGAGTTGCTGTTCCTATCAGCTCCAGTGTTGTCTCTTAAAGCACTATTCATAGGAAGCAGATCTGTATTTCTGGATGCTCAGGTTGGAATTATTATTATTATTATTATTTATTTAATTTATTCCCCGCCCATCTCCCATACAAGGGACTCTGGGCGGGTTACAATAATTAAGACTTAAAAAATTTAAAATATTTAAAACCATACAAAGTAGAAGATATATAAAAATAAATCCAGATATAAAATAAAATAAAATCCAAGATGGATTGGAGACCGTAGCATAGGTCTTATTGCTACGGGGCCAGCCAACCCCAGGAGGCATATTATTATTATGGATTCTGGGGAATCATGGCCAGAAGGGCCTTTGCCCACTTTTGGCTAGTGTACCAGTTGCAACTCTACCGGGAGTCGGAGGATCTTGCTACAATTGTTCACACTCTTATCTACCGCTAGTCTGGACTACTGCAATACACTGTACGTGTGGCTGGCTTTGGAGTCTGTTAGAAATGGCAATAAGTTCAAAATCTAGCTGCCTGCTCTGGGAATGGCATGGCTCCCAGGTATCTTCAGGACATCCCCTTCTGTGTAGAACCAACCTATCTGGTACTTTCATCCTAGGTGGGAGGGGTGGGGACCTGGAGACAGTGTTTTTCTGTGGTGGTCTCCATCTTGTGCAACAGCCTCCCACCAGAGATTCATGTAACACCTACTTTGGCATGTTTCAGAAAGCCCTTGGAAACTGAACTCTTTCACAGGGCATTTGAAGCCTAAGGCTTGTTATTAGTGATTTGGGGTAGGTATCATGGTTCTTTGTGTTTATTATTTTTTTCCTTGTTTTTACCCTTGATTCTATTGTACGTTGTGTTACTATATTGTAAACCCCTGGGAATTTACAGTATCTGACTGCAGAAGTGTATAAATTCAGTCAATCAGTGAATATGGGGAAGTGTGAAAATGGATGCTTGATGAAGTAAAAGAGGCTGTGGGTGAGAAGAAAATGCTGCAAAAACTAAGGTTGAAAAAGATAGTGGGTGCACAGTGAGACAAAAATGTAGTCAGAAGAAGCAAGGAACAGTTAAGAATAAAAAAGGTAGAGTTCATACAGAGTGATTTTGATGGAAAATAATATAAATATTTTTGAAGAGAGCTAAATAAGGATTCTTCAGCAGAGTGAATGGAATTAAAAATAAATGTATGGACTTTCGGACTGAACAGCTGTGCCCGCGGGCTTAGCAGGCAGAACTGACAACGCTGCAGTTTCGGGCTCAGGCATGTTTTTCCTGAAGCCCAGGAGTGTTTTTCCGGAAAAAGGAAAACACTCGGAATTACCCCATCTGTTCTCTGGACGGCTGCTTACAGCCAGAAGATTGCAAACAGCGTTCGCACTTGACTGGTAAGAGCAACCAGGAGGCTGGGGCGTCACCATTTTCCAAGCCACGCTGTAGCCTTAAAGGGACACTAAGACCAGCCACCCCATTTCTAAATCACCCTATATATATAAATATATACATACATACATACATACACACACACACACACATACATACATACACACACACACACACATACTATATATATATATATATATATATAGTATGTGTACCCTAAGTGTGCTGGCTCGCCTCCAGAACAGATTGGAGAGTCTTGGCAGTCGGCCAGAGGTAAGGAATGCAGCCCAGAGTCAGTTTGCAAAGCTAGCCGAGAGAGACAAATCAGTGTGTGCCGATAGTCAACGGAGTGAAGCAAAGAGTAATCAATAATCCAAACCGGGTCAAGGGTTCCAGAAGTCCGAGCCACAATAATCCAAACAAGGTCAGGGGTCCAGAAGTCAAGGTAACGATAATCCAAACAGGGTCAGGAACGCAGGCAAGACAGGATACAAGAGTGGTCGTGAAGCCAAACTGCAACGTTGCTCCCACAACTCCCTCATTGCTCTGTTGGTAATTTATCAGGAGCTCAGGAGCTGTCCTCTGGGTCCTGCAAAGACTCTCCCTGCCCTCTGCGTAACTCCCTAGCAGCCAGCCGAGCACTTTTCCTCCTGTCCTTTAAGGCGAGGCGCACACGCCTCCGCCTCTGCCCTTTGGGGGATTCAGGTGAGCTGGGAGGCTGATGGGATCCAGCTGGCTGCTGGCTAGAGGGTGGGGACAAACCGCAATCCCCAGCTTGCTCCCCTGTAGCCTCGGTTGCTGGCTGCTGGCTAGAGGGTGGGGGCAAACCACCATTCCCAGCTTGCTCCCCTGTATCCTCAGGTATTGCCAACTCCTGCGGTGCTGGGTCATTGTCTGGGACCGTGCCTGCGTCTGGGGCCTCGCCTGGCTCAATCCCCTGGAGGTTTGCCAGGGGCAGCTCGTCTTCTGACTCCTCACTGAGGCCCTGGGGCAGAGGCTGAGCCAGGACACTAAGAGAGGCTTTCTATAGCAAGGAGAAGCCGGTTCTCTTGGTGCTTATCGTTATTTTTCGGATTAATTTTTTTTTTAAAAAAATTCTTTTTAAGTTTTCGACTTTGCTTTCCATCCAAATATTAAGGAGGATTAAAAGTAAATAATTGTCTTCCTGTTACTATTTTTGTACTAAATTTGAAGATATTAGCATTTTCCTACACGTTGAATCGGCTGTTTTGAACTTTCAGTTTTCTGCTTCTACTTTCCCTGGGGAACTGTCTGCATATCTCACTTTCGCTTCTGTAAACACATTCTAAATTCTTTCATATCTTCAACTTTTGCTGGTTAAGCTCCTAGGGGGCGCCATAATCTACTGCTTGAGACAGGAATGTATAGAATAGTAGTAGGAAGAAAATAATTAAATGTTATCTTTGGGGGGGAAGTTGATTAGGATATATATATTAGAATATATATATATTCTTTTAATATAAGGGGAGGGAGCAATTGTATTTAGTGATTTTTATAATGTGCCAATAGAATGATTTATAGAAATAATGTGATTTTGGTTTAAGATAGAGTAAGGGATTGATTATGGAAAATAGTTGTATATCCTTGCTGTTAAAAGTCGGAAGTCACCTCTTTTTGTAATTGTTAAAACAAAATTTCTCTTATGTTTCCACGCTCACACACTTCACGTTCCAACTAAGTCAGATTCTCCTGTCAATACTAAGCATGTTTAGATGACCAATTATGATTTTGCAAGAGAGCTGCTAAATAACTATTTTATTTCTTTAGTGTGTTTTCTCAGATTTTTCTTCTTGTATTTTTGTTTGTTAAATTAATTAAAAGTAATTAATTAAAATACAATTATTAATGAATTAGTTAAATACAATAAAAAAAATTAAAATTAATAGAAAAATATGCATATATGGGAAGTGTGCTTGGTATCTGAAAAAGCTCCCCAACTGCTTATTCACTATCATATGTGGAATATACTTGTGTGAATATACCATTATTTAAAGTGGCTGATAATATGTCACACATTTCTTCCATGTTATGCTCACATAATTTAAAAACTTTATTTTGATTGATTGATTGATTGATTGATTGATTGATTGATTGATTGATTTTAGTTAGGTCTGTACTCCCTCAATATATTTTACTGGAACATGCTGAACAGAATTTAAGTTACATGTTACTTTCTTCCTAGTAACACATGTTGTGAATAGGTGAAGGGGATATGCAACTTTTTTTAAGGGCCTGGAATAAGTTGAAAAGAGCTTCATGTTGGAGGGGTTATTTTGTTTCTTTTGTTACCTTGTAACTTAGGATGAAATAATGTTATTGATTTTAATTAATTTAATTTAATTTAATTTAATTTAATTTAATTTAATTTAATTATTTAGGCACAGTCCAACTCCGAATGGCTCTGGGCAGCTCACAATGTAGTAAAATAAAATAATAAAATAAACTATAACACTATTTAAAAATGCTTAGAAAGCATTCTCAAATTGGGGGTAGGGGGAATTTTCCCTGTCATTGAATTATGAAAGTCTAATAGACCTTTTTGTTTTTCAAGCTTGTTGCATCTGCCCAAACCTGATCCACGAGTCCCTGATGAAATGCTGTATGGACGTATGGGGTACTTATCTGCTGTGCTGTTTGTGAACAAACATTTTGGAGAGGAAAAGATCCCTCAAAATCATATCCAACAGGTACTCTGTCAATTTTTTTTTTATTTTGCATCCTAAGCTACCTAAATATCTAGAAACTCCTTCAGTGGTTAATAATGCATCCTTCAAATGTCTGCTAGTCCCATTTAAAAAACAAAATGGCCAAAATCTCAAGATCCCCAAATCTCACATGATTGGCAAATTCCATGAGATTTGAGGAGTATAATTGCCAAAATCTCATGAGATTTGGAAAGGTCCTAAAGTTTGTCTTTTTTTTTTTCTTTTTCTTTTTTTTTTTGGCGGCTGGAAATATTGTTGGTCCCCACGCTAAGTTCTCTTATTTATTAAAGGTGTGACACTGTTCATAAAAAAACAGACAGACTTGATAGTTGTAAGTTAAGAAAATTGTTTATTCAAATTCTACTTGGCTGTGAACTGATTAGAGATGCATATCATTCAATCACTTTATCTATGAAACTCCTGCAAGGCAGGTTCTTAGCAAATTTGATGGAGGGATACTAGGTTATTTAAAGAGCTTGAGTCCCTCCTGCTGTATAAAATACCTAAAATAAATTGTTGTCACACTTTTCCCATTTTCTTTATGCCAAGAGTAAAATTTTGAAGCACAGCCTTAAAAACAGCCATTGTTATTTCTGATTCTTCCTGCAGATCTCTAAGGAAGTTATGGCATCTGGTGAGAATCTGGCCAAAAAGCGGAACTTCACAGCTAAGAGCCCGCTCATGTATGAGTGGTACCAGGAGTATTATGTAGGAGCAGCCCATGGGCTAGCGGGGATTTATTACTACCTCTTGCAGGTGAGAGGCGTCCTGCAGTATGGAAGAGGTCCATTTAGAAGTGTGCAGCCACTCATATATGGCGTAGGTATGGCCAGAGACCTCATCACCATTAATGTGGCGCACGTTGTAAAATAAAACCATGTGAGTTTGCATGTCTATACTGGAGGGCAAATATTCTTTTTCCATGGAAATTTATATCCTGGACGTTAAATAGAGTCCAAAGATTTTTACAGCCGTAAGCCAAAAGTATAATGAAGGTATTTTGAAGTTAAAATAGCAGTACATAAAACATGAGACCAGTGTAATAAACTCAATAGTTTAATTGAGACTTTTTTAGATTAGATTTTTTAGATTAAAAACCTTGAGAAAATAAAAAGGCCATCATGGCCACAGCACCTTGCTTTGATTCACCAATCTCCCCTTCTGCTGGCTTCTTCAGAAAATTGGTAGATGGTGGTGGTGGTGATTATGCCTTTTTCTTCTGCTTTTAATATGATCTGATAGTACTCTTCTGAATTATGATACTCCTTTTTAATATAAGTAAATATATAGGTAATTTAAGGCTTACTGTCACTTTATTTGTTATTAGGGATTAAGAATTTGGGCATAAATACTTTTAATAAAAACATTCGGCTTCTTTCATGTTTGGAATGTTTTACAGTCCTCCAGAGTCTGACAATGTGAGGGATAGTAGCATTTTTTATATTTTTAAAGCCATGCTTAAAGCCCAGATGAAGCAGCCTCTTATGACTGATTTAAGAGCATGCGTGTCTTTCTTATCTCAGCCTGGCCTTGGTGTGAGTCAAGCAAAGTTGCATAACATGGTCAAGCCAAGCGTGGATTATGTCTGCCAGTTAAAGTTTCTCTCTGGCAATTACCCCCCCTGCATCGGAGACAACAGAGATTTGCTGGTCCATTGGTGCCATGGTGCACCCGGTGTTATCTACATGCTTATTCAGGCTTATAAGGTAGGTGGTAACAGTTTGACAACCTAGCAAGATTTTATCCCTTCATATCAGAATGTTTAATATTTCTGCCCCAACTAAAATGGAAATTAGATGTCCCTGCCATGCATTTTGATGATCTTACTTTTGTCTAATAGTGACAGCTGGTAGTGACATTCCTTCCATTTATCACTCAAAAAATCTTTTCAAGGAAAATGACAAAGTCTTTCTGTTCCTGTCCGAGAGAGAGCGAGTGGCCATTAATTAGCAAAAGTATGCTGAGCCTTTCCTGTTTCATCCCTGGATGATGCAAGGAGCTGTCAGAAAAAAATGCTGCTTGTTTCCTCAGGTGTTTGGGGAACAGAAGTATTTCAGTGATGCCTTGCAATGCGCTGATGTGATATGGCGGTTGGGGCTGCTGAAGAAAGGATACGGGCTGTGCCACGGTACTGCAGGCAACGCATATGCCTTCCTGGTACTGTATAACGTTACTCAAGACATGAAATATCTCTACAGAGCTTGCAAGGTAAGCACATGCTTACATGGGACAAGATGTTCTCCTCAGGTTTGTCTCATAAGTTCTTCAAACTAGCTTGGCCTGCAGAAAAGTTAATCATCCACATTTTGTCTGTTGGGTTACTTCGCACAACACACACAACATTTATTATCTGTCTGAAAAGGCTGGAAAATGGGGACTAATGGAATAGTCTCCCTTATTCTGATTTTATTTTATTTATCTGGATTTTAAAAGAGCCCTGAAGCTGTTGGAAAGAAAGATTGCAAGGTGCTTGGGGTTCAGCTGAGTTCTGAACTATTTTTTCTTTTTTTTTTTTTTTTGCAAATTTGGCAGAACACGGTTAACCATTGGGAAGTTGTTGAGGTATATATTGCAGATTTCCTGCACAGAAGGCACTTCTGTTAATGTATCATTCTCCTATTAGTTACAGAGCTTAAAGTGAGATTACCTGTTTTTCTTTTCTTTTCCCTTATACAGCCACAGGCTTTGAAGTGTGGTGGTGGTGGTGGCGGCTCAAATTTGTTGTCAGTATTCCATGCCTTTGTGGAAGGAGAGAGGGGTGACTTTTACCAGTTCCTCTTTTCTCTACAGAAAAGCCCCTTCCATCTTAAAAAAGATGTTCTGGAGGATACAAGACCCTCTAGCACAGTGTTTCTCAACCATAGCAACTCTAGGATATGTGGACTTCAACTCCCAGAATTCCCCAGCCAACATGCTGGCTGGGGAATTCTGGGAGTTGAAGTCCACACATCTTAAAGTTGCCAAGTTTGAAAAACACTGCTCTAGAACAATGAGTGTTAGGAGCCTGAATGCGAAGAATTCCCCTCAGCCTTCTTCTCTGATCTGCATACCCTGAGACTGAACTATTTTTTCCCTAAGCTTTCCTGTCCCATGTGTATGCTTCTACTCAGCTTTTTGTCCCAGAAGGCCTTGCTATGCCCAAAGAGGTGGTCCTTCCCTCCCAAGCCCAGCCTGATTTTTTTTACCAGTCACTTTTTGACTTTACCCCAGTTAAACTGTGATTGTTAAAATGTTTGCAAAAGGAGCTTAGAAAATACTTACAAAACACCTGCAAATATATTATATTAGCAGCAGGTAGAGCTCTTGAATATTCTCTATGTTCAGGATTGATTGTTCAGTATTGGCATATCTTGAGACATATCCTGTGAATTGAACTACTGCAGACTGTAAGAAATTATCTCTATGAAAAATTATTTATACTAGGTAAAAGTGTAATATGTTTTTTTTTAGTTTGCAGAATGGTGTTTAAGTTATGGGCAACATGGATGTCGGACACCAGACACTCCTTTTTCCCTTTTTGAAGGTAATAGTCACTCTGCTTTTCTACTCTTCAGTATCTTAATGTTTTCAACTGTGAATTTAATGATAGTAACGATTGGGGATGGATAACCAAAATATGGTCTCGTAACCCCAAAGTTCTGCATAAGCTAATAATAGCATACATGTGGGCCAGGTCAAATTATTTGCAGATGAATATTATATTTCTCTATTCTACTGTATGCAGATTCCTGCATCTGTTGCCCTCCAGATGTGTAAGGATTGTTTATTGGTTGATAATGCTAGTATATAGTAATCCCAACATATCTAGAAGAGCCCTGGTTAAGTGAAGCTACTGTTAGAGCAGACAAATGGGTTGTCTCTGCTTCTGGGAGGGGGATCTCTGACCTTACTACAATGAGTTTAGCTGCTACTTTATGCTTATCCATGACAAGCAGAAAGGGAAACCATTTGAGGAGCCCAAAGTCAAACTGCCAAAAAATAAAATGAATAATTAAAAGGCCCTCATATTCCAGCCACACTTCCTTTTGCCCTTGGTAATTAAAAATATATAATATGGACTTGTCTGTCACTCTTCTACATCATATTGGAATCATGTGATTATGCTACTATTATAACTACAACCAACACTTATATAATTTATAATATTCTCTTCGATTGGTACTTATATAATAGTTGACATATTTTGCATTATCCTAGTGTTGCAGATGCTGAGAGACAGTAGCCTTCTGTAAGGTCTTTTGGCTAGTTCATGGCAGACTTGAAATTAATTGTACTAGAAATGTCCTGTCTCACACTTCCATCTAACAGCCACTGTGCAACACTAGCTTTCATTACACAGTTCTCCCTATGTTCACTCAGAAATTCTGACCATGTGACTACGATTGCTTCTAGACAGTTGCTATTTCACTATTGCCATAAGTAAATTATTGCAGAATACATGTTGTCTGCTGCTCTAAAACAGTCTTCTCCCAAACTAGGTGCCCTACAGATGTCTGAACTTAAGTTCCCAGAATTCCTTAGCCAACGTGACTGTTTGCTGACAATTCTGGGAACTGAAGGCCATGCATCTGAAAGGCATTCAGATAGAAGCTGTCTATTGTATTTATGCTTCTGTTTAAGCATATTTATTGCCTTTTTTTTCTAGGAATGGCTGGAACAATATATTTTCTTGCTGATCTGCTGATACCAACCAAAGCCAAATTCCCAGCTTTTGAACTATAAATTCCTTCTCAGCCAATACTAAATACTGACAAGACATTGGTTGCACTTCAGTTCTTTGGAAAAGGCAATTAAGTAGGGTATTGTCTCATTTCTTGGCTAGTAAATTCAAACCCTAAGGGGAGGAGTATTAATGTTTTACATTCTTTTCTGTGTCTGATCTACTTTTAAAAGCTGCTAGCCTTTTTACTAAGCATTCTAGGTTCAGAATACAGTTATGGCTGCTTTACTGAAGGGGTTGCAACTTGACTAATGCTTTTGGAAGATAAAAAGGATAATATATTTGGAGCTCAATTATTTTGCCTTGCTTCTTTTTCAGTAGCTATGGGACAGATCTTAAAATTACTATCTGGCAAGGCCTATGGCTAACGCAAGAATTTAGCAAAGCCCTTTCTGAAACATATATCCTTCTGATTTCCGTGCACATTTGTTGTTAAAACAAATATATTATTGTTTTATCAGCAACCTGTTGCCAAGCTTATAACCCTTGGATAAATATCCGTATCTCCAATGAATGCTTCAAAGCTGTTTATAGCACACATTCAACAGGAATTGGGTACATCTGGATATATTTAATAAATAAAAATATTTACTGTTGCATTTTTCTTAATCTGTAACAGATTAGAACAAATGTGGATTCTCTATAACATAGGACCAGTCTGAAATCTTTTTGTAAATAGCTACCCATCACTCAGAATTTACCAGTAGCCTGGTATTAGCTTGAGTTAAGGTAAAATGCCAACTATACTTCAGCTTTAAAAAAAAGGTTGAAACGACTCTTCTCACATCCTTAGATTAGCACTTGGCTGATCTTGCCATGCAAGTACTGTAATATGCATAATTAAATGGGATAGGTAGCTGACTGCTTTGCATCTCCAAATGAATTAATAAAAGAGACTGTTCTGTAGTTTCTCCCTTCTTATAGTGGCATAAATGAGTTAGAGGTTGCAATACTTATCAATATGGAGCGGGAAAAAAGAGACACTGTTACCTGGATGTTCATCATAACTTTCAGACAGCAACTTTCAGTACAGGGAATATCATCTGTGTGATATGAATATCTTGTTCCTTTGACTTTTAGGTGAAGTATAACCATTGTTTATGTGGCTAATTAATTTGAGGCCTTTGGAACATACTCTAGTCTGCTTGTTGCTAAGGTTCATTGAATTAAAGCTGTTTTGGACAAGTACCTTGTTTTATGTTCTCTGTAAATGTCAAATATATATATAGAGAGAGAATATAATAGCCCTTTCAAGGAAGGAAATTAATCCACAAATGGCCAGAATACAACTGTGGTGCGTAGATTAAAGATGAAAACTCAATTTTTGATAAGCATATGGACATAGCTGTGTAGCTTTCTTGGGAGCAGTACCAAAGTGGCTTGCCATTGCCGTGTTCATACATACAAACATATGTGCATATCCATCCCACTATTCCCTTTTGGGATAAGCAATATTGTTTGTTTAATTGTCAACTTGTATGCTACCTCAATCATATAAACATTACATTAAGGCACCCAAATTCATTTACTTGCTCTGCCACCAGTTATATATATGTCACAAAGATTCACTCCACTTTCCTAGTCAAACACAAATTTTGTGGCCTTTCATACGTTTTGTTACCATCATACCCATTCTGCATGCATTATTTCTGACTAAGAGTTAAAGTAGTCAGTTTGGGCACATTTTGGGCAGTATGCCATAAGGCCAGTTTTATCCCAAGCATGTTCACACTGTTCGCTATAAATGGGAACCTCTGATCTTGCTAGCCAATATACCGTTGCCCATATCTGATCAGCTAGGAGGTACATGCAGTGTCCTGACACTTTCAGGATACCACTCTAGGATTTTTTTCCCCATTTTCCCAGTCTAGCCTATGGCCCTGATATACAAGCAAGTGTGGCCTACTTCTGTTTTTCTGAGATAGGCCAAAGTTGGTTAGATATTGCTACCTTAGCTGGGCAAAGTTTTCCTTGAATCAAGCTTGACTCCTTGTGACTAGGAGGATATGCCCATCCTGTTTTCTGTGCAGCCATACAAAAGTGGGCACCATCTAACTAACTGATTTCAAAAAGATCATGGAACATGGAGTTGCCCTCTGTGAAGAAAGAGATGCTACCTCTTTATCCTTGAGAAAAGAGAAGGAATTCCAGTAACAATAAGCTACAGGGGAGTCACTCTTGAATACATTTTAATCAAGCTGTGTATGGAGAAACAAGATATACTCATACATGTTTGTTGAACTGGAACGTAGGAATGGGGCAGCAGGACAAGAGCTGACAGACTAGAAGGAAAACAGGCATGTGATCCATCAATGAGATGCACAAAGAGAGGGAAAGCATGGCCCGAGCCAGCTAAGGATCAGAAAGGAGCAAAGCAATGGGCCAGAAGAGTAGGCCGTGCTGGGTCACTTCCTCCTCTGGCTGCTGTTTTGTGCCTGTGGAATCTCCAGAGACAATAAGCCAAGTGGCCGGGAGGGGAGGGGAGGGGAGAAAGATGCATCTCCCGCTCCCCTTCATTTAACAGATTTACTGTTCTGGAATCAGCCTGCAGCCGAATTGCCATAATCCTTGTGTCTTCAGCTACAGCTTTTTTATCTTTTGGGCTAATTATGGCAGGTTTTGATTATCAGCATATTCATTCATTCATTTAATAAATTTATGTGGCCACCCATCTCATATACATGACTCTAGGAGGCTAACAGAATAGAATAAAAATAGTCTTTGGTATGACTAATTTTTGTTTAAAAGAGTATCTCATCTAGAACATTTATGCCAGCAGGTAGTTTAATGGGCTTGAAAACTATAGGCAGAGATAATTCATTGCTTCAAGTTCATGAGACATTTGATAAAATCAATTCCTTTGATCCTTATGTTGGTCCCTTGTGGGGCAGTAGTTATGTTAGTTATTGGCATCTTAAAACAATCCCCCAAAAGGTAAATATAATATATTTATTACAATGTAATATAATTTATTATAATATAGTAAATATTTGCTGTTCCTGGGGTAAAAGTGTCTGATAAAAGTAAATGTAGCATATTTTGTTTTACCAGCTGCACAGCTTTTATGTTCTCAGTGTGTCTATAGGCTAATAACATGATATCTAATGTAAATGTATAAAGCTTTTATACAGAACAGTTGTTCATTACATAGGCAATACGATTTGTTTTAGTCCCTTGCTCAAATATTTATGTGATAATTGTATGTCTCCACTCCAGCAGATGGCAGTGAAGTTCAATGGGTTTTTTTTTACCGCTAATATACTAATAAAAAGAGGTAAAGATAAAAAAATGAAAAAGACAAAGTACTTACATTAAAAAAATCCTGTTTTTAAACAACACATTAAACCTTAATCACATGTAGCAATATTGATTATTATTTGTTTGTTTGTTTATTCAACTTCTATCACCGTCCATCTCCCCCCAAAAGGGGGACTCTGGGCAGTTTACAACAAAGTCAGCAATTAAAACATATAAAATACAATATAAGAACCCTAAAAAAATTAGATATAAATATAAAATCCAAGAGGCAATGAGGTTATATTTAAAAGAGCTCAACGGCGCAAGCCAACCCCAAGAGGAGCTGTTACCCTTCCCATATCAGGCAAGGTGGCAGAGCCAGGTCTTCAATTGTTTCCGGAAAGTCAGGAGTATGGGGGCCTGCCTCACCTCCAGGGGTGTTCCAAATGTTCCAAAGGGCGGGTGCCACTGCAGAGAAGGCCTGCCTCCTGGACCCCGTCAGGTGAAATTCTCTTACAGACGGGGTCCGTAGCATGCCCTCTGCATGACCGGGTGGGGGGGTCGATGTTCTGGGGATGAGACGGTCCCTCAGGTAACCTGGTCCCATGCCATGTAGGGTAGAGCTTTCCAAACTATGTGTCGGGACACATTAGTGTGTCAGCTGCAGTGTCTGGGTGTGTCCCAGCTGCTGCTGCCTCCTGGCTTCCATGCAGGTGCTAGTGCCTGCCTTGTGCCTTGCTGCCTCCAAACCTGCTGTGATTCCGCGCAGGTCCTAGTGCCTGACTTGTGCCCTGCTGTAAGAGTGTGTCACGAAATGATGCATGTCTAAAAAGTGTGTCACCAACATGAAAAGTTTGGAAAGCTCTGATGTAGGGCTTTAAAGGTGAAAACCAACAACTTGAATTGGACCCAGAAGCAAACTGGTAACCAATGCAGCTTGCGCAGCAGAGGTGTCACATGTGCTGATCTTGGGGCACCAATAACTGCGCGTGCAGCTGCATTCTGGACCAGCTGAAGCTTCCGGATACACTTAAAGGGTAGCCCCATGTAGAGCGTGTTGCAGTAGTCTATATGGGAGATGACAAGGGCACGAGTGACTGTACGGAGGGCATCCCGATCCAGGAAAGGGTGTAGCTGGCGCACAACACAAAGTTGCGCAAAGGCCCTTCTGGCCACAACTGCCACCTGCTCTTCGAGCAGGAGTCGTGAGTCCAGGAGGACCCCCAGGTTCCGCACTGAGTCTGAATGGGGTAGTGCAACCCCATCCATATCTAAGGATGACAACTCCCTGGATCCAGAGGTGCCATCAATCCACAGCCACTCCGTCTTGCCAGGGTTCAGCCAAAGCCTGTTGTTCCCCATCCAGACCCCCACAGCCTTCAGGCATTGAGAAAGGGCAGCCACCGCATCACTTACCTCACCCAGGATGGAGATATATAATTGAGTATCATCAGCATTTTGATGATACCTCATCCCGTGTTGACAGATGATCTCACCCAGTGGTTTCATGTAAATATTAAATAGGAGAGGGACCAAACCCTGTGGCACCCCACTAAGCAGGGGCCGAGGGTCAGAACTCTCATCTCCTATTACCACCAATTGGGACCAGCCTCGGAGGAAGGACATGAACCAGCGTAACACTATGCCGCCCACCCCCAACTCCCAGAGCCGTCCCAAAAGGATACCATGGTCGATGTTATCGAAAGCCGCTGAGAGATCAAGAGCCAGGATGGATGCACTGCCTCCATCCTGCTCCTGCCAGAGATCATCCATAAGCACAACCAATGCAGTCTCCGCCCCATATCCCGGCCTGAACCCTGACTGAAAGGTGTCTAGATAATCCATCTCATCCAGAATCCTCTGGAGTTGTAATGCCACCACTTTCTCAACCACCTTTCCCAAAAAGGGAAGGTGGGAGACCAGACGAAAATTGTTCAAAATAGTAGGGTCCAGCGATGGTTTCTTGAGGGGGTGCACCAGCGCCTCCTTAAAAGCAGCCGGGAACACTCCCTCTCCCAAGGATGTAGTAACCATCGCTTGGGCCCAACCACATGTCACCTCCCTGGCTGCTTTCACCAGCCAGGAAGGGCATGGGTCTAGATGACACGTAGTGGCCTTTACAGCCCAGAGGATCCTGTCCACTTCCTTAGGTCCAACAGGATCAAACCATTCCCAGATAACAGGGCAAAGACATTCCCTCGGCATCTCCCCAGACCATGCTTCACGCTTGGAGTCCAACTTAGAACGAATCTGAGCAAGTTTATCCTGCAGATGCTCCGAAAATTCCTCCACATGGCCCTGAAGGTGGGTCACTGGTCCCACCTTACCTAGGAGAGATTGAGTGATCCAAAACAGGGCCATCAGGTGGCATTCTGCGGACGCAATAAGAGCGGAGAAATATTGGTGTTTCGCCACTCCTACCGCCACAAGGTAGGCCTTAACAGCGCCTCTAGCTTGTGTTCGGTTGGATTCGGTCTTTGTCTTTCTCCAGTGGCGCTCTAGGTGTCTCTTAACCCTCTTCAAAACCCTTAATCCCTCCATGAACCATGGGGAATGTTGGGTCAGGTGGGGCAACAGAGGCCGCACAGGTGCGATCCTGTCCAAGGCCCCTGCCACCTCCTTATTCCAGGCTGCAGCCAGGACCTCCGCTGGACCGTGCAGTAGATCCTCAGGTATGACCCCCAGCTCCTTTTGAAACCCCATCAGGTCCATTAGTCGCCGGGGGCGGACCAATCAAATGGGTCCTGCCTCCCTGCAGAGTGGGTCAGCATATGAGAATCTCAGGGCCACCGGGGCATGATCTGACCATGACAATGGGGACAGATGTAGCTCTCCCCCCAGATCACATTGCCACTGCTCCGACAAGAAAACCAAGTCCAGGGTGAGGCCACTGTCTTGAGTCGGGTCCCGAATAATCTGGACCAGGCTGATGGCTGCCATGGTAGCCATGAACTCCCGAGCCACCTCCGAGGCACGTCCCAGGGACGGCAAGTTGAAGTCCCCCAGAACCATAAGCCTGGGGAATTCCACCACCAGCCCCGAGATGGCCTCCAGCAGCTTGGGCAGGGAGGTTGCTACGCAGCAGGGAGGCTGGTACAGCAGCAACACTCCCAACTGCTCTCGGGAGCCCAACTTGAAAAACGGTCTCACACCTGGCCACTTGTGGAGCAGTGCCCCTGAAGGCCACTAGAGATTCTCGGATGACAACTGCCACCCCTCCTCCCCTACCCCGGTGTCTCGGCTGGTACCACACATGAAACCTGGCCGGGCACATTTCCGAGAGGGCAACCCCCCCTCCAAGGCCCAGCCAGGTCTCGGTGATACACGTCAGGTCGGCCCCCTCCTCCATGATCAAATCACATATGAGGGGGCCCTTGTTATTAACCAACCTGGCGTTAAGCAGCAGCCAGAAACCAGGGCACTTGAGGGTCTGCTGACCAAGGCCTGGGTCTGAACCCGGAGGGCCGGAACACGCCACCGGGGGCGTCTTCCCCAAAGATGGCCTGCCCTCCAGTTCCCGCCATAACATCCCTGACCCGTCACTACCTCAATAGGATAACCCGCCCCATAGCCTCCAGAGTTTCCAGGCCCAGTTGCCTCCACCACCGGACCTCTGAAAACCCTAGGTTGAAACAAGGGTCCCCTCCCCCATGCACACATCCTCCTGTACCCAGTCAGTCTTAGGCAGGCCACCCAGTGCACCAGCTCTTGCTCTCAGCGCTGGTAGGACCTGACCACCCCTAGACAACACTCACTGTGCCCACCTCAGCCTCTCTCACTGCTCCAAGGGGGTACCGTCCACTCCTTCCCACCACCTCTCAGGGGTGGGCACTCTTACATGCCATCACACAGCTTTGGCCTCCCCCAAGGTCTCTCACACCCATGAGGAATACCACTCTCACACCAAGGGGACCCCAACTCTCTGCCGCCTCTAATGGATGGGGGGAAGTGTCAGTCCTCCACTCCCAGGCTCATTTATCTTATTTAAAGATGTTAAAAGCCTTGGGGCCACCACGCTATCGGGTTCTGCCCCCCAATGCCAGAGCTCATCGCATTCACAGAGCTGGTCTTCACAGGGACCCGTAGTCCCCCCCAAACTCCATAGCCACCCACCAGTCCATAGACAAGGGGTCCAACCCCCCCCCACCGATTGACTAAGTCCACTGGGGTCCACTGAAGATCTGCTGCCCCCAGGCCTGCCACGTTCCACTGCTCAACTCCGAGGCCCATCGTAATCTTCCCCCTTACGAGGGACGGCGAGGTCTATCAGGACCACCAGGAAAAAGCCAGGGTCTGTAGGGGCTTGCCGGGGCTCACCGAGGATTGCAGGGGGTCCACCTGAGTCTACCAGGGTCTGTAGCAAAGCTGGGAAACATGCGCCACGGGGGTCTATCAGAGTCTGCCGCCACCACTAAGGCCCGCCGCACTCCTCCGCCCCGTTGCAAAAACTCCGGCACCAAAGGCTCCACCGCTGAACACTCCACCACTCCTCCTGGGGAGCCCAGCCGACTCCAGCGTGTCTGCCCAAGGTAATAGGGGCTCACCGGGGGGTCACCACGGGCTGCAGGGGGTCCACCTCGGTCAGCGGAAGAGCACGCACTCTGCCGCCGCTCCGTCCAGGGGGTCCAACCGTCTCCAACTTGGCCTGAAAATCAAAAAGCCAAGGAACCCACAAAATCTCTCCCCCAGACCCCAAGCTGATGAGAAAGGGTGGGAAACGGGTTCCAAGAGACCAGGATCATCTCCCCCCAGAGCAGCGATCAGCGACTGCTCCCGGTCGCCATCTTGGATTTTACATTGATATACATAATATATTATGTTGACAAAGAGCCAGTTCTTATGCAAAAAGTGAACACACATCTGTCAAAGGTAGTAAATCTGGGATGGCACCGTCTTTCTATTATAAAACAGTAATAATTTCTGCAATGCCTTCCACTCAGTAAATCTGTAGTCCTACAGATATTGATAAATTCCAAATTTTTAATCTACAACCCCAAATCATACATCTTTAAACCATACTACTCTTGTTAAAACCATATTAGTAAACATACGGATATTAAATAGAGAGGAAAACAGTATCATATATAAGTATTGCTTCCATCATTTTATAATTGTGGCATGAGGAAATTGACAGCCAATGCTTTTTAAATATTCTCTGAAGTGTCCATTACATATTAAAAAAAGTGTGGAATTAGTCTCACTTTAAGATAATAAGGACCATACTTAATGTTCTTTAAAACCCTTAACTACTAAGAAGTTATGTTAACTTAAACGTTAATTAATAGGTTATTACTGTGAAATCAAAAGATGTTTTAATTAATTTTAATTATACTGCCATTCTGCAGTTTCGATGGTGTTCATGTTTTGTGGATAGCCACTAGGATGCTGTTGAAGGATAATTAAAATAAATATATTGTCAGATCTCAGTATGTATTTGCCTGTTGTACTAAACTGCCTGCAAATTACTGAATCTCTTCAGTAATTAGACAAAACGTATTCATTCTTCTTTCAAGGGCAAGATGTTGCATCCAGAATTGCTTGATTCTGTATCATTTACTTTTGTCACTTTTCAAAACACCCCTGTTCTTTTAGCAGTAACCTGGGATATAGGAATATAGTGACATGGAATCTTTCTCGGTTAAATTTTTGTGTGACTGATTGCTTGTAAAGGAATTGGACCAAGACTGTTAAAAATAAAGGAAATATTTGGGGGATGCTGCTGTATCTACTGAGGATGTGTATAGATTTTCTTTATGGAATTCCACTGGAAGGAAAAGTTCTGAAGAAGTATGTTCCTTATATGTCCTACAGCATCTGAGTGGAAGCTATACCTCACAAAAGTATTTTTACTGTGATAATATATGAAGCAGCTGATAAAAATCCACATAGGTTGGTCTTGGCCCAAAAGAGGTATAAAAATAAGCAAAATTATCATGTATTTTCAGATATTAACTTGTCAAGTTTTACCCTTTACCTCATAATTGCACATTTTTATAGAGGTTGGTATCTGTGTCTGTGTATCCATATCTTTATATATGATTTAATTTATTTAGTATAACTGGAACACACTGGAAGAGAAATTGCATGGTCTTCCCAAATATTTGTCATGCCACATCTCATGAACCAGAGGCTTATAGCCATTTACTCTTTAAAAAGTCACTGAATTCGTTTCCCCAAAATGAGTGCCTATATTGATCTTCAGTCATCTCAAAAACCATAGAAAGGAATACAGATAGTAATATAGGGGACTCTTGTTACCAAAATAAAGGAAGGAATCTGAGATTGAACAGAGCAAATAAATAGGGCCTAATGTTTCTTGAAAAGCATTTCATCATGCCTCAGAAATTTCTGGCAAGTGGTTCAGGTTCTGATTGGGCAGGGTTTGTGTTGTTCACAGCAGCCACAATTTGTCACAGTTTTTGCAGTGACTGTAACTGAAACCACGATGGGCTGCACCTCCTCCTCCTCCTCCTCCTCCTCAACAAATTTAGTTGGAGCCAGGCCCATAAATAGTTGCTCTTCAGCATGCAACAGAACCCACAACTGGGACAAATGCTTCTCGGGAGGACTGTTGGGCATAATCAGGTTCAGTCTATCATACTGCATTTCCAGCATTTGCCTTCATTTTAAAATAGTTCATGCGCCTCCCTTAGTCTTGGGCAGTGTTGAATGGAGGGGGAAAACAATATTTGTGTAGCATGGTTTCTTGCTCCAAAAGAACTCTGAATTCTACCACATAGATTCATTTAACTGAGTTTCATCCAGAACAGAGCAACCTGTTCCTTTTACTGAGAAGCTTTTCTAAGCTTGTGGTGGTGTTCCTCCTCATTTGTTATAAGATCCCTCTCTGTGGTCTCACTAAAGCTCAGACCAGGAAACCAAGTGCAGGCAGCCATGTGTTGAGCAATGATTTTGCCTCACAATGACTGTATGATCTGAATATGGAGGGCACTGAACCCTTTCCCATGGTCCGTTTCCTGGTCTAGATGAGGTTGGCTGCCACCTGGAACCTTTGCAGGGTGAACAGACCAATTCAGTTGGTCTGCCTCGGCCCCTCAAGGATCTGGATGGATTGCTGGCCTTCACTGGCAAAAACTCATTGGCAACAGGAAGCAACCCAGGTTCTCAACATGATTGTCCCTGAGTGGCCTCTCTGTGCCACTCAGGGACAATTCTCAGTCCCTTGGTATACTGAGGACCAAACAGGTATGAAACAGCAGTAGTTAACACTGGAGTGCTGGTAGAGAGAGACAAATGAATCTGACTGAGTCTACATACTGTATATGCTCAGGTTTGGGCCTTCACTGTGGCGAAAGCATCTCCTTATTGCATCAGTGGGCTTTCTTTTCATCAGTCTTCTTTAAGGATATTAACTCCCTATTAGGGAGGGATGAACAAGTAGATTCCAGCCTAGCTTCTATGTTCGTTCTGCTCAGCATTTTTCCAACAAAATTGCTCATATTCACCAAAACCTTGATTGTTCATGGGCATAATGTGATGAGGTGACTTGTGTGACATCTGGAATTCCTTTTGGCCTGTGAACTCTGATGAAATGGGCAGGGTTCTCTCTAGTATAACTTCTACCACCTCTGGACCTCTACCCTTTCTGGCTCCTTCAGGGAACAAATGGAAACAAAGTTGGCTGGAAGTTTGTTAGCACCTCTTTATGAGAAGGATGATACCTCTAGCCTTGAAAGAGGCTGTGGTGTGCCCTATCTAAGGGAGACACACACACACACAAACACACACACACACACACACACGGATCCTGCCATATTTGTCAACCATTATCGAGTTTCCACCTTTTCTTGGAGGGAGGGTGGTAGGAAATCAATGACAAAATATCCTAGAGAAATCATCTGGACTACTATCAATCAGGATTGATGCCTTGGCATGGGACAGAAACAGAATTGGTTGTGCTGGTCAATTACCTTTGTTGGGACCTAGGGGGATAGGGCACCTATTCTGGCCCTAAAAGACTACTCAATTACTTTTGATAGCATTGATCATGGAATCTTTCTGGACTGCCTCTAGGGGACTTAAAGTGGTTCCACTCCTACCTTAGCAGGTGGTCCAGTCGGTGGTGATTTGGGAGAAAGGTCAGCCTCATGGCCCTTCATACATATAGTGCTCCAAGTATTGGTCTTTCCCTCCATTGCTTAACTGTTCAAAACTGTTGGGAGAATTTATCTGTCAGTTTGTAGACCTGTGTTTTATGTATGCTGATGATACCCAGCTCTATGTTGCCACCCTGGGCTGTACCAATGATGTAGAAGGCTTATCCTGATGTCTAAAAGTTGTAGGTTGGAATAAAACAGGTTGAGATTGAACTCAAGCAAGATGGAGTTGCTGTTTTTCCATCAAATTTCTCGGTCAATACCTGTATTGACTCTCAGTGTGGGGTGGTAGGTCCATGACTTGGAAATCCTCCTGGACTCACAGCTACTGCTGAATGGGCAGGGGGAGGCCATCAGCAAGAGGGAGGAGATTGCCCAGCTTCTGTTGGGCACCAGTTGCAACCTGTAGGGACTAAGGAAGATGTTGTTGTTGTTTATTCGTTCAGTCGCTTCCGACTCTTCATGACTTCATGGACCAGCCCACGCCAGAGCTTCCTGTCGGCCGTCGCCATCTCCAGCTCCACCATGGTCGAGTCCGTCACCTCCAGAATATCATCCACCCATCTTGCCCTTGGTCGGCCCCTCTTCCTTTTGCCTTCCACTTTCCCTAGCATCAGCTTCTTCTCCAGGGTATCCTGTCTTCAAGGAAGATGACCTTCATGGAAATATGCAATAACCATTACCTAGGCCAAGGGGGCTGAAACATTTTTTAAGCCTTGAGAAAAAAGATAGCATTTGGAAGAGACTCAGGCAGACGCCTCCCTGATTCTCTGGAGTATAAGAAGTGGTGGAGGGAAGCACGACGCAATCATATTTGCAGGATTCTGTTACTATAACTGTTACGGAATGTGTCTCTGAAGTGGGGGGTGATGTGGGTTTCAGCGGTGCCGCTGGTTCTCGGGAAGGAATGTGCTCCCTCCTTCCTGAGAACCAGCAGCACCGCCGAAATCCACCACAATAACCATTCTCAATACAAGTAGTTCTAGTCTTCCTGTAGAGTTGATTTCTTGGTCTGGTCTAGATAGTGGGGTTGATACAATCCCAGCTGGATTGTGAGAATCTTACAATAGTGACTTTTGCCCTCATCATTTATCAGCTAGGCTATTGCAATGCACTGTACCTAGGGCTGCCTTTGGAGACCACCCAAAACTGCAAAATTGGTGCAAAATGCTGGTTCCTGGTGGGTATTACACACAAAAACACATTACACCTGTGCATCGGACCCTTCATTGGTTACCAGTAGGTTTCTGGGTACAACTCAAAGTGGTAGTTTTGAACTGTAAAGTTCGATATTGCTTGCCATCTACAGTAGATACTTGCAGATACTTGCAGGACCACTTTCCCTTACCTGAATTAGCTCATCCAGTATGTTCTTCCCAGGAGAAACTTTTGGGCATACTCCACTTTCACTGAACAGAAGCCAGAAGGTGCTGTTTCTCAATTTATTTATTTAATTTTTATCCCGCCTTTATTATTTTTATAAATAACTCAAGGAGGCGAACATACCTAATACTCCTTCCTCCTCCTCTTTTCCCCACAACAACAACCCTATGAGATGAGTTGGGCTGAGAGTGACTGGCCCAAGGTCACCCAGCTGGCTTTCATGCCTGAGGCGGGACCAGAACTCTCAGTCTCCTGGTTTGCTATTGGCTCCTTCCTAGGGCTGAGAGACAGGGACTGGCCCAAGGTCAACCAGCCGGCTTTCATGCCTGAGGCGGGACTAGAACTCTCAATCTCCTGGTTTCTAGCCCAGCACCTTAACCACTAGCCCAAACTGGCTCTCTCTCTCTACAATTGCTGCTCTTGTGGAATCCCCTCCCTTTAGAATTAAGATTTGCTCCATTCTGCCTAATATTCAGGAAGCTATTGAATATGGAACTTTTCTGAAGAGAGTTTGGTTGAATAGCTTGTTGTCACAATCTAATTGATTTCACTTTGAATTACATTGTTTTATTCGTTGAAATTATTTTATTTGGTTTTATTAAGTTTTTTTTATTTTTCATTACTTCAGTTTTATAATTTAGCCTTGTACTGTTGTAACTTTGATGAGTTATTGGCTGTTTTAATATATTTATTGTGGGTGTTTTTAATGTTATGGCTGGTTTTGTGGATTGTTTTATAAGCCACCATGGGTCTGTATTGATTCAGCAACATACTAGTAGAATCAATAAAGAAGTACCTGTAGTGCTATGCCTAGTGTCAGGCCAATGCCCACACTTCTAAGAGTATGGGGCAAGTGTTTGGGCATTAAGCAGTGGTTGTTCCAGACCTCCTGGGGCTCATGCTACATCCCTTTCTATAAATTAGGTAGTATCAGACTCTTGGAGAGGGAACAACCTGCTCGGAAGTTTTATGAGTCTGAACAAGTCAGTGTGACCTCAGTTGTTCCCACTTTGAAATTACTATCTATAGATAGTGGGTTAGGTAATCTCCTTAATGAGTCCCAGTTGTATAGGTACACTGGTATACAGTTTCTGAATTGGACAGGATTTTCTGAGAAGTAGAAACCTTGTCAAAAGTGTGCATACACCAGCTAGGATTTATTTCATGTACTGCATATATTTCTACGCCTTATTCTCAAGGTCCTAATCACAGCAACAACTCCTGCATCAGAAAATGAATGGCTTTGACTACAATGTCATGTACATTTATCAGGAAATAAGCCTTATTGAACTCAAGGTACCAGTTTCCTAACTTACTTCATAATCTCAGAAAAGCTAAAGTAAAGGTAAAGGTTTCCCCTGCACAGTCGTGTCCGACTCTAGGGGCCGGTGCTCATCTCCGTTTGTTAGCTGAAGAGCCAGCGCTGTCCGAAGATGCTTCCGTGGTCATGTGGCCGGCATGACGCGCGTGGAACACTGTTACCATCCCACCAAAGTGGTACCTATTTATCTACTTGCATTTGCATGCTTTCGAATTGCTAGGTTGGCAAGAGGTGGGGTGAGTGCGGGAGCTCACTCCATCACACGGCGCTCAGGTCTCGAACCTCTGAATTTGCGACCTTTCGATCGACAAACCTGGCGTCTTAACCGCTGAGCCATCAAACAACTAAAATATAAAAATGCACCCTATTTCATAAATGTTTAGTAGATTTTGAAACACAGGTAATGCACAGAATGAAAAACAATTAAAAATCTGAAATTTTAAATAAATTCCTGTTCACGTTCAAACTATTGTAAACTGCCCAGAGTCACTTGGAGTTGGGTGGCATATAAATTTAATAAATTATTATTATTACTATTAAAGTAGCTTAAACCAATTTATAAAAAAAATTAAAACATGAATAAGGAGTTTGTAATAAGACTTATAAACTCCTGGAAGATTATGAGAGTTAAGACTTGATTAGACTCTAAAAATAAGTGATTTAGACATATGCAGTATTTGTTGTTAACATTTCAAACCTATTTTTTCATAATGAAAAGCAATTGCAAAGTAATAGAAATGGATATTGTAAAACAGTGAAAAGCCAAATGTCTTATATTTTATCAGGAGAATCTTATTCTTTAGCCTATGAAGAAGGTTCTCACTGGCCAAAATAGACTTTTCTTTTGTAAGGCTCCTTATTTGTTGATTAAAAAAAAATTCTGTCATCTTAAGGTTTTGCTGCTTTCTTTTCCCTTCATCACAGTTCAGCAAATGCTTTATTGTACCAATTAGATAGATAGATAGATAGATAGATAGATAGATAGATAGATAGATAGATAGATAGATACATACATACATACATACATACATACATACATACATACATACATACAGTACATACCTGCAGCTCATATAAATGGCTGCCTAATTTTGCCCAGGGATATTTTCAAGCATTACTTTGCACTGTTTCACATGTTCTGGAGTTTTGCTGCTGTTGTCTCACCAACCACGCTTATGGAAGATATTTATTTTATTTATATTTCGTTTATAGCACTCAGCTCGTGCAACTTCATTTGTATAGCAGTGTATAAAAATACAAAGTTATATATTGATCTGATTCAGCATGGCAATTTGTTATCAAGGACAATCTAATTCGAGTTTTTTATAATAATAGCCTTTAGGCTGCAAAAATATTAATGGAATCACTAAATCTAGATCGCTAAAGAAGAAGTACCTTGAGAAGCAGTGGATGAAAATGGGATGAAAATTGCAAGTTTAAGAATGGTCTCAGAATTCCTTAATTGAGAATTCTCATGTTTCGTCCATACACCAAGAACATGCAAATATATTTTTTGTGGAAGCTTCTCAACTTTATTTAATGTGTTGTCTTCTGTGTTCTTTAGTCTCTCTCTCTCTCTCTCTCTCTCTCTCTCTCTCTCTCTCTGTGTGTGTGTGTGTGTGTGTGTGCGTGCGTGCGTGCGTGCGTGTATATCTCTCATTCAGTCTGCAGAGGCTGCCTTCATCCTATTTTGAGTGCTGCCTTATTCTCTAAGATTTATAGTTTCAGTCTTAGCTGATGTACATCTTCTACTGATGACCTCAGAATTCATAAGATACACGAGAAGCAGAATGACATTCTTAAGCTACATGCCTTTTGCCTCCATTGCTAAATAAGGTGTTTGGGATGGGCACTTCAAGAAGGTTAACAAGCCAACATGCAATAGGACTAAAGACATGAAGCTGGCTTCCAAAAGCATTTTAAAAAAATATGTTAAGCTGTTCAGCTTATGTATTTCATGCATTTTCCAGAAACAAGGAGGAATCATCAATAAAATAATGAGAAGAACTAACCTCCATCCCATTCAGGAAAGTAGTTAAGGCACCTTTCATCTGCCAAGACTGTTGGGGAAAGGAGTGATTAATTCCCATCCTGCATTTTCCTTAGGAATATGGGAACTAAATGTCCCCTTCTCTAGAGCAAGGAATGTAGATATTTGCCATGGAGCCAAGTTTTCCTTACCTTTTCTACTGTCGTGGCAGTGATTTGTTGAAAGCAAGGAGACCTCTTAAAAAGATGTGGCTACTCCTTCCCACCTCATACATGCTCACCAGCACTGCCACCTGGAGTAGAAGGTAGCCAAATTTTGCCATTTACTCTTGCCATTTAATTTACATTTCAGTTTCTAGGACAGTGTTTCTCCACCTTGTCAACTTTAAGATGTGTGGATTTCAACTCCCAGAATTCCCCAGCCAGCATTGAAGTCCACACATCTTAAAGTTGACAAGGTGGAGAAACACTGTTCTAGGGCTTTTCATCATTTTTGCATCATTTCCAAACATTTACCTCATTTTTCCTTAGCAAGGCATAAAAGAGCAAATGACAATAATAATACCATTAAAACTCTTAGAAATGTACAACAGAGTTTAAAACAGTGATCTAAAGACATGCAATAACCAATGTTAGCATTTCATTCCACTTCACTCCCAAACTAATGATGAACGTATAAGAGTTCCAGTTTCTGGAACCTGCCCTGATATCAAAATTTTACACTATAGTTATGTGAAAGCCCTATGGAATTTATTAGCTGTAAGCTGTTCATGGTAGAGAGGGGTGGTTTAAAACAGATCTTACTATGTCTCAGTTGTATTCTGGGTGGAAGTAGTCTGGTAGGGAAGCTCTGTAGCAAGTGCATGGACTGTGGAGCATTGCAGCTGCAAGAATCTGAACTGTTTGAAGAATTACAAAACGGATTATTATTTTTAAACATACAGAGAGGGCAAATCTACCAGAATTAGCATTATGCATGGTAATCCTCAGATTTTAAATCAGCCAGTGAGAACTATCTCATGGGGCTTATCAAGCTAAACCTTTTCCTCTTTGAAGAGTTCAGCGAATTGAGAATTACACACACACACAAACACATGTGTTGTTGAGTGATGATCTCTCCAAAAGTGTAAAAAGATATAAATTATTATTATTATTATTATTATTTATTAATCTCCCCCCTCTATACATATTCACACACACACGCATACTGTATTTGATCAACTCAAGGCGGCAAACATACCTAATATTCCTGCCTCCTATTTTCCTCACAACAACCCTGTGAGGTAAGTTGGGCTGAGAGGTAGTGATTGGTCCAAAGTCACCCAGCTGGCTTTTATGTTGCTGCTACTAATTTCTTAGTTACATGTAATAGTTGCTTCTTTTGTTTTTATTTATTTTGGAGAGAGAGAGAGATCTTTATTCACTTGATTTGTTTTTGTTTATTTAGCCACAGTATATATGTAAGGTCAAAATATATATCATTGAGGCACTTTTCAGAATTTAAACACCTTCCTTAAAAAAAAAATCTTTGAAACATGTTTGAAGTGACCAAATGTTGGAGCCTGCCATACCTATCAGAGAGAGAATTCCATAGCCTGGATACACCATCAAGAAGGTCCTAACTGCACTCCCACCCATGGAACAGAAGGACTAGAGCTTCCCTCACTTGCAACTGAGTCTGCAGGGAGAAGGAGGCAGACATGAGATTGTCAGTAAGTTATGCAGTTTCAAGCCATAAAGGACTTTCTATATGTTAATAATAGAGGAGCGTGGTGGCTCAGTGGGTAAGACGCCAGGCTTGTCGATCGGAAGATCGCAAGTTCGGAGGTTCGAATCCCTAGCCCTGGGTGCGGAGTGAGCTCCCGCACTAGCTCCAGCTCTTGCCAACCTAGCAATTCGAAAGCATGCAAATGCAAGTAGATGAATAGGTACCACTTTGGTGGGTACGTAACAGCATTCCGCGCTCGTCATGCGGCCACATGACCATGGAAGTGTCTTCGGACAATGCTGGCTCTTCAGCTAACAAACGGAGATGAGCACCGGCCCCTAGAGTCGGACACAACTGCACAAATGTGCAGGGGGAACCCTTACCTTTTTTTATATGTTAATAAAATCTTGACCCACGGGTAGCCAATGAAGCTATAGAATCATGGTGATCGAAGAGAACTTTGGAGGCCCCTGGACAAGCCACGTTGCTGTATTCTGTAGGGACTGAAGTCTCTGGGTTTGCTTCAAGGAAAGCCCCACATAAAGTGAATTACAGTAATCCAAGCTGGAAATAACCAGAAATGTAAACCATAGTGAAGTCAGTGTCTAAGAGAAAAGAATGGACCTAATAGAGTTGCTTCAGTTGATGGAAGAGCTCCAAA
This sequence comes from Charina bottae, assembly GCA_023362775.1. NCBI lineage: Eukaryota > Metazoa > Chordata > Lepidosauria > Squamata > Charinaidae > Charina > Charina bottae. Next base: position 6,434,547 of record JALMGJ010000020.1, read on the forward strand.
TCACTACATTCACCTGAGGTGGCATAAGAGGTGATTGGTCTAAGGTGACATCCATATTTCAATCCTTGGACACAACACTCAGCCAGGTACACACCACCAATCTCCTGTGACCATTTCCCCAGACATGTCTCCTTGCCTAACACCAACAATTTGATTTTATTAAGATTTAGCTTCAGGTGGCTCATGGTTAACCAGGTCCAAATACCATGCCAGGTTTCCCACGTGAGGTCTGGGACGGGGCCAAGAGAAATGTTATTTTGTGATGGTGCCATCTCTCTAGAATAGTCTACCTCTTGAGATTCTTATGGTCCCCTCCATTAAGACATTCAGGGAGACAGTTAAGACATCTTTTTCAGAGAGCTTTTAATTAGTGTGGCCAGATGACTGACTTCAAAGACTTATAGTTTAATGGTTGAATTTTAATGTATCAGTTCTCATTGTTATAAACTACCAGGAGTCTAGTTGGAGTGACCTATAAGAATGGCAAACAAACAAACAAAGCAAGCAAGCAAGCCCAGCAGTATTTCTAATTGAGATTAAGATTTGAGAAATAAGGGAAATAATTGTTGAAAAGTAAGCAAAACCATCCTTTTGGCTCTCAAGAAACTTGTATTTCTTTCAAGATGATAGATAGGTTTATTCTTCTTATGAAAGGCTAGTATTTAAGCTAGTGTCTGAAAAAGGATTTAAACAGAGGGGTGTGGTGGCTCAGCGGGTAAGACGCCAGGCTTGTTGATCGTAAGGTCACAAGTTCGGAGGTTCGAATCCCTAGCCCTGTGTGCGGAGTGACCTCCTGCACTAGCCCCAGCTCTTGCCAACCTAGCAATTCGAAAGCATGCAAATGCAAGTAGATGAAGAGGCACCACTTCGGTGGGTAGGTAACAGCGTTCCGCGCGCGTCCTGCCGGCCACATGACCGTGGAAGCGTCTTCGGACAGCGCTGGCTCTTCGGCTAACAAACGGAGATGAGCACCGGCCCCTAGAGTCGGACACGACTGCACAAACGCGCGGGGGGAACCTTTACCTTTTTACCTGAAAAAGGATTTAAACTGTACTCTATCTTTTAAAACAAATCTCTAATCTCTATCACTGGAAATATGTCAGATACTGTCCATTAGCAAAATCACAGTTGTTATTGACTTCAAAGTTAAATTTGTTAATTTCATTCAGTAGAACCTTAGTCCTTCCATTGGACTGAGCTCTACATTTCTACAGTATAAAGCAACTGCAACAACTCTAAAGCTTTCTCCCTTGAGAAAGGCTGAGGTGCTACTTCAGAAGTCTGGAAGGAATAATTTGCATTCCTCTCGGATGATCGCCTAGAGATACTGATACTCCTTCGAGACAGAATTAGAAAACCTTGAGGGAGAGGGCAATGAGGCACAACTGCAAAGTCAGCCCTGGGCTATATGCAGCACAGCAGTTGGTGTCCTTCCCCTTGGCAAATGGGCACAGCTCCTTCACCCCCCACACTCCACGCTCCATGTTTCAACAGAGTTTGGGAACTCTTTCATACTGAATACACAAATGCTTTTGCTTTTTTTACTTACAACACAAGCACATTAAAACAATAAGCATAAATAGCATCTAAAATATCAATACAAAATTACCAAATATAAATATAAAAATAAATACAAATATAATATCCAAGTGGCCTTACAAGATCTAATTCAGTGAGGAGAGCTCTAAGGTGCCAGCCACCCCCAAGAATAATTACTCCCCTTCCCTCCCCAGGCGAGACAGCAGAGCCACGTCTTCAGGTTCTTCCAGAAGGTCAGGAGTGATAGGGCCTGTCTCACCATTTAAACATCTCTTTACTCATTTAGAGTAAAAAAATATTGAGATGATCTTCAGCCACAAGAACTTTCAATACTAAATGAAGTAAAACTGAACTGTTCACTGAAAGCACTAATAATGAAGTAAAAGCTTAAAAATTTTTATCAAGTAATGTGAAGGCAAGAGTATTGGAGAAGACCCTGATGTTTGGGGAAAATGAAGGCATTTAAAAAAGAGGCCAATGGAGGACAAGGTGGCTATTTCCACTGATGACACAAGTGTGAGTCTGCAAGAACTCAAAGACGCAGTTACTGACGGACAAGCCTGGCAAAATGATGTACATCAGATCATGAAGAGAGTCAGCAGCTAAATCCAATACTATCCCTTCTCAATGCAGTGTTTGCTTTGAGGGAAACAGGGAAAGCTTCTCCATCCATTTCTGGTGCAATTGCTGCAGTGTAATTATTTGCAGCATGCCAGAGAAATAGATAGGAATGTTGAACTGCTATAGGCAGGTTAAACACATCTGCATCTTAGCAGGCCAATGGAAATTGGTTTCAAATTATCCTCGTCTGCTTAAGAATTCAGGCTTTGTCCACATCCAGAACGTTGTCAGTCACAGATTACCAGGATATTGTAAAACCAGGTTATTACAAGAAAAAGCAATTAATCATAATTAAGCAAACCCTGGCTTAATTTAATAGGTGACCCTAGCCACTGAGTTTCTGTTTGTTGTATCTAATAAAAATACAAAAGGCTTGCAAAGTGAGTTTCCGACTGTCAAAAGTAAATAAAACCAATCTCTTCGGGGGATATGATCATGAATTCAGTTAAAAAAAGATGATGATGATGATGATGACGATGATGATGATGGTTGTGGTGGTGGTGATATCGATGATATCAGCAACTAACAATGCATGTTTTGTAGCAGTCCTGAGTGTGTGTTGATACACTGCTAGGATGTGGGCAGCAGGCTAAACGTCCCTAGATTTCAAATCCTAGCTTGCATCAAACAGTATGAGGTTGATTGAGGTAAAAATGGGCTTTGATTGTACTTGCAGCATGTTGGTCAAAATGGGTCAAAGCTGACCCATACTGTCCTCACTGTTTTGCCCTTGCTTTAAAGTTGCAATGACCCTGAACTGATATGTAGTTAATAACAGGGATTTAGGATGAAATGAGAAACAGGTCACTGAGTGTAGTGGTACCATATCTGAGCTGCAAAACTCTAGATCAGTGTTTTTCAAACCTGGCAACCAGCATGCTGGCTGGGGGATTCTGGGAGTTGAAGTCCACACATTTTAAAGTTGCCAAGTTTGAAAAACACTGCTCTAGATGATCACTAGATGACAGCTAAGGGAGATTACAGACTGACAGCTGAACATAGCCATTCGGAGTAGAAAGACAGAGACAGTTTTGACTAGATTCATGGATCCTTCATTGCCACTGTTAACTTAATGGTGCCAACTTAATGATCGATTATTCCACAAATTATGATTAAATAATCATAGTTTGTGGAATAATCCACCATTAAGTTCACAAATCATGCTATGTCATCCAATTTAGCACTCCAGAACCTGCCGCTCACTGATCTCTCAGACAACCAGCCAGTTTCATTACTCATTCATATGAGAGATCTCTATTCCTGCAATCTTTGGAATGAGCTGTCAGGAGTCAGCTGATGACTGCAAAGATTGCAGTAAGATTTTACTCACTCTGTGTGTATGTAGACAACTCCAGTTTTGTCATTTACAATGTTGTTTCACTTTCCTCATTCCTTAAAATGTTTTACACAGGCCCTTGGGAAGGGGAAAGTATGCTGGGATGGAGGTGTTTACTAAGGAGAATTTAGTGATTTGAATGGAAGATGTTTTAATATTATTTAAATCTTGAATGAGTTGTGATTGATTGATTGATTTAATGATTGATTATGTGCCATCAAGTTGGTGCTGACTCTTAGCAACCACATAGATAGACTTTCCGTCCCTCACCTGGCCTTTCAGCTCTTCCAACGGCGCATCCTTTGCCCCTGTAACTGAGTCCATCCCCCTTGCTGCTGGTCGTCCTCTTCTTCTCCTCCCTTCCACCTTTCCCAGCATTAGAGCCTTCTCCAGAGAGCTGGGTCTTCTCATAACGTGTCTGAAGTAGGATAATTTGAGCCTGGGATGAGTTCTATGTTGAATGTATTCCAACCTATAATATACAAGGATATACTTTTTTTATACCTTTACATTTTTAATACCTTTACCTTTATTCATGTAAGTGTAATACTGGGGCTGTAAAATCTGTCTAAATGATTTTCAGCATAAGGTGTAAAATGAACATCTGGGTGGCTATGGATTTCAGAAATATGCTGGATCTAGCAGTTTATTCACTGAAAATGGGATTCAGGTTCCCTTTCTGAATAAAATAGAGGCGATTAATCAAAGCTTAAAGACTTGTCTGCTCAGGAAAAGAAGAGGAAATGTCTCTGTGAAACTGGAAATGAGAAAAGATAAATAGGAGGTGGAAGACTGGCAGTTAAATTAGAGATAATAAACACGAAGGCTGCTCTTGATTGAGAGCTAGTTTGCTTTACAGATAAGGAAAAATGTTTCCAGTCCCTTTTGGAATAACATATAAGATAGCCTATCTGCTGCCTTTATAAATTGGACTTGGTTATGTCAGCCAATAGTACCTGACACTGGATAAAAAGGAAGAGCTTTTGGCTTTTAGATCAAGCTTTACTGTCAAGCCTGTGCTCAATATGTGAAGAATAAGAACAGATGGAAGAAACATGGACTGGTGAAGGAAAGACACTGTGGCTAAACCAAAACAGACTTTCCTTATACGTCTACTTTTATTTTTAAACACCCCCTCTAACTCTTTGCTGGATCAACACTTTCTTCTTGCAAAGGAAAAAAATAGGGGAGGAGTACAGGAGGGAGGGAGGGCATGATGTGGAGAAAAGTGGGGGAGGGAGAGGGCGAAGGAGGATAGAAACCCGTGATCATTTCCCAACCCTTAAAGTCAAAATTCCATCTGGAAACTCAATCCCACTCACAACGACATAGCAACATGAAAAACACGTTTAACAGCAGCAAAACACTCATTCATTCCGCCACAAAAAAGGTGTCAATCAATCTTGAATCTGAATGTCACAGGGAGACCTGAGACTGGCTTTGTCATATTCCCCCTCCTTTTCATCCACTGCAAAAATGCACAGGAGTTTTTTTCCTTTTTAAAGGGCACCGAAGTTCCCTTGAATCTCACGAAGCTCTGACCCCCTTATATTCCATTTATAGCCTGTCTCGGAATGACATCCCCCTTGACTAGCAAGCTGTCCAATCCAGCTGCAAGTGTCAAGATTGTATTAGGCACTAAGTGAAATATATATATATATATGCCCTTATGGTGCTTAAGCCGCCGGGTCTACCTCCAAGTCATTGGGCTGTAGTCATCCTGACCACTCACTCTCCTCACCCAGGAATCTCTTCCAGGCTTTTGGGGTGGGACCTTTTTAATTTTAAAAAGAAAAGGAAATAAAATGGCACCAAAGAAAGAGGTCAAGAAACCAGCTGCCCCTGCAGCTGCTCCTGCTCCTGCTGCTGCACCAGCCCCAGCCCCAGCCCCAGCCCCGGCAGCCCCACCGAAGCCTAAAGAACCAGCAATTGATCTCTCCAGCATCAAGGTAAACAGATCGACCTGGGTGGTCACTGGAAAGCTCTCTCCAGCTAGCAAAGAGGCTGGCGGCCTTAATTCAGAGCCAGAAGACTCTCCCTTATTGCCTGCCGACAATTAGCTTTCAAGCTAATTGGGAAAACAATCCCACCCCTCCCTCTCTCTTGCAGGCACACACACCGCTAAAATATTCAAAGCTTAGATTTGTTTTGTTTTGGAAGCTACAACAAAATACCATATTCCAGTAGCTTACCTAAGGGTGTAGAAAATTTACCTTAGTAGCCAAGTATGGTATTTTTTTTCTTTTTACAAATAGTGGTATCTAAACTATTTCAATTCGGCCTGTGATTTATTGTTTTCTCAGTTAAGTGTTAATGTGCCTATGCTGTGGGATAAAGCCCAAACGTTACCAAGAAAATTCACAGGTTTTTTTTAATTAATAAAGTTAAATCTATTGAATAATGAATATTCATTATTCATAAAATTCACCCTGAACTCATTTTATATACAATAATGAGCAGCTTATAATTCATTATTTCCAGTTATATACTTATCTCCACCGATTGGGGGAGATGGGCGGTGATATAAATTTAAATAATAAGTAAAATAAATAAATTAATTGATGGTTTTGTATAAGAAAAATAGCAATCCAATTCTATACTCTTTATGCTTAAAATTGGGGAAAGCTTGGGTGCTCATCACTAACTGGATAGACAGTGAAACGTTTCAGTGACTACAACTTTGATCTTTGTTCACAATTTGCAACTTGCTTTGAAGTGAAACTAGTTAACTAATATTTTTGTGTGCTTTCTTTCTTTTTTTTCAAGGTTAGCATGCACTGCCTTTGGGATTTTGCATGGTGAATTGCATCTTCCTACGGTGTAGTTAGTATTTGATTCAGCACAGTCTAGCACGTCTTGCAACATTTGGAATGCAAGAATGTCTGCCTGTGGAAAGGGGCCTGAGAGAACCTAGCTGCATTGATTCCTTGAGTGACCCTCAGTCCAGAGTCATTCTCCACTGACTGGAATTTTGATTTTATCAGATTCCAATTTAGGACACTCTACCTAAGAAATCTAACCTAATATGGAAAACTAAAGATTGGGAAATGTTGGAAAGGGTAACAAGAATTTTCTTAGGTCCTCATTTGAACCATACTATCTGTCTAATGAATTCTAGCTTATTGATGTTTAAGTGGATAGATATGCTTTATATTTATATTCCTATGCATGTTTACTTGAAAGTAAGCATTCATGTGTTAAGTGGTTAAAATTGCAATCTTAAATGCAAATTAATTTTTCCAAAAGGTTGTTAGATCTTATGATTTATAGTTCAACAAAGAAACTCATACTAGAGCAAAATCTAATGGAGTACCAGGTTTGATGTAAGTGACAATGGTGCCACTAAACATTTTAAAAAGAAAAACACTCAAAATTGAACTGAAGAGATACTGAATTTCAACTGGCCCAACTATGGCCATTTTTCTTTATTTACAATTAGATTAGCTCTTGCATACTGGATTATGAAGAAGAATGCAGGCTTGATATCTTGCAAAAGTAATTTGCATTAGTTTGATAGCTGTATGTATCAATTCATTAGAAGAAAATAGAATTTTCAACTCTAGTGACTCTGGCTAATTTATCTTTACACAAATATCCTTAATAGTATATTTATCATCTGAAAAATGGAATGCTATAATTTCAGTCATACTGCAGCCCCAACAGACCTTTTCTGTTAGATTTGACAGCACTTTTCTAATTCAGGTGAATTTTTCTAGGGGCATAGGTGAATTTACAATGACAGGAACAAGAAGTCTTACTTTGTACCAAATTACATTGCATGCAGATGCACACATGCTTACAAAAAGGACATTCCCATTTATGTTGAGTGTGGGGGTAGATGCATCAAAACAAACTAAACAAACATTTTGTACAATGTAGGTATTTATATTTTATTTCTAGTGTTGGGAGCACTTCATATACATTCTTTCAGGGATATGACAATTCTGTGAATTAGTAATTATTACTAATATATATATATATATATATATATATATATATATACACACACACACACACACACACATACATACATACACACACACACACACACACACATATATATATACAAACGAGGAGGAGTGGTGCTGAGGCAGGAAGAAAATTACTTGCCTAAAGCCATCTATTTCCCAAGCAAAAATCCATATAACCCAAATGGGATTTGGAAATCCAAATGTCCAATCCCATTTACAAAGCAAAAAGCCTATATAAACTATGACCACTCTTCTTAAACAGTCAGGCTTAAATATCTAAATAGATAATCAGCTTCCAACAAAATTAGATGTGAAAAAATGGAATATCCTTAGTTTTCATTTACAGATAACATAATTCATACTGTATTTCTTTGGATGGTCCCTAGGATATCCTGTTCATGTACCACAGTCCAATGTATTTCTCCATATATTTTTTACTTACTGTATATAGCTCATATCCTATCCTCACAATACTTCTATGAGTTAGCTGAGTACTCTTATCCTTGAAACTGAAGCTTGAATCTATTCACTGGGCCAAGGTCACCTCCTGAGATGACTGCAATTCCAAGGATTAAATCTGAGGATTATTTCCAAATACAAGAACCATCTCAAATGAATAACATGCTTGTCACCTTCATCACTTACACTTCTCAGAGTATTACTACAAGTAAGGGGTCTGGCTGAGGTTAAGTCGGATGAGAATTCTAGAGACCTTTCCATTCAGACTAAAGTGACCATCTCAGTCTCATGGATCCTAGTTTTGAAGGCTGGGAATACAGCTTTTCCCAGAGGCTCACGCTTGATAGGACGGATCTAGCTGAACCTCTACACTATTTTACTACGTTCTTGCAGCTTTTCTTTAGGTAAGTTATCCTCATGTTAATTAGTCATTATATTTCATTTAAATATAAGGAAAAACTTCCCAATGTTAAGATCTGCACAACAACGGAATAGTCTACTTACAGAACTTATAGTTCTGCATCTTTGGAGGTTTTCAGCAAAAGACTTGGCAGTTATCTCTTGAGGATGATTTAGTTGGTTTTCCTGCACACTTTTTTTTTGTTTATTTTCTATCCCGCCTTTCTTATTTTTATAAATAACTCAAGGTGGGGAACATACATAATACTCCTTCCTCCTCCTCTTTTCCCCACAACAATAACAACCCTGTGAGGTGAGTTGGGCTGAGAAAGAGGGACAGGCCCAAGGTCACCAAGCCGGCTTTCCTGCCTAACGCAGGACTAGAACTCTCAGTCTCCTGGTTTGCTATTGGCTCCTTCCTAGGGCTGAGAGAGTGAGTGACTGGCCCAAGGTCACCCTGCCAGCTTTCATGCCTAAGGCGGGACTAGAACTCTGACTCCTGGTTACTAGCCCATTGCCTTAACCACTAGACCAAACTGGCTCTGCTGAGGGTTGGACGAGATGCTCCTCCTGGTCCCTGCCAACTCTACAGCTCAATGATTCTATAAACCTCAAATAAGCAGTTAATGTTCTTTCACTAGAAATTATAATTATTAATTTCTAAAACATTCAACTTTTTCTTAGAAAAGCGATGAGCCAAATTAAGTTAGTTTCAGCTCACTTTTTAAAAAGAGGTCACACAGTATGAAGGTAACAAACAGACACCATATAAAGAAAGTGTTTCAAGATATCTAAACTTATTTGAATATTTTATATAAAATATTGGTAGAGTTTTTTTATAATACTTACTACCTTCTTATCCTTTGGTTTCATTTCCATCAACACAGGCATTTTGTCACTTGCATGCTTTTTCTGAATGGTGCTGCTTTTTAGCACCACCTGTTGGACAATAAAATTGAGGGTCATTTCATATTACACATTTTCCTGATCTTAAACCTCAGGGATGTTTAATTGTATGCCTGCGGAGACACTCTCAAGGGTACACCGCGGTGGTGGTGGTGGTGGTGGTGGTGGTAGTGGTGGTGGTGGTGGTGGTGGATTCATCTGAAAATGCAGCAGAGCTGAAATGCAACTCAGTCCAGTATCTTTCCTTGCTATTTGTCAAACAGGACAGAAACCACTTCTGTTTAAAAGGCCCAGATAAGAACTAGGGCTACCAGATCTGGGCTGCCAAAATTCAGATGGCAGGAGAGAGATACAGAACACTAACCCTTTGCTGTCAACGAGTGGTCACCAGGAGTTCTCTGAGCAGGAATCTTGACTCTCTGTTTATTGCTTAGGGCATAGGAGAGCAGTGAAAATGTCCTCCATGTGCAGGAGCAACCTACTTATTTATCTGTTTTATTTTAAAGACGTATATCGTCTTTACATGATAGAGCTTCCTTTAACTGACATCAGATGAGAATATGAAAACTATCAGAAAAAGGCAAGCATAATGTTAGGGATTTGGATTTCATGTTAGGGTGAGGAAAGTACCAGTTACTGGAATGCTATGAGGGCAGTGAATATTGACCTTGAAATGTAGATACGAGCCTTGCTTGGGTTAATTTGGAGGAGTTAAATCTAGAACCTTCTGCATGCAAGACACAGGTTCCATCCAGAGAATAGCCTTTCTTTTCATCTTAGAAACCTTGGGGCTATTCTGCAGAAGGTAGCAGTAGAGTTTGTGGGGAATGGCTTTGGCAGTGGGGCTGGGAGAAAAGGCTACACTTGCTCAGAATCTAGCTCCCTTACCTCTCACTTTAATCATCAGCTAACATAATACAGTATTTGCATTGCTTGGATGTTATATACCACTAATGCCCTTGAAAATATATATTCCTGGATCCTCAGTCTTTGTCTATAATTGCTCATGTGATGATGATGATGATGATGATGATGATGATCATCATCATCATCATCTGTTAGAGTATAGAACAGGTCTACTGTTTCCTTTAGTTCTGATCATCTAGCAACAGACCTACCAAGTTAAAAAGGAATTGAGAATCCAGTATACTACCCCTCTTTTTTTCCCCCCAATGGGTGAACCTGGGTTTTAGACAATATATTTTGACCAGCTTTATCAAGGAAACTATTTAAATCCTAAAACAATATTTGATATCAATCATGGATTAGGTCAGGGTTTCTCAAACTGGGAAGGTTCACAAGCAACTTAGAAGTGGGGTAAGAATTTTTCATGTGCTTCACACATTGGGTTTTTTAGCACAATGAAATGGCTCAAATCCCTAATTTCTGCAACAAGTGACACCTATCGATTGCGGGACAAACTGTAATTGGATATTGGCGATCCGCTGACACAGATCACCAAGAGTTGGGCTCAGCTTTTCCTGGAAACACTTGAGTGCCTCTGGCAACTCTGCCAGGAATGCTGTCTGTGTAGTAATATATCCATATTCTCTGGAGAGTTGGTAAAAGTATATATGTTAATGAAGCTCAGTGCTTTTATTCTTTTTATTTTATAATAAATTCTATCATTGTTTTATTTAATATATAGTTTCAAATTTAATTCTTACAATCTAGAGGTACCTTAGCCCTTGCCCAACCCTAATACCAGTGAAATAATCATTTGGGGTGGGGGGAGAGGTGTCACAGAACTGCAACATTAGAAGCACGAGTACAGGGCGAAAGGGAGAAAAGAGCTAAAAGGAAGGCACGTCAGGCAAACCCTCATCATGACCGTCTCCCACCTGGAAACCTATGCCCTCATTGTGGGAAGTTGTGCGGATCCAGAATTGGCCTTTATAGCCACTTACGGATCCACTGTTAAAATTTTACCTTTGGAAGACAATCTTACTCGGCTACGAGTGATCGCCAATGAATGAATAAGTGACAATAAACAAATCCCTGCTTAATATAGATTAAATGAGAGCCAGTTTGGTGCAGCGGTTAAAGCACCGGGCTAGGAACTGGGAGACTGAGAGTTCTAGTCCCACCTTAGGCACGAACCCAGCTGGGTGACCTTGGGCCAGTCACTCTCTCTCAGCCCTGGGAAGGAGGCAATGGCAAACCACTTCCGAAAAACCTTTCCAAGAAAACTGCAGGGACTCATCCAGGCAGTCGCCAGGAGTCAACTGACTTGAAGGCACAAAAAAAAAAATTAAAAAGAGATATCCCTGGTCAGCCAAAAGGCAGATCAAGGAACTGCTAAGTAATATAATTTGCAATTTACCCTTTGTTCAGGATCAAGAGGCAGTCGTTAGATCAGAACACGGTGATACCGAGTGGTTCAAAATTGGGAAATGTGCGTGGCAAGGATGCTTACTTTCACCCTATTTATTCAATGTGTACGCTGAACAAATAATTTGAGAAGCAGGAATGTACGAAGAAGAGTGGGGTATCAGATATGGTGGAAGACTCATTAACAACCTACGATATACAGATGACACAACTTTGCTTGCTGAAAATGAAGAAGACTTGAAGTACTTGCTGATGAAGATCAAAGATTGTAGTCAGCAATACGGACTACACTTGAATGTGAAGAAGACGAAGATTCTCACAAATGGACCAATAAGTAATGTCACAATAACAACAAGAAGAAATTGAAGTTGTCAACGATTTCATTCTACTCGGATCAACGATCAGTGCCAAGGGAAATAGTAATCAAGACATCAAACGACGTATCGCGCTGGGAAAATCAGCCATCCAAGACCTATGTAAAGTTTTCAGAAGTAAAGACGTCAGTCTAAAAACAAAGGTTCGTCTGACTCACGCAATGGTCTTCTCAATTGTCACATATGCCTGTGAAACTTGGACATTAAAAAAGGAAGATAGAAGAAGAATTGATGCGTTCGAATTGTGCTGGCGAAGATTACTGAAAATACCATGGACTGCCAGAAGATCAAACAAATCAGTTTTAGAAGAAATACAACCAAGTTGTTCACTAGAGGCGAGGATAACTAGGCTTAGACTCTCATACTTTGGGCACATTGTCAGGAAAGACCGATTGCTGCCGCTTTTGGTTTTTGCGTGCCGCCGTGGCTGCGGCGCTTTCGGATTTTCGCACACCGCCGTTGGTGTGTCGCTGCGGGAAAACCATCAGCGCTTCCGGGTTTTGACGCGACACATCTGGGCCCCGCAGGCGATACAGTTTTGTGTCGTGACACACAGTTTGGAAAGCTCTGATGTAAGAGATTGGTTCTCTTCACGATAAAGGTGTTTGTTTGTTTTTTACAAATTGCTTTTTGTAAGAGAGTCTACCCAGGAAGTCAGAGGATGAAAAATATACAGGCATGCTTAGTACTGTACATGTACCCGCACTAGAAACCTGTCCAGTCTTTAATAAATTACAATGTTACTACAATCAACATCAACCTCTCTCTGTACTATATGCCTGTGGAACGTAGCAGAGTTGGGGCTCTTTGTCTGTTAAATGCAGAATCTCATGGTATGTTCTGACCAGAGATGGGCAACCTTTCTTTTTGGAGAGAATTGCTTTTCCTTGGGGTTCATCGGTTGGGTATCACATGGTTGGGTATCACATGATATATACATCCAGTGAATGGAATCAGAGCCAAAAGAGGCTGGGGGACACTCATGGAAGCCTTGGTCCCTAAAAGCATCTTTATATGCAAGGCTCATTCCTGGACCTACATCTCCAAATATTCAGATCTCAATTTTGGCAGGGTTTGGACTTCTAAGGTCTCCTGAGTGTGAAGAGTGCTAGTTGAGAAAAAAAGACATATACATTTATTGATAGCAAACAGCCTTTGCTTTGTGGATATCTACATATATAGATATTTCACTGAAGAAACAACTCAGAGAATTTAGGGAGAGCTTTAACTAATTGAGAAGATAATGCTACAAGGTCCTAAAACTCCTTAAAGCATAATAAAATAAGGCAGTTATTGATGTCATTAAATATTTAATCAGACTTTAGAAGCACAGGAACCATGCCTTCTAAAGGTAGATAGTACATTACTAGAGGCTGCAAAGTCAAATTCAGACAGATATTCTCAATGGCAGAATCAGTGGGGAACTGGATATACGAAAAAGCAGGACATCCCAGAAGCAAACTTTCAGATTACTAACGGCACCTCACATACAATTTTCCTGATCAAAAAATTGCAAAATATTTAGAAGAATTAGTTTACATGCAAATTGTCTTTCTGAATATAATGCATATTCATCTGATTAAACAATGAGTCTTGTAGCACGTTAAAGATTAAAAATATATAATTGCACAAGATTTTATATATGACTCACGGGGAAACTCATATTTAACTACTGAATCAATATAAACGATTAAGTAGTTGTTTCTAGGTGCTATCTTTTCGTGAACTTTGCCTTCTCTTCCCCCATCCCTAAAAAAAAAAGAGTGAGACCAAAGACAAATCAACGTAATTCAAAGAGAACTTTTTTATATACATAAGGATATCTGATCTGGGACTAGTACTGGTGACAATTCATACTTCCTGTTGAACCCACAAAGTGACTTGAGATTTTTGAAAGACATTCAAAAGTGAATCAGCACTAAGCCATAGATACTTCACTTGGGGATTGAGATACGCTTTGCTAACAGGGCCAGGGTGATAGACTGAAAGTTCAGATTTCAGAATTCAGTTCAGCTGTGAACTTACAAGATGCCTTTAAGCAAACCACTATGTCACTCACTTTCCTTGGTGGGATAAAACAGGATACAAATGCCCATACATACGTCTTGGAAGCTCAGAATTCTTTACAGCTGCAGCACCTAAAACAGTGTCTATATTTCCTACTTTGACTTTGGAGGGGCCTTTTGGTACAGTTTTGAATGCAATGAACCCATGAAGTAGCCTTTGAAAAGCTGGTGGTTCAAATTAGCTCAGAAAATGGATTTCTTTACAGTAAATAATGTGATTTCCTCATACATACATACATACATACATACATACATACATACATACATACATACATACAATTTAGAGGCTGTCTGATTCTATAAGCCTCTGGGTACCTTGTAACTTTTCAAGCAAGAAACAATCGTAAGAAGAACATAAATCATACAGGTCCTGAAGAAAATAGGTACATGATAGATAAAAAATCCTACAGGATCTTGGCACATGCCCCACCCCAAGGCCTGGGAGAATAGCCAGGTTTTCAGTAACTTTTTGAACTTCATCAGGGTGGGAGCCATATGAACCACTGGGGGATGCTGTTCCAGAAAACAGGTGCTACGACAGAGAAGGCGCACTTTCTAAATCCTGATAGATGAGATTGCTTTGGATTGTTGTGTTAGATCACATGTGTCTCATGAAAAATATGGATAGAATTACTGTGAGATCTATTGTTAAAATAAGCATGCCATGCATAGATGAACACCACAAAACGAAGTATTCTTTGGGGGCATTTTTCTTCCCTAATACATTAGATAAAATAACATCTGGATATACATTATTTAATGTGAAAGCCCACAATTGAATCTGAACCTCTTAAGTCAGCTGTTCTAATCTAGCAGCCTCCAAATATGTTGGCCTACAATTCATCAACTTCAGCTAATGGCGGTTTGCTTGTAGAATATGGACATTATAGTCGAATATCATCAGAAGGCACTGGACAGGATAAGGCTGCTCTAGACGGATTTTAGCAAATACGTACCTGCACAATTTTACATGTTAAAATAGTTTTCCCTAAACTCATGTCCTCCATATAAACTGCAACACTATTGGAATATACTTGGTTGGGGAAGGCTCTTCTAAAGTAAACATTGCATTAGCTTTTGCATGATATTTGATAATCTGCACGGGTTGAAGCAGGATAATAGATATGCATGTGATTGTACCAATGGATCTTTGTTTATTTTGATCATTTTCTTAAATGTTGCATTTATGACTCAGCCAGGTCATTGCTGAATGAATAGCAAGTGGCATAAGGAGAGAAGGTAAGGAAGTAAATTGCATTGACAGACAATTCATAATAGCAAAGAAGTGGAAAAAGGATAGCCTAACAACAAAATAATATTTCCAGTCCTGAAAACCCAATCACGCTAAGACACACTAGAAGATACTCAAGTAACTATAAGAGAATCTACCAGAATAATATAGAATTATTGATTCTATATATTGAATTGATTAATATATGAATTATTAATTCATATGGTACTAACACAAGTTTGCAATATCATTATTGAATATCATATCATATCATTTTGCATAGCATCAAAGATCAGACATTGTACTTTTATATCTACCTGATAAAAAGAGAATGAAAAGAAATGGAAGCTTTCTAACCTGCGTAGCATTTGAGGCTGCCATTTAATCCAAGACTTGTCAAACCGATCTGAGGATTCAATAACCACTTCTGTACAACTAGGATGGCTGGAAGGGATCACTTCATGAAGTCTGATCACAAATTCTAAATAAGCTATGGGGACTATAAAAATCAACCACTCTTACCACTTTTTCTCTCAAGCTGACAATGACAATACATTTGCACCTCTGATGCTTGAAACTGAGGTTTCTAAGAGTCAAAAATATATCATGGGTGGAACACAAAGGGCCGTCCATTCAGGATATTGCTGAAGAACCAAACTTAAATAAGATCTTCCTATGAAGGCAATGGAATCTCTTTTCAATGATGAGGATTTGAGGTAAGACTGAACAGGTATTTTATCCAGGAGGATATGGGCATGTGGGATCCTTTTGTGCATAGCATTAGATGGCTATACTTGATTTAGTTTAAAATCTATTTTACTGATATACAACTATTGCCAGTAAGTAGAACATTCTAGATTTTATTTTATTTTTTACTGGGCTACCTGACTATGGGCTGAGCTACTGAAGATATACAAACCATGAGAAGGCAGAGCATCTGCTTCCATATCTTCATCCTGGTTAAACACCAAACTGGGTAGATGAAATACCCAAAGAACCAAAATTAAATTAGCCACTGATGATTAAATGTCTTTCTACCCCTGCTGCAAAAATGAAAAAAAGGGAAGTGAGTTTAAAAATCCTTTTCTAGTTAGACCTTTATTGTGGAATTGCATTCATTCCCCAATATGGATGGCTAGCTGCAGGAAATGTCTAATGTTCACAGTTGTAGTGGTCACTCCCCCAAATGATTTCCTTGTGGACAGGGCTTTTTATGGCTGCATAGTTTCTGAAGCAGTTACCCATATGGAGAGACCAGCTCCTACATAAAAACTCATGCTATACTTTTTGTGATGTTGGCAGTGCTGATAGAAAATACAGCATGATCAAGTCCCCAATCACGAATAATCCTTTTTCAGTGGCGACTGTGTGAATGTTCAAGTCAGCAAGTCTTGGACAGAGAAAAGGTGGATCTTCCTCTCATCCCTTTGCACAATTTGCCCAGCTCTGACCAGCCCAATACAGGGCGGTAATAATTGGCACCTTTGCAAAATAAAAACTGGCCTTTTGTGGAAATTGCATTAGACCATGCTGCCTCTGTTGCCAACCGAGCAATTCGAAAGCATGCAAATGCAAGTAGATGAATAGGTACCACTTCGGTGGGTAGGTAACAGAGTTCCACGTGCGTCGTGCTGGCCACATGACTGCGGAAGCGTCTTCGGACAGCGCTGGCTCTTCGGCTAAGAAATGGAGATGAGCACCGCCCCCTAGAGTCGGACCCGACTGTGCGGGGGAACCTTTACCTTTTTATTATTGCTTTAAGTGGCATGAAGCAGTAGCAATTGTGCTAACACTTCAAAGTGGATAGTCACCTTGTCATGTTCCTCTCATCCTCCTGTAGGCTAGAAAGGGCTCTATTAGTTTGGGTACATTTGTGCTGCTCCATGTGTTATAGAAACCTAGCTAGTTTAGTTAATGCATGGTTCTATGTTACATGAACCCTGCCAATTAGCGGGCCATGCAAATGCAGCCCACATTGGGGACAAATATAGCAGCCATAAATAGGAAATCAGCACAGCTGGGCGTGAACTGGACTTTATTTATTTGTTGCCTAACAGGAAACTTTATTTGAGAGAGAACCTGAGTCACATGCATCAAGGTTCACTCCCAACTGCTGCTGAAAACAACCACACCCTTTTCCCTTTAAAACAGTCCAGGCTCAAAGTTGACTCCCTTTTATTAGTTTCAGAAGGGCTGATTTGATGATGATTCATTTGTAGATTCATTTGAATAGCAATCTCTTCAATAACCCTCCCCAACAAGCATTCGCTTTTCCTCAGCGGCTCAAAACTGGACACGCAGACAGCAAGATCTGCCTGCAACCGGCTGTTATGGCCAGCAGAGGTCAATGTGGCTGCCTTTTAAGGCAACTCAGCAGAATTTTCCCTGCAGCTTTTCAGCTGGTAGCATCAGTCACAGAGCAAGGCAGGGCAAGAGGAGGGATGAGCCAGAGCCGATATCATGCCTTTGGATCTGCTGAGGCTCAGCCACAGGCCTGTTCAGATACAGGGAGAGGCTCCTTTTTATGGTGGTGGCGTGGCCTAGTTGTGCAATGCTCCTTCTTAAGAGCCACTCTGTGCAATGGGTTCCATTCCGATCATGCCTTCATTCTAGGGTTGTTCCACCTTTCTTGCCCACCGTGGAGTTCTTCTCCTGTGTCTCAGCAAATAAAAGACTTCCTAATCAACTATTTGCTTGGCACAGAATTCTCCAAACATTGCTCCTCACCCATTCATTAGTAGCCGTTTCTTGTTGCTGAATTCATTAATTAACTCATGGTGGAATAAAGTCGGAATTGCAATATAAAATATGCTAGCTAGAATAGGGACAAACACTCTATTCTTTCTCTATAAACTTAGCATTTTATGATAATAAGTTGGTGTGCATTAGAGAAAGCAAAAGCCTCTTTTTGGTTTATTTTTAAACACTTTCTGTTTAACATTCTGTTACCTCTGTTAGTGTGACAACTATAAATGGTTTTGTAAAACAGTAAGTGAATCCATTTAAGCTAGGGTTTGTTACCTGGACTAAATCAAATCTGAACCATGCTTTTAAATGATTATTAAAATGGAACATTGGTGAAAATTGGTTTCTTTAATGCTTGCTCTGCCTTTCCATGTTTTAATACTAGATGTACAAGCTATTAATTTATAGCTTCTGGAAATATTCAAGAATGACAAAAGCAATGTAAGTAAATTGTCAAAAAGGAAATGTTCTGCCTCCAGTTCCTATCCCTGATTTCTTTCTGGCAGAATACTTGGAGCCACAAGTACCGCAAATCCCATGTGGCAGAATCTGCAAGAGAAATATGACAAGTAGTCAAGTGGACTTACCATATTTTGAAATACAATATTTTTATTGAAAGAGGGTCTGCCTGGAAAATCAGACTTGGCGACCTTTGCCACTGCTTCTGTTTATTTTTGACTTTTCACCTTAAATGACACATGTCTGCCGGTTCCAAACTATGCATGACATATGTCAGAAGTCAGATTTGGGAAATGGAAAATTTCAGTCTTCTAATCGTGAGCTTGGAAAAACATCAGAAGTTCATTTAGTTTTCATGGAAAGGGTTGAAGTCTGGAGGTTCAGTAAACCTTGATGAGAAGGTGAGGCCTCATCAGTGTTGGAGAAATAAATAGAAGGTGAGGAAGCCTGCCTCCTTTAATTTATAACCATTATTTTTTAAAGAGGTCTATTACTGTGCCTTTTTAAAAGTTTGATTTTGGACAGTTTGTAGGTAAAGGATTCTGCATTCCTTCCTCCAAGCACTGTGATTGGAGAGCTTCTACTGAAAGTACTCCCTGGGATTAGAAAGATAGACCTGTCAATCACCTGACATATTCCTCCCAGACCTATCCTGGAGAACGCAAAGCTTGAGGGGTGCTGCAGAAATAGTACCTACCTTTCACCAAATTGTTCTTGGCATGTCATGGTGCTCTTGGTTTGATTTGGGTTTCTTTGTCAGGAACCTGTTTCATTTTGTGGAACCATAAAGTTGGCCAAATCTAAAGCATATCCCTGATGTTTGCTTACCTAGGTCCCCTAGAATGATCTAGGGAGATTACATATTTTGAGACTGGAAATAATTGTTCAACTTGCATCTTTGATTTTATAAATAACATATACACCATTAATGTGTGTTTTTACAGCCTGATCCTAGGAAAAATAGAGAGCTTTAATTTAAGTCCATTAAGCCAATTCTTACATTGCTTGGGGATACATATTTAAAAAATATATAAGCACATTCACATTACATGGGAAGCCACAGCATAGTTTCCTGGTTAATGCCATGCACTGTATGTGCATTCAGACACCTGAGTGAGAAAGGATTAAATTGCAGGGAGCTAAATCCAATGTATAACCAGAGTTTATCACTGGTACTGGAGGTTGGCATTATGTCTGAATGTGAATGTGTACTTAGTCAGTGGTTAACACTGCACTCATCTATTCAGATACAGAGATGGGCTGTAGGAGTGATGCAGCAAAGTGCTGTTCCTGTTTTGCTTAATCCCTGTGAATAGGTGGGAAGTTTGTTTTTGAGACAAAAGGACTTGGAGAAAGGATTAGGTTTCTGTTACTTTACACATGGTGGTTCTAATGTGGCCTAACTCACTAGGAACCAATTGTTCAGGCTGCTTTCCTAAACTAGCAAGCCATTGCAAAGATCTGATTTAGATTTATCAACTGTAAATGTCCCATCTATGGTTAAAATTAAGCTGAGCATCATTCAAATGCTCCTACCTGTAATATGTTTTGAACAAAACCTCATTTGGTATGGTATTTACTAGGATAAACTTTTGAAGGCTAGGGTTTGTTCTGGGAATAAATACCAGCTCTTGTCACCCATAAATATCTCCATCTCACTTGAGTGATAAAGTAAGCATGCAGTACTCCTATTGTGTTCAAATTTAGCCCACCGATTCATTTGGTGGGGGTTTTCTGCCTTGAAAACTCCCCCCAACCTCCTGTTTCTGCAGAGAAGGCCTGAGAACATCCTGGGTTTTGTCCCAAACCCTCAACCACAGTGACTGGACTTTAGATTAATCCATCAAGAAACCACCTGTGCTTTCTAGAGGTGCAATCTTGTTGTCCCCTGGCATTCTGTTTCCCATTTGGGGGTGGGGGGTGGGGGGGAAGGCAGCAAGACTTGGGAAGTCTTTATAAGGGTTAACCCTACACACCTAGCTCCGGTCCATTTTGGGCAGGACTTACAGACCTTCAGTCTGGGGAAGACTTGTAGCAATCACGGAAATGGTGTCCACTATCAAACTGCTCATTCTCCGTGTTCAGTCTAAACATGTTTCCTCATGCTCCTTCCTTTAAATCCACTAGATCTAGTTGTCTCCTCTAAGGAAGCAGAAAATAACTAAGTCACAGCCCTTTGGGCACTGAAGAGTGCTGTCATGGTCCCGGTCAGTCTCCCATTCCCCAGAATAACCATACCCAGTTCAAACTTGAGTGAAAATGTTAAAAGCCAAACCAAACTGCCACCCCATTAATTCTCTGGTTCACCCAATTTCCCCTTAGATAAACAGGTAGACTACTTAAGGAGTATTCCCCATTTATGCTGTGGAGTGATAAAGTGCTGACAAGGTGCCAGCCCTGCGAAACAGTGAACAGCGCCCTATCTTCTCTCCAGCCTCCTAAAAATAGCCTGTGCCGGAGGTCCATCAAGAAATGGATCCTTCCTTCTCTTTGCCCTAAGAAAGCTAAAGAACTCTCTAAGGGGGAGTGGCTGCTCCTGTTTGCCACCTAATCCTGCCACTGATGTCACTGCCTTCGGTTCAATAAAAAGGTCTAAGGACAGGGAGCAAGGACCACTCCCAGGGATTCAGACGCCTCGCAGCTAAGTCTGTCGGCCTTGCTGCTCTGCTCCTGCTCCTCCTCTTCCCTTCCAGCTTTCTCAGCCATGGTGGGTTTGCAAGAAAATTAAGTTCTGCTTAGCTACTGGCTTAATGTAACATGATAATTTCCAGCGTTGTGCTAGTTATAATAAGGCAGTCCAGAAACCAATTTGGTGAGATTTTAATGGGGCAATGTCCAACCAAATCAGGCTGGAATGTGTAGATGTGTAACATACAAATTGTGTGTACATTACAGTTACATTGATGTGTTGGGGTTACTTGGGAAATCTTGACTCATTCATTAGCTTGCACATTTCCCACAACTTTAGAGCAAGTTGCTATTAATAACTCATGTTTATGAAAATTTTTGTGCACAGGAATCCCAATGGACCACCCATATGTGAACCATCACAAAAGCAAATTATTTCATACAGAACTTAAAAGGGCAGATAAATCTTTAACTAAAAAGTCCTGTGCATGTTTGCACAAAAGCTCATTAGTTAAATGGGACTTATTCCCGTTAAGTATAAGTTTGTACCTCCCTAAGTCTATTACTTTCATAGTTCTTTTAAATGTAATGCTGCTGCTTCTTAACTTGCGTTTGCTAATGGAAAGCAGCAATATGTTTGATTTGTAATATGTCTCATACCATTCTTATACTACTTTTCCATATTTCTCACTGCATATAGAAAGATATAAACCTGATCTTTTTATCATTAGTAGAGCACATCCTTGGCCTAGTTAATTCTTGGATATAGTTATTAGCTATAGGATATCTATAGTTTTGTCTGTCAATGCAATTTTTTCCAACGATACTAGTATTTTCCTTTTCTTTTCTTTTTTTCTTTCTCTCCTTTGCCAAATGCAGTCTTTCAGTGCTGATCAAATTGCTGGTAAGTGGAACATTATTGAATATTACTGTGAGTAGATATTAAGATATCAAATGTTGGATGTTCATTGGTTTATGGATGCATTATTTCATTAGCAGCTTAATAGCATCTCAGCTATTGTAGGAAAAAAATGTCCTTTTCTTTGCATCTTGGGAAGATATTTCATGGAGCAAGCAGGATGCTGTGAATTCCAACAAGTATTTTACAAGGGCTTTTATATGATTGATTTTTTTCTAACAGATCCAGTTCTCCAAGGAACAACAGGATGGTGAGTTTTCAGGAAAAATCCATAAACACATGCAGAAGCATTTGCACATAAAGTACTGTTGGAAAGTGTGCACTGGTATAAATAGGGATATTTTTATTGATTTGGATTCAATTACATAAATGTAAATGGATTCCAAGTAATTTCTTAACATATTTAAGTTTTGCCATTCAATCCATGAAAGCAAAGCTGACCAAACATTTTGCATTTGACTCTCGCTCATGGTTCTTCCAAAGGTGAGATAGTGGATGCCCCAAAGTTTAAAGTCATGAAAACCAAGAAAGGCAGAGAAATATTTTTTTAATGTTATCTATTGAATAGATGAAAGATGTACATAATTTCTTACTTGTGAATATTCAGAAGAAAGCAGTGTGTATTGCTGGAGAAAAAAGTGTAACCTCCCCTTGCCATCTAAATTTTAATTCTGTATGTAACATGAATTGTCATGAATAAGGATTTTTTTTTTTTTTGCTTTCATGTAACAGAGCTGTTGTATAATTTTCTAATTCTGGTAATTCTTTTTCTCAGAATAACATTTTTGTTCTGGTTTATGAAACAACATTTGCTTTAAAGCTTAATTTTAATCACTAGCTCTACAGCAGACTTATTTAAATTCATGCATATAATATTCAATCAAAACAAAATATCTTTTTTTATTTTTTACCATTAATACCAGGATACTAAGAGTTTTTCCCCAAGCATACATGTTGGGTACAGTCCTAACATCCTTTCAATGTAATATTGCAACATTACTTTTGCATCAAATGTAGCTCTGTGGAAATTCTTTGCCAAATAAATTATTTAACATAATGCTTAGATATAATAATAATAATAATAATAATAATAATAATAATAATAATGCATATAAGTGGTTTTCCAGCTTTCAATTTAACAGCAACTGGGAACATACAGTATATGGAATCATTACTGAAATTGTTGCAAAATTAATGATTTCATATGCCTTTATTGCAATTAATACATATATATGCATTTGCTTCATCTGTAGATTAATGGAAAATCTATACTGGCTAGAAAGTATACTCAATTTAAAATCTCTCTAGTTTATTAGCATGAATTTACTAGACCAATTACAAGGGGCGTGGTGGCTCAGCGGGTAAGACGCCAGGCTTGTTGATCGGAAGATTGCAAGTTCGGAGGTTCGAATCCCTAGCCCTGCGTGCAGAGTGAGCTCCTGCACTAGCTCCAGCTCTTGCCAACCTAGCAATTCGAAAGCATGCAAATGCAAGTAGATGAATAGGTACCACTTCGGTGGGTAGGTAACAGCGTTCCGCGCGTGTCATGCGGCCACATGACAGTGGAAGCGTCTTCGGACAACGCTGGCTCTTTGGCTAACAAACGGAGATGAGCACCGGCCCCTAGAGTCGGACACGACTGCACAAATGTGCGGGGGGTACCTTTACCTTTTACTAGACCAATTTGCATTAACTTTAAGTCAATAACAAGTGAAGCATGATGAATTAGAAGGATTTTAGGAACATAATTTAATAAGTGAGCATTTACAATAGATTACTATCCCTAATCAGATAACATTAATATAAGTTGCCATAGCTGTGATGATTATGCTGGTATCAAACTACAGCAATAGCAAAATTTCTCACTCCTAAGAAAAATTATATATTAAAAAAGTGGATAAACCCTAAGAATGTTTACTTGTGGACCAGGTTTTATTTTTATTGCTAAGAGCATTGCTCATCAAAAAATAAATTAGAATTTAGTTCTGTTTCTAAACAACATTAATTCTGCCTCCTATAAAAGCAACATTTTAGCTTCATGGAAACTGAGCACAGAGAAAAGGGAGAACAAATTCTGCCACAACGTCTTTGTGTAAAGCAGAGAAGAAAACACTGGACAAATGTTTTAGCAATGGCCACCTGTTTTGCTGTGATGATTATGCTGGTATCAAACTACAGCAATAGCAAAATCACTTTACAGACTTTAAGAATATGCTTAAACATTATTTACTCTGCCCCTGCTATACCCACTAAATGTACAATAAGTGTGTTGGTAGTTTTTGCAGACACTTTCAAGTCTGTTTCTCGCTATATATGTTTACTAGCTATTGTTAATAAACCAAATAATTACAATGATGCACACATTTGCTAGACAGATAGATGCTGGTGGTTAGATTTTCCAGTGATGGTAATGAGGGATGTTCTGTTCTTGGTATCCACTGAAGAACTATAAACCTTGAAGTATGTAGCAGCTTTCCTTCTGCATCTCTAAAAGGCCAACATTTTATGAGCTGTAAGGAGAGAGGCTCTGGCAACAGAAGACTTCATAGGTCCCACACATCAGATAGTGATGGGATTAATATCAAATATATTGAGTTACAGCCTAGGAGCCATATGTCCTGTCTGAGCAATTTAGAAGAGGGCAAAGAAGCTCCTTTGCACAGTGTAATAAGAAGGGCTGGAGTAAGCACTAAAATAGGACAGCAGCACAAAGCATCTAGGAAAAATTAATGAAGGCTGCATACTTGATCATATAGCCAATCTAATGCAACTGAATCCATATGAATCCTCTATTTTTGCTTCACTGATTCTTGTTATTTTTACTATCAATATTCAGTGCCTGGTATTTCCAGCTGGCAATTGTATTACAAGCCATTAACTGTTAGAATAATTTAATGAGCTCTCTGGCACCAGATCAGAAAGACTCTGCCCTCTTCATAGGATTAAGATAATGGGTGAAGCTGCTTCAGTCACATGCAGGAGGGCTGGATACCTGGCCATGGCCATACCTATTTCTCTGGAGTCCAATTCAGAAGTTTCTCTCCCTTAGGAAAAAGGAGATGGGAAGAGGATGAGTAGTCTCCTAGGAATCAGGTGTCAGAGTGGATGTCCCAGCTCATGTGGCTGTGGCAATGCAGCTGCTCTACCTGAAGAATCTCTAACAGACAACATATATGTTGGAAAACAATCAGTCTTTGGATTTGTGAATCATAAGGATACACTAATATCTCATTTCTTCTGTCTCCATTACATCAATAATCCTCTCTCCTCCCTCCCTCCCTCCCTTCCTGAATACACATGTGATTTAGAAAGTGGTTTAATTTTTTGCTGTTTAAATATCTAATGAATATATGCACTACCTCACCTGAAATCATTGGCTGAGTCCACATAACATACTAATAGCAAAGCTTGGTTTGCAAGCATTTAAATGCAACTGTGATCAACAACTCTCGTCACACACAAGTCTTCTACTGAGATTTGCCATTTACCATGTCATTCAGAACTGGAGCAGACACAAATGATTTTATACTTTAACATAGAAGCACTCTATGTTTGAAGACCATAGCAGGAATGAGAGTTATTTTCAGTTTTACAATGAATTTACAAAAATGACTAATGGGTGTATAGCATTTCCACACCAAGGCACAGTTTGCCACAGCGCTCAGAGCTTTACAGTTGCATTAGTCTAGAAGTCTCAGATACCTGTTGATAAAGCAATATAAGCAGTGGTTAATTAAATTGATTGATTGAGGTTATACGTGGAATTATTTAAATACTACTTTATGAGTTCAAAGGGACTCCAAATCACAGAATTGCTTATAGGGAGCAGTAAGGAAAAAGTTATAAAATATTGTACAGAAGAACTGATATAGAACTAACATACATAAGCTGTAGTTTAATGTCTTACTGGCAATATTAGTGCAATCATACATTCCATTTGTCTTGAAAATGAGAACCTTCTGAACTTGTCTCAGCTAACAGATATTAACAGCTCCTAAAGAAAAAAGTTGGGGGAGGAGAGGGGAGAAGAGGGGGGGGAATGGCAAAAAAAACCCACACACAAAGCAAAACATTAAGATTGCAGGTAAAAGTCTTGAAAAATGATGCCATTGGAAGTGGTGGCAGAGAATCTGGATTTTTTACAAGCACTGCTTATAGCTACTTTATGGATTAGATGTTTGCCTCTAGTAACTCCTGCATTCCATTCTTGTAGACTTTAAGGAGGCATTCCTTCTTTTCGACAAGACCGGGGAAAGCAAAATCACTCTAAGCCAGGTTGGAGATATCATCCGCGCACTTGGACAGAACCCAACAAATGCTGAAATCAAGAAGATCCTGGGCAACCCCAGCAATGAGGGTAAAGTCTCCTTTGTGATCTAGCCCCTAATCTGAATATACCCTCCGAATGTTTTTCCCATTAGATGAATGTCTCACACTTGGTTTATTGATTTCTGAAAGACTAACTTGATCACGTGGCGTGGTGGCTCAGCGGGTAAGACGCCAGGCTTGTCGATCGGAAGATCGCAAGTTCGGAGGTTCGAATCCCTAGTCCTGCGTGATGGAGTGAGCTCCCGCACTAGACCCAGCTCTTGCCAACCTAGCAATTCGAAAGCATGCAAATGCAAGTAGATGAATAGGTACCACTTCGGTGGGTAGGTAACTGCATTCCGCGCGCGTCATGCGGCCACATGAGCGTGGAAGCATCTTCGGACAACGCTGGCTCTTCGGCTAACAAATGGAGATGAGCACCGGCCCCTAGAGTCGGACACGACTGCACAAATGTGCGGGGGGAACCTTTACCTTTACCTAACTTGATCACACAAGCAAATACACACACACACTCATATCTTTCCTTTCAGCTATCTACCCCTCCATCTGTCCCGCCAAACTAGGGAACTAAAAAACTTAGAAGAGGTTGCTTAGAGATCTTTCCTGAATTCTGCAATCTAAAACCTAGCGCTGAATTCTTCTGCATACTAATTTTGGAGAAAGCCTAGGAAAGTTAGTAGGACAGGCTTGAAATGCAGTTAATTGACATTTAAAAGTACTGAGTATTAAAATTACTTATGTATAAAAGAGTTTATACATAAGTTTAAATTATCCTTTAAACAGCACAGAAATGATTATTTTCTTGTTAAGGGTATTTATGTTGAAGGATGTAAAAACTGCTGTTAACTCTTTTACCTCAACAAGTCTACTCACTACCTTCAACTATCACTAAGTGAGCATTATCCAGCCAGATTTGCACATTTTTAATTTGTATACCTTTAATGATAAAGACTGAAGCATCTGACAAAGGCAGATTTGCCTTTGTCAGATACACAGGATATAGTTGCATATACACACGCATATACACATCCAGGATATAGTTGCCTTTTTAAAATTAAGTAGGTCAGGGTCTGAGCTGTAGTTGGGTAGGAGATCACCTAACAATCCTCTGCACACTGTTTTGAGTCCCAAGCAAGTTAACA
Organism: Charina bottae; assembly: GCA_023362775.1. Lineage (NCBI taxonomy): Eukaryota > Metazoa > Chordata > Lepidosauria > Squamata > Charinaidae > Charina > Charina bottae. Next base: position 6,462,002 of record JALMGJ010000020.1, read on the forward strand.
TATAAAGAAGAGAGCCAGTTTGGTCTAGTGGTTAAGGCACCAGGCTAGAAACCAGGAGACTGAGAGTTCTAGTCCCTCCTCAGGTATGAAAGCCAGCTGGGTGACCTTGGGCCAGTCACTCACTCTCTCAGCCCTAGGAAGGAGCCAATAGCAAACCAGGAGACTGAGAGTTCTAGTCCCGCCTTAGGTAGGAAAGCCGGCTGGGTGACCTTGGGCCAGTCACTCTCTCTCAGCCCAGCTCACCTCACAGGGTTGTTGTTGTGGGGAAAATAGGAGGAGGAAGGAGTATTAGGTATGTTCGCCGCCTTGAGTTATTTATAAAAAATAATAAAGGCGAGATAAAAATTAATTAATTAATTAATTAATTAAATACATTACACTGAACTATTAACACAAATAAATAAGAATATCACTGTGGAAGAGTCAGTCACGTAAAGAAGCTACAGTTTTACCTGCTTGACAGTGCTGCACAAAAATACAAAAAGAAAAGAAAAGAAAATATACAATCCCAGCACAGATCTGCTGAATACATAAATACTAATCAAATAAAATACCCACTACCCAGGCCTACACAATTCATTCCTCTCCGCAGTGTGTTTCAATCAAATTACATGTCCTCTGTGCTAGCAATGCAACTGTTGCAAGGTCACACAGCCAGCCTAGAAACATATTTAAGGATTCCCTTACTAACTTTACTCAGACTGAAGAAGCTCCTTGGATAAGGAGTGAAACGTTTCCACTAAGAAAATAGAAATCCAGTTGACATGATTCAAGCCACAGACTGTTCCACCTGGATGACTGAGAACCTTCATAGACATATTGCCATACATTTTGGGGATGAAACCCTGAAGTTGGTAAGGAAATTCGAGAAGACAGCAAGAAAGGTGGCAGACTATAGAAACCACCTACGTTTTAACCTCAGATGCAGACAACAGAGACTCATCCCGACAAGCCTACGCCTGCAATCTACAGTTAAGGGTCACAGAGCAGAGCAGATCCTGCAGCAGGCACAAAGACATCTTCTAAATGAAAGAATAAGGCAAGTCCACTTCACCATTGATGCCCTGCAATACAATTTTGAAAACCTTCACCAGGAACTCACAGCCACCCTTCCTGACCCAATCCTGGATAGAGTTATTCAGCTTGGCAATAAAGTACAGCTGGCCCAGCATCACAAGACAAAGGAGAGGCAAACTAAGAAATTTGACATTCTTCTTTCTCGCAGCAAGCAGAAACAAGGAACTGGAGAAACCGCTGGGAGGAACAACAACAACAGGACCACAGAGGACAAAAAGAACATGTGGGTGAAAAATCTCTCAGACAGAGAACTTACCCAACCAGAGAGAGATGTCCTAGCCAAAGGTCTTAATTTTGCCATCACTCCCAAGCAAGTTCCGGTTGTGGAGCTCATTACAGCCACAGAATCTGCCATCCACAACAACCACCTACCTTTTGAAGAAGCAGAACAACTCCGGCTTAAAATATCTGCAGCTCTGTCCAGTGCTCAACCTCCTCCCCCCAACCTTACCGTCCAAGAGAGGAGAGCCCTGACAGCCCTCAGCAAAGATGAAACCATCACCATTTTACCTGCTGACAAAGGAAGATGTACAGTGGTTCTAAACACTGCAGACTACCACAATAAAATTACCTCACTTTTGGAGGATCAGCATACATATGAAAAACTGAAAAGAGACCCCACCAACAATTACAAGAAAAAGGCAATAGACAGTTTGAAACAATTGGAACATGATGGCTCCATCGATAGGATTACCTACCACCGTCTGTATCCTGGAGAAGCCATCCCCTGCATCTACGGACTTCCTAAGATCCACAAGGAAGGAACACCCCTCCGACCCATAGTCAGCAGCATCAATTCGGTAACATACAACATTGCCAAACACCTCTCTACCATACTAGCACCTCTAGTTGGACACTCTGAACACCACATCCATAATTCGGAAGAATTTGTTTCCAAAGCAAAGATCCTGAAACTGGATACAGATGAAACTATGGTCTCCTTCGATGTGTCCTCCCTTTTCACCAGCATCCCCACCACTCATGCTCTATCCGCTGTCAGGAAGAGACTAGAAGAGGACAGCACCCTGGAAAGGAGAAGCCATCTCAACCCAAACCAGGTCTGCCATCTTCTGGACCTGTGTCTTAACACCACTTATTTCACATACAGAGGTGACTTTTACAGACAAAAACACGGCTGTGCCATGGGTTCTCCTGTGTCACCCATTGTGGCCAATTTATACATGGAAGAAGTGGAGAAGAAAGCACTCAACACATTCCAGGGAACGGTGCCCACCCACTGGTTTAGGTATGTGGATGACACCTGGGTCAAAATCAAGGCCCAGGAAGTACAGGCCTTCACGGACCATATAAACACTATAGATGCCAACATTAGCTTCACCAGAGAAGACACCAAGGACAACAGACTGGCATTCCTAGACTGTGAAGTCCTCATTGGGACAGGTGGCAAGCTAGAAATAGGGATCTACAGGAAACCCACACACACAGATCAATACCTGATGTTTGACTCCCACCATCCACTGCAGCACAAACTAGGAGTCATCAGGACATTGTCACACAGAGCAGAAACCATCCCCACCTCCATGGATTCCAAAAAGAATGAAAAGCAGCATCTGAGAACAGCTCTGCAGGCCTGTGGATATCCAAATTGGGCCTTCACCAAATCTAAGTCTACCAGACCTAAAACAGCGACAGATAGGGCTGAGACTCAGAGTAAACGGAAGAACCTGGTCATTCCTTACATGGCTGGCGTGTCTGAAAAGATCAAACGGATATTTGGCAAACACCACATACCTGTATATTTCAAACCCACCAACACACTGAGACAGAGGCTTGTACACCCCAAAGATCAAACTCCAAAACACAAGGAAAGCAATGTAGTGTATGCAATCCAGTGCAGTGAGGAGTGCTCTGAACTCTACATTGGAGAAACCAAACAACCTTTGTACAGGAGGATGGCCCAACACAGGAGAAGTAACACCACAGGACCAGAGTCAGCAGTTTATCTTCATCTAAAGGAAAAAGGACACTCATTTGAGGACATTAATGTTCACATTTTAGACAGAGAAGATAGGTGGTTTGAGAGAGGGGTCAAGGAATCCATTCATGCCAACTTGGAAAATCCTTCCTTGAATAGAGGTGGGGGCCTCAGGCATAACCTTTCCCCTATCTTCCTTCCTGCTTTGTCTTCTGTGCCTAGGAAGATTAAGACCATTTCACAAGCTCAACAGCAGCAGGGTAATCTTAACGATCCTCCTTTAGATGATAAAGGGACTTAGAAACAAACATCTCAAAAATAACCATGACCTAGCCCCAGGTGCAAGGTCACACAGCCAGCCTAGAAACATATTTAAGGATTCCCTTACTAACTTTACTCAGACTGAAGAAGCTCCTTGGATAAGGAGTGAAACGTTTCCACTAAGAAAATAGAAATCCAGTTGACATGATTCAAGCCACAAACTGTTGTCTATTTTGTTTACCTAGAGACACAGCTGTGTGTGACAACCATTAAATTAAGATTTTTGTAAAAATTGTCCTCTTTAATTGAGTACAAACCTATCTTCTTCTTGTGAAGGTAGCTTCCTGGGGCGATAGACAAGGCCATGAGCAAATACTTCGATGTTTCTCTTTCCTCAAGAGCTTTGGTATTCTGAACGGAATTAATTTTCAAAAGCAGGATACTGCTGGGGGGCGGGGAGAGGGCTAATCTAAATCTCTACTTGCTACTTCAGAAGAAGAGTTCCAGACATATCACAAAACACACTTTCCAACACAGTGATAATGTTGTTTCTCTACAGAGATGAATGCAAAGAAAATTGGGTTTGAAGAGTTCCTGCCCATGTTGCAGGCAGCTGCCAACAATAAAGAGCAAGGCGGCTTTGAAGACTTTGTTGAAGGTCTTCGTGTCTTTGACAAGGAGGGCAATGGAACGGTCATGGGGGCCGAACTCCGCCATGTCCTCGCCACTCTTGGTAAGTGCCGGGAGAGGAATCATTTCTGTAACAGAAATGTACATGAATTTTAATAGAAATAATGTTATTATGGCTATGAAGGTTCTCAGTCATCCAGGTGGAATTGTCTGTAGCTTGAATCATGTCAACTGGATTTCTATTTTCTCAGTGGAAACGTTTCGCTCCTTATCCAAGGAGCTTCTTCAGAACTTTGCTCAGACTGAAGAAGCTCCTTGGATAAGGAGCGAAACATTTCCACTGAGAAAATAGAAATCCAGTTGACATGATTCAAGCTACAGACAATGTTATTATGGGTTAATTAATTGTAAGAGATTAGATCTGTAAATTTACCTATATCTGTATCAGAGAAAGTTGGAAGTCGCTTTCCGTTTCTTTTCTTTCTATTGACACTTTTATAGTTTGTTCTCTTTTCTTTAGTTCTGTTTTCTATCTACTCTATAGTCTTTTTTGTATCTTAACTATATTTTGAAAATAAAAAAGTTTTATTAAAAAAAAAGAAATGTACATGAATTTCATTAAAAATTAAATGTCATAGCTTTCATTAAATTAAAAGGAGATCCTAGCTGAGTCAAGAGCAGAATAAAAAATAAAGAGTTCTCTAAGGAAGGGTAAGATTAATAGAGAAAAAAACAAATTAAACTGTCCCTGCAATTTTAATCTAAGGGCTGTATTCGTACAACATGCTTAACCAGTTAAAAAAACCAGGGTGTTGTTGTGTGAACCATTTCCAGGTTGGGATCATGGCATAATCCATACCTCTCCCCCAAAGTATTGAGTGTGAATTCTGTTTCAGATATTTCACCTTAACTAACTGGGTTAGGCTGGGTCCTCTGAATTCAAAAGGGAGGGCTAACATCTCCCTCTCAGCATCTGGATGTGGAGGGACACAGACATAGAGCAGCCTGGCAAAAAATGGGGCTGCTTCAGGCAAGTATTCTCCATGAAACTATCTTTTCCATTTCCTTCTCCCACTCCGTCCCTGGTGGCTCTAACCCTGAGCAGACTGCTGTGGAAATAAATAACTACACCTATAAATAATTAAATAAATATTTTGGTAATGACAAACGAATGCCGAACCTGTCAGGTGCAAAGACAACTGGGACATCAATCTATCCAGGTGTTCCTGATATAAATGGGATAGCTGCAATTTTTGTCTGCTGGGAAAATCATCCACTTGGGAGGAGCAGCAGACTGACGCAAAAAAGATCATCATCTGACTAATGTCCAACTGTTATTTTCAATGGGACATTTGCTTAGAGTTTTGTGAAAATAGATTCACTATACAAGCACTTGTAATTGCCTTGGGGATTCATGATGGAACTCATAGCATGGCTACTGTTTCCCTAAGTGAGGATCTCAAAATACTCCAGTAATTACTGAAGGGCAGAATGATGTGGAATCGTCCAGGTCAGAAGGATATCAATGTCCCTGTTATTAAAATGGTAACTCAGTTCATAGTAAGACATACAAAATACACCCCTTAAAGATGAATTATGTTTTCCAATTGTTAATTGTTCTAGACAGCACTATCAGGGATGTCCTCCCCTCCCTCCCAAGCTTGTCAGGGGGCACAGGTGTGGGCAGCAGAGGCAGGGATGGATATTGGGATGCAGACTTCCATCCTGTGAGTAATGAAGCTGTGTGATTCCTTGAATTTGAAGCAAGGATGGAAACTGCTGTTTGCTGCCAACGTATACTTTCTTGAGATTTAATGCAAGCATTTCTATCTTGGCTGTTGTGGGTCTTCCGGGCTGTGTGGCCGTGTTCTGGAAGTTGTGGTTCCTAACGTTTCGCCAGCATCTGTGGCCAGCATCTTCAGAGGGCAGGAGCACAGATAGAAGCAAAATCTCTGTGCCCAGGTAGAGTGGCAATGTTCTATTTATAGAGCTAAATTATAGGAGATTATATCCAGAACACGGCCACACAGCCCGGAAGACCCACAACAGCCATTGAACTCCGGCCGTGAAAGCCTTCGACAATACATTTCTATCTTGGTTAACCTTCCAACTCTACCTCTGGTCACATCTCTCCATGCTTAGACTATTTCTGATTGTTTCTTCCTGCATATCCCTTCAAGATGGCCTTCAGATCACTGTAGTCAATGTGGCCACAGACAATGTGGAGCCCACTGAAATGAAGATAGTGGAGAAATTTTATATATATATATATATATATATATATATATATATATATATATATATATATATATTAAAAAGGAATCAGTAATTATGGTCTTTTGAGACCCTCAGTATTTATCCCACCATTTCATTCCAGGTGCTAAAATCAGGACTGGCTCATTTTATTATACAATACAACAGAGGAAAGGTCATCTACTTAATTATATTCTTTTTGTGAGTAAAGAGAATTCATTATGAGGTCACAAGCTGGAAGAGAAGTTGCATTATTAATACTCTTTTCTCTATATATTTAGGTGAGAAGATGAAGGAAGAAGAAGTAGAAGAACTGATGAAAGGGCAGGAAGACTCCAACGGCTGCATCAACTATGAAGGTAAGGGCAACTATGCAGAAGATAGATGGTTGTGGCTGGAACAGGCCAGCGGTAGTGGTGTTTCCAGAAGAAATATTCAAGTATCTTTTCCTTTCAAGAAATGGCCTGCCCAAAGTTGTCATGATGTGTTCCACTGGGGCCAGGGAAGATAGGCAGCATACTCCACTGGAGGGCTAATCCATGTGTGTGTGTGTGTGTGTGTGCGTGTGTGTGTGTGTGTGTGTGTGTGTGTGTGTGAGAGAGAGAGAGAGAGAGAGAGAGAGAGCACATACTGTATCTCCTCCAGTGTTGCTAACATGATCAGATATTCTATAGTGCAACTAAGACGATGTAGGATGGTACAGACCTTTAGTATATTCTCTGTGACTAGCACAGGATGAGAGAAGGGGCAAACAGGGCTCCAGTTTGCATCTTAGCCACTGAGGACAAGCTGAAGATGGATGCTTTTATCACACCATTGTTTTGGATATGGATATCTTCAGATCCCTATCAACATCCAGAACAAATATTTATATATCCCAGTACTAGGCTGACCATATTTCAGGATGGCAAAACGGGACGGGGTCTTATGTAATATTCTGTATTCATGAAAAAGACAAGGGTCCCCGCCCCCCAGTCCGTGCGATTGGCTCCCGCCTGCAAACCCCACCCCCTGGTCTGCGCAATTGGCTCCCGACTGCAAACCCTGCCCCCCCCGGTCCACACGATTGGCTCCCGCCTGCAAACCCCGCCCCCTGGTCCACGCTCTGGCTCGGATCCTCTTTCTGCGCCATTCCTGTTGGGTTTGAAAAACGGGACAAAATTGAGATTTTTATGAAAACGGGCTGGTTGAAAAATGCTAAAAAATGGGACTGTCCTGTTCAAAATGGGACGTATGGTCAGCCTACCCAGTCCCTATAACTAACAACATGTATTTAGTATGAGGAAAGCAAAAGCAGACTCCATTTTATTCCAGTCATGATGGTGGCACTATTTTCTGAGTTTGAAGTATGAAATCATGCTTTCTCTGAGAATTTTTTTAACAAACTGCCCTTTCCTTATTTGTTCTTTGCAGTACTGTATCAGGAAGATATAAGCAATTGTAAACATGGCGTACTGGTGGTGGGTGGTGGCGGCTGAAAAACAAGTTTCAATGTGTCTTTCGCAACGCTTGGCTGTTGTGGATCTACCAAGCTGCATCACTGCTGCCCCCCTCCCCAGCCCCCAACATTACTCGTTTTCTGCTTAGTTGGTACATCTGATTGTGGGTTTCTCTACTATCCCATTTGTTTTCACCCTGACAAGAAAATGCGAATGCTAAAACATTGTTCAGCCAATACAACTGAAAGACAAACAAAAAACAGAAAACCAAAACAAAACAGCAACTCATTTAATTGTAAATAAAGCTTCTTTATTCTCGGACTGATTAAAAAGTGTTAGAAGTTTAAACAAGCTGGAAGTGAACATAAAGCCAATCAGATACTTCAGGGAGATTTGCAGTAGACCAGCAAGGATCTTTGATTCCCAGTAGTTAAAAAATAGCTGGCGATTGGCGAGAAGTACTTCTTTTTTAAAGGAAAGAATTGTCTTGGCTATGATTAGCCTTGTATTATTTGTTCCTACCTCAGCTTCAGTGTTCCCAGTTTGCGATGAATGGTATGAATTTGCTGCCTTTGACAAGTTTTATACATATTTATATTATAAACCCTGCAACTGTAGTAATTCAGCTGTATCTATGTGTAATATACAGATTATATCACCTACAGAGCAGTACATTAACTCCAATCCTGGCCATTATTTTACAGTTGGTTCTGATGATAACAAACCAAATCCCTCAGACTTGGAACTATCCTACTTTGTTGTCAGGTAGACCTCTGAGTGTGTGCTAAACACAGGGTGTTATAGCTGCATCCACCCTTCAGGCAAACTAGTAGTACTTGTACAGACAGGTTTGCTACTGAGGAAAAAATAATTAGTGACCAAAGTAGAGATAAGAAGGATGTAAAAGTGGGAGAAAAATGGTACTGAGTCAGATTCAGTACAGAAGATCTAGATTCACCTGAAAAGGTTGGCCTGCTATCTTACTTTGTGATCAGGACTGTTCCTTGTGCACCTGAAACACCTCCCTACAATTGCATGATGTCTTCACATGAGACATTGGCAAATTTCCTGTCAGTATCATACCAGTCATGTGTTTATGACTTGCTGGGATCATGTGGAGAAACCTTGAGAACCATCTTCCCTTCAGCTAAAAGCGGTAGGCAATGATCAAGGGAAAACACCATGCAGGTAGCTTCCAGAAGGAAAACATAGCCATGGAGACAGACCAGATCATTAGAAGGAGAAAAAAGTGTTAGGGAAGGACAACTAATTTGGAGAAATGCATCGGAAAGGTTTCAGTGAGTGAGATGAAGATGGCAAAGAATGAAGGTGACTAGAAACCACAAGAATAAAGTACCTAGGACATTGGTAAATCATTTGCTGGCATGTCCATACCAACTATAAGAGCATTCTGATTCCTGGAGAGTGGCTAGGATTGTCCTAAACTTTTTCCTAGACTAAAATATATCCCAAACACCAAGCTTCATATACCATCATACAGCTAGAATTTCCAGTTTGCTAATGAGGGAGAACAAATCTTTTTACCTGGGTAACCTTATTACTCTAAAATATTGGCAGCTCATTATTGGAGTGAGTATTTTTAGTTAGAATTGTTCTGATCCACCTGGAACTGTTAGTTTTATCACAGATAATAAAGTAGCTACAGCAACCCTATTCATGCACAAGAGGGAGGCATGGAGGATTCCCAAAGTTTGCCACTATTAAAAAAGTGATGTAACAACTCAAGCACATCTCACAGAGTCTGGGTATAGAATTCCTAATGAGTGGGGGAGTAAGGAGAAAAATGCAAACAAGAAGAAAACAGAATGATGAATCCATGCCCATTTTGTCAGAGAGTTCCCTAACAGTATACCAATTCTGTGTTACTCAACAGCATTTGTGAGGCACATCATGTCTGTCTAAATGGATTTTTCAAGACACCTAATTCGGTAAGTTCCTTTTCTGAGCATGCTCTTCTTGGATCAGATGATGATTTTTGGAAGAAAGGTGTAACAGAAATGCAGCAAGTAAATGAACAGGTCACAAGGCATCCAAAGTGACGTTCCACTGGTAGCAATTCTTAAGTCTCTCACTAAAGTCAAGACGATGTAAAGTGTCTTATGTTCAGTCTCTTATGTTCAGTCTCTGGTACTCTTTTCACTCTGTTCTCCAGCTGAGAATGCTCTCAGAGTGGCTGATAAGTCAACAAGGATCAAGACAATCCTTTCCTCGGGCTTATAGCCTAAGAGAGAAAACACGAAACAAAGGATGAGGTAGGGAGGGAAATCAAACATAGGCACCAGTTACCACATTCTTATGAAAACTGATGGGTTCAGGGAAAGGAAGCAACAGAATAAGCTGTTCCTACAGCAGGAAACCATCTCCTCTATTTCAGCCTGAAGGAATGGCTGCCAGGCGATATATATTGTGAAGAGCTTCCTATGATACAAATTCTACAGCTTTAGTCCATCACACATTTCTTTACTCCATGGACACCTTGATGATTCCCATCTTGTTATAGGTGGCCTTGAATAAGTTATTATCAACCTCAGTTCTTACACCTTTAAAAGAGGACTATCTTAATCAAAGAGTCAGGGAGAAGAGCAAAACCACAATTACTTTCTTTACTGTTAAAAATATAAATGCTGTCTTTGTCCTGTCCTATAACTATGATTATATTTGCTTTTTGACAGAACAAGATCGTCGGGCACTTGAAATCTGTGTATCTAGGAAACCATTGCTCCATTCAGTAATGTCACCCTGGAACCTAATGGACTATAATTTATGCCTCTTAACCTTCCCTTTTGAAATCATCAGCAAGAAAACCTGCTGAATCCCAAAATTGTTACACTTGACCAATAATACACTTGCTGAGGCAACTGCGAAGGACGTCACTGCCAACTGTCAAGCCCAATAATCTTTTTTCCATATTGTCTGCCATGAAGGCGGCGTGCATTCTTTTGGGAGGGGAAATCTAATAATAAATCCCTGTGGTCAGTGTATGGCTGGAAACTTTCAGTTCGGCAAATCCCAATTAAAACATAATTGAAGTCTTAATTTATTTTCTCTATGTTTTATTCCATGCAATAAAGTTTTATGAGAAAAGTTATCTTGAATAGTTTGATGAATGTGAATCAAAAAGGGGTTTCTGGAAGATTTTTTAATACTACGATGGTTTCAATTTCCCATTTGGAAACACTGAATTCTTATCCAAGAATGCTTCTGAAGTATGATCCATTAGTAACTTTGATCTGCATGTATTCTTTAGTCATCATGGAAGGGCAGGTGGCTGACAACTGATGAACAGCAATTACATTTTCTCTTTAGCACAAGCATGGGCTCGTGTGGTTCACAGAAACAGAAGGGGAAAGCTAATGGAAACACAATTCCACAGAAAACTGTCTGTAGCTTGAATAATGTCAACTGGATTTCTATTTTCTCAGTGGAAACGTTTCGCTCCTTATCCAAGGAGCTTCTTCAGTCTGAGCAAAGTTGGTAAGGGAATCCTAAATATGTTTCTAGGTAGCTGTGTGACCTTACACCTGGGGCTAGGTCATGGTTATTTGAGATGTTATTTTTAAGTCCTTTTATCTAAAGGATAAAAGGATTACCTGGATGACTGAGAACCTTCATAGACATATATCCACAGAAAACTGTTCCTACTAAAGGGAATTACAAAAATCAGAAGCAATTGGATCCACCAACAACAGTCATAAAAACTGACCAATAGCAACATATACAAAAGCACGTTGAACAGCATATTTTAAGAGTTGTACTAAGAAGTTGGGGGTTTATAAGTTAAACTACACATCATAAAACAGGTAGTCATGAACTCCATTTTCAAATTCATAATTTAACTTTTAAATTGGATGGTGAAACAGAACTTACAGTTGAGCCACTACTTATTTTCAAACACAGCTGCTCTGGCTGTGATTGTGAAAGGAGAGATTATGCTGCTATCTGGGGTTGCTTTAAAACCTAGTACGTAACTATATATGCACTTGATCAAATATGCACTTGATCAAATATGCAGGAATATAGATTTATAAATAATGTTTGTGTGATTATTTTAAGTTATGCACTTAGGTAAATGCTGTTAAATAATAGTTTCTCCCTCCCGCTCCAACAAGAAAGAATCTTCCTATTGCCAGATTTCTCTCTGTTCCACCTGAGGTTAAACAAGGAGAAGGCTGAGTTTGCACAACATACAAATCTAAAATTATGTTAATATGATGTGTAAACTGCTTTTACCTTACGCCATAATATGAATTGCTTTGATACAACATGTATTTGGCAAGGGTTTGGTTAACCTGGGTTTAGGGATCACTTTGTTGTGTGAATCCTGGCAAAACGCTACAAAACATCTTCTACAATAGGGTGGACAGCTTTCTCAGAGAGGAGACATTATGTGCTGTCATGACCAGCTGGAAAGCTGTAGGGGATGTCACAAGTTCTAACCTTTTCAGCTGTTTTTTAAGGTTTTTAAGGGCGGTGATTAGCACAGGAACTCTCTGGGAGTTAAACCCTCCCACTTCCACCATTACAAATCTATAGGCAGCAAAAGCTGAAATTGTGACAAAAATGGCTGAAGTTCAGTGGGACAATTTCAAGCCTTTTGAGGAGAAAGATTTGATTTCTTTAAAGTGGTTATGGGAAGGGTACGCCTTTCAGAAGCCTCCTACTTCCATGTCCACCCTCATTTGGAAATAAATAAATAAATTGTAATATCAAAATTTTGGCCACTGCAAATGAGTTCCAGAAATACAAATTCTTTCACCACTGTATTTTGACTGTAAGATCTTGGGATGTTGGGAACAAGAACTGGATTGTGAGGAAAATGTTGCTTGTAGGTTGTGGACTGTCCACTCCTATTCTACAAATTTAAAGCTCTCTCACTACTAAGTGTTACTATGCAAGGGCTTTTCCTAACGGGCAGTCCTATATCAAAATGTGTGGTTCTAAGCCTTTTTTTTTTTTGCAGTTCTGCATCAATAGACAAATGAAGGAAGGTGATAAAGAGAAATATATTCTATTGCATAAATACGTTGAAGCAGAATTCATTTGTTTTGTATTACTTCATCCCTCAAAGACTTGGCTTTCTTTTTGGAGTTGGCCATACAGTACGCTTAGAAATACCATGATATATGAATCTCAGAAAATAATAAAGTGTGTTCACACCCACCTGAAAACTACAGGTGTGTTCAATATGCATGCAAACAAGGATTACATTTTCTTCTGCAGTTCTTTTTTTTAAAGGAAATTTTGTTTGTTTCTTTGTTTGTTTGGTTGGTTGGTTTATATGGCCTCTCAACTCACAAAAGCAAATCTGGGCAGCTTAAAATTGGATAAAAACATAAAAAAGAACTAAAAACAATCCCCAACAAACATCTAGGAAAAAAAAACACCAAACCCTAGAACAGAGCTTTCCAAACTGTGTGTCGTGACACAAAAGCGTGTCGCCACACACAGCGTGGTGTGTCGCCACACCACCCGGAAGCGGCGGCACGCGTGTGCACGGCAGCAGCGGCAGCGGCGCGGCATCAGTGCTTCCGCGTTTTAGCGGAGGCTGCCGCCGCTGCCACCACCACCGTGCACGCGCACGCTGCCGCACGCCCCCCGAGCCGCCGCCGTGCATGTGCACCCCCCTGCGCTTCTGCCGTGCGCGCGCGCTGCCCCCGCCACCACTAGTGTGTCGCCAGCAGCGGCACTTTGGAAAGCCCTGCCCTAGAATAATGGAATAATAAAACAAAAAGGGTAGCTGAGGCCAACCATTGCATAGTCCATTCAAAAACCTTTCATTCTGGTCAAGTTCAATTCACACTCTGTCCCAATGCCCAGGGGAAGAACCAGGTTTTCAGGGCCCGAAGCATGTCCACCCTACTGAATCTCATTGGACAAGGCAAAACAGTTGGAGACAGCTGGTCCTGCAAATGAACCGGACCTGTGCCACAAAAGGCTTTATTGTAGGTTTATACCAGTTCAAGACTTGAATTGCATTTGGAAGTATGTAGGGAGCCAGCGCAGCTCGCAAGGCAGTGATGTTACCAACATGTGTCCATAACTAGTCTCGCCACTGCATTCTGGACCAATTGCAACTTCTAGGTGGTTTTCAAGGGCAGTCATACATACAGTGCATTGCAATAGTCCAAATGGGAGGTCAGCAGAGCATGAATGACCATAAACAGGCCCCTCTGATCTAGGAATGAATGCAACAGCCATATAAGATGAATCTGTGCAGAGGCCCTCTTGGCCATGGCTGCCACCTGCTCTTCCAGATACCACAATATTCTTCCAGAATACTCTTGGCAGTAAGTGTTGTGAAAAGACATCATTGAATAGAAACCTGTAATTACCAAAAACCAAGCGATGAAAGTAGACCAGAAAAAGCACGAATATTGAGGCATTAGAATGGGACGTGGAGAACGTAAGGTGTTGGACCTGGGGGTCAAAGATAGTAAAATGTTTGTGCAGATCTGCCGTAGGCCTAATCAATAGAAGAATTAAATAAGGCTACATAATTATTGGTGTTCCCTTGGTCTCAGTAATAACCCTTCTTTCCCCCAGCGGGCACATTAAAAAATGCCTTAATTCCCTAGTCAAGAGTCAGTTTGTTCTCTACCAGTCTGGCTTAACCTTATTTAATATCTTCGTATGAAATGGCCATAACTCAAGTGCTGACAGCTGCAAAGGCAAGTGGGGTTTGAGAAACGATGATAATCCTTATATGCAAGTCACTAGAGATGGGACAGGTGTCTGGTTTCCATGTCTTTCTCTGCCATAAGGAGCCCACCCCTGCTCCTATTTATAACCCTGGCAGGTGGGCAAACAGATCCGGATTCATCTCCACATCTGTCTTTTTCTCAGGCAATCTGCCAACAATTTAAATACCTCATGAGTGGAAGAAAAGGCAAACCCTCTCAAGCATGCTTGAAATCAGAAAGAAACAGTTTGTTTTCTTAGCTTCAGAAGAGGCTGGGCTTGCTACCCTACAAAACCAGGTTGTGATTTGTTTTGTGTGCTGCCTGAGCCCAGCCATGAGGGTTGATAAAGTATGGGAAGGCTTATTCTCTCCAATCCCTTTGTGTCCCTATTTAACTTTGCACAGTGTACCAACAAAAAAAAGGGGTGGGTGGGAGAAGTTGCTGCCAGAAAGACTCCCCAATCTATTGTTCTCTCTCCTTCCAACTCCCTATCCAAAGGCCAAAAGGAGGGTTAGCCACAGATGAACTCTTCCATTATAGTCTGACCCAAGATCAGGGGAAAAAACACTAAGGTTGGCAATGAGTTGGTTTAGCATGCTGTGTAAATAGAGCCTCAGTAGTGAAAGACCATGGGGGCGCGATGGCTCAGTGGTTAAGACACCAGGCTTGTTGATCGGAAGGTCGGTGGTTCAAGACCCAAGTGCCGTGTGATGGAGTGAGCTCCCGCACTAGCCCCAGATCTTGCCAATCTAGCAATTCGAAAGCATGCAAATGCAAGTAGATAAATAGGTACCACTTCCGTGGGATGGTAACAGCGTTCCGTGAGCGTCATGCTGGCCACATGACCGTGGAAGCGTCTTCGGATAGCGCTGGCTCTTCGGCTCAGAAATGGAGATGAGCACCGGCCCCTAGAGTCGGACACGACTGTGCAGGGGAAAACCTTTACTAGTGAAAGACCAGGCTGCACCATATTTGGCCATTATAACTACAGTAAGTCCAGCAGAAACCAGCATAACACCATAGGCTATTACTATGTTGTATTAAGTAATGCATTTGCACAGGACATCAAGCAATAAATCATTATTTACAAATACTCAGTTTAGTATGCCAACCAGCAGCTTCCTATGATAGAAATTTTTATCTAACAGTTATTAGGGTTAAAATAAAACTTCCTGAATATTTCCAGTGGGAGAATACGGTTTATACTGATGGATCAAATGTTTGTCTATTATGTGCTATCTTATAGAATTCACACCCATCATCACCCATTACCTGTTCCCATTATCCTTTGGATAAACAATCATCATCATCATCATCATCATCATCATCATCATCATCATCATCATCATCATCCCTCTCTTTCTCCTGGCTGGTATATAAAAAAGCATCCTGTTAAAATATACCTTTGAAGAGCTTTTTTCAGAAGGAATTGTTTTTTACAAAAACATGAAATTGGAGTCAGGACCAGAGCACGAAGATGTAGTATATTACTAGCAGGAATAAATAAGAAGCCATAAAGCAAGGAAGCAGCATGGATAGAGAAAAGTCTCTCTCTAGAGAGGAAAAGTAATATTTCTCTGGAGAACGCAATGGAGGACACCACTTAGTCAGACTTCCACTGAACAACATTAAACATTGGTTCACAGTGCAATTATCTTCATGGAGTATATAGGCGGCCAGTTTCCCTTGCTCACATCTTGCTGTTTGCACAACATGGCCCTTCAGCCAAACCTGAAGGCTTTATAGGCCAACAGGTTGCCAGAACATACCAGCTTCCACACATCAATGACAGTTTCACATTCATGCCATAAATGTAGCTCCAGCTAAGCCTCTGAATTTGGTTGGCTGATTTAGTAAGTTTCTATCAGACCAGGAACGTTTTGTGCAAAGATGGGCATGATAAAGGACAAAAAAGGCAGGGACCTAACAGAAGCAGAAGAGATTAAGAAGAGGTGGCAAGAATACACAGAAGAACTATACAAGAAATATCCTAATGTCCCTGATAAATACGATGGTGTGGTCACTGACCTTGAGTCAGACATCCTAGAGAGTAAAGTCAAGTGGGCCTTAGGAAGCATTACTAACAACAAAGCTAGCGAAGAAGACAGTATCCCAGCTGAGCTATTTAAAATCCTAAAAGGTGATGCTGTTAAAGTGCTGCACTCAATATGCCAACAAATTTGGAAAACTCAACAGTGGCCACAGGATTGGAAAAGGTCAGTTTACGTTCCAATTCCAAAGAAGGGCAATGCCAAAGAATGTTCAAACTACCGTACTATTGCGCTCATTTCACATGCTAGCAAGGTTATGCTCAAAATCCTACAAGCTAGGCTTCAGCAGTATGTGAACCGAGAACTACCAGAAGTGCAAGCTGGGTTTCGAAGAGGCAGAGGAACTAGAGATCAGATTGCCAACATTCGCTGGATCATGGAAAAAGCAAGAGAGTTCCAGAAAAACATCTACTTCTGCTTCATTGACTACACTAAAGCCTTTGATTGTGTGGATCACAACAAACTGCCGCAAATTCTTAAAGAGATGGGAGTACCAGACCACCTTACCTGTCTCCTGAGAAACCTGTATGCGGGTCAAGAAGCAACAGTTAGAACTGGACATAGAACAACCGATAGGTTCAAAATTGGGAAAGGAGTACGACAAGGCTGTATATTATCACCCTGCTTATTTAACTTATATACAGAGTACATCATGAGAAATGCCGGGCTGGATGAATCATGAACAACCTCAGATATGCAGACAATACCACCCTAATGGCAGAAAGTGAAGAGGAACTAAAGAGCCTCTTGATGAGGGTGAAAGAGGAGAGTGCAAAAGCTGGTTTGAAACTCAACATTAAAAAAACCCAGATCATGGCATCTGGCCCCATCACTTCCTGGCAAATAGAAGGGGAAGAAATGGAAGCAGTGACAGATTTTATTTTCTGGGGCTCCAAGATCACCGCAGATGGTGACTGCAGCCATGAAATTAAAAGACGCTTGCTCCTTGGGAGGAAATCTATGGTAAACCTAGACAGCATATTAAAAAGCAGAGACATCACCTTGCCGACAAAGGTCCGTATAATCAAAGCTATGGTTTTTCCAGTAGTAATGTATGGCTGTGAGAGTTGGACCATAAGGAAGGCTGAGCGCCAAAGAATCGATGCTTTCGAACTGTGGTGCTGGAGAAGACTCTTAAGAGACCCTTGGACTGCAAGGAGGTCAAATCAGTCAATCCTGAAGGAAATCAACCCTGACTGCTCATTGGAAAGACAGATACTGAAGCTGAAGCTCAAATACTTTGGCCACCTAATGCGAAAAGAGGACTCACTGGAAAAGACCCTGTTGCTGGGAAAGACTGAAGGCAAAAGGAGAAGGGGACGGCAGAGAATGAGATGGTTAGATAGCATCACCGATGTAATGAACATGAATTTGAGTAAACTCCGGGAGACAGTGGAGGACAGGAAGGCCTGGCGTGCTATGGTCCATGAGGTCACGAAGTGTCGGACACGACTAAATGACTGAACAACAACAAAAGTCAGACCAGGAGCTTACATGGGGCTCTCCATTCATTTTATTCTATAATAGCAACCCTGCTAGGGAGGTTAAGCCAAGAGAGAGTAATTGGCCTAAAGTCATCCAGTGAGTTTCCATGGTTGAGGGTGGATAAAGGTAGTAAGATGACACTCCCAGCCACATTGTTGTTGTTATGAGAGGGAAACGGGAAGTGGGAGGAAATTGTATATACAGGTAGGTTGTGATTAGTGTGAGTTTGAATAGTGTGACATTCAATTTAGTGCAAATTATAAATTGATACCAGGTCACATTTAATGCGAGCCAAAATTCAGTTAGTGCAACGCCAGTGCATGCGCAGTTGCCATTTGGGTTTTAGACGCTATTTGTTGTGTTTGCAAAATGGAGAAGAGGAAGGTTCCATTCAAGGAAAGGTCAAAAAAGCTCATTTTGAAGAACTACAGGAGAATACAGGAGATAGCAGGTGCACTTGGGATATGGGTTTAATCCTCTTTTACTGTTATATACTGTAGTATTTCATTAATAAACATATAAAATATATGTTTAAAAATTGTAATTTCCTACTTCCATCGAGCTGGAACCGATCACCCTCTTTTCCACAGAAATATCACCTTGAATAGTGCGAATTTAAATAATGTGCCCATTTCATGGAATTCATTAACCAAACCAATCTAGACCTACCTGTACAGCCGTGAGCACCTTAGATGAAAGGCAGAATAACAAAATCACCTTGGCATTGCACAAAGGAATAAATCATAGTGACACTGCTTGTCCTGTTTCAAAATTTAGGGTGTAGTTACAGTATTCAGGATGTATAGTTGCAAGATAGGTATCTTTCCAGACAGTGCTGGCTGGCTGCCACAATGTGGTACCTCAATTCCCAAGGAAGAATTTGTCCTGTCTAAGGACTCTGAATACTCAAGCTGCAATATATTAGAAGGGTGTTTTATCCAGGGGGAAGTACTAACAGCTGGTTACAGCCATAGGTTTAAGAGAGTTGAAAGCATTAGGAAAGAAGTTTTGCTTCAAAGGAATATAGGACAGATTTCACACATATTTCTTCTGATGTACTGTCTTACCATGGTTTATTCAATGTTAACGTAGTTGACTGGATTATATGGCATACTGAATTATAAGCTAACCAGAAGGCTTGGGTTCTTACAACATGCTTGGCTAAAATGTGTTTGGGCAGTTTGTGTGTTATGTGACTTCAGGTCAAACATAGCGTACAAGGTTTTAGACACAATCTAAAAGCTGCAAAGGTAATTTTTCTGTTGGACAGTGCTATGTGTGTACATATCTCCTTTCAAAACGTCTTTGCCTTTGGAGGAAACATGTCTGTCAGGCTCCAACCCTCAATAAGATGTGTATCCCTTCACTGCCATCTGGTGGTTCCATTTGTCTAGCTGTGGCTAAGAAATCAGAGGCTGTGTGTATACAACATGCTTGCCATGTCTAAGTGACCCAAGGCTTACTGAAGTAACCCAGTTACTAATAAACTAACCATCCTGGCTGGGCTGATGCAACAAACTAAATACA
The DNA here is from genome assembly GCA_023362775.1 of Charina bottae. Taxonomy (NCBI): domain Eukaryota; kingdom Metazoa; phylum Chordata; class Lepidosauria; order Squamata; family Charinaidae; genus Charina; species Charina bottae. The sequence continues at coordinate 6,481,362 of JALMGJ010000020.1, forward strand.
TTTTAGCCTACCAAGCATTTTGAGAAAAGGATTCACACCCTGTGCCAAATCATGATTTGCTTTAACCATGCTTTGTTGAGCAGGCCACTCCGGATAAGTTTGGACAACATGCCGAACTAAAATACGGTTGCCTAATATTGGGACTGTGCACTTTGCAAACCCAGCTAGTAGAAGCCAGAATGACATCAAAATGATGTTGTATGCATCATGTTGTCACTTGTCCCCTTGCCCCCCTGCCAGCCAGGATCAGTTTATGGTTCAGTGTATTATATGAACCCAGCTGATTGATTTAGTAACGCCCAACCCTGTTGTTCTTTAAAACAGTCCTGAAAACCTGGTTCTTTCCTCATGCACTGGCAGGACGTCACATGAGCCCACTTTGGAATTTGTGTGATGGTTATTAATTGTCGTGTTTCTCCCTCTCCCCTCTACAAGGTCACGTTTAAATTGTTCCTCTGCTGTTTTAAGCCTTGTAAACCACCCAGAGCCATGTACAAGTGGTGCCGGTTGGCGAAATCGAAATGATGGAGAAACGGGTTACACAGACACAGATGGCTAAATCATAAAGCATGGGCTGTGGACCACAATGGCTGGGTTAACTCATCCCAGTATGGCTTAGTGCACTGTGTGAACCCAGTCAGTGGCTAATAATGCACCTCTTCAGCATGACCCTGCAAGATAAACCTGCTGAGGACTGGTCATCTGTAGGCAAGGGCAAGCTCTGAGGCTACTTCCTTCCTGTTCTGTTGGTATTCCCAGCCTGGGACTCTCTCGAAGTACAGGGTTGGTTAGGCCTGTAGTTAGCCCCCAAGGAGGCCCATCTGCAGAAAGATGCGTTCAATTCCTGCTTAGGCTGTCCTTGTTCTGGTGCTTCAATCCCTGTTGAACCTGACTTGGGCTTACAGGGCCACTTGCCTAGGCTCAGCACCTGAAAGACAACAATGGGCACCCTGGGCCAATTTACGGCCATGTCATTTTCACCGACTAAAATTAAAAGACCACTGATTACGATTATAATTATAATAAGGAGATTTTGATTTGCATTATTTTCGTAGCTTTTGTTTAGAGCAGAGCTTTCCAAACTGTGTGTCGCAACACAAAAGTGTGTCGCCACACACAGTCTGGTGTGTCGCCACACAACTCGGAAGCGCTGATCATCATCAGCGCTTCCGGGTTTTCCCGCGGCGACACACCAACAGCGGCGCGCAAAAACCCAAAAGCGGCAGCAGCACTTCCGGGTTTTTGCACGCTGCCGCAATGGCGGCACTTCCGGGTTTTCCCGCGGCGACACACCAACGGCGGTTGGTGTGTCGCCGTGGGAAAACTTTGGAAAGCCCTGGTTTAGAGTAACACAGTTAAAAGAGACAGGTCTGTGTCCCAAGGAGTTCATCTTGATACTGACAAAGGAGTTACAGAAGCTACAAATTAAGCCTCCGGGAACTCCATGAGACCTCCTACTCATGGCAAGAGTTTTGGCTAGCATGTTGCACAAACATTCCTATCTTTACTCTGGACCTTCCTGTTCGAGGGCTGTCAGATTTTGAGATGTAGGTTTGGGTGCTGGGAATCCAACTGGGTTCTGTGAACTGCTCTAGAAGTGGCCCCTGTCAGAATGGTTGACAGTTCTTCTCAAGGCTATGGCTTCGGTGCCTTTGAAGGCACCGACATTGCAAGGGCAGAACATGGATGTCTGAGGAGTGTTATGAGATCCCACGGCCAGTGCAATTATTCCTGGTTTCCGATTCTCTGGAAATCGTTTTTACTGGGACATCACCAGGCAGCTAAGCATTTGATAGTGAATTGCTGAGTATTCCTTCCCACACCCCAGCTGCAGCGCTGCACTATTCACCGAGTTGAGCAATCCTGATTTTAGCGTGGGAAGAGCAACAGTGAAGTTAAATTAAGAGCAACGCGATTCCAAGTGATTTACGATCCGCAGCAGTATCGCTGAACGGCTCGGGTTTTATTTATGCCTGACGGATTTTTTTTTCCTCCCCGACAGCGAACTGCCTGGGGCAGAGCGAAGAGTTACCACAGCGGTCCGCGCACTGTTCTTCCGAGAAATTGTCCCTTCCGTCAACTACATCTCTCCGCCCACCCGTAAAAGCTGCAAAGCGTCGCTTGCCCGTTGGGGGTCTCTCCCGGCCGGTTTACGAGGCTCCAGGACCTCGAGCAAAACTACTGTAATTGCTTCGAGAGGAAGCAATTGGAGAAAACATGGCTGCGTCCGTCTCCAGGGTGCTGGCCAGCCAGGCGCTGAGGCCTCTCTGCTCTCCCGGAGGGAGGAGGATCCTGGTCAGGTAAGGGCTCTGCTCGCCTGGGAACAGCTTCACAAGAACGTGGCAGCAACCTTAGAAGGGCCGTCTGAGGGCGGTGGCAGCCCGAGTGAAAAGTTTCTTCCGAGCGAAAGGGAGGGCGGGTGAGTTTTCTGCCCGAGGCTGCGTGGAAGAAGCCCTCCAGCCTCTCAGTACATTCTTCTAACTGTAACATTTAAGGCTGCCCCGATTATAATGGCAGGCCTGACAAGCCCCTGACATTCCCCCTCTGCCCCTCTCTGCCCCCTCCCTTCCTAACGGCAGAGTTAGGAAGAAGAGAGGAAGTTTTAGAGTATTAAAATCTACGGGCAAACACAAGAAGAGAGGAACTTTGCTAGAGCTTCCGGATTTGCGCTGCAAGATTCCGGACGACCATTAGAGGGCAGCAAAGAGATGCGGCAAATTTAACATTCTGCTGTCAGTTAATAGTGGTCGGATTCTTACAGCCTGGAGCAGGTAACCTTAACATTTGCCAATGTGCTTTGCAAAATGAATTGACATGCAAGTAGAATCTCATGATTTGACCATCCAGTGTGCACAGCCTTTGTTCGGGGTCTTAGATTTGGATTTGTTTATGGGTTTTAGCTGGTTTATCACTAGTTACTTTTACTGTAGCCAGTGATCACTGTGGCAATATAGAGCCGGTCTTTATTAATATTAATAATGAAACTCTGTATGTCATGTAAATCTGGAAAAACCTGCCGGTTGTGAATACTATATGATAGTTTTTAGATAATGATTGGAGTGTGAGGGCTGGTCCATTGGAACTGGCCTCTATGATCCAGTTATAATTAGGAGATGATTTTCCTGTGTGTTTCTCGGTTTGTGAGTGATATTAACTAATGCAGAAGTAATGTTCTCCTTTTATGGCTTTGTGTTATTTTGCAGCCTAGTTAATGAACCTATTTCTTTGAAGTCATGAGCATTTTAGTTGTAGAAAACTCAAGCATGCTATTGTGAAGACCCAAAAATAACATATAATACAGCTCTGTATTTAAGCAAATCAATACGCTTGAGATCTACATATGTGGGGTTGATCGGGGTAAATTGTAGGGGTGTCACGGAAATATGTGTATTTTCACTTATATGTGTACTTATCTACTGTATTTTTATTTACTTCTTACTCAACTTGTCTTTTATATTAATTATATATACAGTTTTATTAACATCTACTGTTTAATCTTGTATTCTGATATGGCCTAAGGGCTAATCAATAAACTTTGATTGATTGATTGATTGATTGATTGATTGATTGATATTGTGATGGGTCAGAAGTCCTTTAATGCAAGATCAATGAAGAGGAGAACATTCATGGCAGAAGAGGATGCGGGAAGGTGCGGGAGGGGCCGGCGTGGCGCAAGCACGGAGGGGTTTGGGATGGCTGCTGCAGGGTGGGGGAGACTTACCCAAGCAACTTGCGACCTTCCCTGCTGGCTTCCCCATTGACTTTCCTTGTGGGAAGCCGGCAGGGAAGGTCGCAAATGGCGATCATGTGACTGCGGGGTACTGCAACTGTCGTAAGTGCGAGCCAATTGTCAAGCACCCAGATCACGATCATGTGACTACGGAGGTGCTGGGACAGCCAGAAGTTCGAGGACCGGTCGTAAGTACCACTTGTTCAGCATCTTTGTAATTTCGAATGGTTGCTGAATGAGTGGTCATTAATTGAGGACTACCTGTAATAACTTTTATTAGAGTATAAGCTTCTGTAGACTACAGTTCATTTCTCTAGATATGTGGATAATATAAATGTTTGTGGTTTGTTTGTTTTTTAAAAATGAATGGTAGCTAAAGCTTCTGAACAGTTGAAGTTGATTTGAGTTCTCACGTTCTAACACCCAAGATAGTGCAGGAACATGGTGATAAAATATGGCTTTTATTTGCCAGTCATTTTTAAAAAAATTGACATGCTATGCAAGATTACACTTTTGTCCTGTGGTAGGAGAGCCAGTTTGGTCTAGTGGTTAAGGTGCTGGGCTAGAAACCAGGAGGCTGAGAGTTCTAGTCCTGCCTTAAGCATGAAAGCCGGCTGGGTGACCTTGGGCCGGTCTCTCTCTCTCAGCCCTAGGAAGAAGGCAATGGCAAAACCACTTCTGAAATCTTGCCAAGACAACTGCAGGGACTAGTCCAGGCAGTCACCGAGGATCGGACAAGATTGAACAGCCAAAAAAAAACCCACCTGTGGTAGGTGGTGGGGGAAAGCTGGAAAAGGAACAGCTTTGTCAACCATATTTTGCAATATTTTTCAGTAGTGCCTCACCAAAAGATGAAAATAAACTGAAAGGTAAAAAACCAAAACATTAAAAAACCCTGCAAAAGCAACCTTAAAATGTTTATAGTTTGGGAGTATATATAAAGATATGATAGATTTTTTTTTAAAAAAACTATGACTTTTTTAGGTAGTATGTTTAATTTTATTTTTTAAAGAAACCTTCAGACTGAAAATCATGATTCAACACGCCTTGAAACCTCCTCAGCTAAAACGTTAATGGACATAGGAACTAGAAGGATCTTCTCTTCAGACCATGACATCTTCCGGCAAAGTGTGAGAAAATTCTTCCAGGAAGCTGTGGTACCATATCATGGAGAGTAAGTTAAATGCACAAGATGTTGTTTCTCATTCTGTCTCCCTCATGTTACAAATAATCCTAGAATTTGTGCCACTTGCTCTGGAGGAGAACTATAACTGGCGCTAATGTAAGCTTTTCTGTAAGGTTAGTAGCAGCTTTGGAGTTATTAGTGGTTTTCACTGAAAGTAGTCTGAAAGAAAATATTTATTTTTCCCTATGCATATACCCATGCGCTGTAGACCCAATTACAGTACATCTCATTGTGGCTGCTGTCTTGAAAAAAATGATAAATACATTCACATTTAATGTTGCATCAGATTTAATTAGATCATATAAGGCAAGTTAACTTATCTTTTCAATTACATGAAAATAAACCTCACTGAATTAACAGTTCGTGTATGTGAGCAGACATGTAGTGCTGCATTGGTTTTTTTTAAAAATTGTTTGCACTATAGTTGGCCTTAATAAATGACATGTCATTTTATTTACTAACGAAGATGGCCTCGTGAAAATTGCAATATTCTTCTTAACTGGGAGTAAAGTCCATTTTGCTCAGCGGAACATGCTTTGAGGTAAAAGTCCAAACCACTGATTAGTCATCTGCTTTCCTATTACTTTTTATGACTGTCTTTATACACTTGATCAAGATTGTGCTTCTTACCAACTGTTTTTCAATATGGATAGAGAGGTAATGGTGCACAAAAACACATTCTGCTTCTCCAGTGATGGCTCAGCAGGAATTTGGGAGCTTTTCTATAATGCTTCCGATGGGCACTGCTGACAAAGGGGTTGGAAGGAATTCCAGAAGACTTTTCTTATCTTGTTTTCATTGGTCTCTTGCTCTGCTGGAGGTGAGCCCTGATTGGCTGGTGGAGCTTTTTGTGTATTCTCAGTGTTTTAAGGTCAGCAAAGTGAAGTGACTGTGCAACTGGGATGTATTTTAGCTCAAAACTGCTGTTTCTGCTAATACAAACATAGAAGTCATCATAATTGGCAGTTTTAAAAATCTACTGTCTTTTAGATCATCACCTATTTAAATTACAGGTAGTCTTTGCTTAATGACAGTAATTAGGACTGGAATTTCTGTTGCTAAGTGATGCGATCATAAAGCGCAATGTCACATGACCACACCGCTTAATGACAGCAATCCCGTCAGTCCCCAGTTGCCATGGTGAAGCGGGATGTCACATGACTGCAACTTCCGACTTCCTGCTAGCTTCCCCATTGACTTTGCTTGTGGGAAGCCAATAGGGAAGGTTGCAAATCACCATCACGTGATGCGGGGTCACTGCTACAGTCAGAAATCCAGGCTGGTTGCCAAGCGCCCAGATTGCAATCACGTGACCCTGGGGGGGCTGTGACAGCCAGAACTTCAAGGACCGGTCATAACTACCACTCATTCAGCGCCATCTTAGTTTGAATAGTTCCTGAATGAGTTGTTGTTAAGCAAGGACTATCTGTATGTACCATAAGCCTAATGTAGTAAATTGCTTAATCTCTGGAAATTGTTCAACTGACTTAAATTGTCAGACTTAATTATTAAGCTAAAATCATTTGTTTTTGCTCAACACAAAATGAACTTACCTATTCTGGCTTAAATTCACAGTTGCTTGGTTCAAGCATAAAATTAACAAATCATGATATAAACTTGGCTTAGCACAATGGGTAAACCTGGCCAATATTTATTTATTTTATTTATTTATTTATTGGATTTATATTACCGCCCATCTTCTCCACAAGGAGAACTCTGGGCGGTTCACAACCAAACCAACATTAAAATACAAACCGGTCCTAAAACAAATACACAAAATATAAAATATCATTTAAATTCTTAGACAATATAAATAGAATAATATGGAATAAAATCAAGATGGCTACAGTTCTTCTCAAATTCTGAGCATAAGGCCGCGCTAGGGTGCTAGCCATCCCCAAGAATGACTATTTCCCCTCCCGTCCCAGGCTTGGTGGCAAAACCAGGTTTTCAGTTTTTTTCTGAATTCCAGGAGTGCGGGGGCCTGTCTCACCTCTGGGGGAAGGATGTTCATAGTGTTCTCTGTGTGTATATATATGCTAAATATCTTTTTTCCCCCAAATAATCAAGCTTGCATTTTTACTAAGTAAATTATCCGTTTTGCACCCATTTATGTTTCTGTGAGAATTCCATGATTTCATTATTTTTTTTAACTTGTAGATGGGAAAAAGCTGGTCAAGTAAGCAGAGAGCTCTGGGAAAAAGCTGGACAGCAGGGGTTGCTTGGTATCAATATATCAGAAGAAAATGGAGGCATTGGAGGGGATCTGTTGTCTTCAGCCATCGTTTGGGAAGAGCAGTAAGTCCTAGATATATTTTTTCTGTTCTTTGTTTCCCTTGCAACATTTTTCTATACAGTACATACTCCTTTTTCCTCCTTATTTTCTCTGATAGCTATATCTTAAGATTTCATCTTCATGGTGACAGAATTCATTGACAACAAATGCATATTTTATGTACAGGCAAAATCTAGTAAAGGACTGCTCAATTTACTTAGCATGGTATTATTGCAGTTTGAGGTCTGCCAGATAGTTGGGGGTTTGGTTTTGTACTTGCTTGCAACCTGCTTGTTCTCATGACGTGGTCTTTGAAGAAGGTGAATTCCAAGCTCTAATACTCCAATCCCAGTTGAAAGGCCAACGATCCAGCATTCATCCCATACAGAAGCAGCTTAAAACTCTTTCTTTGCACTTACGCTCTGCCCTGGGGGCATTTGATTAAATTGGATAGGAATTTTCATGGTGTGTTCCCTTTTTCCACATTCTTCTCAGCTATAGTCACCATTGCCACTTTACACAGACTTCTGCTGCTGCCTTTCATCTCTCCTTCTTGTCTTGGATCAGGATCTCCTTCCTATGTTACATGTGAATGCAAGATGCAGAACTAGCTACAGAGGAAACATCCCTTTCCGCTTTCCTCTTGGCGTCAATCACCTTCACTCTGTCATAGCCAGCTGAGCTGCTTCCCTCATCACCCCACAATATTCTCTTTTTTTCAATCCATACGGGTCTGCTGGCAACATATACTAAAGGGGAGATCATCTTGCAGTATAGAGAGAGATATAGGCAAGAAGTATGAGTTTCAGAGAAAGATAAGGAGATTGGTTTAATAAACAAAAGCAAACATTACTAGATAGGAAAGACTGGGTGCTCATAATCAATGCAGGGTATTTGGCTCCACCTTTTATTTGTCTCCCTTTTTTTTCAGAGCCAAAGCAATAAGTGAATTTTTCACTCTTTTCCTTGCAGTCTTAAATCCTTAAAAGAAAACTAAAATGAAGACATTTTCTTCACTGTAAATCCAACCAAACACTTGTTCTTAAGCTGAAAAAGCTTTTGGCACAATGGGTTTGGTCTGGTTTTGTGTTAGTGTCATGAACCAAGCCGCAGTGGCTTGTACATCATGAAATGGACTATTTTACTAGAGGTCTTAAACAAAAAGGATCTTGGAGAAGAATGCAAAACCTGAGTGGAGAGCCTATATCAACAGCAAACAGCAAAGATCACAGTGAATGGAACACTTTCCACAAGCTTTTCAATTTGCAAAGGCTCAAGGCAAGGATGTCCAGTCTCCCTTTTGCTATTTGTAATTGCTCTGAAAGTTTTACCTAATAAGATCCAAAAAGATAAGCAGATAATCAGGATTGAAATTCATGGAGGACATTGAAATTCATGGAGGACATTTCATACAGGATGAAATGTTATGCAGGTTATATAGTACTAACAGTTATGAAACCACAAAGCTCTATGTGACAGTTGATGAAAGTAATCAAAGATTTTGGTTGCTTTTCCAGATATAAAATCAATGAAAAGAAAACAAAGATAATAACAAGGCACTTAAATTCCAAGGAAGAACATTTTGTGAAAAAAGAGACTGGCTGTGAGATAACAAATATCCAGTGAGATATTTTGGACTTCAAACAATTACAACAAATTATGGAAAGAAATAAAGCAAGATCTTTAAAAGGTGGAAAAGCTTAAAACTTTCCTGGCTAGGAATAATAAAAATAAATAATAATAAATATAATAAAAATGAATGTATTACCCAAGATAAACTTATGTCAAGTAAGACCAATTCAAATCCTAGATTAAAAATTGCAGGGCTGGCAAAGAACAATTAATAAATTTACATGGAGTGGGAAATCGGGAAGAGTAAGATTCAAAAATTTTGCAAGACTTAAAAGAGAGAGGTGGACTAGCTTTTCCCAACCTCAGAATAAATTATAGAGCAAGCTGTTTATCATGGATAACAAGATGGATAAAATTTCCTAGCAACAGAATATCAACTATAGAAGGAGCAGGCTTAGCCAATGGACTTCATAGATATCTAGAGTATAAGGAAACAAAATAAAACAAGAATCTGAAGGGACATGTTATAAGAGAAAGTCTGTTAAAAATTTGGAATTCTTTAAAAGCAAGGGCAAGTCCAGTGGTTTCACCACTAGCATCATTGTCAAATGCATTTTATTTCAAGAACAACTACAGTAAGAAAGATCTGATCACATATGCCAATATGATATATCTGGACTCAGGAAATAGACTGAAGTCACAACAAGAATTGCTTAATGAAAGTAGGAATCTACCATGGTTAATGTATTTGCAAATAACATGAAAAAACTAAAAGTGATCTCAAGAAAAGGGAGAGACCCTGAGAAAGATGACAGAATTTGAAACACTTGTATAGAATCAAGATAATTTATTAGGATGTACAGTATTTACAAATTGTTACTCAAATATGATATGGAGACAGAACAAAGTAAATATGGTATGATAAAATGGATGGAAAACTTAAAAGAAGTAATAACAGTGGAACAACGGGAAGAACTATGGGGAAAAAAATCAATACAATTTACACCAAGCTACAATTTGAGGGAAAATTGGAACAAAATGTTCTACAGATGGTATATAATTCTGTCAGTAATTGCTAAGATGGACAAATCATACAACAATAAATGTTGGAAATGCCAGAATTAGAATTAAAAAACCGTAAATATTTTTATATGGCATGATCCCAGAAAATATAAAAGAAAAGCATCACAATTTATTATGATACATGCTGACAGCGGCAAGAACCAATCTGGCACAACATTGGAAAAAAGAACCCTTACTGACAATACAAGATTGGAGACTAAAATTGGAGAATATGTGGCAATGGAAAAATGGACTGTATATTCGCAGCAGAAGTCTAACCAAATTCAAACAGGAATGGTTCCGTTATATACAACATATTACACAGCAAGGCAAGCTAAGATACTTAGAATATGGTTTCTGAAGAAAAAGAACTGTTTTAAAAATAATCAAAATGATCGAAATAAAAATGGGCAATAATCGCAGATGTCCAAAATATAGTATAAAAATATTAAGCACCAATTAGTGGCTGGGGAAAAAAGAGGGGGGGCTACTGGAATGCTTTTTCCTAAAATGTTTTTTCATTTCATTTTGTTTTGTTTTTTTAATTTTTTTTTTACAATAATTTTCACTTTAACCTTCATCCTTGGATTATATACTCTTGGCATACACTCCTGGTGTTCTTTGTTCATCCCTCCCAGGAACATCCCCACCTCCCCACCACCACGATGAGGCAGCATAGCAAGACTTGCAGGGGGAGGGAGGAGACAGTTAGGGACATCCTTTTCTCTTATGTGTTAGTTTTCTGTATGTAGAAATGAGCCTTTGATTGTTGTCTTCCACCTGTACAGGTAGTCCTCGCTTAATGACCACAATTGGGACCGGAATTTTGGTTGCTAAGCGAAGCGGTCATTAAGCAAATCCGACCCGATTTTACAACCTTTTTTGCAGTGGCCGTTAAGCAAATCACTGCGGGTGTTAAGCATACCACGTGGTCGTTAAGCGAATCATGCGGTTCCCCATTGATTTTGCTTGCCAGAAGCTGGCCAGGAATGTCAAAACTGGCAATCATGTGACCACGGGATGCTGTGACGATCATAAATGCGAACTGGTTGCCAAGCACCCAAATTGTGATCACATGATTGTGGGGGAATGCTGCGATGGTTGTAAGTATGAGGACTGGTCATAAGTCGGTTTTTCAGCACTGTCGTAAGTCCAAACTGTCACTAAACGAATGGTTGTTAAGCAAGGACTACCTGTAGTCTCAAGTACAGGTTTTCCTGCTTAATGATAATAGGTGTCATGGTCGTGATCCTTTAGCTGTTAAACCAGAAACTCTCGACACAAGCCATTAAGGATATGAAGAGTTCTTTATTAAAGCTAGTGATCCATTACACCTTAAAGACTCGAGTGAAGGGAGCCCGCGCTAACCAACAGTTAAAATTCTTCAGGGTTCCCCCCATCGGGGATCCGCGGCTTGACAGCCCCTCCCTTCGTCTCACAATTTCTAGATCTTCCCAGTCCCGAATCAACCAACACGATGATAGCGTTCTTTGATCTGTCCTTGGTACTGGACTGCTTGACACAATACTCGAATCAGCATAATTTGCGGGCCTGCTAATACACCAAGACCCCACTACAAGCATTCTCACCTACTCTACAAGTCTAGTTTCCACTACAAAGCACTCCCAATGACCCTGCAGGTATAACCGCCACAAAGCGTCGTGCTGACCCTGTGGGTTTCGATAGACTGGCAGGATGTCCCCTCCTGTCACCATGGCAGGATATAACATCCTGACAGTAGGGCTTGGAGCCCCCTGTGCATAATGCTTCAGTCTTCCACAATGACTGAAGCTAAACATCCTGCCTTCAATATGCTGATACGAGCAAAATAATACATTTTTCCTATTAGCCAGTGGGTGGATCTATTTTGAATGAAACTTCTTAATAAGGAATATTTCTGAATGAGCAACATGAACCTCTTGTTTTGTGTATTCCCTCAACTGTGTAACTAACTAAAACAGCCTTTCTCAGGGTTCTATGAGAGGTTGTATGGGGTTCTGAGAAAGATTGTGATTGAAAATAAAATAAACACCATTTTCTGAACTTTGCACACTACGCAGTGCTAGCACTTGTGGTGGGAATTTTTACGCACTATGATTCAGCTGCCAGCCTGCCACTTCGCTGTTTGTTTTGTTGTTTATTCGTTCAGTCGTTTCCGACTCTTCGTGACTTCATGGACCAGTCCACGCCAGAGCTTTCTGTCGGCCGTCACCATCCCCAGCTCCCCAATGGTTGAGTCCGTCACCTCCAGAATACCATCCATCCATCTTGCCCTTGGTCGGCCCCTCTTCCTTTTGCCTTCCACTTTCCCTAGCATCAGCTTCTTCTCCAGGGTATCCTGTCTTCTCATTATGTGGCCAAAGTACTTCAGTTTTGCCTTTAATATCATTCCCTCAAGTGAGCAGTCTGGCTTTATTTCCTGGAGTATGGACTGGTTTGATCTTCTTGCAGTCCAAGGCACTCTCAGAATTTTCCTCCAACACCACAGTTCAAAAGCATCTATCTTCCTTCGCTCAGCCTTCCTTATGGTCCAGCTCTCGCAGCCATAGGTTACTACAGGGAATACCATTGCTTTAACTATGCGGACCTTTGTTGTCAGTGTGATGTCTCTGCTCTTAACTATTTTATCAAGATTTGCCATTGCTCTCCTCCCAAGAAGTAGACGTCTTCTGATTTCCTGGCTGCAGTCAGCATCTGCAGTAATCTTTGCGCCTAGAAATACAAAGTCTGTCACTGCCTCCACTTTTTCTCCCTCTATTTGCCAGTCATCAATCAAGCTCGTTGCCATAATCTTGGTTTTTTTGAGGTTTAACTGCAACCCAGCTTTTGCACTTTCTTCTTTCACCTTCGTCATAAGGCTCCTCAACTCCTCCTCGCTTTCAGCCATCAAAGTGGTATCATCTGCGTATCTGAGATTGTTAATGTTTCTTCCAGCGATTTTAACTCCAGCCTTGGATTCCTCAAGCCCAGCATGTCGCATGATGTGTTCTGCGTACAGGTTGAATAGGTAGGGTGAGAGTATACAACCCTGCCGTACTCCTTTCCCAATTTTAAACCAGTCCGTTGTTCCGTGCTCTGTTCTTACCGTTGCTACTTGGTCGTTATACAGATTCCTCAGGAGGCAGACAAGATGACTTGGTATCCCCATACCACCAAGAACTTGCCACAATTTGTTATGATCCACACAGTCAAAGGCTTTAGAATAGTCAATAAAACAGAAATAGATGTTTTTCTGAAATTCCCTGGCTTTCTCCATTATCCAGCGGATATTGGCAATTTGGTCTCTAGTTCCTCTGCCTTTTCTAAACCCAGCTTGTACATCTGGCAATTCTCGCTCCATGAATTGCTGGAGTCTACCTTGCAAGATCATGAGCATTACCTTACTGGCATGTGAAATAAGTGCCACTGTTCGATAATTTGAACATTCTTTAGTGCTTCCCTTTTTTGGTATGGGGATATAAGTTGATTTTTTCCAATCTGATGGCCATTCTTGTGTTTTCCAAATTTGCTGGCATATGGCATGCATCACCTTGACAGCATCATCTTGCAAGATTTTAAACAGTTCAGCTGGGATACCGTCGTCTCCTGCTGCCTTGTTATTAGCAATGCTTCTTAAGGCCCATTCAACCTCACTCTTCAGGATGTCTGGCTCTAACTCACTGACCACACCGTCAAAGCTATCTCCAATATTATTATCCTTCCTATACAGATCTTCCGTATATTCTTGCCACCTTTTCTTGATCTCTTCTGCTTCTGTTAGGTCCTTACCATCTTTGTTTTTGATCATACCCATTTTTGCCTGGAATTTACCTCCGATGTTTCTAATTTTCTGGAAGAGGTCTCTTGGCCTTCCTATTCTATTGTCTTCTTCCACTTCCGCACATTGCTTGTTTAAAAATAATTCCTTATCTCTTCTGGCTAACCTCTGGAATTTTGCATTTAATTGGGCATATCTCCCCCTATCACTGTTGCCTTTTGCTTTCCTTCTTTCTTGGGCTACTTCCAGTGTTTCAGCAGACAGCCATCTTGCCTTCTTGGTTTTCTTTTTCTTTGGGACGTTTTTTGTTGCCGCCTCCTGAACAATGTTGCGAACTTCTGTCCATAGTTCTTCTGGGACCCTATCTACTAAATCTAGTCCCTTAAATCTATTCTTCACCTCCACTGCATATTCCTTAGGAATATTAGTGAGCTCATATCTAACTGATCTGTGGGTCTTCCCTATTCTCTTTAGTCTGATTCTAAATTTTGCAATAAGAAGTTCGTGATCTGAACTACAGTCAGCTCCAGGTCTTGTTTTTACCGACTGTATAGATGTCCGCCACCTTTGGCTGCAAAGGATGTAGTCAATCTGATTTCGGTGTCGACCATTTGGTGAAGTCCATGTATAAAGTCGTCTTTTAGGTTGTTGGAAGAGAGTGTTTGTTATGCACAGTGAGTTGTCTTGGCAAAATTCTATCAGCCTATGTCCTGCTTCATTTTGTTCTCCCAGACCATGCTTGCCTGTAATTCCAGGTGTCGTCTGACTACCCACCTTAGCATTCCAGTCTCCTGTAATGAAAATAACATCTCTTTTTGGTGTATTATCTAGTAGGTGTTGCAGATCCTCATAGAACTGATCTACTTCTGCTTCTTCAGCATCTGTGGTTGGGGCGTATATTTGGATCACTGTGATGTTAAATGGCTTACCCTGAATTCGAATTGAGATCATTCTATCGTTTTTTGGATTGTATCCAAGCACTGCTTTAGCCACTTTATTATTAATTATGAAGGCTACTCCATTTCTTCTGTGGTCCTCTTGTCCACAGTAGTAGATCTGGTGGTCATCTGATGTGAAGTGGCCCATCCCAGTCCATTTCAGTTCACTGACACCTAAAATGTCTATATTTAATCTTGACATCTCACCAATAACCACATCCAATTTGCCCTGGCTCATAGATCTTACATTCCAGGTTCCTATGGTGTGTTGATCTTTAGAACATCGGATTCGTCGTTCACCACCAGCACCGTCGGCCGCTAGCCGTCCTTTCGGCTTTGAGCTAGCTGCGTCATCACATCTGGGGCTAGTTGAACGTATCCTCTGTTCCTCCCCAGTAGCATTTTGACCATCTTCCGACCTGGGAGTCCCATCTTCCGATGGTATGCCGACATATCTTTGGTTGTACTGATCCATTTAGTTTTCATGGCAAGAATACTGGGGTGGGTTGCCATTACCTTCCCCAGGGATCGTATTTAGTCTGACCTCTCTGCCACGACCTTCCCGTCTTGGGTGTCCCTTCACGGTTTAGCTCATGGTTTCATTGAGGTGCTCAAGCTCCAGCACCACGACAAGGTAACGATCTCCTTTGCTGGAGACTTCGCTGTTATAAACATTGTAAAATGTGGATTGTGTAGGTGAGAAGTGAACTGTATTGTGAAGTTTTCTTATTTTTTCTTATTTTTATTCAAGGGCTCCCTAAGACCTAAACTTTATTTCAAGGGTTAAAAGGTTGAAAAAGGCTGATGTAAAATATCTTACAACATTGTAAAAGTAACGTGATAATAATTTTTTTCTTTGTATTTGAATAATCTTTGGGTTTTTAATTCTTTCTTTCCCAGGATGTATGTTAACTGTACAGGCCCAGGATTTAGTCTTCACTCCGATATTGTCATGCCTTATATAGCAAACTATGGATCAAAAGAGCAGATTAAAAAGTTCATTCCAGAAATGGCAGCAGGCAGATGTATTGGTGCAATAGCTATGACAGAACCTGGAGCTGGAAGGTAAGCATGGTCTTAAGAATGCAGTCTTTTGCGGCTACTAATTCTCACTGAAGTAGGCCCTGTGAGCATCAATAAGATTCCTAATATATTTGCCTAGCAGGGCATGTGATGGGCTGCCTGTGCTCCTCCCCACCACCACATTGCAGTCCCCAGAGCACCACAAGATTACAAAATGACTGATTATAAATGCAAAAATATCAAAATGTGTGGAATTATAAAAAAAAGGTAAAGGTACCCCCCACACATTTGTGCAGTCGTGTCCGACTCTAGGGGCCGGTGCTCATCTCCGTTTGTTAGCCAAAGAGCCAGCGTTGTCCGAAGACGCTTCCGTGGTCATGTGGCCGCATGACACGCGCGGAACGCTGTTACCTACCCACCGAAGTGGTACCTATTCATCTACTTTCATTTGCATGCTTTCGAATTGCTAGGTTGGCAAGAGTTGGGGTAGTGCGGGAGCTCACTCCGTCATGCGGGGCTAGGGATTCGAACCTCTGAACTTGCAATCTTCCGATCAACAAGCCTGGCGTCTTACCCGCTGAGCCACCACGCCCCTATATTAATATATAATATATATAATATATTATATATATATATATTATATATAATATATTATATATATATATTATATATATATTTTATATATATATATATATATATATATATATATATATATATTATAATATATATATATAATATATATATAATATAATATATATATTATAATATAATATATATATTATAATATAATATATATATTATAATATATATATTATAATATATAATATAATATAATATAATATAATATAATATAATATAATATATATATATATATATGTGGAATTATACTCCCTTGTATATCCTCCAACTCTCCATACCCTGTGAATGAGCCAAGATTGGACTCCCAAATTTTGCAACAAACTGGCTGCTTTCAGTGGTGTGATTGTGATTTCTGGCACAAAAACTTCAAAATAATGCTGGAGATTGGTGTGCTAAGCCTCTGCAAGGCCGGATATATGTCATTTCCAGCCCTAAAACCCTCAGAACTTTCAAAAATACAAAACCATTGAAAACAACTTGCTTTGGTTCCACCCTCTCTAGAGATGTTAGCAGCAGGCTTCCTACGGTCTTCTAGTGAGGCTAGAAGATGAGGGACTGCCCCCAACCGGAAAATGTTGCCTTCCCTTCCTATAAAGGTAAAGGTTCCCCCACACAGTCGTGTCCGACTCTAGGGGCCGGTGCTCATCTCCATTTCTTAGCCGAAGAGCCAGCGCTGTCCGAAGATGCTTCTGCGGTCATGTGGCTGGCATGACGCGTGTGGAACACTGTTACCTACCCACTGAAGTGGTACCTATTCATCTACTTGCATTTGCATGCTTTCGAATTGCTAGGTTGGCAAGATCTGGGGCTAGTGCGGGAGCTCACTCCGTCACGCGGGGCTAGGGATTCGAACCTCCGAACTTGCGATCAACAAGCCTGGCGTCTTACCCACTGAGCCACCATGCCTCCTTCCTATATAGAGTCCAAAGTTGGTGGGCATTTTGGTCAGAACAAAGTTCTCAGAAGATGGAAATGTGAACCAGGAAGGCAACATTTTTCATATTTCGTATTTTCACAGTAGGAAACATTGGATGGAGCCCAAATTTGCTCCTGGTAACTGGAGGTTTTTGTTGTTGTTGTGGTAACTGGAGGTACATGGAATCAAATGTGCACCTTTATATGTCAAACTCAATCCTGAGTTTGGTAGTTTCTTGCAGGTTGTGAAATTTGTTCTTATGTATGTATTATATCCACAGTCACTTACCCAGAAATAGTTTAAAATGGCCAAATCTTGTGGGTTTTGGTGTTCCTGAAATCTTGCAAGATTTTAGATGAGGACGCCAACATTTTAAAAGATTTGATGATCTCACAAGATTACATTGTATCAAAAATGTGTATGAATTTTTGTTTAATTTTGGAGACTTGGAGATGCCATCTGGGGGGGGGATGTCATGTGTGTGATGGTGCTCATGGGCACTGTGTAGTCAATCCCTGGGTTATGTGATTGTCTTCAGAAACTTTTGGTCACAGTGTAAAGGCCTGCGTAAAAGAAGAAGTTAAGAACCGCTGCAGGAGATCATCTGCTATTTCTCTTTAGGCTGGGAGGCTTTAAACATTGTGCATTTGCTCTGTTGCATTATTAAGAACTATTTTCCTCTTAGTGATTTGCAGGGTGTGAGAACATTTGCAAAAAAGGATGGCAGTGATTGGATTCTAAATGGCAGTAAGGTAAGTGTAAGGAAGATACATTCTTTTAGTTTTAGTGAATTTATTGTGCAGCCATTTGAGATCAATGCAGGGAATTACGGGCTTGGCTTTCTACAACTTTTCAATCAAGCAATGCCAGGTCACCACCTTTTCCATTTTGTACGAGGACTCCTGCTGCCAGAGTAACATGGTGACTGCAGCTGACGACTCGAAAACGCAATCAACTTAGCAGGTGCTTTTCTGTCCTCCTTTTGTTGGGGAAAGTTATAAAAAACTTCTGAAGAATTTGGCCTTTTAATGCTGTAACAAGGCTGGTCTGCAAAAGGTAACCAATGCTCAGATATTTCACAGCTTAAAAGAATTGGCAGGAGAATGGCCTCCCTGGTATGGAATTGCCTGGGGGGAACAAAGAGGCCAATAAAAACTTGACTGTAATGGCATATACAAAAGGGGGAAAAAAGGCTTCCTCTCCTGGTGAGTGCCTTGTTTAGGATTCAGAGAAAATGTCAAAGTGGATACTGCCAAATGCAATCTGGTTGCTACTGCTTTATAGGCTTTACTGGATAGTTTTGTTAAAATTGCTTTTATTTTTCTTTGATAAGATTTTTCAGGGGAGCAAGAAGGAAAATTGCCTACCAATGTTGCAGTGGTGTTGCAAAAATAAAATAGATTGTAGTATGTATTTGGGATTCAGAGATCTGGCTAGAATTTAAGTGATTGGAAGCTGATAGGGCACAAGTATGCATACATTTGCATATGATAACCTGTACTGGTTTGTGGAACATGGCTGGTCTTTTGGAAAATGTTTAGTTTTTTTACAATATAAAGATTTTTGCAAATGTTTACAAATTCCCATCCAAGTCATACAAAATGGGATAAAAATATTTAATTTGAATCATATTCCCATGTCATCCTTTCATTTACATGTAATTTAGAATGGCTATGAAGAGGAATGAAAGCAACATGGAAAATTAGCTGGCCGACTTTTCATGAGGCTTTTCAACATGGTATGCTCCAAAGTACTTATAACCAAATCCTAAATAAAACAGTGAAACAAGGATTCATCTCCAATCTCTGTTTCCTATCATATCCTATTCTAAAATTTAATAAATTCTGTAGTTATTTCACCCATTTTTTCCATGATTTCTTCCATCAATTCAGTGTAAAAATATGGGTAGGAGATCAGAATGCTAGCTATATAATGTACAACTGAGGGTGGAGAATTGCCTTTGATTATTGTGTCATCTGGAGTGCCCTGGAAAACAGTTAAGCTGTGATACAGAAAAGTTAGTGATTTGATTGAATTAATATTGTGCTAAGTTTGTAGAGCCAGTTTGGTGCAGTGAATAAGGCACCAGGCTAGAAACCGGGAGACCGTCAGTTCTAGTCCCACCTTAGGCATGAAGCCAGCTGGGTGACCTTGGGCCAGTCCCTCTCTCTCAGCCCTGGGAAGCAGTCAAGGGCAAGCCACTTCCAAAATCTTGCCAAGAAAACTGAAGGGACTTGTTCAGGCAGTCACCAGGAGTCAAGACTGACTCGAAGGCACCAAAATAAATAAGTAAAATAAATCTAAGTTTGTAGCCTGCAGTGGTTAAGGTGCTGTACTAGGAGTGTGTAGAACCTGGTTCTGGTCCACCCTCAGCCACAGAAGTTCCCTGGATGACTTTGGGCCACTTGCACTCTCTCAGCCCAACCTACCTCAATGGGTCAATGTTGTGAGGGAAATGGGAGAAGGGACTGCTCCTTGAGGTCCTGATGGGAATGTGGGATATAAATAAATAAGTATTTTGCTTTGTTTGAACATGTAATAAGATTGTGTTTTAGCAGAAAAACAGACACTTTTTCTTCAGATAATTATTTAAAGATAAATATGGCATGGCTAAAATCTCAGGAGGATGTATGTCCCAGTGCAGTTTGACAATGTACTTCAAATAATCTAAATGTGTCTGGTTATTGTTGTTAATTGCTTAACTAAAGCAGAAACACATTATGATATTTTTGAATATAGGTGAAATTTCATCGGGCAAAACTAGAGTGGGTTGCATGGCAAATGTTTGTGATAAAAAAGGAGATAATTTTTTTGTTTACTATTGTTTTACTTTGTTATTTATTACTCGATCAACTGAAATCCATTGTGGCAGTCCATACTTATGACTAATTTAGTGTAGCTATTTTGCATTGCCAGCTTAACTTGCAAGTATACTGAGAAGCAAATCTTTTTTTAAAAAAACTTTATTTTTTTCAACAATATAGATAAAAACTAACAAGAATGAAATAAAGAGACCTACAAAGAAAAGAGAGAAAAACTAAAAAGTGTGGAAATACAAACAAAACTACTACAGAATGACTTCCGACTTTCTACAGCAAATATATATGTACATAAATCAATATCAACCTCTTACTCCAGTTTATATTATAGTAAGCATTATTTCTATAAAACATTTCAATTCTCAATATAGCATCCCCTTCTAAAACAAATTTTCCCTCCCAGTTAGAGAAGATAAGAAACCCCTTCAGATATAATTTTTCACCTATTAAACTAATAAACGTTGTCCTTCTTCACTATAATTTACTCCTGTCTTCCAACTAAGCTAAAAAAAACCTAACTACATCTTATTACTATTGTTATTTATACAAATATATCCAAAAAATAAAAACAAAAACCCCCATGTCAACCCTTTAAAAAAATTATCCTGATAAACATACTGAAACAATTATCAAGGTAAACCAAAGCATTTAAACTAAAACAAAATAACTTGCCAACATCTTGTTGCTATTATATATTTAGAAAAGTAACATTATCAATACCCTTTTACCAAAAATATAAGTGTTATCCAAACAGCAAAAATGTTTATCTAAACCTTAAAAGACCATCCTGATAAACACATTTAAACAATTATCCCACTTCAAAGTAAACCAAGGTATTTACATATCTCAGTATTACATGCAGAGCTTTCTTCTTGTCACACTCAAATTTTACAGCCTGCCTTGAAAAGTCCAAATATTCTTCAGGAACCTTCCAGCCTTTAAAGCCTAATTCTCTTTCTTGGCCTTGATGTGGCAGCATCACAGCCTTTCACATCCCTGCTTCACTTTTTGAGTCCAAGTCACCCATTCTCATCATTTTCTTTTGGGGAGCCACTTTATAGTTAGGATAATTTTCAACCTTGTCAGCTTCTCTCAATTGTTGGGACAGTTTGGACTCCACAAGTTGTGAGACGGTCTATGGTAGAATTCTTTTAAAGATCACTTTAATTTCCTCCACGGCTCTCCACAGTAAATTATGGCGCCCTCTAGTGCCTCAGGAAGGTAAAGCCCACTAAGACTGAAATTGAATACTTCCTCAATTCCTTATCATCAAAGTGACCAATCAAGGAAATAGAAATAGCAAAAAGAGTTCCCACAGGAAAGTAAAAGCAAATAAGTCGCAATTCCAGTCCACAGATTCAACGAAGTAGGAAAAAACTTTTATATTCTTCAAAATTCACTTTGTTAAAAAAAACAACAGTAAAAAAACAAAATTCTTTAGTTCTCAGCATTACAAATTATATATTTAAAAAAGCCAAATTACCAAATTAATAAATTCCAAAAATAATGAAAGTCACCAAGAGATTCCACATTTCGTTGCTATAAAAAGCCTCTCTTTGGTAACAAATAAGCAAAAAAAAAACAACCTTGGTGTTATAGAAATGGGGTGGGCAGCTTTAGAATCCGCTTTTGGGTTCAGCGCGGCTTGGGAAAAGATGACAGCCCCGCCTCCCAGCTGATCACTCACCAGTTGATCGCGAAACACCGTTTTGCAGTCTTCTGGCTGCGACCAGCCGTTCAGAGAGTACATGGGTGATTCCTGGGGTTCTCCTTGCTCTGGAGAAGACTTCTGGGCTCTAAGGAAGCCTGCCTGAGCCCGGAAAAGTTGCCGCGCTGACCGGTCTACCGCAGAAATCGCGAAAGACACAGTTCAAGCCACCATTCTCCCACTGGAAGCCCACTGAGAAGCAAGTCTTGTTGACCACTGCAATACTAGTTTGCCTCAATTATAACTTTTGCCACACTTCGTTCTTGCATGCTGTCTCAAAAGAGCATTCAGAACACCATACACTACTCTTTTATGTACATCTGCTTTGGTTTCTACAGTGTAGTTATCTGTGGCAACCAGATAATCTTGGAAGGATTCTGCCTGAAGGTAGAGGGTGGGATTTGATTATCTTTGAGTGTCCTTTGGATCTTGACTTTCTGTGAATTCACAGTGTTATTGATTAAACTGGAAAATTCACCACAAGGTAACAAATGAATCCAAGTACTATAAAATAAGGAACAACTGACTATGAGGGACTAAGTCCCTTAATAGGCAAAGAAAGCAAATTACAATAAAACAATTCCAGTATATCTCTTTGCTTTGTTGCAGGTATTCATTACTAACGGCTGGCTGTCTGATTTGGTTATTGTTGTGGCTGTTACAAACCGTGAGGCCCGTTCCCCTGCTCATGGCATTAGCCTCTTCCTAGTAGAAAATGGTATGGAAGGCTTTGTCAAAGGGCGTAAGCTTGAAAAAATAGGACTTAAAGCACAGGTGAGTCCCAGGTAGTTGTTCTAATAAATGTGTGTAGTAAACTCAGTTGAAATGTATTTCAGTTGTCATTGCATTAGACAGCAAGCCAGGTGTATTTGGCAGATGGCTGCAGAAGCCTGCACCCCGGTCTTACAGTTCCCATAGCTGTGTTTTTCACCCATGCCTGTGAGCTTCCTCTTGATAAGTTCTGGAGCCTGAGGGGACATTCTGCTCAGCTGGGTCCAGTGGCAGGAAGAGTTGGCTGCTCATGGCTTTGCCACATTCAAGTACAGAGTAGGGAGTGAGGAGAAGCCTGATTGCAACCTCAGAAAGGAGTGCAGGGCTTACATATCGCTCGAAGGTGGAGAGCAAGGGCTTGGGCTGATACCTTCTGGGAAAAGAAAGCAGAGTTACAGAAAGAATTGCCTTCCACTGTCCATGTCTTACCTGTGTTAAAATGAGGTTGTTTCCATCCCTCATCACAAGCCAATAGAATAAATACAGGGTGACACAAACCTGATTTCCACTGTTGTATGTTCTTTGGGCCTCAGAATTTGGCTATGGTAGGTAGTCACTGTGATAAACAGTTTCCTCCCACCCTTTTGCAGCCCTTGGGGCCCACAGCACCTCTTTAAGAGAGAAGCATTACGATACAGGGTTTAAGGAACACAGGCAAATATGTGGCTTTGCTATTTAAAATTAGGACACGGCTGAGCTATTTTTTGAAGATGTCCGCTTGCCTGCCAGTGCGCTACTTGGCCAGGAGAACAAAGGCTTCTATTATCTAATGTCAGAGCTTCCTCAGGTAAGACCGACATGAAACCACGCTGAGATATAAAACCGTACTGGAGAATAACACAAAGGCGTTATTTGTCATTGCAACTATCTGCCAGCAACAGATTGTGCTAGATGACATTTGATCTCC
The DNA here is from genome assembly GCA_023362775.1 of Charina bottae. NCBI lineage: Eukaryota > Metazoa > Chordata > Lepidosauria > Squamata > Charinaidae > Charina > Charina bottae. The sequence goes on from JALMGJ010000020.1 coordinate 6,504,665, forward strand.
TACGCGAGATGTTGACAGCTGCCACCTGCTGATTTCATAAACCTTGCACCCAAAATTACACTGTTATTTTCTCTTGTGTTATAGACCTGAGCTTTAATATAACACGTTGCAGTATATGAGGAAAGGGTTTGGGAACTATACCTGGCAAATGTTAATATTTTAATATTAAAATAAGCGGTATCAGTTCTTATTCCTGTTCTATAGCTGCGGAATAGATAGTTTTGGAAGCAAAACAGTTTTCACTGGGGCCTTCCCCCATCTTTTTTTCTTTCTATGTGAATCACTGTGTTAGTGCTGTCTTTGTGGACTTGAGTAATGGAAACGTGAAGTCTGTATAGTGTCAGGAAAAGCTATCTCCCTGTCATTAACTCTCCAAGGGGAGGAAATTGAAGCTTCAGGAGACTGCAGCTGAGCCTGTCTTGAGTCCAAAGCGAGACATATTTTGCCCCTTGTAAAGCATCCTTTTAAAGCTCTGAAGGAGGTGCTGGTTTGTTTTAGCATTTTCTCTCCCATAGAATGTTTTTCCCCCACGGGTCACACTTTCTGTCACCAATTTAAAATACCAAGTTATTACTTGAAAACAGTGTTAAGAAGGGCCTTTTTCTCTTAGTGCACACAAAAATAGAATTAATGCTTCAAAAGATTTCACTTCACTCAGTTCTCTTTAGGTAGGCATTTGTCTTACATTGTTTTTGTCCCCCTGTCTCATAATGTTTTTGCAGGGGAGGGGCGTAATACTGGAAGTGCTTTTGAGTGTTTCCATCTGAGTTTTTCTTTTGGGAGTGTTATTTCCCCAATATGATTTATGCCTTCATGTAGAATACCAGCAGTTCAAGAGGTTCATATACTTTACACAGTAGTACTGGGCAGAGTCAAAGCACAAAGCTTATACAGTGTGTTGGAGAAGGTTGGAAATCAGCTCTTTTCTGACTATTTCTGCACGTTTTACTTTTTTCTTTTAATTCTGTATTCTAGCTTTTCTGTTCTTTGTATTTTAACTGTACTTTGAAATTCTAATAAAGTTCTTATAAAAACCCCCCACAAAGGTTATACATATTATGTATACCTCAAATGGGTTGGCCCTTTCTCACCCCTGACTTCTATGTGCTGAATGCTGATAAAAACTTCTGCATATCATAATCACAGATTCATCTCCCAATTATTCCAGGGATGTAGCACATACTGTATATTGTGCTATACATTCATTAGTCCCTGTACAGCAATGTTTTTCAACCTTAGCATCTTTAAGATGTCTGGACTGGGGAATTCTGGACAGGGATGGAACTAGGGTCTGTGTCACCCGGGGCAAACATGGATTCCGTGGCCCCCCCCATGGGTTATTTTGTCATTTTGGCACCCCGCAGGCATCATTTTGGTGCCCCCCCAGCACGGTACACGGGGCACATGCCCCGCTTGCCCCCCCCCCCCTTGTTGTGGCCCTGATTCTGGGATTTGAAGTCTAGACATCTTAAAGTTGCTGAGGTTGAGAAACACTGCTGTACAGACTGAATCTCAGACTGGTGACTCAGTCAAAATTGTAGAACCAGTGGAGTGCAATTTTGAACTCCTCTGCCATGTATAAAGATGACATATTTTTACTCTGCATAAAACTTATGTTGATATTATAGGCCAGAATATTAAATATTACAATTTGCATCTGGGGCAAGTTAAATTATTTGAGAGCTCTCCTTCCCCCAGTCCTGCATTTAATATACCAGACTCAAAAGTGTACTGCAAAGCAGAGATTAAGATCTACAGTTGAAATAATTACCAGACTGATTTAGACCCACATTCATCTTTATAAACCAGAAAGGTTTTTAAAGCCAGCAATGCAAGGACAAGGAGGAATCAAACATAAGAATGTGTAGGGAAATCATTTTTTTTCCATTTAATAATGAGCATGTCTTAGAATGTCCTTTCCACCTTATCTCCCAAGGAAAGGCTCTTGATTGGTGATATGGCAATTGCTAGCTGTGAATTTATGTTTGAAGAAACAAGAAACTATGTTAAACAACGAAAAGCTTTTGGGAAAACAATTTCACATTTACAGGTGAGAATTTAAGGATATTTGCTTCCTCAGTGATATATTTTAATATAAAATCCTTGTGTTACTTCCATTTGGGTTCAGACCTGGTTTTGGAATGGAAACAGGTCTGGTCACCTGATGAACGATCTATGCCCAGAACTCGGTGAGGGAAATCAGCCCTTGTGTATTTCTGAAACATTTGCCTGGAAGGGTCCCTGTGGCTCCAGTTCTGCTGAATTCTGGCTGAGGACTGTTATTTGGCCTTGTGGTTTCTAGGACCCCTGCAGCTTTATTTTGTTCCACATGTGCGGATTTTATCCAGCTTTTTCTTTTTTCAGGAAGTGACTTGGAGACTGAGGTTTCTCAGTTTATCACTTAAAAACAGAAACGTTCCATATGAAGTACATCGTTGTATCTGATCCTTATGCTTTAGACTAAAAGTTAAAAATAAATAGATGGGCTGCTGACATTTTGAAAGGAGGTTGGAAGCCAGAATAATATCTTTTCTTTGGAAGCATGTCTTAAACAAATACAGCCTGGTGCTGGGAATTGTAATTGCTGAGGGTGGAATTCTGTGTTTAGAATTCTGCATGATAAAATTTTTCATTTCCAGGATTTCTTAGGGATGGGAAAAAGTCTTTAAGCCAGTTTATAATATCAATATGTGTGTGGACTTGCTTCCTGGCTCAGAAAAGCAGAAGAAATCCAGTTTCAGAAATAAGGGTAGTTTTCAGACACTCCTGAGGTATTCTTTGGGGAAATGAATATGGGAGGCAGCTGCACTCTCTTTTGAAACATGCCCAGTAAAAATATTTTTAAAAAGAAAAATGGATCACCACTTCTTGGTGAACTCACTGGAGGGAAGAATGCATTTTGAATAGGAGACAGATTGGGAGACAGATTGGGAATTGCTGGTCAGGACAACTTGGGAGAGGAGATGGGACTGAACAGAGAGTAGCATGAGAAAACAGTGGTAGAGGGGAGTCGGATGGCAGACAGAAGCAGAGATAGGAAAAAAATTATTGAACATTGCCTTTCATATGAGATTAATCCAATTTTCTGAGTCTAATAGGGAAAAAGAAAAATATTGGTGTTCTTTCCAGGTACAGAGCTAACATACTGTCAAGATTAATAAGATATAAGTTTGACTGACCTGACTAAAATTTACACTTGTAAACGTTTTGTGTTGTGCAGTTAAACTAGGTTGTTTGAGAAAGATGCATTGTTTATTACCACCGTTGGTGACACTGAACAATACAGCAGTCTTCATAGAAATAACCGTCTCATCCCCATTACATCGACCCGTCCCACCTGGTCAGGCAGAGAAGGCATGTTACAGGCCCCATCCATAAAAGAATGTTGTTTGGTGGGCCCCAGGAAGACAGCCTTCTCTGCCGTTGCCCCCGCACTATGGAACCTTCTCCCCCCAGAGGTGAGGCAGGCCCCCACTCTCCTAGCCTTCTGGAAAGGAGTGAAGACCTGAGGAGGAAGAACCAATCTTGGGGGTGGTTAGCACCCTGAAGATGCTCTCATAAATTAAGATCTTTTAACACCTCCATCTTGGATTGTATTTTTATCTAAGAATATTGTTTTTATGGTATTTTAATGATTATTTATTCTTGTTTTTATCGTAAACCACCCAGAGTCACTCTCTGAGTGAGATGGGTGGTGACTAAATTTGAAATATAAATAAAAGTATAAATAAGTAACTTCCTTTCACAATCTAATATATAACTAATACTGTACCTACTGAAGTCAGAAAGAATTGTGGTGGGGTTCCACTCCCCACCAAATAAATATTAAGGCTTAACATGTTTTTACATAGGTTCAGTGTGGTTAAGGAGCCAGTTTACTTTGGGCCAGTTAATACAGTTTAAATTTTGAAGAAGTTCTGTGGGCACTGTCTTTGAGCATAAAAGGGTATTTTTGCAAAGTATTACAAACTATCATGGGGATATAATTGGGATGTGCATCATGTGTTGCAAATACTGGAAGATAACACATTGTACCTTTTCTTTTCGAACTGGAAGACTGTGCAACACAAGTTAGCAGAACTGAAAACACAGATTTGCATAGGTCGGACATTTTTGGATAATTGTATTGATCTTCATTCACGGAAATGCCTGGATTCCATTACTGCGTCAATGGCTAAATACTGGTATGTCTATTAAACAATAACTTAATTTCATATATAAGTGCTCTAAATCTGAATAGTGACAATGAATATAATCTCATGCTGTACTCAAGAATTACAGGCACAGACATTTTCTGCAGAAAATTCAAATGGGTTACCCTTTTTTCAGTTCTGTTGTATTGCTTTCATTCACAATGTATGTCTATATGTATGTATAAATGGCCTTAAATGAGCACTCCTGGTTTGGCTTTAAACAGGATATCCTCAGAATCATAGTTGGAAGTGACTATAGAAATAATCTAGTCCAACTCCCTCCTCAATAACAGAATCTATCAGAGCATCACAGCCTCTGCTAGAAGACCTCTAGTGAAGGAGAACTCACTATGTCATGTGGCAGCCCGTTCCACCGGCTGACAGCTTGTCCACTGAGGAAGTTCCTCCTGATGACTAGCCTGAAACTCCTTCCTTGTTTTTTACCCATTGGTTCTGGTCTTGCCCTCTGGGGCAATGGGCAATAAGTCCATTCCCTTTTCTGTATGATGACACTTCAGATATTTGAAGACTGCTATCATCTCCCCCTTGGCTGTCTTTTCTATAGCTGAAACGTACCCAGATCATTGAACTGTTTCTCATAGGGTTTGGTTTCTAGACCCTTCACCTTCTTGGCAGCCCTCCCCTGAACCTGCTGCAATTTGTCATTGTCCTTTTTAATCGGTGGCATCCAGAATTGCACTCAGTACTCCAAATGGGTCCGATCAGGGCAGAGTAGAGTGGAACAATGATCTAGACCATAGCTTTCCAAACTGTGTGTCGCGACACAGTACTGTGTTGGCTGCGGGGTCCAGGTGTGCTGCACGAAAACCTGGAAGCACTGATGGTGCGCCGCCGCATGCGGCAGCGTGGGCGAACCATCAGCACTTTCGGGTTTTCGCGTGGCACACCAGGACGACGCCGCCACAGCGTGCAAAAAACTGAAAGCGCCGTGGTGGCGGCGGTGCACGAAAACCCGAAAGCGCCGCCATTGCGGTGCGCGAAAACTTCCAGGTTTTTGTGCACCACCGCCGCAACGCTTCCAGGTTTCCGTGCACCACCGTTGGTGTGTCGCCAACGTGAAAAGTTTGGAAAGCCATGATCTAGACTCTGTGCACCCCAACATAGCATTTGCTTTTTTAAGCAGCTGTATCACACTCCTAGCCCATGTTTAAATTGACACCTTTGTAAAAATTGAAATAGACTTCTCAAATTACTAAGGAAATGGAATATGAAAACTTAGATTTGCTGACATGTAAACACATGAAATTTTAAAGCAGAGTGTGTTACATGCGCACCCAGGTTTGGCTTATGGTCACTCAGACACACTCACAGCCTGTTGAGGCATGCAGATCTTGAAAGCCCCCCTTGCTTTCTACCTGGGTTTTCCAGATAGGTGCGGCTAGAGCAGACAAGACACACAACCCTGGTCAACAGCCGGGAAATAATTAGGGACACACACAAATCACTTTCAAGTGAACAGTGAGGCACAACAGGTTCTTTGGAATACAGGTAGTCCTCAACCTACGACCATTCGTTCAGCAACCGTTTGAAGTTACGACGGCACTGAACGAATGGTGGTTATAACCAATCCCCGGAGTTCCGGCCATTCCAGTACCCCTGCGGTCACGTACTCCCAATCTGGGTGCTTGGCAACCCGTTCACACTTACAATGGGTTGTCAAGCGCCCCACAATCACATGATCGCCATTTGCAACCTTTCATGCCGGCTTCCCCAGAAGTCAATGGGGAAGCCGGCAGGGAAGGTGGCAAGTTGCTGGGGTAAGTCTCACCCACCCACACACCCTCCCCCAGCCTCTCTGCGGTTGCGCTGGCCACTCGCGCACCCTCCCCACCCTCTCCACGCCACCCTCACCCACCCCATGCACCCCTGTGCACCCTCCCTGACTTGCGCCGCATCCCTGCACACCCTGACCTGTGTAGTGCCTCTCGCACACCTCTCGCACTCCCTGATCCGTGTGGTCCTTATGAGCGCCCCTGTGCACCCTCCCTGACCCGCACACCTGTGCACTCGCCCCAATCTGCACGGCGCTTCTTGTGCACCCCCTTGCACCCCCTCCCCGACCCTTCCCGAACTGTGCAGCGCCTCTTGCGCACCCCTCACACCTTCCCCAACCTGTGCCTTGCCCCTCATGCACCCCCTTCCATCCTCACGCACCCTTGTGCCCTCCCCAATTTGTGCCGTGCTCCTTGCGCACCCTCTCCAATCCTCCCCAACCCACTCTGTACCTCTTGCTTACCCCTTGCACCTCCTCCCCAACCCGCGCTGCGCCTCTTGTGCACCCCCTTGCTCCCTCCCCCACCCAGCAGCATCCACTTACCTGCCTGCCGGCCTGGGACTTGCAACTTCCTCCCGGCTTCCCCACTGACTTTGGCTGTGGGAAGCCAGCAGGAAGTTGCCTCACCTAATGACTGTGGGATTCAGTTAATGACGGCAACCAGGACTGCAGGGATTGCCGTTGCTAAGCGATGCAGTCACACTTTACAACCGCATCAATTAGTGACAGAAATTCCAGTCCCAATTGCCGTCGTAAGTCCAGGACTACCTGTACACGGAGATCCAGTGAATTTAAAGTAGCAGCAAAACTTTACTGGTTACAATGTACACTTGCTCTTTCTCACAGGAACACACACACTCATCCCCACTTACCCACATCCTTCTCAGCTAGGCTGCCAGGCACTAGCTAGAGGGAAGGAAGCTGCCAAGTCTGTATTCAAGACAACTCAAGGAATGGGTGGGCTTTAGGACCCCTTTTTATCCCCAAAAGTTCTTGCTTTGTTGATTAGCTGGGATTGGCCTTTTTCCATGTGCTCAGGTTCAACTTCCTTTGTCTGGTTCAGGTAACATTTTTTTCCTTTGTTTCCTTAACAACTTGTTTCCTTCTTATCTACCTCCCTGAAGGGATCTTTTAGACAAGATTCCTGGCTTTTTGCCTTCCCAGCTTACGTGCCTGCTTCATCTTTAGTTATGGCAACTTCAGCCTAGTCTCACAAGTGCCTAACCAATTTTCTTCCTAAGTGGTCAGCACTTAGGATGCACTCAGGCCTTCACCCTAATGTTGAGAGCCTAAGAAGAGAATAAGAAAAAATAAAAGCTTTCTACTGCTGGTGCCCTAAGAAATGGAGGTGAATATCAGGTATTATTCTGATGTTGGGAACTGCAATGCTCATGGCATCTTTGTATTCTTATCTAAAAACATTCTAGTAAGTGCAAGCTTTATATGAGCTTATCAAGATTTTTCAAATAAGGCAGAGAAGCCACTAAAGCAGGAGCTGACAGAGGAACCAACTTTCCACCAAGAAGAGGTTAAACAAAGCAAGCAAGATCAGGATGACAACCCAGAAGCAAGATAGCCAGGAGATACTCTGTGCACTGGAACTCAGAAATGTCTTTGAGGTCCTCACAGAAGAAACAGGTACCGAGCAGTGAAAAACAGGTGAAAAATAGAAACACCTCTGATCAGAAGACAGGAAGATGAATGCTGGAAGAGGAGAAGCCCTGAAAAAAGACTAGAGGAGTCATGATAATTGATGACACAGCTACATGGAACAGGAACAAATGTGTTGCTGATCAGACCCACTGGCTTCTGAAATTTACTCTCTGCTAGGAGCACAGATTAGGGATGTCACAGAATAATTTCCAAGACTTATCAAGTCCACTGATAATTATTCCTTTCTTCTAAACCATAAGAGGGCAGAGGATACTAGCAAGAATAGGCCCAGCCATATCACTGTGAACTTTGAAGAACTGGGAATTCAAGACAACAGAAGCCATCAACGTGGCTACCACAAAAAGCTTATTGTAGGCAACAAGGATGATCTGAGGCCTAGAAACTTTGTTCTATGAATACAGGTTGAAGGAGTGGGGGATGCTTAGCCTTAAAGAAGAAGAAACTGAGACTGTGATAGTGTTTGTCGGATACCTGAAAGGATGTCATATAGGAGAGACCAGATACCTGTTGCTTATGGTTTGAGGTGGCACAGCATGGATTAATGGATTTAAGTTACATGCCGGTAGATTCCCATGGAACGTTAAGAAAAAATTGCTAACTGTATGAGTAGTTTAACTAAGGGTTGTTGTTTCTACATATTGGTTGTGTTCAGGCTAAAACTCAAAAGTCATTTTTTTTGGATGCTTGAATTTGGATTCCTGCACAGAACAGGAGGAAAGACCTCAATGGCACCTTCCAGCCTTGTGAATTTCTTTAGTTTCACTGCAGGAGAACAAAAGAAGATCAGCAGGTTGGGGGGATTAAAATTTCAAGATAACAAAAATACAGAGAAGGATTTTTTTCAGGTTATCGTATAGTACATAGACATTTTGACGCCTACATAATGCCATTCAGAACAGCACTTGTAATATCTAAAAATACTGCATTAGATGAAGAATACCAGTTTCTGTGACATTTATTAGTTTGATTGGAGAAATGCATTATCCTTAAGAATAATTTGATACAATGATTAAGGATTTGTCCTGAATAAATGCATTTATTATATTATAAACTCATCTTAAAAAGCAGGAAAGGTTCAGGCTGCATGCTCAGAATGCAATGCAAAGTTATGAATTAACTTTAAGAAAAAAAATTGGGGGGGCCTCTATTGGAAATGATTAGGTTATTTAAATATAGGATACTGCATTGATTTAGTATACTGCATTGATTTGAAAGAGGGATGATTAATTGGCAGGCTTTCTGTTGAACTGAATTATTGGCTGATTTCCTAGGAAAGTTTTTGTTATACTTTTCTGAGGTGGACAAAACAGTCAACAATCTAAATGATTCTTAGGAGAAAAATGACTATCATAGAAAAACTTTGAATTCTATAAGAATGCAAAATGAAAGAACTAAAAATCTCTTGGATCCATTACAAATAACTTAAAATGAATGAAATAAATAGTTCTTTAACAGTGTATTAAATACATAGGGTTTTCTATTTTTTTCTAAATCTGACTGGAAAAGCAGCCCATTGCTATATAAGATAGCTTTATCTGGACTCCTTTTTACAGTTCCAAGGCAACAGGCCTTGGAATTTTTGCTGTTACATATTAACGTATGTTTTACCGAAGCTAGACAAGTAAAAACATCCAAGGGAATACTGTGTACCGATGCCAGATTAAATTAACTACATGAGTAAAAGAAGTGAGAGATAAGATTAAGAGAAAGAGCAGAACACATTTTTCTTGAGATGTTTGTCTCAAGAAAACAATTGGTAAAAGAAGCCCAAAGATAAAAGTCCAGATAAGAGATTTCCAGTAATATTATTTATTTATTTATTTAATTTATATTACCGCCCATCTTCCCCCAAAGGGGGAACTCTGGGCGGTTTACAATAAAACCGGAGTTAAAATACAAAACAAATCACAATAAAAGTGAAATAAATATATATCATCATTATAATTATTAAACGATATAAATAAAATAAAATAAAATATAAAATAATGTTGGACTGAAATATCTGATAGAGAAGCAATTGTACTTAGCTGTAATAAAAGGAAATTACCATTCATCTATCTGTTGTCTATACCAGGGGTCGGCAAACCGCGGCTCGCGAGCCACATGCAGCTCTTTGGCCCCTTGAGTGTGGCTCTTTCCCAGGCGGGCGTGGCGGGGGCAGGCGCGGCAGCGGCATGGTGTGCGTGGCGGTGGGCATGGCGGCAGCAGGCCCTAAATGTGCGTGATTGGCTCCCGCCTGCAAACCCCGCCCCCTTCCACACGATTGGCCCCTGCCCACAAACCCCGCCCCCTTCCATGCGATTGGCCCCCGCCCACAAACCCCACCCCCTTCCACACGATTGGCTCCCACCCTCAAACCCCGCCCCCTGGCCCTCGAGTGATACTATAAATTTTATAAATGTCAAAATGGCTCCTGGCATAAAAAAGTTTGCCGACCCCTGGTGTATACCTATTTGGTAGCATTTCCAGCAATGTGTAGAATGTATGATGATAGTTGTACCTACATATTTTGGATATTGCAACCCATGATGTCCTTACCTTACTCTCCAATGTGATCTTTAAAGCACCCTTCTTAAAGTTGTTTCTCTTTTACTCGTTGAATTTGGTTTTAGCTATATTCATAAAGCTCTGTGGAGGTTTTACTACTGAATAGAAAATTCTCCTGGTACAGATAATTTTTGTGTACTTTAAACTGATGTAGAAAACATTTTCAGTTAGGTGGTAGAAGATATACCAGTTAAACTGTTCAGATTGAACATTTATGTATAATGAATATCTTGTTGAATTTAAACCTGCATTTAAACCAGTTCCTTTCTAAAATTGCCATTGCCAAAATGGGATTTTGAATGTTATTATTGTGTGATTGCTTAGATATTTTTCTTATCTGTTAAAACTTGCAATGTGTTTTTTTTTAAAAAATAATGTAGCTAGATAAATAATTATAAGTGATAATTTTGACTAGCTTTTGGAGTATAACAATTCAAATAGTTTAGAAACAGACTTGTCTGTCTATGTTCTAAGGGCTTCTGATCTCCAAAACAATGTGGCTACTCAGTGTGTACAGCTTCATGGAGGATGGGGATATATGTGGGAGTACCCCATTGCAAAGTAAGTTATTCTTTTTTGTTCTGCCATTCATGCAGTTTAGTTGAACAAACTGAGCATAAATAGGTATCTTTTATCTATGAAAGGTATCTTACTTTTCCAGTCAGCTTACTGTGTAAGGTATGAGCAACAAGCTCAGGTTTTTATAACTGTTAAATCTTCAGATAGTTTGAATTTCCATTCATCTACAACCTTATGGTCCCTTTGTTATTTTGGGTATGTCCATTTTAATTTTATTATACGTTAGCTATTTTAAGTAGTTATATAACATCTGTGTTATATTAATGTCCTATAATTAAATACTGTGGATTTCTTGGGATCAGTAGAATTTTGGGTGTTGTGGTTACCATCACAAAATGTCTGACATGGGGAATGTGCCCATTCACAAAATGACTCCTGTAGTTGGTGTGATGTTACAATGCATCCATTTTACAGGAAGGCAAACTGGTTGGATCACTTTGCAGACACAAAAACACACAGCTCTTTCCCTGCCTTGGCATTTGACAGAAAAGAGAGATTATTTTATATGTTTTACTATAATTTAAAAAGAATAGAAACTATTTAATGTTGTACATGGTATGATAGGTAGTATATAAATATTTTAAATACATGAATACGTTTTTCATACTACCTGTTTTAGCCTCACTTCTCATTTCTCTGATTTTCTACACATTACCCCACCACTACCACCATCACCACCACCACGTCTGAGTGCAAGTCATCCCCAAACCTGTCTTTGTGTTCTCAGCGTCAGCTGCTTTGCTACAGCTATTTCCCTTTCTTTCCTTCTCTTGTTTGGGTCATCCAAATTCTCCTCCATTTTGTCTTTTTACTAAGGAGCAAATGTGAATTTTATCTTCTTTTTTCTTCCTTTTTCCCCATTCTGAGCTTTAACAATTATACTTGTCATCTTTATTCCCAAGAAGCTTCGGGTCATATAGGTCTTAGGAACATTCTTGGAAACAAGGTTGCAGAAACTCAATATTTGCATTTGAAGCTATCTCAGAAGCTATCAAATCACCATTAACAAGGTCATAGTTAACAGTATATCTTGGTAGGAAAAGATATATCCTGTGACATGGATATTTATATTTATTAGTATTGGTATGCTTTACTTCACATGCTTCATTAACTTTTTTTCCAGAGCTTTTGTGGATTCTCGTGTTCAGCCAATCTATGGTGGTACCAATGAAATAATGAAAGAGCTCATTGCAAGAGATATTGTAAGCAACAAGTAGATGCAGTTCCATTTTACTCTACAGAAAATCAAATCTTGCAAAAAGAAATATTGGAAGGACAGCATATGTCTAACTGAAGAAGTGAAATAATCTTTTAAAAGCTGTAAAACATTAATAACAAAGACTGTGTGTTTCTCAGGTTGACCTTTAATTTTTAGTATTAAATCACTGTCTGTCTTTGGTGATATAAATTCAAACACATTGAACAATGCAAGACACTATGTTGTATTTTTAACAATTCTCAGTGTTCTGAAGTTAAACTCTTGGAAACTGGATGCAATGCATTGTAGCCCTACACTCAGAATTAACAAATTTCACATTGGAGAAATTTTGGGGTGGCAAAAGGAAAAAGAAATACCAACTGTGGAAACTTATATAATGGATTTTTTTAAAATAATGGAATATGAATTTACTTCTAATGCATTTTCTTTTTTCCTTTTAAAATATTGCATATATTGTAATCTTCCTGACATATTTCTGAACTGACACAAAATATAATTATACTTCTATTGATGAAGCGAAAAAATTGCATTTGCCTTTTTTGTAGCCAGATTATGCTGCTGATTCATAATCAGCTGGCAATCAACTGCTATTCTAATATTGTTTTTCACAAGTACTATTATCAAGCCAGGTATCCTTGTGTACTGCACCCATATAGTTGATTTGTATTTCCTAAGTGAAGAACTTTGTACTCTCACTGCAATTTTGATAATTATATTAAATAATTAAGTGTAAGATGATGCACTTAGGCAAAAAAAAAGTCCTATTTACACTGACAGGATCCAAGATGTCTGTACCAAGAAAAAGGTATTGGAGTCATAGTGAATAGCTCAGTGAAGATGTTGTGTCTGCAACAGCCATGAAAAAGGCAAATTTCATACTGGGAATCATTAAGCAAGGGACTGAAAATAAAACTGCCAAAACTCTAATGCAGAGCTTGCCAAACTTTTCATGTTGGTGACACACTTTTTAGACATGCATCATTTCGCGACACACTTTTTAGACATGCATCATTTCGCGACACACTCTTACAGCAGGGCATCATTTCACGACACACTCTTACAGCAGGGCACAAGGCAGGCACTAGGACCTGCACGGAATCACAGCAGGTTTGGAGGCAGCAAGGCACAAGGCAGGCACTAGGACCTGCACAGAATCCTGGCAGGGCTCAGAGGCAACAGCAGCCTCGACACACCCAGAAACTGCAGCCGACACACTAATGCAGAGCTTTCCAAACTGTGTGTCGCGACACAAAAGTGTGTCGCCACACACAGTCGGCTGTGTCGCCACACAACCTGGAAGTGGCAGCGGGGGCGTGCATGGCGGTGGCGGCGGCACTGGTGCGCCATTGGTGCTTCCGCATTTTAGCGGAGGCTGCCGCCACTGCCGCCGCCATGCACGCCCCCGCCCGCACCGGGTTTTCCCACGGCGACACATGAAAATCTGAAGGCGCCGCCACTGCGGCGGCGCGCAAAGACCAAAAGCGGCAGCAGCGCTTCCGGCTTTTTGCGTGCTGCCGCGGCGGCGGGACTTCCGGATTTTCCCGTGGCGACACACCAAGGGCGGTTGGTGTGTCGCCGCGGGAAAACTTTGGAAAGCCCTGCACTAATGTATCGCGACACACAGTTTGGAAAGCTCTGCTCTAATGCCCGTGTACAAATATATTATGTGTCTGAATATGGAATACCATGTACAGTTCTAATGTCCAGATTTGAAAAAAAGTTGTAATAAAGATAGATGCAGAAGAGTGTAACCCAAATGATTGGAGGGTTCAAACATCTTTATAAGAACATGCTAGAATGTTTGTCACTCTTTAGTTGGAGGGAGGACATAATCAGGGTGTATAAAACCATGCATGGCATGAGGAAAATAGGCAGAAATTTTTATCTCTGAAAACCCTAAGAAAAGGAGTCATCCAGTGAAGCTGATTGGAAGACCCCCCCCCCAAAAAAAAAATCCTTCACAAAGTGTATAATTAAGCTGTGTATTTAATTGCCACAAAACATGGCAATAGCCACTAATTTGCTTGGCTTTAAAGGGGATTGGATAAGCTCATGGAGGATAGGTCTGTGAAGGTCAACTAATCTTGCAAACAAGTTTATTTTCCGGTTGCAGGTGACATGCCTTCCAATAAAAGTTGGAAGGGAATGTTTGTTCTCCATTATTTGGCAGTTCAGTTCTTTAGGATTTCTTAAAGATAATATGTAGGGGCTCAGCCAGACTTTCAACACTCTGGAATGCTATTCATTTCAGCCTGGAAAAAAAATAAAGTGATATTTGCTGCTTCTGTCTGTCTTGGATGTCAATCCTACCCCTTCATAATTTCCTGTTGGAACATATATGTTTTGGGAGGAGGGGAGGAGAAGACTGAAAAAATAAGAGTTGAGTAATCTGTTTTTTCTTTATTACATGTTAGCAGTTTGCTGTTTTCACTGAGCAGCTGGTATACAGATTCTTTTTATTTTGAACATACTGAAGAAGCTGTTTTGGTTAAGTTTAGCATCCTTTTCTAACCTTGGCTCAATCTCAGCTCTTGTTTTCCTGATATCAGCTCTACAGTTTGGGGCAATCTGTCTGTTCTCTTCCCTTGTGACCTGGTATTATTTCTATTTTGTGTATGAGTGCTTTTCTATGTTCAGATTTTCACTAAGCTTTTTTGGATCACCACATTGGCTTTTTCTGTTGTCACTGAACTTTTAATACCTCCTTCATTAGGAACTTCCATCCCATCCCATCCCATCATCCATCCATCCATCCATCCATCCATCCATCCATCCATCTCACATGAAATTGTGCTGCATTACCATTCATTCATTCATTCATTCATTCATTCATTCATTCATTCATTCATTCATTCATTCATTCTTTCTTTTGATTTTTATCACTGCTCCATCTCCCCCAAAGGGGACTGTACCTTCCTATGTCATGGGATCTGACTTTTTTTTTTAGGGATGTCTGCAGGGGTGGTCAACAAAATCAAAATGGCAAGTGCAACTGGGCAATTGAAACCCCAAGTGCACACATTGCCTGAACATAAAAAAGGATGGTGCTTGATCACCCAGTTGTGACCACCATTTTGATGTTGTTGACTGCCCTATACATGTCCCTGGTCTTAATGCTCTGAGGTTATTAAAATCCATTTTTAAAAAATGCAGCATATATGATATGCAGTTTTAGATTCCCTCAAAATCAAGAACTCCAAGATTACCTACTCACTGTCCTCCAAGTTTCTTCCTCAAGCCTTCTCTATCGATTAATATCAAGCCAAGGATGGCTCATTCTCTTGTGCTTTCCTCTGCCCTCTGAAGGAGAAAATTGCCAAGTTGGGATCTTTTCACAAAATCCATGCTTGATAGAGTTGATTTCTGAAAATATGTTGGGGTAGCTAAAGTCTTGCAGCACAATTTCATGCCTCTTTGAAAGATTTGCAATGTACTTTTTGAATGCATCATACGCTCACAATAGCACTTAAAAGACTGATACATTTAATGTGGCATAAACTTTTATGGAATTTGAAGTATTTGAAGCTCAAATACTTTGGCCACCTATTGCGAAGAGAGGACTCACTGGAAAAGACCCTGATGCTGGGAAAGACTGAAGGCAAAAGGAGAAGGGGACGGCAGAGGATGAGATGGTTAGATAGCATCACCGATGTAATGAACATGAATTTGAGTAAACTCCGGGTGACAGTGGAGGACAGGAAGGCCTGGCGTGCTATGGTCCATGAGGTCACGAAGAGTCGGACACGACTAAACGACTGAACAACAACAACAACAAACTTTTATGGATATCATGGCGGCTTTTTTCAGATTTTAAAATGCTGCAGGACTATTGCCTTCAGTGAAATTATTTGCTAGTCTGTTTCCTAATACCATTCCTACAGATTCTGCAATTATTTCTTCCGTATCAGCAAGGAACTGCCATGTCCCCTCATTCTGTTTCCTCAAATAGATGGGCTCTCTTGACAGGAAGCTCTGGCGTGGGCTGGTCCATGAAGTCACGAAGAGTCGGAAGCGACTGAACGAATAAACAACAACACTCTATGAGAATGACATTTTATCTGGAAATCGTGGTAGTACAATCTGGGTGTTCCCGAACAGCACATTAAAGTATGTTGGTAATGGACCTTTTGTCCCTGTTACCCCTCCAGCCTTTTTGAAGGAGCCAGAAAAGTGTTCAGTCAGTAGCATTTAAGGGTGTCCTAAAATTTGACAGCCAGTTTGGTCTAGTGGTTAGGGTATCAGGCTAGAAACCAGTCTCTGAGTTCTAGTCCTGCCTTAGGCACAAAGCCAGCTGGGTGACCTTGGGCCAGTCACTCTCTTTCAGCCCTAGGAAGCAGGCAATGGCAAGCCACTTCTGAAATCTTGCCAAGAAAACTGCAGGGACTTGTCCAGGGGAAAAAGAAAGAAAGAAAAGGTTTGACACGATGGAAGAGCAATGGACCAAATGCTGCTATCTGCCTCGTGCTTGGGATAGATTTGGGTACGGTGTTAAGCGTTTAAGAATGTCCGCTCGGTACCCTAATGCACGAATGCGCAACTCCAGCGCATAATCGCACCGGGAGGGGAGCAGTTGGGAGCAGGGCGGGCCGAAGCTCAAGTTCAAAGGTGACCCAAAAGAGACCGGCTTGGTTCCCCGACGGAATCCTGAAGACCCACCGCAGTGTGATTTGCATACAGCCGCCCTCCTTGGCTTTCCATTGGTTGGTTTAGGCGGCCGACTCCAAGCAGAGGCCTCGGTTGCCCCGCCCAAACTCCCGCCCGCTCCTGCTTGTTTGGCTGCTGAGGCAACTTACTTGGAGCGGAGCGGCTGTTGGAAAAGCGAGAGTTGAGCGGACTCGCCAAGTGGGGTGGGAGGGAAGAAGGAGCCGCCGCCGCCGCCGCTTTTGTTTTGGGGAAGTGAACTGCAGTGTGTGAGAAACTGAGGGAAGAGGAGGAAGAGAAGCAGCCCGCGAACAGACGGACGGAGTTGGCAGGCAAGTCGATGCTCGGGGAGAAGTGGGGGCGGGGGCTGTTGCCTTTCACGGTTCCCTCAGGAATTTGAGAAGAGACGGTTGATTCCCGGCGGCGCTCTCCTTTTCTCCCCCCTTCGCTGAGACGCGCGCGGGCAAGCACAAACGACCCCCCGGGGCAGCCGTAGAGTTCTGAGCAGCGCCGTAACGGCACTGAACTGAGGAGAGGACGAAGGCGGTAGGGATGCGAGGAGCGGGAGGCGGGATTGGGGACGGCGCCAAGGGGGGAGGGCGTGGCGGCAACCGTGGAATGTGGGAGGGGAGGGGTCCGATGGGGGAGGGAGAGCTGCAGCCTCGTGTCCCGGGTGCGACGGAGGCGGGGCTGAGGAAGAGCCGGGATTCAGGGGGCGCGAGGGAGGGGGCCGTTTTTTACGATGATGCAGAAGGAGATGTGGAGGCAGCCTGGGAAGAATGCACCTCAGGTTCGGGAACCAGTGTTAGGTTTCGTAATTTAGAAGAGTCTACGGGGTGGGGTGGGGTCGGTTTCAACTCTAACTGGGGAGTTGTTGTTGTTGTTCAGTCGTTTAGTCGTGTCCGACTCTTCGTGACCTCATGGACCATAGCACGCCAGGCCTTCCTGTCCTCCACTGTCTCTCGGAGTTTACTCAAGTTCATGTTCATTACATCGGTGATGCTATCTAACCATCTCATCCTCTGCTGTCCCCTTCTCCTTTTGCCTTCAGTCTTTCCCAGCATCAGGGTCTTTTCCAGTGAGTCCTCTCTTCGCATTAGGTGGCCAAAGTATTTGAGCTTCAGCTTCAGCATCTGTCCTTCCAATGAGCAGTCAGGGTTGATTTCCTTTAGGACTGACTGGTTTGACCTCCTTGCAGTCCAAGGGAGGGAAACTTAAAATTTCAGGTGATGGTCAGCCGAGGCTTACTTCTATTTGGCTGAAGTTATATCTCCTCTAGTTTCAACTCTTAAGTAGCAACATGGGATGTATAAAATTGGATATTTTGCTGCTGTTTTAAAATAGATTCGGTGGGCTTTTACACACAGCCTAATTAAAGTGCTATCCACCAGCTCTTCAGCTAGTAAAATACTTACACATAATATGCTGTCCCTGCTAGTAATCCCTATCCTGCCATATGACAATGTTGCCCTCATTTATGGACAGGAATTGGTGGATTCATCCCAGCTTTGTTCCCCTCCCCTAAATGTCACCAACTGGTGGGAAAACATCCCCCATTACATCTCCTTAATGTGAGGTAAGATTTGAAAGATTGCTAAATTGGTTGATTAACCAACTGTCAAAACTTTTCAAGTGGGATAGGTTGAAAGGGAGCCTATCAGCTGATAGTTAGGTTCCCTTTGGATGCTGGTTTAGTGTGCAAAGAGAGTTGCACCATAAAGCAGTAAGAAAAAGCCTACTCATTCAGTGTGCAGTACCTCTGCGACCATTGCTGACCAGCTGCTATTTGGGCCAGTCTAGGCCTCCAAACAGGATTGGCTCAGGGGCCTTGTGGGTATAGGGAGAGAGCTCAGTTTGAAAGAACCAGACTGTCCTAGTGCTGAAACGGTGGTTTTGGAACACAGCACCAGGGACCAGAAGAGGGGGTATTTCCAAACCAGCCTTATTGGCCAGCAAATGCTGATCCCACACCCAAAGGATCACATGACTTGCCACTAGCAGAATGATTGATGAAGTGTTCCAGAATAACAGCCAAACTAATGTCAGGGTACAGGGGAAAACACTACTTTTGACACCATTATAGCTAAGGGTGATTTATGGCTTCCACAGGCATAGACTGGGAGTCAGATGAAGACAGTGTCATGAAGACACAGCAGAAAAAAGAGGTTGCTGTGGCATATTTGGGCCATGGATAGATGCAAGTGGACCGTGGATGTTCTGAAAATGACAATTCACATTTAGATTAAATTGTGCATTTCTATTAAGCACCAGAAACAACCACTTTTTTATTATACTCTGAATGGGATATACTATTTTTTCCTTTCTTCATTTCAACACAGTAATATTTTTCCTGGGTTGTAAAAAACCACAACTGTATTAACATACATATAATGGGATATCGAAATTAATAATAATGCCAAGTTGTTGTCTCCTGTCTTTAGACATAGGTTGAATGAACATTTGTTATTACAGTCCAAGACCAGTTTCTAAAAGTTAAAACAACCAAATACAATATAAACATTCAATAAAATCTTGTTAATTAAGTAAATCACCCAGTTCTGCTACTGAATCTGAACATAGTGAAGACTTATGATTTGGGCACAGAATTTAACTATTTTATAGTGATTTCAGGATGCTTATCTTTTAGGAAAAATTCTAAATACCATTTATTTGGATGGCCAGACAATCTTATCTCTTAAGGATTGGATTGATAGGGAGTATAAAATCTATGCCTCAGGAAGACATGATCTAAGGTTTCAATTTCATCAGAGACATGGGGGCATCTTCTGTGTGAAAAGGGTGTCTGATTTTATTTACCATCCATAATTGCAGAGGGAAGGGCATTGAAGCTTGCTCTAGAGAAGTCCCAGCTATATTTGGAGTAGGATAAGTTGCGTAAGTATTGTATTGGTTGCAGTTTCCTTATTTCGTTACAGTCAGTATAGCTTGGGGTAGCTGCAAGGTAATTCTGGAATTCCGTATCTTCTAGTCTTTGTTTAATAGCCTCCTTTGCCAAATGGAGCAGATTGCTGGCTACAGTTCTGCGCCATTTGGATTGGAAGATGTCCCACACTAAGAACAGCAGAAGCCCTATAGGAGCTAGGTTGATTTTCAGCAGTAAGATGTTATTTATTGCCAAGCTATAGTTTCTATGCTAGGCAATCCAGCCTCCAGTCTGAGTAAAGCATTAGGGACATAGCGTAGAAAATATGACTGTCAGAAAATGTGACTGAATTATTTCATCTATATGAAAGTTTTAGACTTTTTGGTCTGTTTGAGAACACTTTTAAAATCTGAGACCAGATTGTCTGCCTCCAGTTCTCTTACCATTTAAATCATTTTTTTTAAACTAGAAATTGTTTATTTGACCCAGTGGGAGGAATAGAGTGATCCTGGTGTATGTTTTTCCTCAGAACTTGAAGGTTCTTAAGATGAAAGAGTGAAATATATTTTGCATTTATGTCTGTTTTCAGTATACTGACATGGAATATTGACCTCTGTAGGTGTATATCCAAAAACAAATTCAGCCAACTAAAGTTAAAAATGGCAATACATATTCTGAAAAAGATAATAAATCTAAAAATGTGGTGTAAGAGAGAAAAATATTAATTTTATGGAAGTAAATCAGTGTTCAATTGGATTCTATCATTTATTAGAGTCATACTGCTAGTAAGTCAATATACTGTCAGGTTTGAAATTCAGCTTTTGTATCTTCCCAAATGGGAAATTCTATTATTCTGGAAATTGTTGTTGAATATACATAGATTTTATGCTACCATATTTAGCAAATACAATGAAAATAATAAAAGCTTGTATCATATGCTGAAATGTGATTACTTGTTGAATGAATTGATCTGCCTATGTGTTACTGTATTTCAATTGGTAACTTGCTGGGTTTGTGACTTGTTAATCATCCAATGTGATAATGTTGTCTTGAACTAGTATTTTTATTTATGCATTTGTTCCAATACTGTGCTAAATGGCAGCACCCCAAAAAGGGTTAAAATAGGTATCTATCAACTTACTACTTAATTTCCTTAAGTAGAAATGCCAAAGTTTGATCTGAAGAATACAGTATCTACCTGCAAAACTGCCCGTAACATGTCAGGTAGCTTTTGCCAAATATATGTAGGAAGTAGTATAACAGTATGATAGAACTGTAAATTAATTGTATTTTATTTACATCCTGCCTTTCTACTCAGTTTTGTCTTTTAAAAAGTGAAAATAATTTTGAAAGTAAAGGTGACATACTTAGAAGTATGGGAATACATAAGTTCCTATTCTGGAATGTGTTAATATGCATGAATTTACATGGGATAAAATAAACCAGTTAACTCCAAATTACAGACAAAATAAATAGTAGTATTGATATTATTTTCATAAATGTTGAAATAGTTGGATAAGTTTATGATGGCCTCCATAAAGTAGACAAGATTTTTTAATTGCATCGTTGTGATACCATCTGAATATTCTTCCAAGAATGACTCATAACCACCCAGAGTCCTTTGTCGAGATGGGCAGTGAAGAAATGTGATAAATAGAAATAAAATAGTCTTGTTAGCCTTTGGTGTGATTGATGTATTGTAATTTGTGATTCAGCCCCATTCAAAAATTGTGAGTCAGGTAGTACAGGGGCTGTCAAACATTTTCAGGCTCTGGAATCCGTTAATTAAAAAAAAAATCCTGGAATTGCTGATCAAGAGCTAAAGCTTTAGTGATAAAAAATTGGCTGTGTTTGAGGGTTTTTTGTTTTTCCTTTTTGGTCATTAGCAACCCCCTTTTTTGTTGTTTATTCGTTCAGTCGCTTCCGACTCTTCGTGACTTCATGGACCAGCCCACGCCAGAGCTTCCTAGCGTTCCACAACACATGGTTTGAAAAACCCTGAACTAGCAGTTATCTACATTTTTTTAAAGGAATTATTTGACTGAAACTACTTTTCCTTGAATATTAAAAAATATGTACCATCCCCTTTAGTGAGATTATTTTCATCAATCTTTCAAAGTACAGGTTTCTTATCAAATTTCTGGGTATTTGTAACCCAATTAACTGAAACCTAGTTAGTCCCCTGTTTTCATAGATCTTTTAGATGACTGAAACAAAATGTACCTTGGTATTGGCAGAGATTATAAATCTCAGTCTTTGTGATGACTTCTGGTTAGCAAGCTGTTCAAATTGTTGGAAGCTTGGTCTTGATGGATGAAAGATTGTAACTGATTCATCAATCCCATATTTATTATATTATATTATATTTATTATATTATTTAATTAATTTTTATCCTGCCTTTATTCCTTTTATAAATAACTCAAGTCGGCGAACATACTTAATACTCCTTCCTCCTCCTCTTTTCCCCATGACAACAACCCTGTAAGGTGAGCTGGGCTGAGAGAGAGTGACTGGCCCAAAGTCACCCAGCCGGCTTTCATGTCTAAGGCGGGACTAGAACTCACTTGCTTAGGAATATGATATTGAGAGGAGAATTTCATCCTTTAATCATGCATTCTAATCTCTACTACTCTCAGTTAATTTCTCCAGAATTATTCAGGTGGGGGAAGAGTGATAGGTAACCATCCCTCCCATTCAAGTTACATAGAAAAGCAAACAAGCAAGCACATACCAAATGGAAAATATTTCTTCACAAGGAGTAGCATTTTACCTCTTGTTTAGTGCTGGGGGTGTTTCAATAAATATATAGAGGAGGGAGAAAGATGGTTTTAGAAGATAAAAGGGAATGAGAAAAAAATGCAGACAGACACAGCCAAAAGTATTGGTACCCCTCCACTTTTTCCCAAAGAAGCCCAATTTGCCATGAAATTAGTTGAAACTGACACAAGTAAATGGAGTTCCCCATTGGGGGAGATGGGCGGTGATATAAATTAAATAAATAAATAAAATCCACCATTCTTTATTCCATAGTCCATAGAGCAGACACTTTGCTTTTGATGTATGACTTAACACAGGGGTCGGCAAACTTTTTTATGCCAGGAGCCATTTTGACATTTATAAAATTTATAATATCACTCGAGGGCCAGGGGGCGGGGTTTGAGGGTGGGAGCCAATCACGTGGAAGGGGCGGGGTTTGCGGGCGGGAGCCAATCGCGCACACTTAGGGTCTGCTGCCGCCGCCATGCCCGCCGCCACGCACACCATGCCGCTGCCGTGCCTGCTGCTGCCGCCATGCCCGCCGCCACACACACCATGCCGCTGCCGCGCCTGCCCCTGACACGGGCGCCACGCCTGCCTGGGGAAGAGCCACACTCAAGGGGCCAAAGAGCCACATGTGGCTCGCGAGCCGCGGTTTGCCAACCCCTGACTTAACATATTCTTGTAAATAATAAATGAAAATGGCATGGACATAATTATTGGTACCCATTAGAAGTTAAAAGACATTGGATTTTAGTGATCTCTCAAGCAGACTATTTATTTTAATTAGTATCACAGGTGTCTTCAATCTCATAATCAGTCACTTAGCCTATCTGAATGGAGAAAAGTGTTCATTCAGGCATTTTGTATCATTGTGTGCAGCATAGTGAACATGGACAAGAGGAAAAAAAAGTCTGAGGAGGAAAGGAAGAAGGTAATAGCCAAGCATGGTAAAGGTAAAGGCTACAAAACCTTCCCCAAAGAGCTTCATGTACCTGTGACTAATGTTGCTAATATTATCAAGCAGTTTAAGGTCCATGGGACCATGGCCAACATTCCTGGATGTGGCTGCAAGAGGGAAATTGACCCCAGATTGAACAGAAGGATAGTTCTGTAGAGAAAGAACCTAGGAAAACTTCAAAACAGATCCTGGCTGACCTCCAAGATCAAGGTACAACAATTTCAAGTCGTACCATCTGTCACTGTCTGACTGAAAGTGGCTTCCATGGTAGAAGACTCAGGAAGACCCCACTTCTGGAAGACAGACACAAAAAAGCCTAAAGTTTGCTAAAATGCATGTTGACAAGCCACAGTCCTTCTGGGAAAATGTCCTTTGAAAAGATGAAATAAAATTAGAGCTCTTGGGTAAGTCACAGCAGCTCTGTGTTCACAGAAGAAAAAATGATGCTTTTAAAGTAAAGAACACCTGTGAAACATGGAGGAGTTCCATAATATGTGGTTGCTTTGTTGCTTGCAGCACTGGGTGCCTTGAATCTGTGCAGGGCACAATGAAATCAGAAGATTATCAAGGCATTTAGGAGCAAAACATAATGCCCAGTGTTAGAAAGCTCTGTCATAGGTCATAGGTCCTCCAGCAGTATAATGACCCAAAGCATACTTCTAAGAGAACCCAAGAATGGTTGAAAAGCAAATATTGGACTGTTCTGAAGTGGCCTGCTGTGAGTCCTGATCTGAATCCAATAGAACATCTCTGGAAAGATTTGAAACTCAGTTGGGAGAAGGAACCCATAAAACCTAATACAACTAGAACAGTTTGCTCAAGAAGAGTGGGACAAATTGCCAGTTGAGAAATGTACAAGACTTACTCAGAACTACATAAAGTGCTTGATTGCAGTTATTGCCTCAAAAGGGTGTGCTACAAAATATTAGGTTAGAGGTACCAATAGTTATGTCCATGCCATTTTCATTTGTTTTTGTGAGGTTTGTGCCACTTACCTGGCTGCCGGCCGACATGCCGGACTCAGAGGCAGAGGAGGAGCCAGCCTCCGGTAGCAACAGGCTTGGCGTGAAACCGACTGGAGACCTGGAAACGCTGATTGGCAGAGGCTCGGAAAGAAAGACGCCTCCACCAATCAGCGCGCGCCAAAGGAGAGCAGAAAGGCGGGCCGAGCAACGCGAATCCCGATTGGCCCCTGCTCTCCAAAGGCGTGAAAAATGGAATAAAAGGCCAGCGCAACTTACCTCAGGTGCTGGAGACAACCGATCCGACACGCGACCTGGACCCTTGCCTGAGACCGCTCCTCCCGCCACGCGAACTATCTGAGCCGAACCTAGTCTTCCAGCGACCAGCCCAATAGCCGCTGAGAAACCCGAACTCAAAGAAGGTTCCACTGACCTGTCGTCGCAGAGCACCGAGCCGCCTCTTGTCTTAGTTGGAACAGGACAGTTTTATTATTTAAAAGAATATGTTGTCATACATACAGTAAAAAAGTGAAGTGCCTGCTCTATGGATTATGGAATAAAGAATGGCGGATGCCATTTACTTGTGTTAGTTTCTACTTATTTTGGGGAAAAGTGGAGGGGTACCAATACTTTT
The DNA here is from genome assembly GCA_023362775.1 of Charina bottae. Taxonomy (NCBI): domain Eukaryota; kingdom Metazoa; phylum Chordata; class Lepidosauria; order Squamata; family Charinaidae; genus Charina; species Charina bottae. Next base: position 6,529,512 of record JALMGJ010000020.1, read on the forward strand.
AGCCACGTCTGTATAACTCAGTTGATGAGCCTTGATTTATGGCAGGGGTGGGGAACCTTTTTTCTGCCAAGGGCCATTTGGATATTTGTAACCGGGGACCAGGGTGGGTGGGGGGCGGGGTTTCTGGGATTTCCACGGACCGGGGGCCGGGGTTTGCGGGCGGGAGCCAATCGCATGGAAGGGGCGGGGTTTGCAGGCGGGAGCCCTGTGGGCCTTACGTTGCCCACCCCTGATTTATGGCATGCATACTGTGGTATGGGCATCTACAAGTCTTTATTATTTCTAATTATTTCTTAAATAACTTCCTCTTGTCTCTTATCCACTTACCTGTTCTATTCTTACTCATAAAGTGTCAGTGGAAGTTTTTCATAATGAATGATAGCTGAATGTAGTTATACTGTCTCTAAATACCAGATGCTGAGGACATTTTTTTTAATAGTTAAAGCTAGTATATGTCTGCATTATTTAATTTCCAAGCACTAATTTCTTCTTCATCTCTTCAAAACACTCTCCCCAAACTCCTCTTTGTCAGTCACATGCTCCCCTAAATCTAGTTTAATGGTATGAATTTTTTGTAAAGCACGGGATTTAAAGTAACATACATACATACATACATACATACATACATGTCAACTTTTATTACCGCACCATCTCCCCCAAGGGGTACTCTGGGCGGTTCACAATACAGCAATTTAAAATCTTTAAAAATACCTACAATTTAATATACATTACAAAACTAATAAATTAAATATAAAATCCAATAGGCGATAGATGTTCTCTTTAAAAGGGCTCTACGGCACCAGCTATCCCCAAGAGGAACTGTTCCCATTCCCATCCCACGCATCCCATCAACTTTGCTGATTGGACAGCAACTGTCCATATACCTGATGAAACTACTGCTTCTGTTTAATAACTATGTGACTACTAATATGGAACCAATTTTAATTTATAGGCATGTGCCGTTGTACTATTATTAGATCCATAATACCTAAAACAAATATATTTTTGTACTGTTTTTGTTTTGGTTAGTAGTCTAAGCCTACTAAGCTTTTCATGGATGAAAAGGTCAAAATTAGATCTGCAAGGTAATATATTCCATATATTAAGTGCAGACATTAATTGCAGGTTTTAAAATGGATCCCTACCCAAATTAGAAGGTTCCCAATGCATGCCATGATTTTAATGGGGTGAAATAATAACAGTCAAATAAATCCCCTAAAGAGCTGAATTCTGAACTTCCTTGTTCCAGCCAGTGACCAAAGCTTGGATAAATGCCCAGCGATAAACCTGAACATGTGGGAAATCAACCTTTCCCAACAGGTAACTGTAATTTTCTGCAGTGAAAATCTCATAGGTTGCCCTTGCCATGGAAATGCATTCACTATACTATAAATTCATTTAAAATAATGTGATCAAATAAATATACAAATACTCTTAAAATATCAATCAACTTTGCAATTAATTCATATTGATCTTATTTTTTACCCCAAATATTCAGTGGAATTCTAGGCCATTTAAATCTTTAATTTGGATAAAAATGGAAGATAGGTTCAGATTTACCAGTTGAGAAAGTTTGCTAGGAATTCTCATACCAAACTCAGAAAAGGAATTTATAGTCTTTGTATTTATCAAGTAAATATATTGCTGTAAGCTAATGCTGTAACTTAATATCAAGTCTGGTTTATTCCAGTTTACTGAATAATTAGACAGGATACCAAATTCATATATTAATGAGTTCAGATTAATAGGTTTCTGCCCTATCTGTAAAACACATATACCACCAAGACATAGTAAAATCTGATATCCTCCTTCCTTATCATTCCATTAATGTTTGTTTTCCAAAGTCGTTATTTGTATGTTCTCAAAAGTTCTATATCCAAATTAAGAAGAAAGGAAGAAGAAAGAAGCATGTACGTGAACATAAAGGAAAGGGTTCTTTCCTTTCCTTGATAATTAAACAAGATTTAGAGGCAGAATAAACCGTATCAATCCAAGATATACAACTTTGGGGGAACCCATATAAGTCAAAGCCTGTCTCAAACTTCCAAGAAACTATTCCATATCCAGATAAATGACAGTTGCTAGGTCCTGCTATTATGCATTGGCATAAAAAGATTAACAATCCAATATTATTGGAAGGAAGGTTGATTATCCTGTATAAATCCACCCTGAGTGGGTACACAGTAGTTGGAGGAACAAGCACTTAATCTATGGATCAAAATAGGAATTAAAATCTTAGCCTCCACATTTAGGGAGAGAAGGGGTTGCAGTGCCTCAGACAGAACCAGTGTGCAATCTGGGGGTCCTCCTGCACTCACAGCTCCTGCTCAAGGAGCAGGTGGCAGCTGTGACTATGAGGGCCTTTGCTCACCTTTGGGTGTGCACCAGTTGCACCTGTTCCTGGATCAGGAGGCCCTACTCATGGTCACTCATGCCCTTGTGACCTCTAGATTGGACTACCGCAATGCATTCTGTATGGGCCTGCTCTTGGAGAGCATTCAGAAGCTGCACCTGGTGCAGAATGAAGCGGTGCTGTTATAGTATCCGCCCTCATCCCTCTGGAGAACAGACTGGGCCCGTTCTTGCTCGCCTTTTGCAAGACTTGGCTTTGTGCTTGAGCCTGGGGCCCCACATGTGTGAGGGAACCTGTCTCCTGGTTTTGTTAATTGTTGATTGTTGCTTATAATTTCTCAGCTGCTATGGGTTTTATGCTATTTATGTTTTTATCATTTTAATCTTGTAAGCTGCCCAGGGTGATATATTTGACATGGGCAGCTATATAAATCTATAAAATAAATAACTAAATAGTAGTGACAGTTCCTTGAAGCAAAAGAGGTAAGGTAAGATTAGTAACCTGGTTCTGTGTTAAATGTGACAATCTGGCTTTCTCAAAAAGAATTAATCTCATCTAATGATGAAGAATTGAAATATGCATTTAATTTAAAAAATCTGGAACCTTCTTCCCAAATAGATAGTTCAGTATTACATTATTTAATTTGTTTGAGTCAAACAGCTAATAACATACTAGATTTCTCACCTTCTTTCCAATGTCATTGCCTGGTGTAATGTAATAAAATATATTGTTGGAAACATAAACCTTGTTAAATTCATATTTAGTAGAAATGAAGAGACCAAGTATCTGTATTGGTCAGGAGGTGGCTGGGATCCATAAGGAGTTAACTTTCTCATCTAAGAATTTAACTTCAGCCAAGAGGTTCCCAAACTTTCTCAGTTCACAGTACCCTTACTGTCTCAGTAATTTTTTCATGACGCCCCTAGACCAAAACTATGAACTTCCTCGAACTAGTAGTTTGCATGGTATCCAACCCATGTCGAGTATTGCTGAGTTTCCCTCAAAAATTTAAAATATCCCATGGTGCCATGTGAGCAGTTTGGGAACCACAGCTTTAGCCAACTGTTCCTTCTTATTGTAAAAAAGTGTATGCAATAATTCAACCTTAAAAACATGCTTTAGCATGGGAACGCTCAAAGTTTGTGATATACTCCAAAATAATAAATGAATTTGTGTGACCTCCCTTATGAATAAAACTAATGATTTCATAACAGTTAGGATAGGGCAGAGAGCCAGTTTGGTGTAGTGGTTAAGGCTTCAGGCTAGAAACTGGGAGACCGTGAGTTCTAGTCCTGTCTTAGACACAAAGCCAGCTGTTTTGACCTTGGGCCAGTCACTTTCTGTCAGCCCTGGGAAGGAGGCAATGGCAAACCACTTCTGAAAAACCTTGCCAAGAAAACTGCAGGGACTTGTCCAGGCAGTCTCCGAGAATCAGACACGATTGAATGGATTTAAAAAAAAGGATGGGGCAAGATATAAATATATAACTTGCAGAAAAATATGTAAAACCTATATTTTACAAGGGGAAGGGGTTCTGTTAAAAATCCTAATGTTTGTTAAATCTGAAAGATACTTTTGTGCATGTGTAAAAATGTCCATCTGCCATTTTGCACATGTGTAGAAATATGCATGAGGCTTCCTGCTTGTTTCAAGCCATTAGTGCTCAGTGCTGGAGCTTCCACTTCTCTTTGTTGCTATGGAATTTGGAATTTATTTATGAAGAATTTTAGATATATCATGCTTGGATTGTTGCAAAAAAGGTTATTATGTGCCAGCATGACTGGAGACTCCCCTCAGGCATGCTTTCTATTCTTTTTAATTAGTTGGAAATATGCCTGTAGACATATTTACAAACTGACAGACTGCTGAACGTCACTGATACTGCTTGAGAGATGCATCAGATTTCCAAGCTCTAGGCCAGAGCTTTCCAAACTGTGTGTCGCGACACATTTCTGTGTCGCGGCCAGGGCCCAGGTGTGTCGCAGGGGAACCCGGAAGAGGAGGCCATGCACCACGTGGAGCCCCGCCCATCCCTTGCTCCGCTCTGAACCCAGCTCTTCAGCTCTCACAGTTTGGAAAGCTCTGGCTTAAGCTAAGTTTCTTCTTAGTAAACATGCAGCAATTGGTTTTGCCAGTTTGGTCGGCTCGGAGGAAGGACACGAGAAACCCCTGGCTCGCCACTCCGGCAGGAGAAGCAGCCTCCTGAGCCCCCCTCCGAGTGCCGTCTCTCTCTCTCTCACACACACACACAGACTGAAAACCCGCCAGAACAAAAATAATTATGCTGGCGCAGAAGCTGGGGGAGGGAGAGGTTCCCTGCTAAAAGTCTGCCTTTCCAACAGACCCGACGCCTTGCCCTCCTCCGTTGCAAGTTAAGGCGCGAGGGAGAGAGATTCGCTTGGCAGATTAGGATCCCCGGCTGGAGTAGGTGCGGGAGCAAGGAGCTGAAGTCAAATTCCCCGGGTGGGGGGAACCACTGCAATAAATGGGGAGGAGTTTTTATGCTCGCTTTTTCAAGGTTACGGCTTTCTATGGTATTTGTTGAGATAGTGACTGAATCGATGGCGGTGCCCCGATTTAATCATACGACCCACTTTTACGCTGCGAAGTCCATGGCAAACCTTGGAAATGCGGCGACGGTCGCTGTTTCTACTCCTGCAGTGAATTAGCTGCAGTTGAACCTGTTTTACTCCAGAATAAGATACCTTACCTCACTAACTTAATTCCGAAATAAGGGAACTTGGAATGCTGAGGCCATTCACATGTTCAGGAGAAAGAGCACTTGGTGGCCTGGGTGTTAGCAGGACGCTCGGCAGCCTAGTGGCATCCCTGCACCCCCCAAACCCCCCCAGCCCAGAGCCTTACCAAGCAATGGACGCAGTTTTCCCATCATCTGGCAGTGTTTCTCAACCTAGGTGACTTCAAGAGTTGTGGACTTCAAATCCCAGTATTCCCCAGCCAGCCTTGCTGGGTAGGGAATTCTGGGAGTTGAAGTCCTCATATCTGAAAGTGGTCAAGACTGAAAAACACTGCTCATGGTCTTGGGTCCATGACCTCCCCATCAAGCACACCTGGAGGGCATTTTTGTATTTTATCTACAATTACATACAATACAATACATACAGTACAAGACTGGGGGGCCGGGGGGTGGGGTTTGGAGCCGGGAGCCAATCATGTGGGTCGGGGGCGGGGTTTGGAGCCGGGAGCCAATCACGTGGGTCGGGGGGCGGGGTTTGGAGCCGGGAGCCAATCATGTGGGTCGGGGGCGGGGTTTGGAGCCAGGAGCCAATCACGTGGGCCGGGGGCGGGGTTTGGAGCTGGGAGCCAATCACGTGGGGCAGGGGCGGGGTTTGGAGCCGGCAGCCAATCACGTGGGCCAGGGGGTGGGGACTCCTCATTACTGTGTCACGAAATTATGCATGGCTAAAAGGCGTGTCACCAACATGAAAAGTTTGGAAAGCCCTGCTCTAGGCAATGCTTATCTCATCCATTGACAGGGAATCCTATTTTACATCTTTCTTCTTTTCCCCTCCCTGTCATAATAACCAAGATCCATGCAAACAGTAAAAAATATTAAAATGCTCTTCAGTAAAGCTTGATTTTTCTCAGATTTTTCTTTTTCTTTTTCTTTTAATTTCCTGATCAGTCCCTCACCCAAATAGTAACCAAAGTTTATCATGATTAGCTTTCAGGGTAAGTCAGCTAGGTGCTACCACCTGCCAATGCATGCCAACAATATCAGTTCTATCATAGTAACAACATGCTAACCTTGGTTTGTGGGTCTAGTAGTCAACAAATATTGCAAGCTTCCACTTTGTTCCCTTTCTCAGAATCCCAGTAACATTCTGATTTTGAATGTGGAGCTTTAAATTTTTTTTGTAAGCTGTAATAGTCTTCTAAATAAGATGTCTCATAGTTTACAGTATGACATGTAGTGTGTCATAGAATATTATTTTTCAACCTCATCCGAATTTATTCAGAAAAAAATAACTTATTTCAGTTGGACTTTCTTCCAAGAAAATAAATTTAATACCGTAGTGTTACAGTGCAATTATATTTGAATTTACTTAGAAATAAGTATATGTGCATTCATTTCATTAATAAGTGTGTTTAGGATTGCAAAGTATTAACATTCTCAATAAATAATTTTGACTTTTCACAGTTAGCAGCATTTAGTTTTGGTTTACAAATGTATGCAGCCCTAATCCTGAATAATATATCAGAAGGAAATCAAGGTAGAAAAGTGAATATCAGGATATGGCATGGAAAAGGCATTTGATAGGCTTGCTCCTACAAAGATACACTCCAAAATGAGACCTTAAATTCTCAGAATTACCCACTCAGCATGGCTATTGCTGATAATTGTGGAACTGAAGTCCCAAAATATGGAGGGTGCCCAATTTGGCAAAAGCTGGATTTGCTGAAATTCTATCTGGTACTATTCTCTCTCTCTCTCTCTCTCTCTCTCTCTCTCTCTCTCTCTCTCTCTCTCTCTCTCTCTCTCTCTCTCTCTCTCTCTCTCTCTCTCTCTCTCTCTCTCTTTTTTTTTTTTTGCTATGGACACACTTCCACCAGCTTTATTCCACAATCTTATTCATTGTTTCTTTTTATTACAGGTTTGCTGTAAGCAGTTTAAAACAGCTATGACACCTGCTGTCCAAGAGAAAGCAATGAAAAGTCATGGTGTCTATTTATCATCATCTTTACCTTCAAGAGAGATGGAGTCCAGTGAAACACTAGGCATGGAAAGTACTAGACCAGTAAAAGAGAAGATAAATGATGGTTCTGCCACAAGTTTTTCTTGTTCTGTTTTGGGGTTTCCTGCTTCTCAAGTCAACCGCAATATTGATCGCTTTAACTTAAAATACTTTGACCCCCAGTCGTCTAAACATTGCTCTTTATTAATGAGGCCTAATTTAACATTCAGTGTAAACAATAACAATTGTATTCAGAAGAACTTAGAAGAGCATAATTGCACCAAGTTGAGAAATCCTTTATGTAACAGCACTAATACACATTTCAGTCAGAGTATTAATTCAGAATCTGGGGAACAGGTTAGAGGGGAAGCTTTATCAGAAACAATGAAAAGCTTTCTGGAAACAGAGAGGTTATTGGATTTGCATTTAACTGAATTGAGGAACACAGAAGAAAGGCAGTTTCCAAACTGTAAGTGGTACCGGAATGGCTTTTGTGGCAAGGCTATATTTGTTAATCCTGATACAAAAAAAGGAGACTTGTTCCATCAAATGTTCCAAGATGCCCCAGAAGTAACAATAAATTGCAATCCTAGTTGTAAAGAACAGGAATTGAATTTTCGTTTACTTCAGTGTGTAAACAGACAACAGGCTTTGTTAAACCGGGCCAAAAGAAGTCAGAAACACTTGCAAATTTTGTTGGCAAAGCATATTGTCAAACATTGTGACCAGCAGATGAAATGCTTTGTGAAACATCAGCTACAGAGAATGAAAGCTTTTCATGATCTAAACAATCTTTTGGATGGAAACTATGAAAAATGTACTACAGTTAAAGTTGAAAACAGCGTAGAAGCTAATAGGAGTAAAGACACACGGTCTGATTTGGGTACTGTACCTGATGAAATCAAGGTGTTCGCATGTTCTACAGCAGAACTGCTGTCTCAAGTGGAAGAAAGTTTGGATTCTGAAGCGACTTGTAGCAGCTCAAGTGAAGATGATGATGAGCAGATTACCAAAACAATTGTGCCAATGTAAGCATTAAAACATTTCAAAATTTCAGTGCTACAGATCGGCAGACAGTTTTATATACCCAAATTCCATGCCTATCCTTCATACTTAGATATCTGCATTAAGGATAAGTTAATATGTTAATGAAGCTCAAGGCCAAGATCTGCAGATCTTTTGAGTTAATTTTACTAATATGGTAAAGTTATATCCAATGACTGAAAACTTGGAAGACAGCTTTCACCAGTCTTTCTCAATGGGGAAGATGGGTAAATATCTGATACTAGATGGAGGGATTTTGTGGTTCTGCCTAATTGAGTTTCACTGTTTAGCTTTCATATAGCTTATTTTTCTCCTCAGATGCCCATTCCCCCCCCCCGCCATAGTTGTCGTGAAAACAAATTCATTTTCTCCTTTAGAAGAAAGCCAGTTTGGTCTAGTGATTAAGGTGCTGGGCTAGAAACAGGAGACTGTGAGTTCTAGTCCCGCCTGAGGCATGAAAGCCGGCTGGGTGACCTTGGGCCAGTCCCCCTCTCTCAGCCCAACTCACCTCACAGGGTTGCTGTTGTGGGGAAAAGAGGAGGAGGAAGGAGTATTAGGTATGTTCGCCGCCTTGAGTTATTTAAAAAAATAATAAAGGGATAAAAATTAAATAAATAAATACAGAGTATAAATAATTTTGATTATTTGAGCTAACATACTGGCAATGATTTTGTTAAGTTCTATCACAGAGAATTGTGTAAGTCACCTTAAGAATTAAGTCAGGGCATCACATGTTAAGGATTCAGACCAACTGTAACAGGTTCAGAAAAAACCAAGAAGGATGATCAAGGGACTAAAACATCAGTCGTATCAGGGTAATTTAAAGAGATTGTTTAGCCTTGAGAAATGGAGACTGAGGGGAAATGTAATAAGCACTCTTCAGATTCTAGGAAAATGATACACACAAGATTATCAAGATCTGTTTTCCATTGTTTCAGAGCATAGGGTATGAAACAATGTAAATTACAGAAAGACAGATACTGATTTAATATTAGGAAACATCCTAAGAAGTAAGGAGCTCCCCTGTGGTGGAAGTGTTCAAGCAAAGCCTGGACACCATCTGTTGGGGATGCTTTAATTTTGATTTCTATACAGAGTTAGAGTAATCTAAATGACCCATTCCAGTCTGTGATGTATGTAAGAGAAACCTAGCAGACCACTACAAAAGCAAGTTACTTTAATGTTACTTAGTGTATTGTGTAAGCATAACAATTATGTTTTCTTAATTTTGGTTTAGTATTAAACATATCACGTGGAGCAAAGTATAGCTGCCAATTCTCTATTTAAGCTATATTTACATAGCTACTAAAATGCTTTATTGTAAAAATCATGTCCAATTGTATTGTGTTGGGAATGTCAACGTTTTCTGTTAGATAAGTGTTTGGTTTTGTCCAATAAATAGGTATTTTGTACACAACCTGGTTCTGATTTCATGCCACCATGTATATAGGTGACCCAAGGATCTAATTTTGTACTGGCTATTCAAATTAGTATGTACTTCACCCCCAAAAGGCATCTTATCCTTTTGTTTTGTTGAGAGCCAGTTTGATGTAGTGGTTAAAGCACCAGACCAGAAACCGGGAGATTATGAGTTCTAGTCCTGCCTTAGGCATGAAGCTAGCTGGGTGACTTTAGGCCAGTCACTCTCTCAGCCCTAGGAAGAAGGCAATGGCAAACCACTTCTGAAATCTTGCCAATAAAACTGCAGGGACTAGTTTTGTTAGCCATTTTTAAATACTTGTGAGTATAAGAAAGACTGAAGTATAGGACACAGAATTTGTGACCCTTCATATAGAGGTAGTCCTCAACTTACAACCATTTATTTAGCGACTGTTCAAAGTTACGATGACACTGAAAAAAGTGACTTGTGACCAGTCCTCACACGGCCACCGCCGTGTCCCCATGGTCACATGATCAAATTTCAGGCACTTTGCAGCTGGCATGTATTTATGAAGGTTGCAGCATCCCAAGGTCACGTGATCACCATTTGCGACCTTCCCAGCCGGCTTCTGACAAGCAAACTTAATGGGGGAAGCTGGATTCACTTAACAACCATGGCAAAAAAGATTGTAGAATTGGGCATGACTCACTTAATGACTGCCTCGCTTAGCGATGGAACTTCCGGTCCCAACTGTGGTCGTAAGTTGAGGACTACCTGTATTGTTGGCTTCCTTTTCTTTTGCGTTAGTGGTATATGCCAAGGAATTATGGAAGTTGTAATCCAATATCATCTGGATAAGAGTTTCTAAGACTCCGAGATAGAGAAAGAAAAATTCAGGACATGGCATTGCCTCCTAAATTTTCCAACTGGTTAATAGACAGATTGAATTAATCTGCTCTGTGCCAAAATTTCAGGTTACAATAAGAGCTTCTGAAACAGACATAATAATGACTGTTCCTCAATTTTTGAAAACCTAAACATCCAATAGATAATTTGTCTCAAGCACAAAGTGAAGGTTGAACATTGCAATAGATAGAACAGAAATAGATGGTAACTAGTTAAGTAGGAGATAGGGAGGCATATTAAAAGCACACCCCTCCCAAACATTATGCAAGTGGTGACAAATCATTCTCTAGTTCTAAGATTCTTTAGGCTGAATAAATTTTGGCATTTTACCAAAACACATAAAAATTAGATGTAACTACATTGGTCCTATAGAATGTACTGCAGGTGTAACATTATTTAAAGTTAAGGATTTTTCCTACAACCCATACTAGATATGGACTGGTATGCTGTTGTCTTTGTATGAGCCATGTATAAAAGGAGGGAATACACACATTGTAGTAGAAAATAACTTCATAGTATCTCAGTATGCCCCCTGCCACACATAAGAATGCTGTAGGGCAGAGCTTTCCAAACTTTTCATGTTGGTGACACACTTTTTAGACATGCATCATTTCGCAACACACTCTTACAGCAGGGCATCATTTCGCAACACACTCTTACAGCAGGGCACAAGGCAGGCACTAGGACCTGCACGGAATCCTGGCAGGGCAGGTTTGGAGGCAGCAGCAGCCGCGACACACCCAGACACTGCAGCCGACACACTAACATGTCCCGACACACAGTTTGGAAAGCTCTGCTGTAGGGTCTTCTGCTTTATGATTTACTAGTGGAGGCCACAAAGTATGGCAAATACTTTGCAAGTACTTTGCAAGTACTCATATTCAAAGGGCAAAATATGATTCGGAATGTACATGTAGCATCTGTTAGGAATATGTTAAAGCAACTGAAGAAATTAAATACAGTTAATCCTAGGCTCATGTGTCTGCTATTTTCAGCTAATCCATAATCCTTGGAAAAACCACATAAAGTTTAAGGTGTTCCTAGTAGGTGCTATGTGTATGTCAACATGCTTCCACACTTCAAATTAGAGATTGCTGTTCAAATCTGAATCTCTAATGGTAAATATCCTACACACTCCTTGCCTTCCTTTGGGGACCTCAATCCAATTCAGGACACCTTCATCTTTGTTATTCAGGCCTACTCCCAAGAAAGTGGTTTGAGTTGCTATATTATTGTGTCTAAACTTCCGAGAGTAATGTCACCCTAAAAGCTCTCTTGCAGAAAGCCTCCTTAAGATACAAATTGAAAGTCCACTGGATTAAGAAGAATGGCCCTTTCTCCAGTTCTTAAAATAGAGGAACTAAAATAAACTACAGAAGCCACTCTTGTTTTTTTATCTTGTGAGATGATTTCTGCCAATGGTAGATATAAGGTCAACACTTCTTTTGTGTGCATTACCACCAATAGTTAAATCAAGAGATAAATTGGTGGGTTTAGCCAGGATTAGGATCTGTATTGCATGCTCTGCCAGAGCAATACATTTTCCATTAGTGCACAAGGAAATGATCTGCCTACAGCTACCAGCTAAGGCACCTAGCCATGTATACCAAAGCCAAAGAACTGCATGAAAATTATTAACTTGATGGTTTGAGGACTATGTTAAGTTGTCACATACTCTGTTTCGCAGCTGAGTAGATTCTTCAGCTCCTAAATATTATAGTCTGTACTATGAATGATCAACTTTTTTAGACTGTCTTTCAGTAGTGTGCTGCAGGCCATGTTTTATTCCCCCCAGCAGAAATAAAAATTTTGATTTCTTAACTAATATGACTAGGAGAATAATCATATTAGTTGAAATTAAATATAGTTAATGTAATTATTCTCCTAGTCACATATTTAACAATATTCTTTAGTGTCAAAAATTACAATTTGGTAATTTCTGAAAGTCTTTTTGGAAGCCAGGTTCTTGGGAAGCTGTATATGGGCTAAACTGGATATTCTACTATGGCTGTATACAGTTTCCTAAATGGGTTTAATTTGGTGTTTTGCTTTGCTTAATTTTTTAATTGTCACAGGCTGGAACTATTTAAGGTTTGAGCTACCACTATACGCAGGTAGAATTTAGAGCCATATAAGAGGCACTACATTTTGTAACCTGGAATATATATGTCTTTTCGAGTCCACATTCTCTTTACTGCTATCTACATGTTTTTCAGCTTGTCATCTAAGCTGGCAAGGATAAAGTCATATGTTTTCAAGGCTTATTTGCTTTAATGAAGATGTAGGCTTTTAGGAACGTATGAGATTTAACAAAGTAGACTGCACACTGCTAATTAAAAATCAAGTAACAAGCTTATTTGTTAAATTCATTTCTCAGAATTATATCCCGCTTTTATACAGGAACTCAAGGCAGCATATATTGTACTCTCCTATTTTTCCATATAACAACAACCCTGTGAGGTAGGTTTGGCTGAAACTACCTAGTCGATACCATCCCCTGAGCTTCCATAATTGAGGATGGATTAGAGTGAGGGACTTTAGCCCCTATATCACACTTAGATATTTCCTCTCCAAATGACATATTTGGCATCTCTAATAAAATCCAAAATGCTTTCTAAATGGCAATTGGTAGATTAATTGTTGTAAAATATTATTTTTTCTATTAACAGACAGACATGTTTTAAACAGTAATTCTAGTAGAAGAGAATATGTATAGCTCAGGGTTGAACTGTGGAGTCCTTGGTGGTCTCTGAGCTTGGTTGTTTGCTTGCAGACGTTTCATTACCTGACTATGCAACATCATCAGTGCTAGTGAGTGTGGTGTTTGCTCCCTGTTTATATACGGTAGTTTGCCCTGCCTGTGTTGGTGGGGGTGTGGTTTTCTCCTTGGTAGTTCCTTGATTAGGGTACTGTTTTCTGCTTGATTGTTTGTCTAGTGTTGATCCCTGCTTATCTGGGTGTAGGCTGTATGTGGTCTCAGATCTAGACTGTTGTAGCATAAACCATCTAATATATTTAAATTCCAAAGAGATAGATGTGTTGCTCTTAAATGTGCAAACTCATGAGTCTTACAGCATTGTAAAAATCAGCTGGCACAATTAATTTATTAAAAGACTTGTGGCACTTTTTAAATAAAGATTCAAAATATATAAATTATTTTTTTATAAAATTATGATTATCTCTTGTTGACTAATCAATGTTCTGTCTTCTCAGTAACTATAGATCTGACTGTAAATGGTTGGTAGAAAGAGCTAAAGTTGGCTGTCAGTGGACATGGCTTCAAGATCAGATTTCAGAGCTGGAATATAAAATCCAACAACTTACTGACCTTCACAGGCAGATTCGTGCCACTAAGGTATTATTAATTAATTATATATATATATTTTAAAAAATCATGTTAAAGTTTTGGTAAGTATTTTCTCTGTATTCCATGAGCTCTGAGGTCTATACAGAAATGTTATGCAAAATCTAAAATGGCAAATAAAAAAGTTGTCTGAGATCTATATATTATATATTATTATTGTAAACTGCCCAGAGTCTACTGCTGTAGAGATGGGTGGTGATAAATTTGAATAATAAATAAATAAATAAATATTGGATTTGATGGTAGTAAATGTTATTCACAATCTCCCCTCCTATTCAAAGCTTAATGGAAGTCCTTAGGTACATTCCTATAGCCTGAGTAAGGAACAACTTGTATAGTAATGTGACCCTATAAATTTTAAAGTTTTATGATTATTGCTATATTTGTATTGGTTATAAGATTTTTTTTCTGGAGCACTTGATGGGAAATAATGGAAACAAACGTGGAGGAATAGAAACACAGCTTTGATTACACAGCCTGATTACAAAATGCTAAAACACCTTCCACTATTTTTCACTTCCTAACTATTATATACAGTGAATTTGGATTTTCAGTTTTTAACTCATTGTAACTTAACATGATTCATATGGGAATTTTTTTTTAAATCAAGTCATTTAATTTCTGGTATTTATACTAAAAGTTGTATTAACAATCTTTATGTAGTCTACTATATGTGTTAATATTCTTTGTCCAGAGGAGAAGTAAGGAGAAAGACTTCTTGCCAGGATTTCCATCTTTTTCTGCCAGTGAGAGAAGAAATTTGAACATTACTGCATACCAGCAAAACAAAATAAAAACAAATAAACCCCAGCTAGAATTGTGTGGCCTTGTCTGGCTGACTTTATCTGAGCACAGAAGTTAAGGAGGGTCAGGCCTGATTAGTTCTGTGGTGGGAGACCTCCAGTGTATATCAGGGCTGTATGCTAGACTGAGAAGTTGAAAAACGTCTTGGAAGAAGGCATTGGCAAACCACTTTTGTTGCCAAGAAAACTGCATGGATGTATCCATAAAGTCACCAGGAGCTGAGCTCCACTGAAAGGAGGCATTGCTTTTTACTAGAATTGTGTGGTTGCCCAACTAAAGAAGGCTTTCTGCAGGGCTGTTTCAGCATCTATTGTCCCAGAAAATGGTGCAATAATGAAGGCATATCTTGAATGCATGTATACTGATCACTGAGGACAGTGACAATAGAAAGAGGTATAAATATGCATGTAAAACAGTGAGAAAGGCAATGGAGAATTCTCTTATAGTTTAAATATAGGCAATCCTATGCAAAATAATTTAGAATATAAGACCTCTATGTAAGAAACAGGTTTATTTATTTATTTATTATTTAATTTTTATCCCACCTTTATTATTTTATAAATAACTCAAGGCGGGGAACATACCTAATACTCCTTCCTCCTCCTCTTTTCCCCACAACAGCAACCCTGTGAGGTGAGTTGGGCTGAGGGAGAGTGACTGGCCCAAGGTCACCCAGCCGGCTTTCATGCCTAAGGTGGGACTAGAACTCTCAGTCTCCTGGATTGCTATTGGCTCCTTCCTAGGGCTGAGAGAGAGTGACTGGCCCAAGGTCACCCAGCCGGCTTTCATGCCTCAGGCGGGACTAGAACTCACAGTCTCCTGGTTTCTAGCCTGTTGCCTTAACCACTAGACCAAACTGGCTCTCTGGTTACAAACTGGTTACTGCCATAACCACAAGTCCACTGGTTTAGATCATTAATTAAAATTGATGGAAATGGTATAGTATACATTTGTTTAATTATGTCATTAGTCAGATGGTGTAAATTGATAGAAATGATGTAAATCATCCAGACTGCTTCAGTTACAACGGACTTTGCCTGTTATATCCAATATCTGCTAAACTGAGGTCTGTTATACCAACAGTTTGTTGTACATACATCCCTGTCACACTTTCCTTTTCAAAGAAGCAATGTCACAGAAAGCACATAGAAAAAGTAAGAAATGGCAGGCCAAAGAAATAAAAAAACATGAGATAAGAAAAAGGAAAGGAAACATAAGATTAATGCATACCAATATCATTTGCTATTTATTATTTATTATTTATTTTATATCCCGCCTTTAGGCGGCGAACATACCTAATACTCCTTCCTCCTCTTTTCCCCACAACAGCAACCCTGTGAGGTGAGTTGGGCTGAGACAGAGTGACTGGCCCAAGGTCACCCAGCCAGCTTTCATGCCTCAGGCGGGACTAGAACTCACAGTCTCCTGTTTCTTGTCCAGCACCTTAACCACTAGACCAAACTGGCTCTTTGGTTAAGTACCTTCAGGTCCATATTTAAGACTGATTGTATTTGAAGTTTAAACAAAACTAAGATATATTATAATGCAATTGATTATGTAGGGTACATTATAATTATTTCCTGCTATTTTAGTTAAAATTAGTTAAGAAGCTATTTGGTATCACTCCTTTTGCTCCCAGTAATGTCCCAGTTTTTCTGTGGAGCTTTCAATAATATTTTGGGGAGTTTAAGGGTTACATTTCAGAGTATCAGTCATTGAACAGCAAATTAGGCAATTTAAAGCTGTGCTCATTTGCTATTGTCTAGGGAATGGTGATTTTAGAAGAATGTCCAGTCCCAAAAGACATCTGGAAGAAACGAACACAGTTACCAGATCAAGAGGCATTGAATTCTACAGGGAATTCTCAAGCTTTCCTTCAGAAGCAGGATGTTTGGCCAGAACATGATTTTGAAATGTCACCCAGCAGTCCAACTTTGCTTCTCCGTAACATTGAAAAACAGGTATTCAAGTGAAACTGAACATAATATACAGTAGTTAATATACCTTAAAATTAATTTAAGTAATGTTTTAACTCATAATCCATGAACATACTTTTATTTTGTAAGTATTTCTCCCAGGTGAAAAAGTGGTGACAATATAATTAGCAGGTAGAGCATTAGACTTACTCATGGGGAGGGGAGTTTAAGGGGGATTCTAGATTTGAATTTGTACTTGTCAGTTTCTCCTTAGACTAGTCCAGAGCTTTCCAGACTTTTCATGTTGGTGACACACTTTTTAGACATGCATCATTTCGCGACACACTCTTACAGCAGGGCACAAGGCAGGCACTAGGACCTGTGTGGAATCACAGCAGGTTTGGAGGCAGCCAGGCACAAGGCAGGCACTAGGACCTGCGTGGAATCCTGGCAGGGCAGGTTTGGAGGCAGCCAGGCACAAGGCAGGCACTAGGACCTGCGCGGAATCACAACTGGTTTGGAGTCAGCAAGGCACAAGGCAGGCACTAGGACCTGTGTGGAATCACAACTGGTTTGGAGGCAGCAAGGCACAAGGCAGGCACTAGGACCTGTGTGGAATCACAGCAGGTTTGGAGGCAGCCAGGCACAAGACAGGCACTAGGACATGCATGGAATCCTGGCAGGGCAGGTTTGGAGGCAGCAGCATCCGCGACACACCCAGACACTGCAGCCGACACACTAACGTGTCCCGACACACAGTTTGGAAAGCTCTGGACTAGTCACTATGTCTTCATTAATCTGCTGTAAGGATAAAATACTTCCACTTATACCATCTTGATACCATCTTGAAGGTCCTTGTTAGTAAATATAATTCACTTATCAGCACAAAAAGAGGAATATTTCAGATTTTATGGAGAAGGAGAATTATACTCCTTGACTTTGGCTTTTCCTTGAGCTTTATATCCATAATTTTAGAATCACTACCAAATCAAAATATAAAGCATATTCATAATATATGAATAAATGTGCCTTGTGCCTTAATTAGTAGGGTACTGATACTTGGTGGACTACAACTAAGAACTTAAAATATTTCTAAGTTTAAATGACAACAGAGCAAAGTAGCAACCTGACTAATAGCAGTCAATTGATATTGCAGTTCCTCACTGCACTTGGTAAAAAGGGTAACATAGACCTGGAATAAGTACCATAAAAGGCATTCAGTATCATTTGGGGGTTAAGTAGCCCCCAAACATGAAAGCCCACAGCACTCAATTCACACAGTCTAAATATTCAGGATTGTTTAAGTAGTCTGTTTCTCCCCCCTGGCCTTTCCTTCCACATTCTGCCCCTAAACAAGTCTGGAACCATCAAGCACACAGCCCATCACTTTTGCTATTGATGATCTACAGGATTGCTACTTAGTTTATAATTTTCCACTTCCAAAGTCAGATTGAGAGGACCACAATGTGGATCACGTCTCCATTAAAACCCTTCCTGGTACATGTTTTTGGAATAAAGAAATGCCTCTTAGCAAAAAAGCATTTGGAAATCCCAAATTTCATAAAAGTCTGGAGTTCTTCCTAACATGGAGAGCCTGACAAGATTTAGATAGTTGTATGGTTCTTGCAAGTCATAATGATTTTTCATGTATACCCTTTATTGCAATATTAATTTATTTAATGTTTATTCTGCCTTTCTGCCTATGCTAATTCACCTCCAAGTACAATATCTAACATTCACTGATCAAGAGATTAGTTTTGCCAGAGAATGGGAAATTACTTAATATTTCAGGATATTTATATTGCACAAAGAAAAATGGTTAGCCATTAATTAAGCCATACAAAAGTAGATTATCCCATCCCATAATTTTTTGTACCTCCTTAGGCCACTAACTTACAAGACCAGACCAAACTGTCATATCTTCAGACAGTATCTTGTGACATCTCACTGACAGCATTTGTAGCAATTCAGAAACAATTCCTCTTTAATTTTGTTCAGTTTATGGATGTATTTAGCATTTTGGTTCACAAATCACTTGTTTTTTCATAATTTCAATTATTTTATCCATATGGAATAGTTTTCTTAAAAATGACTAAGAATTCATCAATCCTTTAGAAGATGGTAGTATGCATTATAGGTATTTGGATATGGCATATATGAGTTGAACTATAATTAAATATGATTGTATCAGAAACTAACCTTAAATCAATTTGGCTGTGTAAGATTCTATGGATCTAGGCAATGAAGTATCTAATATAACATTCTCTGTTACGCAGTGGTCATTTGGCTTTGGCAAATCTTATTTCTGAGTAAGGAATGTAGGCACTGCTGTTATCATTTGTTTTGGTTTTTGCATGTGTCAATGTCTTCTAAATTTTCACAGATCTTTTTAAGACTTGAATTTGATATGGTCTTGATTATTATTTTGAAGGTATTTTAAAAATTCAAATTAATTCTTCACTTGAGACTGGTAAGGTTCAGTTATAAAGCATGGAGTTTATATATAATATGGACAAAACTGAGTTCTTTAGATATGTACTTATAGTATATTAAATTGAATGTCTTTTTTTTCTCCCTGTTCCTTTTAGAGTGCTCAGCTGAGTGAAATAATCAGCAGTCTGATTGCTCCCCTTAATCTGTCTCCAACATCATCTCCACTTTCCTCAAAAACCTATAAACAGAATGAATTGGTTAATGGCATCTCTTTAAGGTACGCAGCATTTCCAAAAAACAAAAGGATAACTTTCCAAGTTCGGCATATATATAAAATGACAGCATTACTTTGACTATACATCATCAGAGACCCCCCAAAAAAGATACTGAAAGGTTCACTTTTACTCTCACATTTTGCTGTTTCCAAGATAAAGAAAGTATTAACAAATACTACAATTAGTAATCCTTCCAATATTTCAGGGAATGGAGATACGGAATTTCACCTCCATGACAAGAACCCTCAAAGAAAAGTTGAGCTGAGAGAGAATGACTGGTCCCAAATTCATTCAGTGAACTCCATGGTCAAGCGGAGGCTGAAATCTAGATATCTCAACTTCAGTCCAAAACTAACCATCCTAAATCAGGATAGGCACCTCATTGGGGCTGGTGGGCACATTTGCAACATTGAGAGCATATAAGCATTTTGACATAATAGCTGCCGTGCAACCAGACACAAAATACCTATTTACCAGAAGACAAATCTGTGAGCTTGTTACTTGCTACCACCTCTCCCAGTATGCTCTCTGTCATCACAACTTACCCTTTTCTCTATTATCTATGCAATGAGCACACTTCCATATTGGTGTCCATAAGCACTGCATTTCCTACTCTTACTATAGATTATAGGTAGCCCTTGTTATGTGCAGTCCTGTTAGCAGTGATTGATAATTAGAGAACAGACTACAAGGTTTTCATATATCCATGCTTTGGGCATCCCAAAACTTCAAATAAGTAATATTTACTGAAGTAAATTATATACCAAAGAATTTCAGTGGCTGCCAGGATTCAAGAATGACCCCTATGAACAGAGAGAAACACTTTTCAAACCTTCTTGCATTTAGTTTTTCTTCCAGACCTAACAGACTACTTGGCCCCCTCTTTTGAGTCCACTGATTTATCTCCATCAGGGGGTTTATGGGGGGAGGGTTTGAGATACTGAGATATTTGCTATCATCTTGTTTTTCATTGACTGTATGAGAATTAACTGTACAGAATGGTGGACTCCTGTGCATGCTTAAACTATATTTTTTAAAGTTTAGGTCATCTTGCAATGTACCTAAATTTGTTCCTTCTCCCCTCTCTGAGTCATGGTGGATCTTGCTTCCTCACCTGCAGAGCAACTCACTGACCAGGTGGAGTCACCTCATTCACACTGCAGAGTGAAGAAGCTCAAACAGGCTTCTCTCCTCTGTGGCTTTTTCACAACTTAAGTGGAGGGACCTTTTAATGGTGCCAAGAACTGTGGGGAGTGGGGAAGCCACTTTGAGTCAAATCACTGAGCAAAGGGAAGAAGGAGCAAATACAAGTACGTTGTGGAGACAATGACTATGGGTGGAAGATGGAGGAATTGTTCATGGGAGAAAGAGACAACTAGAGGCTCTAGAATCTAACTCCCCAATACTCACAGATTTAAGATCTCATTATTTACAGTTTCATGCTGGAATGTAATGCAATGTCAGTGAATAACAAATGCCACCTACTGTACATATATTAATTAAACTAAGTAAAAGAAAGAGAAGAATGTATGAACAAAGGAACAAACAACTATCATAGAATCTCAGAGTTGGAAATTACCTCAGAGGTCATGTAGTCCAACAACCTGCTCAGTGCATCTGCTAAAATATTTTGAACATTTGGTTATCCAAAATTTGTTTGAAGACTTCCTGTGAAGAGGAACTTAGCACTTAATGAGGCAACCTATTGCAAAGGCTGATATCTCTCACCATCAGGAAATTCCTACTAATTTTTGTTGTTTATTCATTCAGTCACTTCCGACTCTTCATGACTTCATGGACCAGCCCACGCCAGAGCTTCCTGTCGGCCGTCGCCATCCCCAGCTCCCCCACAGTCGAGTTCGTCACCTCCAGAATATCATCTATCCATCTTGCCCTTGGTCGGCCCCTCTTCCTTTTGCCTTCCACTTTCCCTAGCATCAACATCTTCTCCAGGGTATCCTGCCTTCTCATTATGTGGCCAGAGTACTTCAGTTTTGCCTTTAATATTCCCTCAAGTGAGCAGTCTGGCTTTATTTCCTGGAGTATGGACTGGTTTGATCTTCTTGCAGTCTAAGGCGCACTCAGAATTTTCCTCCAACACCACAGTTCAAAAGCATCTATCTTTCTTTGCTCAGCCTTCCTTATGGTCCAGCTCTCGCAGTCATAGGTTACTACGGGGAATACCATTGCTTTAACTATGTGGACCTTTGTTGTCAGTGTGATGTCTCTGCTCTTAACTATTTTATCAAGATTTGTCATTGCTCTCCTCCCAAGAAGTAGACGTCTTCTGATTTCCTGGCTGCAGTCAGAGTCTGCAGTAATCTTTGCGCCTAGAAATACAAAGTCTGTCACTGGCTCCACTTTTTCTCCCTCTATTTGCCAGTTATCAATCAAGCTGGTTGCCATAATCTTGGTTTTTTTGAGGTTTAACTGCAACCCAGATTTTGCACTTTCTTCTTTCACCTTCGTCATAAGGTTCCTCAGCTCCTCCTCGCTTTCAGCCATCAAAGTGGCATCATCTGCATATCTGAGATTGTTAATGTTTCTTCCAGCAATTTTAACTCCAGCCTTGGATTCATCAAGCCCAGCACGTTGCATGATGTGTTCTGCATACAGGTTGAATAGGTAGGGTGAGAGAGTAAAAACCTGCTATACTCCTTTCCCAATCTTAAACCAGTCTGTTGTTCCGTGGTCTGTTCTTACCGTTGCTACTTGGTCATTACACACATTCCTCAGGAGGCAGACCAGATGACTTGGTATCCCCATACCACCAAGAACTTGCCACAATTTGTTATGATCCACACAGTCAAAGGCTTTAGAATAGTCAATAAAACAGAAATAGGTGTTTTTCTGAAACTCCCTGGCTTTCTCCATTATCCAGTGGATATTGGCAATTTGGCCTCTAGTTCCTCTGCCTTTTCTAAACCCAGCTTGTACATCTGGCAATTCTTGCTCCATGAATTGCTGGAGTCTACCTTGCAAGATCTTGATCATTACCTTACTGGCATATGAAATAAGTGCCACTGTTCGATAGTTTGAACATTCTTTAGTGCTTCCCTTTTTTGGTATGGGGATATAAGTTGATTTTTTCCAATCTGATGGCCATTCTTGTGTTTTCCAAATTTGCTGGCATATGGCATGCATCACCTTGACAGCCTCATCTTGCAAGATTTTAAACAGTTCAGCTGGGATACCGTCGTCTCCTGCTGTCTTGTTATTAGCAATGCTTCTTAAGGCCCATTCAACCTCACTCTTCAGGATGTCTGGCTCTAACTCACTGACCACACCGTTAAAGCTATCCCTGATATTATTATCCTTTCTATACAGATCTTCCGTATATTCTTGCCACCTTTTCTTGATCTCTTCTGCTTCTGTTAGGTCCTTGCCATCTTTGTTTTTGATCATATCCATTTTTGCCTGGAATTTACCTCCAGTGTTTCTAATTTTCTGGAAGAGGTCTCTTGTCCTTCCTATTCTATTGTCTTCTTCCACTTCCGCACATTGCTTGTTTAAAAATAATTCCTTATCTCTTCTGGCTAACCTCTGGAATTTTGCATTTAATTGGGCATATCTCCCCCTATCACTGTTGCCTTTTGCTTTCCTTCTTTCTTGGGCTACTTCCAGTGTTTCAGCAGACAGCCATCTTGCCTTCTTGGTTTTCTTTTTCTTTGGGACGTTTTTTGCTGCCGCCTCCTGAACAATGTTGCGAACTTCTGTCCATAGTTCTTCCGGGACCCTATCTACTAAATCTAGTCCCTTAAATCTATTCTTCACCTCCACTGCATATTCCTTAGGAATGTTAGTGAGCTCATATCTAACTGAGCTCATAGATCTTACATTCCAGGTTCCTATGGTGTGTTGATCTTTAGAACATCGGATTCATCGTTCACTGTCGGCCGCTAGCCGTCCTTTAGGTTTTGAGCTAGCTGCGTCATCACATCTGGGGCTAGTTGAACTTATCCTCTGTTCCTCCCCAGTAGCATTTTGACCATCGTCTGACCTGGGAGTCCCATCTTCCGATGGTATACCGACATATCTCTGGTTGTACTGATCCATTTAGTTTTCACGGCAAGAATACTGGGGTGGGTTGCTGTTACCTTCCCCAGGGATCGTATTTAGTCTTACCTCTCTGCCATGACCTTCCCATCTTGGGTGTCCCTTCACGGTTTAGCTCATGGCGTCATTGAGGTGCTCAAGCTCCAGCACCACAACAAGGTAACAATCTCCTACTAATATCCAACCTGAATCTACTTACCTGTAGTTGCAATGCATTGTTTCTTGTCCTGTCCTTCAGAACAAAAGAAAATAATACATGTGGTAACGTAACTGCTACAGTTAATAAAAGTCAATTACTTAATTCTCAGTACAACTATGGATCTTTAAGTTAATATATGAAGTAAATATTCAAGTTAATATTACATAGTATGAGTTATTTGAATATTCTTGACATCCTGGGATAATAGATAGGTATATTTCAGAGAGTCAGAGAACAAAGAAGAAATTTCATCTTCTAGTAGTTGCCTGGCTGATCAACAACATCTGAAGAGAAGAAGGAAAGACAAGATGAAACTGAAATCACCACCTCTTGCTCTGATGAGCACATCTGCTCGCACTAGACCACTTCTGCGTTTCCAGAGGAGAAAGCTATACAGGATGAACACTGCTTTCAGTTTGAATAACCAGGTACAAACGTTTTCCTATTTTCCTTAAATACAATGTTAAGATTCCAGCCAGTATGTATATCAGTATGTCAATCCCAATATGTTTATGTGTATATATATTATATATTACCAAGATATCCCTATTTCTGTTTTGTGACAGCCTTGAATATGTAAGATAAATGTGAGGCTGGCTATACACAGGACTTCCAAAAATCTTGCAAATTTCATATTTTAATTAGCTTCAGTATTAGCACAAATGTTATTTATATTGTCCTGTACTTCCTTAAAATAAGAAACAAACATGCACAACAAAAATTAGGCATATATTGCAGATTAATAAATGCAGTTATGTCCAGAAAAAATTTCAAGAATGCTTATTGAGCATATATGTGGTACAGGGGCATTCTTATGAATAAAAATGGTCTCAGAGACCATCAGCTGTTTTGCAGTTCAGTGTTCCCAACTTCTAATTTCATTTGTTTAAATCAAAAGTCAGAAAAAAGACAGTTTATTTCTGCATAAATTCTTCAAGCAATCTTACTTATCAGCCTAGAAGTATTTTGTCACTTCTCAGATTCTGTTAACTTCCTTAGAAACAGCTTGGTTCTTAGGATGATTGTTATGCATGAAACAGAAAAATCTATTCAATAACAACACTTTATTTATAAGGCCATATCACAATACAAAAAATTGAATAAGACTATCCATAGCAAAACAACTAAAAACGGAAACTTGGCTCATATGATTTTAGTACCTCACAATTTACCTCAATTATATCTACATAGGCGGCTCTCAGTTGCACTGTTTTATTCAAAAAGGAGGCCATTTTATTTGTAATATTTGTGTTCTGACTGCACATAAATACGTTGTTCTGAGATATGGATCCCAGGGAGACAACTGACATTCAAATAATATATGTGCTATATCCTCAGTCTCTGGTATACCTCAAATACATGTACGATCATGATGGGGGATTCAATTAAACCTTCCATATTTTACCATTGTATCTAGTTGTTCTAATCTCATATGGGTAAATACCCTTCTAGGATACTTGGGCATTTTGGTAATTACAAATTTTTCAATTTCAAAATTACATTTGTTGCGGCTCATCCATCTTGGTGTATCAGCCTTACTGAGCATCTTTGTGCATCAGTTTTCTTAACTTGTCCACGTATAGCTAAACAAGAGACAAGAAGCCCACAGCTCCTAATGCAATTTGTAAGTTATACTAATTTATTAAGTTTATTAAATTATTAAGTTTGTTCTGTTTTGTCAAGTACAATTCTGGGGACCTATCAATTTCCATAGAAGTAATTTTCCTCTAAGAATTATATGCTCTCATTTTTGAGTGAGTACAAAATGTATATATTCCCAACTCATCTCTAACTGTGGCAGCTGGAGTCCTTTTATCCATAGCCAATGTACTCCTCAAGTGACATGACTGTGTTTGTTCTAAAAGTAGTACATGTTTTAAATACCATACTTCAGCCCCATATAAGAACATAGGCTTCATTAATTTTAACAGCAAATTCATACAGCATTGCTGTAAGAGAGCTGGTACAGTGATGAGGGAGCCATGATGCAGTCTCAGAAAAGACTAACCCTAAGTAAGGAAAGGTGCTAAGTTGGTCTTTTGGCTCACTATCTAAAAGCCATCTATGTCTGTTACGTCTTTTTCCAAAGACCCCAGCATTTGACTTATAGTCAGACTGTTACCATGTTAATAGAGCTAAATTGACTTAATAGTTGACACAGTCCAACTTGCAAATGTAACAACAAAATAGTGTCTTTAACACAGAGCAAAGTATTGCAATGTGTGTTAAGTACTTTAGGTATATGAGCTTAAGGATCTTTCATCAGCTCTGGGATATCATTGATATACAGTATAGGCTGCATAATGTTGGTGCAAGTATTCACCCCTGCCTTGCAAAGAATTAATACTTCATTAGTATTAATCCTACTTGTCATAGCTCCATTGACTCCAAACTGAAAAAATGATGACTTTCAACCATTTATTGATTTGATTTGATTTGATTTGATTTGATTTGATTTGATTTGATTTGATTTGATTTGATTTGATTTGATTTGATTTGATTTATTTTGCTGCCCATCTCACAACAGTGACTCTGGGTGGCATACAAAATTAAAACAGCAACAATCCCACAAAAACCACAATGTCTAAGGTTAAAACAATCATCCCAATTTACAAAAAACAGCTTTAACCAACAGAGCTTCTCTAACCCTCTGACCCAACACCTGGGGGAACAGCCAGGTCTTCAATGTCTTATGAAAAGCTAACAGGATTGGGGCGATCCAGATTGCTGGAGGAATGCTGTTCCGCAGGGCAGGTGCTGCCACAAAAAAGGCATGATTCCTCAGTCCAACAAGATGACATTGTTTAATGGAAGGGACCCAGAACATGCCCTAACTGTTAGATGCGGTGGTGTGGGCAGAAACAATGGGAGAGAGTGGTCCTGCAAATAGCCGTGCCCTATGCCATGATCCCCTTTCACCAAAGATTAAAAGATTTTTGCAGATCTCCCTCTGGGGGAGATGGTGCGGTAATAAAAGTTGAAGAATAAATAAACAAACAAACAAACAAACATTATAAGAGAGTTAAAAGATTTTTGCAGATCTCCCTCTGGGGGAGATGGTGCGGTAATAAAAGTTGAATGAATGAATGAATGAATGAATGAACAAACAAACAAACAAACAAACAAACAAACAAACATTATAAGAGAGTGTAGGATGAACACTGTTCCATAGGGATCAACAAACAAAGATCTCAGAATTAGTGATCAAAATAAGTTTTCTCTTCCTATTGGAAGAAATAAATTGGGAGGACATAAATTAAGAATCTTGGCTTATTGTTACATGAAAATGCAGCTAAAGTGTGAATATTTTCACACTTTTTCACATTTCTTCTTAGATATTTACTTACTTTATTTTAGAAATGTATATATAGCTACTCTGAAAAGATTCTGCGCAGCTTACAAAAATATAGACCTTAAAATACAGGCTATTCAGTCAGTATAAAACATTTTAAAACTCTACAATATTAAAAAGAAACCATTTGAATTCCCTGCTGAACAGTAATATTGAGGGACAGTTTAAACATACCTTTTCTGGGACCTGCATATGATGTCCTTTTGATATCTTGAGAGTATGAAGCAGATTGTATGGGAATAAATGGCATGTTATGTCTAAGCCTTTTAAGACTTTGTATACCAAATTTAGCACTTTGATTTGGGTTTAGAAAGCAATCAGCAACCCATGTAGCAGTTTTAATAATAAGAGGCAAGTGATAAGACACTTCCAAAAGGTATCACTCATACTTGCACTGCCACATTCTGTGCTGGCTGCATTTCCAGACCATCTTCAATATCCTGCCTAGAAAGAGCTAATTGCAGTAAACCAACCTTGAGGTTACCAGCACATGTGCCCCCAATTTCAGATCTCTGTTCTCTAGATAAGGACAAAACTGGTATATCATTCAAAGCTGAAGGCCCTTTTTGCCCCAGATGAAATATTGCTGTTGAAGACATTGCATATATTCTGTTTGATTATAAACTATACTCTGTAGCAAGAGCTAAGTCCTTTCCAATAATCTAAGGCAGCCTTTCTCAACCTTTTGACCCTGGAGGAATCCTTGAAATACCTTTCAGGCCTCGGGGAACCCCTGCACATTCAGGCTCAAATATAGGCCAGAAGTTACAAAATTATTATTTTTATGAAATTATTATTTCATGTGTAGGCCTGTATGTATGCACAAACAGTGTTCTTAAACTAAAAATAAAGAATGAAACTTACCCCTTTAATGTGAAGTTGCCCGAATTTGAAATAATTTTTAAAATAAATCGTGATCTCCCAGGGAACCCCTAGTGACCTCTTGCAGAACCTGGTTGAGAAACCCTGATCTATAGCATACTGGGACAGTCAGAATAAATTGTTGTACTTTTTGCAGGGAATGAGCTTGAACATTACTAGAGGACTGTGTCTTTTATATCAAGGACCATTTTATTTATTTATTTTATTTATTTAATTTATATAATTAAACCATCCAGAAGAGGGTGGATCATGTAGAATAGATTGGGGTTGATTACAGGGGCGACAATATATTATGAGGGTGTTCTACTTTTTCCTTAGTATTGTTTTTATAGTTCCTTAATATGGTCAAATGACTAATCAATACATTAATTGTTGCTGCTTTAGGCATTATAACATTTAAGAGGTGATAATGAGCACTTTGCACTGGGTTGGAAAACAGATTATGATACAACAGTGGAGCTACATGATCTAGAATGCTTCCTCTGGTAAAAACTCTCCCTTCTACACTTCTTACTAGCTGAAGTTTCCAAAGGCAACCCAACATAATTTGTATTACATTAATTCAGTTTAGATGTATGGATTGGTAATTGAGGCCAGATCCATTGTCTCTAGAAAACAAAT
This sequence comes from Charina bottae, assembly GCA_023362775.1. NCBI lineage: Eukaryota > Metazoa > Chordata > Lepidosauria > Squamata > Charinaidae > Charina > Charina bottae. Next base: position 6,557,795 of record JALMGJ010000020.1, read on the forward strand.
ACAATTGGCAAACCAACCTAACCTGAGCAAACACAATCTAGTCTCATTGTAACCTGATCATTTAAGAAAAAAGCTGAGCCCAAGTAAGTACCAAAACAGTGAACTGATTTTCTTTTTAAGGGAAATATAGCCCTATCAAAATCTGGTAGAACTCCATCTCTGAACAAGTGATTTATTTTGTTTGGATTTGGTTTCAGTTTGTTAGCCTGGTTTGTTTTAGGATTTGGTCAAACTGATTTTTCAAATCTGTATGTCATTTTATAGGCTTTACAACAGGGCAGTACCTTGTTTAATACAGAAGAGACATGGAGCAGAATACAGAATACAGGCAGCACATGGAGTAGTTATGAGTTTAGCACCAGTTCTAGTATACCCAAACAACTCATGTTGGAACTGGACACATCATTCCATCCTGTCTTATCATTTCCTTCAGGTAAGTAGTTACCTGCTATTGCGTAGACAGTTATTCTAAGAATCTTAATATACTGTAAAAATCTTCATGAAAGAACATTTTCTTAAAGCCCATAGTTATGATAATCAAATCTTTAATTACTTATGCCAGTGTACTGGAAAGTCATAGGACAACCAAAATTTATTATCTGGTGTTTCATAGAATCATGGAGTTGGAAAGCAATTGTTTATTCCATCGAGGAATCCAAAGTAATGTGCTTGATGTGTTCAAAGTATGGTTTCTATTTGAACACATCCAATAAAGGGACTCACATCATTTTTTTAGGTACAGTAATTGGTTCCATTATAGAATTGTTTTTATTGTTAGGAGTTATTTTTCCTAACATTCAAAGCAAATTTCACTTTTTGTACCTTACTCTGTGTCTCAGTCACTGGGATGATGGAGAATGGGTCTTGCCTTTTTCTGTGTGCCATCCTCCCCCCGGGTGGTGCACTAGAAGAATGCTATCATATCCTTCTCAGTCTTCTCAAAGCTAACAGTTTCCACAATTTCTTTGCATAGGTTTTAGTCATTCTTACTGCTATTCTTCGAACCTGTTCCAGTTGGTCTGATTCCTTTTTAAAGCATGCACAGAACTGGCCATAATTTTATAAATAAGTGAATACTAGCAATTGTACTTTATGGATTCCATTGTGTGAAATAAAAATGTAATTCTGATGCATCAAGCAAAAATCATATTTACTGAACAATATGTTGATTGATTTCAACAATGTTAGTTGCTTCTCGGCTGATCTACTTAGCATGTCAGAGGGACGGATGAAGCATTGATAAAGCAGTTATGAAGAAATTAGATTTAATCTTATGATTTTAGGTAATTGCCATTTTGAGGCGATTTATCAACTCCAAGCAGCAGAGAATGATTATTTTGATCCATTCTAATCAGATTTCAGATGGGTATGGGAAAGAAATAGCATTTCTCTCCCTGGATGAGGAAAATACACAACTCTGCTGGATCTTCTTAACTTCTTAGTACCTTTTCCTGTTGCTGGTCATAGTGTCCTTCTGGAGAAGTCACAGTACTACCGGTAGCTTAATTCTGTCCTTGAAAAAACAGTCTTTTGAGGAAATGCTAGGAGAGTTGTGGCCTTTATCTATCTGGTGTTGCAGATTTCCATCATATCCCCTGTAAGTTTTAACAGAGGATAACAGAGAGGAATAGATAACTGTGGTTGCTTTGTCTTTTCTTTAACCAGAGATGTAATTATCTGTGCTTGTGTTCACTATTGTGACCACAACATTTTTTAAAAACTTATTCTACTTTTAAATAACCAACAAGGTTGCTTAAAACTTTTCTTTTATGAATTGCATGCACAAAAATTGTAGTTAGCTGTAAAGTTAAATTATAGTGCTAATAGTTAAATTTAAAATGTTTTCAAGTCTTGCTAGAAAGTTTTTCATTGATTTTATTGATTTTATTTACTACTTTTCATAAATGTATCCAAAGGATGGCTTGGCAATAATATTTGTGAAAAGAATATTTGAACAATAATTGATCACAAGGTGAATATAAATCATCAGTGAGACATGGCTGCAAAAAAGTCAAATGCACTTTGAGACCATACCACAGAATTACACTTTCCAAATGTAAGGGAAATAATAGTTCTGCTTTCTTCTGCATTAGTCAGTTTCCACCTTGAGCACAATGTCTGATTGTGGGCATACTAAGGAATCTTCAAACTGGAACAATTGAAGTGCAGCAAGGATGATCCAGGAATTTAGAAACTAAGTCCCATGAAGAGAAATTGAAGGAACTGGGAATCTTAAGCTTTGAGAAAAGAAGACCGGCGGAAAGGGGGTATCATTGCACTCTGAAAGGATATGACCAAAAGAAGATCACAATGTCTTTCATTCCAGAGTGCAATCACAGAATAATGGATTTGAATTACAGGAAAGCAAATTCTGATTGAATGTTAAAAAAAAACACTTCCTAAAATTAATAGCCATTCAACAGTAGTGAGGTGGTGGGCTCCTCCTCACTGAATGTATTCAAGTGGAGGCTAGATAGCAGTCTGTCTGGATTACTTTGATTTTAAGTTTTGCACTGAGCAGGAGTTAGCCTAACTGGTCCCTTCCAATCTGTTGATTATAATTAGCTTCAAGTATTAATATGGCTGTAGCATGTTGAACCCTCTGAGGTTTCTGAACAGTCTTCAGAGACAGCTCAGCGTACAGTGTATTGCATAACTGCATAAGAATAATCAAGATATGTTCTGTCATGGCCAGATGAGAACCTTGAGGAGCTGTGGTTCTGGATGCATCAATCTTTGCTAAGCAAACACTCTCCTGTGCATTACTGAAATCAGGTTTAGGAATGACTGGAAAAGCAACAAGTTACTTTTTTCAAGACTAAACAACCTTTTAAAAAGGGTCAACACTATTTAAAAGAGGCTGATTAATCTGTATCCTAATTTGGTTTTCTCCTTAAGTATACAGATCTACACTGGAGACTGGACTGGATTCAGTGAATTAGCTTTTGGAAATACATGTATAATACACATACAAGGAAAATTTGAAAAGGAGAATTTCTCATAGATGTGAAGTTATCTATTTAAATATTTTTTGCAGATGTTCCTCTTCATGTTCATTTTAAAACATTACTCAAGAAATGTGAAATCAAAGGTGATGCTTTTGAAGGTGCTGCTCTTGATTTAGAGTACAAAATGTCTCCATTAAATGGTATGCAATACAGAAAAATCTATTTTTATTCAGGCTCTCACATAGTTTGATAGTCCTCCTTTGTTTATATATATTTTGATTGATAAGAACTAGTATTTAATATGATTCCAAGAAATATACAGTATATCTGCTTGCTTTGTACTGAGATCATCATTCCATTTTTGTGATGAAAATTCATCTGAAAAGGATCTGACTAAATAATTGTTTTATATGGTATGCACCTTCTGAAAATGAAATTTATCCATCTCTTTCTCACTCACTATTTACTAAAGAATATGTATTTAAGTTATATCAAACCAGATTTTTATTTACTAGAAATTACTATTAAAGAATCTTCCTGATTAGTGAACAAATCATGTTTTAAATAAATAAATTGTTTATGGCTAGTTACTTAAATCAATTTGATTTAAAATAAATCTACTCTGTAAGCCCCTCTGAATTCAGTGAGTTTTACAGTAAGGTAAATGCATATAAATTGTGGCCACAGTCATAGAACATTGATCACTTTTGATATATTTTTAGCTTTAAGTAATTCAATGTCATAAAAATATAGTACTAGAACTTAAACATTTTTTCCTTTATGTTTTAAATAGAGAAAGAACAATAGTAAAGTTATGTTTGTTTTATCCTAGTTTTTAGTCAAATTAAAGCTCCTTTTCAACAGTTGAGGCATGAATATGGACCCAGTTCTAAACATCAAAGTGTGTCAAAAGTATCTGAACAGTTTTCAGAGGGAAGGAAGAAAAGACATTTAAGCGAGACATTGTCTGGTAAGTACATACATACATACATAACACCCATCACACTATTCCTTTTGGGGATAAGCAGTATAATGGGAAATGCATAAAATCATTCTGGATAGGGGATTTTTTTATATGTCCCTTCCAGAACCACTGAAAGAAGAGCACCACACCTTGCCAGGTTATAAGTTCTATACCCTGAGTAATCCAATTCTGTGAGATATGAGGCAAGTTTTAGAAGGTACCTTATGTATTGGTCCACAGACAGTTTAAGAGCTCTATCTAGATCCACATCAATAATACATTCTTTAATGAGCATCATCTCCTGATCATAGCCCATTTTTAGTACTTCTTGTGGAGGAATATTTTACAGTATGTCTGTAATTTGCTTACAAGGGAACTCATTTAGTAAGACTTAATTATCTGACAGCCTCAAGGGGGCAAGACCCTCAGGTAAGAAGACAAGTTTTAACCAGTATATAAACATTAAGAGCCGGAATCTGATCTCTACTTTCATAACTGATTCAAGGCATAAGGCCCTTCCCATGGACTTAAGAAGATTCTGCCATTTGGATATTACTATGAAGGCTGAGCGCCGAAGAATTGATGCTTTCGAACTGTGGTGCTGGAGAAGACTCTTGAGAGTCCCTTGGACTGCAAGGAGGTCAAACCAGTCAATCCTAAAGGAAATCAACCCTGACTGCTCATTGGAAGGACAGATGCAGCTGAAGCTCAAATACTTTGGCCACCTAATGCGAAGAGAGGACTCACTGGAAAGGACCCTGATGCTGGGAAAGACTGAAGGCAAAAGGAGAAGGGGACGACAGAGGATGAGATGGTTAGATAGCATCACCGATGTAATGAACATGAATTTGAGTAAACTCCGAGAGACAGTGGAGGACAGGAAGGCCTGGCGTGCTATGGTCCATGAGGTCACGAAGAGTCGGACACGACTAAACGACTGAACAACAACAAAAATATTTATTATATTTATAAATAGTTAATTAAGATGTATTTTAGCCTATTTATAATTGTATTTTAATTAGTTGTATTTTGTTGTAAACCACCCAGAGTCCCCCTCGGGGGAGATGGGCGGTGATAAATCCAGTAAATAAAATAAAATACATAAATAAGGCACATTGGAGACAGAATAGGCACCTAAAATCCTGCCTAGAGCAATTCAGACTGGACTCATTCCAGGGGTTTGTGTGTGTGTCTTCTCTGTTAAAAAGAATTAATAAAAAATTTAACAAGCCACTACTGTAAATCAAACTTTCAGTAGGGTGAAATAATAATTCTCTGGTTGAACACAAAGGGGAACTCTTGTCTGTTTATTTCAACCTATGCCCAAAACTAAGATTTATGTCCAATTATAAGTGGATAAAGGGCTCCCTTGATACGTGCCATAGTACTCATTTATATTATGTGATTGATGAGGCTATACAACATTGATTAGGATATATAACATCTTTGTCCAAGATGCAACGCTTTGAGAAATACCGTAATAAATCCTAAATATATCACCCACACCCCATGGGTCAAATCAAAAGTTTTCTCTATGCCCAGTGACAATAATACTTGAATCCTGCTATTTTCAAGCTAAAGCTATTACATCTATTAAAATGTTAATATCAGGTTTCTGACAGACCTATTAAGTTTTGGGAAAGCATCCTTCACTCACTTTTCTGTTGTACTGATAGGTTCTGATAAGTAAACTTCCTAAACTCCCATTAATAGGATCCCATTAAAAAAAGGGTCGTTGAGAGTCAGGCAGCATACAAGTTTAATAAAGTATTAGTATTATAAAGAAAACCATTGCTTATTTGTTGTTTTTCAAGAAGCAAGGTAGTCTCTACATCCACATCTCCTGACCAATATCCCTAAAGTGGAGTGTACACTGGGCTCAGGAGGAGGTTCTTGGAAGTGGAATGAGCAGAAAATCTCATTATATTTACTCACTCTTACACGTAAAAGCTAGTAGTGGGGTGGGGGGTAGCATTCCTAATCTTCCAGAACCTTTCCAAAGATGAAAGGTGTGTTCTGGACAGAATTTCATGTGATTGACTGCACAGAAAAACATAGTTGTTATTTCAAGTTTATTAAGGTCTGAACCATGCTGTCCCACTTGTGTCTGAAAGCAGAAATGTGAGAAGAGCACAATGAACTAAAGATAGAATTTAATTAAAGAAAACAATTGACCAATCTAGTTATACCGTCTATTGGAACTATCTCTTTTTTGTGGTATCTACATAAAATCCTGAACAGCTTACTTAAAGGTTCAGAGTAAGTCAATCAAAAGGATGTTTTATTTTATGGATATGAGTCAAGCTCTAAAAATGATGGTAGTGTGGACAACCAATTCTGTAATAACAAGTGGAATATTTCCATATTTATGTGTCTAAGGTGAAGAACTCACTAATAACTACATTGCTAGCCTAATTTCTACCCTGGATATGCTTTTCATAATTTCCTGTGAAGCATCTATGTTGTGTATTTGTTACTTAGAATTTCATTCACTAATTGATGTTTTTAATCTTTTCATGGCAGGAGAAAATAATAGTTGTGAAGCATTTTCTTATCAGCATGGAGGACAGGAGCCTCATAGTAATTTTACAGCAGTATCCAATGTTGCCATGTTATCTAGATCAAGTCACAGTATCTCATCACAGGTATGATAATATTAACACACTACACATTTTTTCTTAAATTAATAAATACTTGAATAAATCTTTTAAATAGCTTGTATGGGGCAGTGGCATTTTTCTGTAATGACAAATCTTGAAGGCAATTTTTAGTTAGCTTTTTAAAACAAAAAGCAGGAACTGAAGTTTTCTAGTTCTGTTCTAATTAACTTTAAATCATATCTCATGCTTCAGCATATTTCTCAAAAATAAAATATTAAATATAGGATGGATTTGTGAATGTGTCTGCTCAGGCGACTTTTTAAATTATATCATGTTATCATTTAATAGCAAGATGAATTAGGATTTGTTGTGGTTCCTAAAGCCTTTGTAACAGAATATATAGAAACACACAGAGTCTGATTCAGAGTCTGAATTTTGGCCTTCAACTATAAAAGAAGTCTATAATCTTACTGGGGGTGCAAGTCCATTAGGTTTTTTAAAAAGTGCCCTCAGCATCATTAAACTGTTCTGAGGCATGTTCCCAATCTCAGAAAATGTTGAAAATACTTGTATGGGTCTTTGTGCACATGCACAAAAACTTTATGTGTTCTCTCTGCCTCTTCTTTTCTATAAAACCACCCTAGCCACTCTCTGCCTGCCTGCTTTTCTCTTCCGTTTCTCTTCTTTTTCTCATTTCCTGATTTTATCTGCATCCCTTTCTAAGCCTCCCCTGCATGGTCTTCTCAAACTCTGTGCTTTTGTTCTCTTAATCCAGCCCCTTCACAACTTTCCCACCAAGTGTTCCAACTATCTTTACCAGGCAATGGAAATTCTTTTTTAATTCTTCCCTTTCTGTAGTGCTTTGGCCTGCTATCTACCAGAGAAAAACCTTAGTTTGTAGCCACCTATTATCTTCTTTTCCTATCATTTAAGGAAAAATAAAGATGCTATATCTAGAAGCCTGTGCTTTGCCCTGAAGGGATTGCCCTTGCTTGAGGAAGTGTAGTGTGATGGTTATTGAGGGAAGTATGCTGGGACACGGACACTATAGTGGTTATCTAAGCACTACAACCATAACCGCATTTGAAAACTGCTTTTGGTTTTTATGGTTGGTTTTATCATTTTGTGTAATTTCATTTTTAATGGTTTAGGCTAGTTTAGATACAAATTCAGCATCAGATTTATTGTTCTGATAATTAGTGCTTCAACAATTGAATGTTATTTCTCCACAATCATATAGATCTGAAGTAAGTAAGACTTTATAAAAGCAACAAAGATTGCCAGCTTCAAAAGAAAATATCATGTAGAAAATGATGGCATATATCTTGAGTTTGAAAGCTCAGTATTGTTACTAGTATGTGCACTGAAGTTTATTTGTGATTTCATATAGCTTTTTAATATCATTTACTGAAACGATTTTTAAATAGCTCAATTCAAGGCGGAGACTGAGAAGTGAGAGCTCCTATGACATAGACAATATTGTTATTCCTATGTCATTAGTTGCACCATCAAAGCTGGAGAAGCTTCAGTATAAAGAAATCCTTACTCCAAGGTAATTTTAATTTATTTTAATGAATTTTATGTATAAATAAACTATATAAAACTTTTGGTCTGATAGAAAACATATTTGACTGAGGAAATTGTGGAAAGGTCTAGTCATGCTTTTCACCGCCCAGGGTCCCTCCTTGCGGGGGAGATGGGCGGGATATAAATATGTTTATAAATAAATAAATAAATAAAAATGCTACTTCTTATAAGGGAAACAGATGCAATGCCCACAATATAGCTCTTAGGATTTGATCTTAGCACTTTCAATAAATATTGTGTCTGATTCTTGCTACAGCTGTCTTATTTGGTTAATGGAAGATCACAAGTTTTTGTAAATCTAAATTTCTTACCTGTAAAATGAATATATTAGAGACTTACCTCATGGATTTGTAGCAAAGCTAATTCAGAAGAATTGTAAGATTTGCTTTCATTTTGTACTGCTAAAGATAATAAACCCATTCTGTTTATTGTTGATCAAGTCATACATAATTCAAATGAATGAACACAGTTCAGTGAGATTAATGTATTTTCAGTGTATATAATATTGCATTACCCACAGGAGATTAAGATTCTTGATTTAGATGGAAATTCTTAAATGTTTTACAGGTATTGTTGAAATTGTACATGTTTAAAGTAAAATGTTTATGTTTTACTGTTGCTGTATAAGTCCAGAATTTGTATGGCACCATCATACTACATATGTTCATATGTTATATTAATGTTATAAATGCTTGAAAATCCAGTTGCATGTAAAAGTTTAGGCATTCCTGGTCAACCTGTTTTAAAAAATCCCTAAGTGAACAGAAGCTGATATGCTTCTATATGGTACAAAGTTAAGCAAAACATCTTTTTGCAAATCTGAATACACACACACACACACACACACACACACACAAAATTTATGTGCAGTTTATAGATTCAAAATAAAATATTATGGCAAATGCAAAAGTTTGGACACCCTTCAAGTGGATTCAGCCCTTCTACTCCTCCTTTCTGTAAAGTTTTATTATTTTATTTTATTTTATTTTATTTTATTTTATTTTATTATTTTATTATTTTATTTTATTTTATTTTATTTTATTTTATTTTATTTTATTTTATTTTATTTTATTTTATTATTTTATTTATTTTCAACCACCATGGGCTCCTCTAAGCAAATATCTGAGAATTTAAAAATGAAAATGATTCAGTTTTCCAAAGCAGTGGAGGGCTATAAAAATATCTAAACACTTCCAGTTATTTCAACTGAAAGAAATATTATTAAGAAATGGAAATCAAATGGAAACTGAAGTTAAGACAAGATCCAGAAGACATAGAAAAACCTCTACTAGAACTGCCGGTAAATTGTTCAGAACTGCAAAACAGAATCTACAGATCACTGCAAATGTCCTGCTGAAAAGTTGAACTGATACAGGAGTAGTTGGTCACAGGTCCACTATAGCATTGCTTTTCCAACAATGATCTACAAAGGAGAGTTATCAGAAGGAAACCTTTTATCTGACCTAGTTTCAAAAGTCATAACCTTAGTAAACTTTGATAAGCCTGAAATGTTTTGGAACAAGATGCTTTGGACTAATGAAACAAAAATTAAACTTGTTTGGCCACAACCACACAATGCATTTGGAAGAGAAAAGGTAGAGCATTTGTTAAAAAAACACATGCCTGTTCATTTAGGGATTTGTTAAAACATACAGTTTGACCAGAGATGCCTAAACTTTTGTATGCAACCCTAGATATTTCCATACTTTTCAGCCATATACCAGTGAATTGTGATAACTACATTTAAGCAGGTATCAGGAGCAATCAGTGTGTCTCTGCTTTCAGACATACATAACATTTCTTTGTCATTACTGACATTCATTGCAAGTCAGTAAAACTATCTAGTCTATCAGGACTTTGCTACTTTTGCTACCTTAGGATAGCAAAAAGAGGAAAGAAAATGAACCAATTATTAAGGTAGCTGTTTGGTTAATATAAGGGGCGTGGTGGCTCAGTGGGTAAGACGCCAGGCTTGTCGATCGGAAGATCGCAAGTTCGGAGGTTCGAATCCCTAGCCCTGCGTGTGGAGTGAGCTCCCGCACTAGCTCCAGCTCTTGCCAACCTAGTAAAGCATGCAAATGCAAGTAGATGAATAGGTACCACTTCGGTGGGTAGGTAACAGCGTTCCGCGCGCGTCATGCGGCCACATGACTGTGGAAGCGTTTTCGGACAACGCTGGCTCTTTGGCTAACAAACGGAGATGAGCACCGGCCCCTAGAGTCGGACACGACTGCACAAATATGCGGGGGGAACCTTTACCTTTACCTTTGGTTAATATAAGATTTCTAATGGAAGAATACCAAGAAAGCAGAAAACAAATATTAGAAATACTTATTTAAAACAGGAATATATTGTCCATTTTTACAGGCGGTAAAAATGTAGCACTAGGAAGAATCCCATAAAAGCATAGATACTGTGTTCACCCAAAAGCAAGATTACCTTGAATTTAAGACAACTTTTTCCATAAACAAAAGATTACAGAAAAATTATTACTGGCCTCCCTTAACCATGTTCTCACTGAATATAAGTTGAGCCTCCAATTTTAAAATTATATGGGAAAACATAGTCATATGTTCAGATAAACAAAGTACATTGGTGCATTTGTACAAATGACTTGATAAGATAAAAAGAGAAGCTTATGTTAATTGAATGCCAATGACTTTGAAATGGATAAACTTTAACTGTGGGAAAGAATTCAATTATGTAATTTAATCAAGTGCATTTGCAGTGTTTAGGGTGAAAATGATTTTTCATAATGAATTAGATACAAGTTTTATCTGAATAATTTTCAAGGAGGAATCTTTTTTATCAACAGCTGGAGAATCGTAAGCCTAAAGCCTTTAGAAAAACTGCACGAGGATGAAGAGAAGGTAAGCTCTATTTATGTTCAACTGCTGGTTTGCTGTTGTTTTGTAGTGAGGAGTTTTGTATTTCCATTAGCAGATAAATTCTTATTATATATCAGGATTGTGGAAAGCATTGAAAGAGCACTTTACAAAGCATGTTGGTGTGAGCAAAACATTCTCGAAGTGTGAAACTAGCCATATCCTCTGGAGGTTTGGGTGGCTGCTTCAATTATCAACATGCAATACTGGAGCCACAAGTGAAGAAGCAGCTATGCACGCACAACTACATATTCAGAGACCTGGCAACTGTCTTTGAAGCTAACACAAAAGCCTTCCAAAGGATATGGCTGCTTTAACATTTCAAGGCGTAGTGTTTCCGTCATGCTAGCACACTTTGTACAATCTTATTTTATATGAAGAATAAAATATAAATAAGTATTTTTTATTTATAACTATTGGGGAGAAGAGAGCCAGTTTGGTATAGTGGTTAAGGCATCACGCTAGAAACTGGGAGACCATGACTTCTAGTCCTGCCTTAGGCACAGAGCCAGCTGGGTGACCTTGGGCCAGTTCCACTCCCTCAGCCCTAGGAAAAAGGCAATGGCAAACCACTTGCAAAAATACTGCCAATAAAAATGCAGGGACTTGTCCAGGCAGTCACCAGGAGTCAACACTGACTCAAAGGCACACATGCACACACACACAAAGGTGGGGGGGGGGAAGAGAGTGTAATTATTATTGTGTTAGGATGGGTGGGGGACAGTTTGGGAAAGAGAATATTTTGAGATTTATTACTAAAATTGAATCAGCAGATAGGATTGAATTGTACAGAGTTTTGGCTAGCAAGAACTCCCTGCAGTTTTCAATAGGCCCTGTTTGTTTGTTTAACAATATTTGTAACCTGTCCCAATCGTGATGGACGGTGAACAAGTAAGGATGGGGATGGGGATGGGGATGGGGATGGGGATGGGGATGGGGATGGGGATGGACGGACAGACAGACAGACAGACAGACATCAACTACACAAAAAAAAGGGCAAACATCAACATACTAAGATTTCCTGTGATGACCACCCATACTCAAATAGGCCCAAAGACATGTTAGAAAATACTGATATTACTCTCCTGTGGAATGGGAAAACAGACCACTTGGGGAAGAGCATTCCAAAATGTGTAACTTCTATTGAGAAGGCAATGTGTCTGATCTACAACCCATGTACTTCTCAAGAGGGAGTACTCTCAACAGGCATGTCTAGATGGCAAGACTGGATGGACTGATTTAACTCTGGCAACATGTTGCCTGATGTATTCTATGCCATAAAAGGCTTTAAAGTAATGATCAGCACTTTGAATTGACCCAGAAGTGTACTGGTAATTAATACAATGACTTTAAAATTGGTGGTGTTCTACACTGGTAGAGTTGCCATTTAGCTTCTGCATTTTGTACCAGCTGCAGCTTTGGGGTCTTTTCTAACGGTGGTCCCACATAGTGTAATGAAATAGTCCAAGCACATAGTGAGCAGGATGAGAGTTTCATCCCCAGGGCATCCTGGCTCAGATAGGGTTGTAACTGGCACACCAGCCAGAGCTGGGCAAAGGCCCCCAACCTTGACTTCCACGTGTTATTTAAGCAGGAGCTTAGACCCCAGAAAGACCCTTAAGTCACAACCCCCTCCTTTACTCAGTCTAGGGCGATTTTTATTGTATTAAGTTGTGTACTAACAAATAGCAACTCCAGCTTGGTAGGATTTGGTAGGAACATGTCTCACCCATCCAGATACTCACAGCCTGCAGGTAACAGGCCAGGACTTTAATGGCATCTTGATGACACCTCACCCCAGACTGATCAATTAACTTTCCCAGGGATTTCATGTAGATACTGAATAACATAGGGGAGAGCCCTGAGCTTGTGGGACACTATATTGGAGTGCTTCTCCCTCCCCCAATTCTCCACCCTTGCAGTCAGTCCAGAATGATACTACAGTTGTTGCATTGACCGTCGCCAAGGGGGCTAATAAGACTTAGAGGGGCACACTTCCCATCTCCATCTAGGTCCAGATGAAGGTCATCTGACAAGCATGACCAATTCTATTTCTGTCCCTGGAAAGAATCCTCTAGGATCCTCTGTGGGCTGATTTGCCACCATCTTCTCAACAGTTCCTAAAAAGGGAAATTAAAATAAAGAAACAGAAATAGAAATCAGAGACTCCCAGGTTTCATTGTAGCTCAATCAATCAAATCTTTATTATGGTCAAAGACCAGCATAAGGAAGAGAAAATACATGAAAATCTAAAGAATAATTTAAAAGTGTGTGTGTGTGTGTGTGTGTGTGTGTGTGTGTGTGTGTGTGTTTGTGTATCTCACAAAAGCCTAAAAGAAAAAAATCTAAAATGAGGGATAGGAGCATTAGATGGGTGTAGGGGAACATAAAGGTTAGTATGTCTATCAGTACAGAACACTCTAGTGCACAGCTTTCCAAACTGTGTGTCGCGACACTTTAGTGTGTCGCAACACACAGTCTGGTGTGTCGCCACACAACCCGGAAGCGGCAGCAGGGGCATGCATGGCGGCGGCAGCGGCATGCCATCAGCGCTTCCACGTTTTAGCGGAGGCCGCCGCCGCTGCCACCACCGTGCACGCCCCCGCCCCTGCACACACACCTGCACCGTGCACGCCGCCGTTGCCGCTGTTGGTGTGTCGCCAACGGCAGCACTTTAGAAAGCACTGCTCTAGTGTGATGAATTAGATGCTCATTAAAACTAGTTTATGGCACTGGTCATCATCTGATGAATCGTAAGAGCTGCTGTGCAGAACCTGGCAACAATGTTGTAGCAGGGTTGGAATCTGACAGCAGCAGGGAGGTGTAACTCACTATGAAGCATATCTTTTAGTTTTAGTTGAAAAACAAGTTGGAATTATCCACACAAGGCTAATGTTTAGTCAAATAAAAAGGTTGTTGGCATTCTAGTCTCCCTACTTCTGAATGAATTTGTCCCTTGGGGAATGAAGACAGAGAGTTCATATTTGTGGGTGGTCCTATTTTTACTAATTGACATTGACCCATCCAGTATCAATTAGATGCAATAATATGTTCAGTGCTGTGGTGGATTTCGGCAGTGCTCAGGAAGGAGGGAGCACATTCCAAGTGGAGATAAGAGGAGGCAGAGTCCGGGAGGCAGTGGTAGGAAAACGAAGAGGTTCAGGATAGCCCCGCCCTAGAGTCTCCCAGGTTATTTCCCCTTAGGTCAGGTAGAGTAGCTTTAGTCGGGCAAGATTCTGTCTGTACGGTGTGAGCAAATAAAGAACTGGAGTTTGAATGGACTGACTCTTCGTTGTTCTTGGGCTGGGCCTGACAAGTGCTGAAGAAATTTATTTACCTCTATTTCATTTCATTTACATCAGTTTATGTTGTAATAAAATAAAAGAGTCAGAACAGCTATGAGTTGTAACTTTTTGTTGCAAATTCCTGAATGTATTTCTTGGTTGAAAGAGTTACCCTTCTCTTCAGTTATGAGGCTCTAGGAATGGCTTACATTAGGTAATAAGAAGGGGCAAAAACCAGGAGTCTGGTAGCACCTTTTCCAACTGACACATTTTATTAAAAGGCATAAGCTTTCATGATTTGCAGTTCACTTCATCAGATGCATAGAATGGCTGGACTTATGCCTTTTAATAAAATGTGTCTTTCGGAAAAGGTGCTACCAGACTCCTGATTTTTTGCACCATAGACTAAGACGTGGCAGTAAGCACATTCATTTTTTTTTTCTGTCCTGCTCAAAGTACTGTTAATTCTACTGGAATTTGTGACTTTGGGTAAGAAGCAAGAGGTAGAAAAGGCAAGGATTGCAGTTCATCACACTTTTCTGTAATTCTATTTTTGAGTATTACAGATAGATAAAAGTCGGATGGAAGGAAACCTTACCTCCTCCTTTCCCATTTGTGTTGCTTTATGTGGCATGATCATTTTCTTTAGAATTGTGTTCCAGATGTAAAGATTACTGAGATAAGCTGTTTTTAGTCTGAACACTTTGGGCAACTTGCTGCTTTCTAACTGCAGCATTTTCAGAGTCTACTAAATATATTTCCAGAGCTCCAGCTTCAAACAAATTATTCTAGAAAGAATATAGATGATGGTTTCATTTTTTTTAAACTGAAGAACTATCACTCAGACTTCAAATGCCTGGGACACATTTCCAGAAATATATAGTACCATATTGGCTGATTATTTTTCTCAAGTGTTAGGAAAAGGGGGGTTCAAAGCCACATTTGAATATATGCTTAATTAGCATTATGGAACACCCTTTCCAGAAAACATTTTCAGGTACACTTCTTACAAAGGCTATGAAAATCTGGTTGAAATATATATGCAGAACAATTGCTCAAACTAAAGTGTTTTTCTCGTTCTTATCAGGGAAAATATATGATCTACTTCTGACTTCTGAGGCAAGGATAAGGGAGAACAGCCTGAAATAAATAAGATTGTCAGTTATTTGTCTAAATTATGTTTGAAGTATAGAATTATTGTGTTCCTGGTTCTGCTGAAGAAGAATAATTTAATGATTTGTCTCTGTTTAGATAGGGCTGCTGTACAATATGTAGCACAATCTGGAATTGAAAAATAGATGACACACAAATTCATTCTGTATATAACTCACAAGTTTAATATGCATTCAGTTTGTGCAAGTCTGTAGAGGTGCAGACATAACTTTTTGTGGGTTAAAAAAAAAGGATAAAAACTCTCAGGCTTGACTCTTGGTAACTTCCAGGACATAGCCATGTAAGTTTCTTGGCATTAATTGCAGAAGTAGTTTGCCATTGCTCTCTTTTGGATGTAATTTTGATTTCCTGATGTAGGGATATATTTTCTGGTAATCTCCCATACAAAGAGTAACCAGATCCAGCCCTGCTGAGCTTGTTTGTGATCAGGTGAGGTTGGCTAGGAGATGCAAAATGAAGCTCCTTATGTGTCTGTCCAGTTTAAAGCTCAGTACTGAAAATTTAGCAGACCTGATTTTTTCCAGTTCTTTGGCTCTGGGTTTATGTTGCAAACTATTACTAGTTAAAAGGTATAAAGCCAGTACATACTGTGTAGATATATTTTAAAAACTGAATATAATTATAGAAGAGTCTATAGAGGAGAACCATATGCTAATGAAAATATTTTCTTGTTAGTCTTTCTGCCAAAGAGCAAAGTTACCTTCATATTAATCTACAGTGTGTTTCTCTCATAGTGCAAATTAATACAATAGAACAGAAAGAGACGTAACTTCCTGCTTCAGCATAGTATTCTCCTGAGTCTAATAAATGGCCTGCCACACTTTGGGGTAGCACTACTCCTGGAGCAAGGTTAACGCTCCAAATTCCACTCCAGAGGGAGGAGCTGTTCTACCATACTGGCCCTACTGCCTAGCGAGCAGAGCATCTAGAGTTCCTAAAAGCCCAATCCGTAGAAGTCTTGAAAAACAATACGTGGCTTTTTTCCTATGTTTTTCTACCCATCATATTCTTCTGTTTGTTTTTTTGTTTTCTCTCCAGTTTTCTTTAGCTGTATTGAAGCTAAAGACATGGAAGAGAAACAGCAACATTTTATTATTTTTTATTTTGCCACCTTGTCAGAGTAACAGAAAAAGATCCAGTCCATTTAGATCTTTAAAAACAAGAATGGAGCAGGCTAGGTATGTTTTCATTCATGTAAACTGATGGAGAGAGAGGCTGTGATGGTGGATGAATTGATGGGGAGAAAGACAAGACAAAGTACACATTACTTGCTTTTGTCTTTGGCCCAGATACCCACCAATCCTCAATCCTAAAATGGTTTCCTGCCCCTGGGTTAAATATAATAAAGTTCTTAAGAGCCATTTCTACATTTATGTTATTTTAGGATTATTCTACTGTTTTTATCCATGCTTAGCAAAAATGAATTGCATTGTAAGTTTGTACAATGTATTTTTAGAGTGCTGAAATCCATTACAACAATATTTTGTGGGAATAGGTAAGACTGTTCTCATTCATTAAATAACATTTACAATCTGAGTATTCTAATACTTAGGCAGAAGAACTATCTGATGATGTCTATGCTGCACGTCATTCAAAATATGAAGACAAAGAGAAAGCACGGTGGTCACTGTGGGAACAATGTCGATGTCCTAGAAGGAATAGGCAGGTTGAAATTCAAAGATATTGGAATTATGTTTTTGTTTATTGCTAGTAGTCTCAGATTCTTCAGCCAGCTTTCTCTTACAAAATTAGTTAGCATGCTATTGGAGCTATCTGAAACTTGCTTTCCTATTATTCAAATGAAAATTTACTATTGAAAATATGATTGTGTCAGCATTTGCACCTAATTCTTACATAGGCAAGATGCTTAACTTAGTACTGAGTGCAGCTGCATATTATATGCTGATTTTCCTGCATAGTTAGAAAAGTTTCACTTATGCAAAAGTGTTCAGAATTTGCATTTTGAAAAAACTTGAATGTTTCTAATACTGAAAGTATGGGTGGTGTAATTTGTTGCTTTAGTAGTATCTGAAAACAAAAATTAAAGAAGTGGGTTTTTAAGATCCACAGAACTGTAGTTTTGGTTCTCAACTGACATTTTTTTCCCACAGAATGCTTCCATTTTGTATGGCAAAATATTTTTTTTAATTGGGAACTGGGGTTTGAAAGCATTTGTTGAGTTAATGACCCAAGAGCTGTTTCAGAAAGAAAAGAAAATGCAACATTCACATGACCAATGGAATCCTGTTATCAGAGCTTTCCAAACTGTTTGTCGCGACACAAAAGTGTGTCGCCACACACAGTCTGGTGTGTCGCCACACAACCCGGAAGCGCTGATCATCATCAGCGCTTCCGGGTTTTCCCGCGGCGACACACCAACCACGGTGTGCAAAAACCCGAAAGCGGCAGCAGCGCTTCCAGGTTTTTGCGCGCTGCCGCAACGGCGGCACTTCCGGGTTTTCCCGCGGCGACACACCAACGGCGGCTGGTGTGTCGCCGCGGGAAAACTTTGGAAAGCCCTGCTGTTATTATAAGACTAAGAAGTTCTTTGCTTTCTGATCTTTGAAAATAAAAATGTATGATATATTATGTATGATGAGATATTATATGGTAATTTAAAATTATAATATATAATCACAAAGCTCTATGAATAAAACACAGTAGGAAGAACTCAGAAGTTCTCAGTGTGCTAATACTGGCAATCAAACAAAGAACTATAGGATTAGCCAGGTGATGTATACTGGAGGGAAAGGGCAGGCCTCCTATTTGAATGTAAGCACTGGAACATTACAAGCTCACCAATATGTGTGAATTGCAACACACACACAAACACACACACACACTCATTCTTTGTATACAAAGAAATAAGGAGAGTGCCAAAATGAAACAGGCTGTGCAATGTAGAATGCCAAAGCCCTTGTATGTCCATTAAGTGAATATTTTTAACAGTAGTTAATGGGGATTGGATGCGAAAAAAAGTGGCAAGAGTTTTTGCTTGATATGATGATCTGAGACCATTTTGGGAGGAAGGCCTTTTCTGGGTTTAACATTCTTTTATCGTAATAAATGTATAATTAGGGTTGGTCACCCTGTAGGGCACATTGGTCATACTGAGCTGAAGCAATTGAAATCAGGAAAGTGATTTTAAATGTAGGAAAACAAACGTCAAAAACAGCTAGAAGGTCAGACTTTTCAAAGTTAAACAAGAGATAAATACTGCAAAGTACAAAACAGTGTTCCAAGGTCCATTTTATGAAGGGATAGGAGAAGACAGAATAACAGTCTACCTAGAAGTGATAGGCAGAAACGGTCACCAGGTATCTAAGTAAAGATGAAAGTTCACTTGATTTTAAAGAAAGGAGGTATTGGATAACATCCTGCAAAGAAAAATGAAACAGATCTGTTCTGAGGGTTGAAATTTTGTTGTTGTTCAGTCGTTTAGTCATGTCCGACTCTTCGTGACCTCGTGGACCATAGCACGCCAGGCCTTCCTGTCCTCCACTGTCACCCAGAGTTTACTCAAATTCATGTTCATTACATCGGTGATGCTATCTAACCATTGAAATAAAGCCAGCCAAATCCACTGAGATGCATAGTACTTTCTAGTTGACTATTTACTGCTGAAATCAGATTTTCCTTTATAACAAGCACTGCAAGACAACATAAGCCATGCAGCCAAATATACTGATCAGACCTCTGTCCTGAGAAAAGCAGAAAGCAGTATGTTATTCTTGGCAAAGGAGAAGAATCCCAAACCATTTTTTACTTTATTTATTTTCTATCCCTTTATTATTTTTATAAATAACTCAAGGCGGTGAACATACCTAATACTCCTTCCTCCTCCTATTTTCCCCACAACAGCAACCCTGTGAGGTGAGTTGGGCTGAGAGAGAGTGACTGGCCCAAGGTCACCCAGCCGGTTTTCCTGCCTAAGGCGGGACTAGAACTCTCAGTCTCCTGGTTTCTAGCCCGTTGCCTTAACCACTAGACCAAACTGGCAAACCATGGTTGCCTCAGACATTATGTGGTGGTCAAAATTCAGGGTACAGTGACTTGAAGGAAGTGATTGAGAACTCTGCTCAGTAAAAGGATTGGTGAAAACAAAATAAAGGTATCTGTCCTGAACATGAACAAAAGCATAACCTAGGAATCCGGGGTTTCATTCTGCTCTGCTATAGTCACCATGGTATTAGGCATTCCCAGCTGAGATTGATTTGTGAACGTGATTGTAGACATTTTTGGGAAGACAAGGAAACTCCCAAAAGAGGCAATTGCAAAGAGTGGGGGAAATACAGAAAACGGAATAGTTTCTAGGTGATGAACAAGGAGATGCAGCTTTAGCACTGAAAGGCATACAGCTTTGGCCCATGGAAGGAATGCCTTGGCCTGCTAGGAGTTCAAAAGAGCTCTTACAATAGGCAGGATATTTGAAGGTTACTTGTCTATATATGGATTTCATATATTTGCATATATGAAAAGGAGTAAGCAGAACTGTTGTACATGTTGTAAAAACTCTTGGTGCAGTATAATAGCTGAAGGGGAGTGATATTCCCACATCACCGTTAACTGTAGCAGAGAACTACAGCCACTCATTTAGTGGCTACCTCATTTAGCGACCATTCACAAATACGATGGTAATTTTAAAAAAATCATTTTCTGACCAATGTGCACACTTATTTTTTTTTCAAAGTTATTATTTTTTACAACAAAGATAAAAAACTACAAAAAACAAAAACACTACAAACAAAGAAAAACATTAAAAGTGTAAAAACACACACACACAAAAAGACTTTTAGAAAGTTACATACATACAGGTGACTTCCAGCTTTCAACAGCAAGAATATACAATTCCCATAAACAAACCCTTCCTCTATATCAAACCATAATCACATTATTTCTATAAATCCCTCCATTAACACATATACAAATCTCTAATACAATTGCTCCTTCCCCTTACATTTTTATATATATATATATATATATATATATATATATATATTTATATTTATATTTATATTTATATTTAAATTTCTACTTCAAACTTCCCTTCCTCTTAAAAAATAATCCATTTAATTTTTTTCTTTCTACTACTATTCTATATACTTCTGTCTACACAATAAACATCAAATTATAGAAACAAATAAATTGTCTGCCTTTATAATAATCTTAACCCTATTAATCTAAAAAACAGTATAAAACATTATTATATCTTATCAATATCCTTTAAGTTTTACAAATCTATAACCCTATAAATCCTAATCCAAACCATAAGAAAAGAAAAGAAAAAAAATCATATTATTCTCATTATCAATCCAATTAAATATTCTTAATTTTTATAAATTGTCTACCTTTATAATTAACAATCTTAACCCTAATTATGCTTAAAAGCAATATAAAATATTACCAGAACTTGTCAATACCTTTTAAGTCTTAGAAATCAAAAATGCTGTAAATCATGTTAACCTCATTATCAGTCCAATTAAATATTCTTAATTTTTTACCCCTCCTCAAAATATACCAGGGCATTCAAATATTTCACCATTACACCAACAGCATTTTTTTTACAAAGATCTAACAACCCAATAGCCCCCAAAAATACAAACTTTCCAGCGAAAGAGAAAAAAACCTCCCACATTCCATACTCTTCTTTCCCATAACATTGATTGAAATAGTCATAACATTTCCCCCGCTTGGCAGTTCCTTTTGCAGTCCTAAGGTTAAACAATCGTTTTAATCCCATAAACACCAATCCAGAATTTTCAGCTGAGAATATTCCATTTTCCCCCACAACAGTAAAAACGCCATCTTTTCCAACGTCGTCTTCTTCTATCATAGTATTTTATAGTTGTTTCATTTTAACTAGAATCTGATCTCGAATGTCCCAAACAGTCTGTATGATAATTTGACAACCCTTTGAAAAAATATCTTCTTGCTGACAATGTAATTCTCTGAGATCTTTAAAATCTTCCATTGTTCAAACAGTAAATTATAGCACACCCTAAAAAGTTAACTCACAGAAATAGAAGTTAATGAATTAATCCAAAATTAACCAAAGAAAATATACTAGCAGACAGTTTGGAAAAAAGTAAACAGAAAGCCTAAAGTTTAAAAGAAATGTGTAGAAAGAATACTTCAACCTTGAAATTCAGCAACAAAGATAACAACGGAAAGGCAGTGTTACAGCTCTCAATATAACCCAGATGGGGGGGAAAAGGCCAAAACTTTTTTGTATATATAGTTAAAAATCTCCAAAAATAACTATAATCACCAAGAGATTCCGCTTTTTCTTACTGTAAAAAGCTTCTCTTAAGATACAAAACTTAAAAAAAACAAATTGGGTATTTAAGATATGGAAAGGCATGACTTATTTTCCCTTTTGAAGGGGATGTATACGTGGCTTAGAAAAGATTAAATCCCAGCCTCCCAGTGTAGTCTTACCGCTCGGTCGCAGACGCTGTCTACGATCTCCTAGCTACAACTCACCGTCTGGAGGACAAATGGGTCGATTCTCAGTGTTTTCCTTAATCCGGAAAAACACTTGGGGCTACAGAAAAACCTGTCTGTGCCCCAAAAAAACCTACCATGCTGCCAGCTCTGCCCATGTAGCTCACAGGCAAAGTTGTTCAGTCGGCCATTTTCCTCAGGAAGCTCCCACCAATGTGCACACTTATGACCAAATTTCATGCACCTGACAACAACGCATGCCGGGGTAAGAGTAATTTATAAGAGAATTTCATCTAAATGAGATGGCAGCAACCAGTGATCTTTGCAGCATCTCTCCCTCCCTCTCTCGTTTGCTTAGTGACCATTTCGCTTAGCGACCATTTCTCTTCTGATTTAAGGAACGGATTGCAATCACTAAATGAGGAGAGGGTGTATTTCCAATATGAAATATTCCAAAGGGCCACCATAGAGAATTTCTTGGCCATGATGAAAGTATTCAAATTTTGTCATCTAAAAGAAACCTCACCTTCACCTGTCATTTCCACAAAAAGTATTTGGAATAAAATCCTTAACAGCACAGTATGATAGTGGGCTGGTTGAATCACATCCTTTTGACCGAATTCTGACATTTTAGTTCGAAGCATAGGAATTAAAAAGCAATGATGGGTGAGTCCCAAAGGAAATTTGGCAGTGGACTGAATAGTATAATCTAGGTGGAGTACAGTAAAAACTCAGGAATTTTATGTTAACCAAAAGTGAGATGCTGAATAGAATTCCATAAGGCAGGGAAAAGTCAAGAAATCAAGAGAGTTTGCTTTCGGTTTAGCTCCCGGCACTTCTTAAATTGGGCTGAAAATCAGGAAAATGGACAGGATCAGTTATTTATTTATTAATTTATTTAGAGGAAGAACCAAAGGGGACCATTTTCTGTTCCAGTGATAGGTTCTGTTGATACAGGACAATCCCTGTCCTTAATAGCATTAGTTTTCATTTTTTGGATGCTGCCTAGCTCATCAATTAGTGCGCTGAAGAGTTCATTGCTATCAAAGGGGAGCTTGCTTAATACATTTGGAAAACATCTTGCAAACATACTCTGAAGGACAATAGATCCAGCTGTATTTGCTTTATAAGCACAGTATTTAGTTATGTGCTGGAGCATAGGTCTTTGACAGGAACATCTTTGCTGCATCTTGTTTATCACTTGGGAGATGAATAAATAGGGAAACAGCTTTGTCCTGTAGAAAATATTGGCATGCTGCTAAACAGGCCTGGTGGTTCAGTATTTGGAACAGGAGAGTCACAGTGCAGTAGGCAGTCCCCCTTATAACATGCAGTTTGTATACATCCTGGTATACAACTGTTGAGAATGGACAAGACAGAAATTTTATCAGGGAAGCATTTATAAATACTTTGCAAAGGGTGTTGAAAGAGAAAGCAGCAGCCTTCTTAAATGCAACATAAACATAGTGTAGGGTTTTTTTTCAGATCTCAGAAGTCAGATGCATGAATGTGGGTGTTGCAAAATATTCTTAGCAGCTTTGAGAAGGTACAAGATGATTAAAATGGCAACTAAGGAATATGCCTCATAATAAATGAATTGAAAAATTGAGTTGTCAACAAACAATTTAGCATGAACAAATACTGAATCCAAACATTACTGTACTTGAATTCCAAATAACTTCCAAGTAAGAATAATTGTTTTCTGAGGGTGAAGAAATCAACTGCTCCCCCACAGCTGAGGGATAAGCAAAAAGTCCAGTTAAATTCTGGAGCCAGGGTTATTAGGAAGAAACACAAGCCTGGGAAATTGGATCTCTTTTATCAAAACTAAGACAGAAGAGAAGAATCCAAGTGCTGTGCTACTTTAGTAGTCCTATGGAAAATGAGAGTGTAGGCAAAAACTACTTCAGGAATGTGTGGACTGGAGAGTGATCTTCTCATCAAAAGTCCTGAAACTGAAATTCTGATGTGGGGCTCTACAGGGACAAATCAAATAAAAATGTGATTATGGTCGTTGACCAGAAATCCAATATAATAAATAAAATCTGATACATAATAAACAATTTTTATATATAAACTAGGTTACTACCACAAATGGTCATTCTGACTCATGATGATGACCTCATGACTCATCCATGTTGCTAAGTAGCAAAATGTTAACAGAATAGAAGATTTTAGGATTTCTGTCCACCTAAATAGTTATTTAAGGTACTTAAATAAGATTCTTCTATGTGTCTGGGCAAATGTTTTAATAATGGCTGGAGTAGTTGTCTTTAAGCGGAATAAATTTTTTTTTTAATTGATTATGTACCATCAAGTTGTTTTCGACTTCTAGCAACCACATAGATTTTCTCCAAGATGATCTAACCTAATGTTCTTTCATGACTCCCAACAGTGCACTCATCACCTTTGTAACTGAGTCCATCCACCTTGTTGCTGGTTTTCGTCTTCTCCTCTTTCCTTCTTTCCCAGCATTAGAGCCTTTTCCAGAGAGAGAGCTGGGTGAAGAGCAGAATGTGTCAGAAGTAGGATAATTTAAGCCTGGTCATTTGTATCTTGAGTGAGAACTCTGGGCTGATTTGTTCAATGTTCCATTGGTTTGTTTTCTTAGTTGTCCACGATATTCTCAGGAGTATTCTCCAACACCAAAGTTCAAAAGCATCAATATTCTTCCTATCCTGCTTCTTTAAAGTCCAACTTTCGCTTCCATAAAGTGTCACAGGGAATACCGTGGCTTGCACGATTCTGATCTTTGTAGGTATAGACAATTTGAATATCTTTTTCAAGGCCTTCATGGCTGCTCTGCCGAGTGCTAGTCTGCGGTGTATTTCTTGACTGTTTGCTCCTTTACTGTTGATGGTTGATACTAAAAGGTAGAAGTTATCCATCACTTCAATATCTTCATTGTCAATTCTAAGGCTGGTTGTTCTGCCTGTTGTCATTAATTTGGTCTTCTTTATATTTAATTTTATGAGAGCCAGTTTGGTGCAGTGGTTAAAACGTTAACTAGAAAGCGGGAGACTGAGTTCTAGTCCCACCCACCCTAGCTGGGTGACCTTGGGCCAGTCACTTTCTGTCAGCCCTAGGAAGGAAGCAATGGTAAATCACTTCTGAAAAACCTTGCCAAGAAAACTGCAGGGACTTGTCCAGCCAGTCTCTGAGAATCGGATATGATTGAATGGCATATATATATAGTCCCATTTTTTTTAATATCTCTTTATTTTACACCAATAACATACATATACATAAAGAAAAACAAAAAAGGAAAAAAAAGGAAAAAGACATAAAACATCCATGAACATATATATCATTAAACAATACATAACCTTCAAACTTCTTTTAATATTAAAGTACATCTTTACCCTCTATTTCAAACCCCCTTTTCTTTCTCCTCTCGGTCTTAAATCCAACTTGACCTCCTTTCCATTAACTCTCTTTTACCTCTTTCACCATCTTCAAAACTCTCTGTCTCTTCCCCTCCTCTACCTACTCTTACCTTCTATACTTTCTAAATCCCCAATATCTCTCTATACCAGAGCTTTCCAAACTGTGTGTCGCGACACAAAAGTGTGTCGCCACACACAGCGTGGTGTGTCACCACACCACCTGGAAGCGGCGGCGCACGCATGCACGGCGGCCGCCATGCACATGCGTGCTGCCGCACGCCCCCCCGCGCCGCCGCACGCCCCCCCGCGCCGCCACCCTGCACGCGCGCCGCCACCGTGCACGCCGCCGCACGCCCCCCCGTGCTGCCACTTTGGAAAGCCCTGCTCTATACTATTCTTCATCAAAAGCCCTGCTCTATACTATTCTTCATCAAAAAAAAAACAACCACAAAAAATAAAATAAAATGGACTTCCTACTTTCTCATCCTTATTTTCTACAACTAATTCTACATAGTTTTGGTATAATTGCTTAATTATTTATAATAATAAATCTTATTTACATTAATTCTCTATCTGTATTTTTTGAGTTTTTTCTATATATTTATAAAATGGACCCCAACATAAATTAAATTCTTCCATATTTTTATCATTTAGTAAGTCCGTTAGCTTAGCCATCTGTGCAAAATCCATTTTTAGCAACCACTCGTCAATTGTAGGTGAACAGTCCTCTTTCCAATGTTTTGCAAATGTAACTCTGGCCGCTATTATTAAATAGAATAATAGTTTTCCATGTTTTTTATATATATCTGGCTTTAAAAATCCCAATAAATACATATCTGGTTCTTTAATTAAATTTTCTTTCAATATTTCACATATAGTTTGATGTATCATATTCCAATATTTTTTTGTTTTTTGGCAGGTCCACCAAAGATGGAAAAATGTACCCACATCTTTTTTGCATTTCCAACAACTATTAGATATTCTATTGTTCATTTTTGACAATGTGTTAGGGGTTAAGTACCACCTGTACATCATTTTGTAAAAATTCTCTTTCATATTATAATTTGACATAAATTTTAAATCTTTTAACCACATATTTTCCCAAATATCAATTTGAATATTATGGCCTAAATTCTCTTCCCATTTACTCATACATTTCTTTTTAGGTAAATTTATTAGATTAGTTTGTATTAATATTTTATAAATTTTAGCAATCAGGTGGTCTTTATCTTTCCATAACACATTGTCCCATTTAACCACATTCTCTTTGAACTTAAATATTTTGTTATCCGCTTTAAACTGTTCTTTAATCTGTATATATGTAAACCAATTACAATTAAACCCTTCTTTTAATAAATCTTCTCTTGATTTTAATTTATAATCTGATCCTTCAAATATTAATAAATCCTTATATATTAGCCAATTTCCTGCATTCAAATTTCCATGCCACGTAAGTGCTTCTTGTGGCGAAGTCCACAGAGGTATATTAGGTGAAAGTGTATTTTTATATTTAAGCCAAATTTTTAAAATTGATTTCCTAATAGGATGATAATTAAATGCCAAATTAGCTTTGATTTTATTATACCAAAGGTAACCATGCCATCCAAATTTGAGATCATGTCCTTCTAGATTAAGTAATTTTTTATTATCCAATTTTATCCAATCTTTAAGCCAACAAAGAACACAAGCCTCGTAATATAATTTTAAGTTTGGAAGGTCAAAACCCCCATTCTCTTTGGTATCTTGTAAAAATTTATATTTTATCCTTGGCTTTTTCCCCTGCCAAATAAACTTAGCCAAACCTCACTGCCAATTTTGAAACATTTTATCCGTTATCACAATTGGTATTGATTGAAATAGAAAAATAATTTTTGGAAGGATATTCATTTTTATTGTCGATATTCTACCCAAAAAAGATATTTGTAATTTCGTCCAATTTTGTAAATCAATTTTTATTTTATTCCATAATTTTATATAATTGTTCTTAAATAAATCCGAATTATTTGATGTTATTTCCACTCCCAGATATCTTAGCTTTTTAACATTTGCAAATCCCATAAGTAGTTCCATATTGTGTATATTGCTTTGATTCATATTTAAATTTATCATCTTTGTTTTTTGATTGTTTATTTTAAACCCAGCCAATTCACCAAAATCTTGTATTTTCTTTAACAAATGTTTAATCGAATTTTCTGGATTTTGTAAAGTTATAACCACATCATCGGCAAAAGCCCTTAATTTATATTTTTCCTGTTTTATTTTTATCCCTTCGATTTGATTATCTTTTCTTATATTTTCTAATAAAACTTCTAAAACTAAGATAAATAGGAGGGGTAAAATTGGGCACCCTTGTCTGGTGCCCCTACCTATAGAACATTTTTGAGTTATATCACCATTTACCACTATCTTGGCAGTTTGCCGTGTATAAATAGCCTGAATAGCATTAATAAAATTTTTGCCATAATCCAAATATTTCAATGTTTTAATCATAAAATCCCAATTTAAATTATCAAAGGCTTTTTCGGCATCTAAGAATAATAATAAAATTTGTTTTTCTTTGTGTTCTTTTGCATACTCAATTAAATTTATAATAGTTCTCATATTATCTTTGATATTTCTTTTTGGCAAAAAGCCAGATTGATCTATATTTATCATGTTTTGTAAAACCATTTTTAATCTATTTGCCAAGATAGTGGTAAAAATTTTATAATCTGTGTTTAACAGCGAGATTGGTCTAAAATTTATACATAAGGTTTGATCTTGGTCTATCTTGGGAATCAAAATTATATTAGCGTCGGTCCAAGACTCAGGTACTGCATTGCCAGTCATTATTGAATTTAGTAAAATATTATATGGTATTAATAATTGATCTTGAAATAGTTTGTAATATATGGCAGTAAATCCATCTGGACCTGGCGTTTTGCTTGCTTTTTGTCTTTGAATGGCATTTGAGATTTCTTGAACAGTAATAGGTTCATTAATCATTTCCTGTTGTGATTTAGATATTTTCTGCAAATTACTTTCTATTAAATATCTGCCCGCCCTATCTGTATCTATTTGTTCTTTTTGGTATAATATTGTAAAAAATTCATAGAACGCGTTTTTAATACTTTGGTTATCTTTTAGTTCTACCCCTTTATCATTTATTTTATTTATAATTTTTTTCCCCTTCTTTTCTTAACTTAAACGCCAACCATTTACCCGCTTTATTTGCGTGTTGGAAATGTCTTTGTTTAGCATACTTCAATTTTTTATCCATTTCTTCAGTTAATATTTCCAATTGTTTCTGTAAAAAGATAATTTGATTTTTGATATCTTTATCTCTTGGATTACTTTGGAGTTCAATTTCTTTTGATTTAATTTGATCACATATTTTTGTAAATTTTTGTAAGTTCATTTTTTTTGGTGCTTGCCTAAAGACATAAAATGGCCTCTCATATATGCTTTACTTGCTTCCCAGACTGAATTTATATTCATATTATCTTGCATATTTATTTCAAATAACTCTCTTAATTTAACCTTACTCTCTTCTAAATAATCTTTGTTTCTTAATAAGAATTCATTTAATCTCCATCTAAATGGTGTTTGTAAAATTTGTAAATCTAATTGAATTGCATTATGGTCTGACAGTGTTTTTGGCAAAATCTTCATGTCTCTAATCTTGTTTGCTAAATTTTTTGAGATCCATATCATATCTATCCTGGAATAAGATTGAAATCTATCTGAGAAAAAAGTAAAATCCCTAACATTACCCATTTTACAGTATGTCTCCAGGCATCAATTGTTTCTAAATTATTCATAAGTTCAAAAAAAACCTTAGGTAATTTACCTTGGTATGATTTAATAATCTTATCAGATTTTCTATCTAGAAAGGGATTTACCACACCATTCCAATCCCCCATAATAATCCAATCTTTGTTGGGCAGTTCTGATAAATAATTCATAAGAACTTTAAAAAATTTATTTTGCTTTTCGTTTGGAGCATAGACACCCACTAATATCACTTTTTTATTTTGAATTTCTATCTCTATAATAATAAATCTACCTTTATCATCCTCTTTTAACAAATGTGGCTTTAAATTTGATTTAATATAGCAGACAATCCCATTTTTCTTATTTTCATTTGTTGTTACAAATTCTAATCCAAGTTTCTTATTTATTAACAATTTGTTATCTTTATTTCTAATATGCGTTTCTTGTAAACAAATAATATCAAGTTTATATTTATTCAGAATATGAAGTTTTTTTTTCTTTTAACTGGTGAGTTTAATCCATTTACATTCCAAGAGAGACATTTTAAATTATTCATTGTCAGATTGACTGCTTAATTCTTGTGAACCAACTGCTTGAGAAAATATTTTAAATTTTTCTGTTACCCTTTCTTTTGGAACATTATTCCCTGGTGAATGCTTGGTCTCTTTTTCTAATTTTCTAAGAAAATCTTTCGTTTTCTCAATTGAATTTAGTTTAAACCTTTGCTCATTATACAGCACATTCACCCCTTCCAGAACTTCCCATCTATACATAATTTTCTTCTTCTTTAAAACCTTTGTTAGGAAGTGATATTCTTTTTTTTCAGAATTACAGCTGGGATTTCCTTAAAATTTTTAATATCTTTTACCTTCTATATTAATTTTCTTGTCAAACCCCAATTGCAAAATCATATCTCTTAATTTCTTCCTACTAAATTCATTGACTAGGTCTCTAGCTATATTACGTTCTCTGGCATATTTTGAATTAACACGATACATAAATTCTATTTCTTCCTCTAGCTGATCTTTTTCCCAGTCAATCATTTCTGCCAACGCCTGTATAATTGTATTTTTGATCTCTACTCTTTACCCTCCTTTAACCCTCTTATTCTTAAACATTTCTCCTTTTGTTTCAGTTCAATTAAACTTAATTTGTCAAATTCCTCTTCTTTGTCTTTTTCTATTTTTTTTTACTTTTTCTTTCAATCCTTTAATTTCTCCTTGAAATCTTTGTTCCATGCTGTCTAATTTTTTGTCCAAACTGTTCAAAACCTTGTACTTTTTCTTGTATTAGAGTAGTCACATTCATTGTAATGCTCTGTATAGCTTTTTTAGTAAAGTCATCAAAGAGCGTTTTTAGCCATTCTCCTTTGTCTTCTCCCGGATCTGAACCTCTTCTGAGTTTTCTTTGAAGTCATCTTTGAAATAATTTTTATCCACCAGATGTATAACAGTAAATTTGCTTAAGACTTATTTACTATCAGTTCAAAGTTTTATTACTTGGAAGCTTTGAAGCGGTCAAAATGGCGAATTTAAGTAATTAATTAATTAAAGAGTCCGTTCCACCTACTAAATCCAAAAGCGTTGAAGTCTCAGCCGCCTTCTTTGGAGCTCAAAACAAAATTCTCTAGATGAGAAAGTCCATTCACTATTTATCTTTTAGTCTATTTAGTAAATTTAGTCTATGAAAGTGCAGAAGAAACGGCAGCAATCCCTGTAACAGGAAAAAAGCGAAGATAAACGTGCACCCAGCTTCCCTGGCTTACTTTCACTGCGGGCTGTCAGTAGGCTGAGAGAGTGAAAGTAACTTTTGCTTTCTCACCGTTGCCACTCAGAAGCTGCAGGATTCTCTTACTTTTCTTCGGGTCCACCCTTATTTTGGCTACCCTGCCGATATTCGCTCCGTTAAAAACTCACGAAATTGGCGTTTTATCTTCGTTTTGAGATCAAAAGAGAGACGAGCTGTTCTTTTCGCGTCCGCTCGCCATTTCTCTGCACCGGAAGTCTCCATAGTCCCATTTTTTCATTGTGCTCTTTGATTTTTAGTACTAGGGCTTGCTGATCCTTTGCATTTTCGACTATCAGGGTAGTGCCATCAGCATAGCACAGGTTATTAATGTTGCTTCCTCCAATTTTATAACCACACTCATCATCTTCCAATCCAGCTTCCCTTAATATAAGGTATATTCCACATATAGGTTGAATAAGGGGAAAGTATACAGCCTTGTCGCACTCCTCGTGGTCTGTTTCACCATGTTCTTTCCGGACTGTGGCTTCCTGACCTGTATATAAGTTTCTCATGAGGACAATGAGATGTTCTGGGATTCCCATTTTTTTGAGCACATTCCACAACTTGAAGTGATTGACACAACCGAAGGCTTTTCTACAATCGATGAAGCACATACTGACTTCTTTTTGGTATGCTTTGGCTTTTTCAATTATCTAGCGTGCATCAGCAATAATGTCTCGTATTCCTTGGTATAGTGTTTCAGTATATTCCTTCCATCTTCCTTTGATCTCCTTTTAATTGGTTACTGTCCATTGGCATCCTTTAGCATACCAATTTGAGGTTGGAACCTCCTCCTGAGTTCAGAGATCTTTTGAAAGATTTTCCTTGTTTTTCCATGTTTGTTTGCATCTTCAGTGTCTTTTACAGATGTTGTTGTAATACAACAGTCTTGTCTCTTCTAACCACTCTTTGAAACTGTTAAGTTCCTCTCTGGGATTTTTGTCTTTCTTGGCTTTGGTTTCTCTTGGCAATTTCCAGAGTTTGTTCTGACATCCAGTTTGCTTTCTTCTCTTTCTTCATTTTTGGCAGTCTCTTTTCACATTCAACCATAACTACTACTTTAAGTTCATTCCATAATTCCTCTGGTTCTCTATCAATGAGGTTCAGGACTTCAAAGCGATTTCTGATGTTCTCCTTGAAAATGGTGGGTATATGTTCAAGATCATATCGTGGAAACTGACTGGCTTTATTCTTTAGCTTAACTTGGAGCTTGCACATGAGCAGTTCATTATCTGTTCCACGGTCAGCACTTGGTTCCAAACTATAGTCTTTGATGCTATAATTGAGCTCCTCCACCTCCTTTTAGCAATAATATAGTCAATGGAATAAAATAAAATAAAATAAAATGGAATAAAAGTATAACCTAGAAAAATATGCTCCACAGATTTGATCACATGAGTATTAACTCTGTAATGCTGGATTTTTTGGCACCTTTCTCATATTGTGATTCTGAGAAATCACAAAGAATATAATTTTACTTTAATAGTATTTTTAAAAGAGGTAGGACAGGTAGAATCACAGAAAGATTATGGACTGTTCTACAAATTAAAATATTAAAAAGACTGATAAAAAATGGAAAAGCTTTTGTATTCAGTGGGAAGTGTATGTTTTTGTTTCCTAAAAGTTCCCTTCAGCATTATATTTATCTTTAGAGAATTCCAAGAAATATAACTTTTTCCATCATAACTTATTTTTTATCAGATCATTTCTACTGAAAGAAACTAGAGCTTATTTTATTTCATTATAGATCATATAGCAGAAATTTAGAGGAACAAGATGCATTACTGAAAGAAAAACAAGTGAATTCTAATTTAACACCCTATATTACTGAAAACACTGCCTACATAACTTCAGAAGCCTACAACTCTCTGTACTTGGGAATGTCAGAGTCTTCAGGAAAAAACCAATCAAAGGTAATTTATTTATTTATTTATTTACGTATTTATACCCCGCCTATCCCCTCCCTAGACCGAGGGCTCTAGGCGGCTTACAATCATTGCAAATTCATATATTAACAATGTTACTGCACGTTAGGGAGGGGGTGAGGGAACCGACTCTTCTTCCGCAGGTATCGGACTACATGCCCCAGAATGCCTCGCTTCCAAGCTGGCTGCTGACATCCTGGAAGTTGTCATTCGGGATCCGAATATATACATTATTGAATATGCAATTTAAATAAAAGCATTTAATTATTGTTGAGTTTACTGAACAGCAGCTGAAAGAGGGACCAAAATGAGCTACTTAGCAACTTCTTTAAAAAATCCTGTTTAGATCTTTTGCTTTATAAAATGTTTGTGTTGTCTTTCATTAAAACGTTTTTTTTTTCTGCTTAATATACCAGAGTACTTTTATTTAGCTTTGTACGGAACTTTCCTAATCATACCTTTTCTTAGCTATAATTTTAAACAGACTTAGTTGGGGGAACATACACACATATACACAACCCACTTGGTTGAATTCAATGAGATTACTTTTGAGTAGACTACAGTATTGTATTGGAGAAGTGCAACTCAAAACGTTCATTGGAACACTGTGGGACTTATTTCAGGGTAGTGTGTTAGACTGTATCATATGAGGCTTCCCCAAGCTGTTTGACTGTACCTATATATTTTAGAGCTTCCAGTATCAGAATTAAGAATAGTTTCAAACATTTTGTACAAGATATATAGTATATTTCCTGGGGGCATGGTGGCTCAGTGGGTAAGATGCCAGGCTTGTTGATCCGGAAGATCGCAAGTTCAGAGGTTCGAATCCCTAGTCCTGCGTGACGGAGTGAGCTCCCGCACTCGCCCCAGCTCTTGCCAACCTAGCAATTCGAAAGTATGCAAATGCAAGTAGATAAATAGGTACCACTTCGGTGGGAAGGTAACAGCGTTCCGCGTGCGTCATGCCAGCCACATGACCATGGAAGCTTCTTCGGACAACGCTGGCTCTTCAGCTAACAAACGGAGGTGAGCACCAGCCCCTAGATCGGACACGACTGCACAAATGTGCAGGGGGAACCTTTACCTTTACTATAGTATATTTACTCAAATGAAAGATAACCCTGAACCTCCCCCACCAAAAAAGACTAGGTTTAAAAAAAAAAAACCTCCTCAGTGCCCAACTTTCCACCTTGTCACCAATTCCAGTTGAAAACTGTCTTGGAACCTCCTCCTCTCCCTCCTAATGTGCATATGTGAAAAACCTGTAGATGAATGTGTGCTGAAAGCCACAACCCCCAAGGAAGTCAGGGTCAGAACTAAAGAGAGAATGAGAATTTGTTTCTAATTAAATTAATGGCCTGTACAAAAAGTACCCCACTTGCAAACTGAATTGATCTACAGTGTGTGTGTGTGTGTGTGTGTGTGTGTTTGTTTGTTTGTTTATTTTATATGACCGCCCATCTCCCCTCATGGGGAACTCTGGGCGGTTCACAATAAATAAGTTAAAATAGAATCTAAAAATATATAAAAACATATTATGGACATTAACCATGTATGGACATTAACCATTTTTTTTCTCTTTCTTACACACATACATCTTCCTTTCCATTCTGGCAGATACAGGAAAAAGGGGGTGGGTGGGGAGAACAGGATGGAAAGCCTTACAGGCAAAGTCTCACCATAGTAGTTGATTCTCTTCAGGGGCATCCACTTTGTGCAGCAGAGATATCTGCATCCATTTGCGTATTTTGCTTCTTCATTTCTTTCCAACATCTGTTGGAAAATTAATGTAAAAGGATCCCCCCTCCCATTTGCCAGCAATGGAAGGGGGTGACTAATCTTAAAAATAGTGGTAAGATACACTTTGCTAAAAAAAATTAAAAATTTTTTTGAAGAGACTTGTTACTATGCAGGATATATTTTCAATGCCTTTTTATTTTATCTTTCACCCGTCAGACTATTCTCTGGGAACGTCGGGCTTTTCCACTAAAAAATGAAGAAGTAGAAGCTTTAATATGCCAGTGTCAGCCAGCAGTTCACCAAGAATGTTCCAATATGTCTGTTCTTAGAGACTCTGACCAAAACCCATATGCTGCCTTTAATTTTCTGAATAACCAGCCGCAAAAGAAAAGTTCTGTCTCCGAAGGGGAAGACCACCACCACATTTACTTGGGAAGAAAACAGACGTGACACATAGTAAAGTTGCTTGTTTAAGAAAGTAAATCAAGCTGAAGGAAGATGTAAGGTAAAATATTTTCATGCTCATACAAGCAATAATTTGCTTCATAATATTAATATTTACAATATAAATTTCTGACTTTTTTTTACAGGCAGGATGAGAATGCAAGGGCCATTTATATTTATCTGAACCCCAAGAAGAATGTTTTCTGTTTGGCAGACTAACATCCTTGATGTGAAAAGTGGATGCTCTTAAACTGCACCTACAAATCACTGCCCTATCTTGATGAAATATTTGAAGTGTCTAGTTACTGCAATGCAGCAAAATATACACCTTTGCATTTAGCAATGCAATGATTACAACTGAAGGTCGAGAACTACTAAACAAGCCTCTTGAGTGTGAGATTGACACAATATACAAGTGTGCTGGGCCTTGTAAGGAAAACATTTTATCCAGTGAAAAATCAACAATCTATAAATTTATAAACAGAATGCATACTTCAGTTAATTTAGTCTAGGCAAGTTAAAACTACACAAGATAAAGTCAGTTTAAGTGATTTAATTTTCTGTACTTCAATGGATCTCTCCCCCCTCCCCCATTATTTTAAATGTAAGTACTAGAAATATCTGATAAATTCAGATTTCTGAAGTAGGGGAATCTATTATTTTTTTACCGCAACTTATTTAGCTCTTTTGTATCCCTATAAACACTATGTACTGTGTTACAATGAGCAGATTATGAGCATCCATTTTTGTATCTTACAGTACTTTAAAATATATTGGAAAAAAGGACATTCAAATATAAGCATTATGAGCAAGGCAGTAGCTCTTTTAGGTAACGAGAAAACATGAAAACAGTTTTCATATTCAGATTCCAAAATGCTGCATTGGAATGTTATCTGCATCCACCAGGGATGCTAGGTGAATAGATATTGCACAGGACTGCCATGTACATTTATTGATGCCAGTTCAAGAGGATAGCTCTTCTGTGAGGAACTATTGATGGCTTTTATGAATATACCATTATTAAGTATGCTTTTTTAAACTGTCATTTCCCAAAGTAAGCTCTAACGGGTAGATGGCCAAATTTTAGTGTTCCATTGTCCCCAGTGGAATAGAAGTACACTGGCTAATATAAAAATGTTAAGTTGCATTTCCACACTACAGCCTATGTTAGATTGTAGTTCGCTGCATATTTTGGTTTTAGCTTTTTAAATATTTTGTCCAGAAAATTAACTTTGAATCTTGCCTCTGATACACCAATTTCCAATGCAAGGTTTTAAAATTAAAAGTTATTTCTCTATACTACAGTGTGATGTTAATGGATTGAGATGTGTAACAAAAAAATGAACATATAGTGTCCTTCTAGTATTTTGTATATAACTATCACAAATCATGATTGGGAGATATTGTTGGCTTGGCATCAAATATTTTACATAATTGTGATGAATATGAAATGGCATTTTTTCCCCTCTGATTTGCTTTCTGAAAGTGAAGTCTGTATTTTTGTCAGTCAACCTGACTTTTTTTTGATAATCTTCCTCACAATTATTCTTAAGACATAAATTGCTATGACTTCTAATACATTGAGCAGCCAGCCAGAACTTGAAAAACAAAAACATGCATGCTTTAAAAAAGGATTTTTATTTTGCTGATTTGATTCTCACTCTTAAAACAGAGCTAGGTCTGATTTACATCTTTATTAAAATTAGCCAAAAGGTGGGTTTTGATCATTTGAAAGATGGAATTCTTCTTTCTAGTAAGTTATTTTTTTCGTAGTAATAAATTTCTTGTATCTTCTGTTCTTCCAGTTGCTGACAAGTGAAGGAGATGCAATTCTTACACATTATACATTGCTTTGGCCTAATAGAGATGCCCTGTTGTATGTGTGCTAACGTCCAGTTAGTTATTTTAAATGAATGTAAAGACCTATCTATACAACTGTATCATATTATTCTTTCCATATATGAAACTTTAATTCTTCATAGTCCTATCCTATTTACGTTTAATCAAACGTTCTGTTGAATTCAATGGGGCTTACTCCTTGTCAGATCTGCACAGGATTGCAGCCTTTGCAGATTAGATAAAAAGAGGCCCAGAGCCAAAGTTAGGCCCCTAAACGTTTCTTATCAATCCCAACAACAACAAAAAATTACCCATTTAGCTACCTCATCTGCCCAGACCTGGAGTCAAAAATATTTATTTTAATACAATTGAACAACAGAAAAAGGCTCTGTATATATTCTTGCTTTTATGCTCTTCAGTTTACTCTTCATGCAACTCAAGATACAGGGACCAACAAAAAGCATTTTAAAAACTGTACATCCCTGTTCTTTACACTGGTTAGAAATATTGTAATTAGATGTGCCAATTTTGACTTGAAGAGACGACTATTTTTCGTTCAAAAGGCATTCTACATGGCACCAAATGTTTAAATTGTAACATTTCCTTAACTACTTTCACAGTAAGAACTGTATTTCTACAATGTAATTTCTCAGAAACATCTGTATCAATTGATGAGCCAAAAGAGAGAGAGAGTGTGTGTGTGTGTGTGTACATAAATCACTTTCAATTTACAAGTAACTTATATAAGCTGAAAGAGTAATTCACATTGCTTTAAAGCCCAGGTATGCATTTTTTCTCAGGCTGAGGGTACAATCCAAGAATTGGGTGGATTCAGGAAAAAAAAACTACATTTAAATTAAAACATTTAATGTAATTACTTTCAAAGTATTTAATAGCTTTTCCTTCTATCATATTAAGAATTACAATTGGCGGCAATTTTTAAAAGGCCTCAGTTTTACAGATCATATACCCATGATCTTATTTTTTTAATGGTTTACAACTTTTGCTGTTTTTGTTATTTTCATATTGAGAACATTGAAGCAGAATTCTTGCTCCAATATTTCCACCCTTCTATTTCTGATTTTTATCCTCCCATTTTTTATTCTTAAAGTGGACTGGACCTAAAATTGTTGATCAAGGTCAAGTCACCCTTCAAACTTTTCTAGTTCAAGTGTTTATTTTCTAGCATTTTATTTTCAGGAATTACCACATTTGTATTTAAATTTTTTTAAAAAATTTCCATGACAAACCTGCTGCATGAATTCCCAAGCAAGAAACGTTTTCTCCAAGCAAACAAGACACTTACTATGTACTGTGTTTGCTTTTCTGTCATATAATGAGCCTTCAGAGTTGCTGTCTTGCTTATTATACAATGGTATCCCAACCCACCCGTAATGAGAACAGTAAAATGCAACCCATTTGGCTGTAACCTGATTTTACCGATCAAGAGAACGCTTTTGAGCAGCTTCACAACACACATTCCTCAGAAGGTTAATCACAGCTCTAGGGTCGTCACTCTTCATTACAGCACTCCCAGACACAATCATATTTGCACCTGCCTGAAAACAAATCCCATAACACTGCATAAGAATTGTTAAAATAAACATGCAATAATGAATTTCTGGTTACAGAAAATTGTGAAATATAATTCATACAGTCTAACAGAAAACAAGCAGCAACTGGCCAGGTCAGAACTTTCCTTGTTACTCATAATCAAGGTTTGTCACAAGTACAAAATGCTCAAATGCTTTGCAAAAAAATAGTTTCTACATGTAATCAGAATGAAGAAACAAAGGTCAAGTACTAAACTGAGATTTAAAAACTGGATTACCTAGACATAACAAGTTCCAATAAATTACAATTTTTCATTTTAATATGGACTGTGTTTTAGTCTTACCTCTGCACATTTATGTATAGTATCTGGCCCTACACCACCATCTACTTCAATATCCAAAGAAGGAAACTGGGTTCTCAGCCAGTGAACCTAGTTAGCAATGCAGAAAGAACATCTTCAATTAAAAGGAGCAGTAATAATTTTCCCCATAATATGCAAAAATTAGGAACCAATGTTTAGCATGAACATTCTCAATTAAAATGTTTAAGGCTGTTTCCATTACTCTATCACATCGCTGGCATTTTTTGAAATAATAAATGTCAAACTTACCTTTGGCATCATATCTTCCATGAACTTTTGTCCGCCAAAACCAGGTTCCACTGTCATAACTAAAGCCATGTCTATCTGATTGGCCCATGGTGCTAAATACTCAACTGTAGTTCCTGGTTTGATAGCCAAACCAACCTAAAGAAGAAAAGCACCAAAATATTAAACATCTTGTATCCTGAATTTTTCCTTTAGAAAAGAAACAAAAAGATTTCAAGTGATTCCCACCAGCTATTAGTAAAAGCCCTGCCAAATTAACATTTTCCAGTGGTAGAGAAAGAAAAGGACAGATTACTTCCAAAGTGCAACAACTAAGCTAATTTTCTGCCTAAAGTGCTCATGAATTCAAAATTGTATGGACGCATTGGTCTTAAACTTGTAATTAAACAGTATCTATTAAGCACCTACTATATCAGTATATGTGTGCAAAGTGGTCTGAATTCAAAGTATTTTAGTGTTTAGGCTCAGAAGAAAAACCAGTGTTCTGAGTTTAGGACAAAATGGGTGGTGGTGGTGTCAATACATTTGCTTTGAGTGCCCTGACATCTGTGGCGGGGGGGGGGGGGGTCCCTTTAAGCTGTTCAAACCAGACTTGGAATAAATAGGGACAGGCTTCATCTTTCCATCCTATGGGCTGGAGCTAGCTAAGATGAGAACAGGAATCAGGATGAGAATGTGTTGGATAAGCAGATGTAACATTCTAGTGTTCTCTGTGTTGAGCTTCCTTTTCAGAAATTCAGATTCAGAAGTATGCAATACATAAAGTATGTGTATTACAGGTACTGCTATGATTTTGAGATTTCATGGTACAAATGCAAAATTATACTCATGTATAATTTTCACAGGCAGAGCAGTGTACTTTTGCAGTTGCCAAGTTATTCATGAGCTGTGTTAAAGTGACTCTAGTGCTGTCTGCTTCTCTGCTGGATTCAGTTCTGTGAATCCTCCTTATGAGGCATGCGAAATCATTGTCTTCCAAGTTTTTTATAGGTTGGATGGTAAGCAGCAGCAAGCAGGGATTACTATTCCACTTCCATATGTGGCCTAAGATAACCAACTAAGGAGCAAAAGGAAAAGGCTTGTTTTGAGTTACTGTGAATGGTGAGACATTCAAAACTTTCAAGTTTTTGTTCCATCAAAACAGAAAACACTCAAAACATTTTGATGAATTTTCTGCGGGAATAATGGCAGTTAAAACCGTTTGATGGAACATTTTGAATGGAGCTATTTTGTTCCAAAGAGAACAAAATATTGGCAAGTCAGAAACAAGCAAGTAAATAGCACAATGAATGCAGGAGGTAACCTACCTTCCTTATCAAATTTAGTTGAACTGAGAGTGCTAGAAGTAGGGGAAGAGAGGTTTAGTGTATATATGGGTGCATAACCGCACATGCTTATACTGCATGAGACTGCTGAGATAAGAGAATATAGAATAGAAGACCTAACTCTATTTTGTAACTTACAGAACTATATGGGGTTAAGGATTATTTTACTGCAAGTAAAACACCTTATAGACTTTTGTAATACAATGCATATTTCTTTGGGTTTTTTAAAGGAATGGGTGAATTAATAGAGATACAATAGTCATAATTTGCATCTGGAGGAGTTTCTAAATTCTAACAATTCCAAACTTCTCACCTTCATTCCATTTTCTCTTACATCTTTGATGAGGGCTCCTGGATTGTCTGTAGCTTCTACATGAAAGGTATACTGATTTGCACCGGCTACAGCCATAGGTTTTACCCACTGTTCTGGTTTAGCAACCATCATATGCATATCTAGAAAGAACAACATAAATCAGAGACACAAATTACTAGACTGCATATTTTCTGACTCACTAACCCAGAGGGCAGTCCTAATTTATAAGATAAAATACTGTCTGGGTTGGTATTAGAATGTAGAGATAATTAGGATAGGACCCAGAGGTAAGCTCTTAGCAGTCAATACCCAACTATACACACACATATCAGTAGGCGCCAACATATCGATCTATTTTGGGGGTGATATGGTATCACTAATACCTTAAATTCAAGAAAAACCTTGTTAATGTTCTTTTCTCCTGTCCTCTCAAGTGTTGCTGCCCCAGTCTTGAGAAGTTTCTTACAGGGCAAGGATTGGCCTGAGCTGGATCATGCTGACCCTCAAAGCAGCTGTGCATCTGGGTATGCTGTCCTGCTGCTACTGGAGCTGCTCACAACCCCTGCTGGTGCCACTGTCATACCAACCAGTGAGGGTAATCCCTCACCTCCCCAACTGATACCCTCTTCCTCTTGTCCAGGCAGCCCTAGCCAACAAAGGGCCCAGAACCCACTAGAGCTGCAACCCCAGCAAGACTGGCTCCCAGAGAGGTGGAGATGGGCTTGCTGCTGGAGCCAGTTCTTCCCTCTGCTCTTTCCTTGCCATCTTGGCTGGCAGCTTGCAGTGCCCAGGCAGCAGCAGGCACATGGTTTGGTTGGGTTCTGACAGGAGGCACTGCCTTGACAGGTCATGGTAACTGCTCACTGTTGCCTTGCGGGCTCCCAATGTTGCCTTGTTGGCAAGATGCTTTTTCACATAGTCACTGGGAAAGAATCTATTCTTTCTGGCAGCCCAACAATTAGTGGACATAGAGGCACAACCAGATGGGAAGGGGCAGTCCTGCAGCAGGACAGTTGGCGTCCAGCAAAAGATTCTTCTTCCATGTTATCCAGAAGCTCTACATAGGTGGTGGTCTTCCATTTTCCAATAGTAAACACCACTTTCCTGGCAAATTGCTTTGATATAGCTTTATCATGCCTCAGCAGCAGGCTATCCCCAAGACAGAGGCTCTATTGTGAGGACTATTCTCAAAAAAAGGTAAGTGGGTAATCTCAGGGATGGGTCAAGAAGGCTGGATGGATAAGCCCTGTGTTTTGCATTAGCTGCAGTTTCTAGGAGAACAGGGAAAAGGTCATAAATACATCTCCAGAGAAAGAGGATCTGCTCTCAGAAATGATAACATAAAACTATGACAAAAAGAATAGACCAACAAGGTTTTCCAAAAGATTGAAAAGGTGTGCAATGATTCAAGTCAGCAGTACCCAATTGTAAGAGGTGACTCCGATGTAGTCTAGAGCAGGAATAGTCTAGCTGAGACATGATTCCCCTCCCCAAATCAGGAAAAAGCCTGTGAGAGAGAGCAGAGCAAGCAGGCCAAGACTGTACTTGAATCGAAGCACAGCACT
The DNA here is from genome assembly GCA_023362775.1 of Charina bottae. Lineage (NCBI taxonomy): Eukaryota > Metazoa > Chordata > Lepidosauria > Squamata > Charinaidae > Charina > Charina bottae. The sequence continues at coordinate 6,599,919 of JALMGJ010000020.1, forward strand.
ACTTGGAGTCTGGGCTGGAACAGCCTCTGAAAGCTTTGGGTTTAGGAAGTAAAATGAAGTAACATGTATGGTATGTTTGGATGTATCTCATTATTTAGATGTATTTTTGGTCTGGGCTTAGGAGACAATTTTCCCCATTGTGGAAACACCAATCATAGCCCTTATTATTTTACAGTTATAACAACAAAATTACTTCTTTTTAAATGTTACTAAAACTCAATATATTAATGAGTTTTAAATACAGTAACAGAATTTCTGAAGATTTTGGTTTATTTATTCAATTTATATAGCTGCCCATCTCACATACGTGACTCTGGGTGACTCACAGAGTTAAAATAACAAAAAACAAAACCCATATAAATAAAGAGCCAAAAACAATGACAACAAAAAACTATTAAAAACAAGTTAAAACAATTAACCATACTGGTTTCATACTGCAGGAACCAATGACTTTGACAGAGTGATAGGAGGGATTTAAAATATAAAGGGTTGAAAACCACTGACTTAGAATGTGCACAGGAATCTCTTTGCTTTATTCTGGAACATTTCAGCAAACTCCCTTTTATCTTCAGGCAAATTATCTAGGAACACTTCTGTCTCCTTCCAAAAGAAGCACTGGTATTTAGTCACATTGGTCTTTTGTTTATACATAAAGAAAAAACTGAGGTGAAATACATTTTTCAGCCCAGTAGATTCCTACCCTGTCATGTAGCATTATATGTTATAAATTTATAGCAAAACTCAGGTCCTTTTTCTTGAAATAAAAATGTGCTATCTTTCTTCTGCATTAATTTCCCAGTCTCTTCAGGGTGAAAAGTACATATAGGGACTTATTCCAGCTGTATTCAGACTTCTGTAGTAACACCAGTAGCATTGAGATAATGAGTGGGAAAGATGACCTTATTTAGTATAAGCTGGAAAACATAACCTTGAATTAACAGTGGAAAGTAGCAAATTTTCATTTCCAATTATTCTACCATAGAAAACCAACTGTTATTTTCCATCAATGAAGTAAAAGATTGTTCACCCAGAATGGCATTCAGAGAAGACAAGGAAAACAACTCCAAAGATATCACGGCAGAACAGAACTGGTAACGGTCAAGATCTTTTGAGGGACAAGGTATAGGATGGTCAGCTAGATTTGGAGAAAGGCTCTTTCCAAGTTGAGGAGGATGACAGCACAGTAGAAAATATTGGTGATGCTGTTTACATAAGAGCCATCTATCTCAACCATAAGAAGGTTAGTACTGAAGTTGAAACCAAGGAGGTAGGTAATTCGGAATAAAACAGTTACAAAAGAAACAAGAGAGACACCTCACATCGACAAAATGGAAAATGATGTTGATGGACTACAAAAGAAAGCCTGCATAGGAGCAGGTAATAAATAAGGCGGCAAGAAATCTAAGACAGAAGTTGTCTTGGCCAAGCAACTGAGATTGCCAGTACTGGATTGAATTGTCCTAATCTTAATGAAGGTAGATGCTGTAATACCAGGGATCTCCCTATAAGAATTTTATGAAAAAGGTCAGTGTCAGCATCTTGGAAAGTTCCAATCTCATTCCACAGATGGGAAGTATAGGTAGCGATGGCTGGGAATTCCTTCCCTGGAAGAAACCCAGGCTTGTCTATCAAAGTATAAATAGCTAGAATATCCCAAATAGTATAATTCTGAAGAACCACGGCATGGTTCTGGCAGCATGATGCTTGCATAATCATTAACAGGAGAATTGAGACACACACAGGCACATGTAGTGCATAGTAGCAGCAAACTGCAAAGGAAATCATATGCAGTCTAACTCAACAGAATGCTACCTCTTAAGTTGACTCCATAATCTGCATCTCATTCAGAAATACATTATTCTTGGTTCTTCAATGTTTGTTTAAAGTAAGTTTCATTTTCTGAGGCTTGGATACTGAAGAAAAGGAAGAACCAGTTCTAAAGCTAAATTGGGTCATGATGGTAGGAGAGACATAATGCAGTGGCTGGCCACCATTGATTCCTGTTCTTTGTTTTAATGTGCAGATTTTAAACAAAAAATCATGTGATCAGTCATGATCTAATTGATGTTGTGGTCACTATGCCTGAGATGAGGAAAGGCTGAGCTTTGGTATCCTCATTTCATTTCTGCACACCAACAGGAGGTGAAAACAGCTGAAAGCAGCCCATAGAAGTTTTAAAAAATAGTAAAAATCTACTCCTTGAAAAAAGGTTACCTGTCCCTCCTTTAAATCTGTTCTAAAATGGACTCCAGAAATAAGCTAGGAGAGAGAAAGGCAAAAGATTGGGATGCCAGAAGCTGCAGCTCTGCTGCTTTCCTACAATCCAGTTTTAAAATAAATATGTACATAACCAGTTTAAAGAATAACAGCTTACCAAAAAAGGCCTGCTGACCCAGCTGCTTCCGAAGGCTCTCTACAACAGGATGGCCAAAAGTGATGTTTGGGACAAAATGCCTATCCAAATGGAAAAAAAATAATATAAACCTGCTGTGAAATATTTGCTGGATTTTCAGTATATGCACAATTTTAACTAATTAACCAGTAATTAATTTACTAATTAAATATTAGTAAAATGCCTGTAATGACAGAAGAGCAAAGATTCTTAGCACTGAAAGGACCTTCAACCAATGGAAGGAGTTTTATTTTTTTATTTAGTGTAAACTATATTGTATTCACAATATCTCACCTAAATTCTCTCTAATAGTACTACTGTTTGGAAACTAAAATAAGCTCATTTAAGACTGGAAAGAAATACATTATCCCCAACTTCCCTCAGAAGCCACCTATATCACTCAAAAACTAGAAACCATCATAACCACCCTGTGGGACAGGGCATGCAGAATGAAAGATCTGCCTATATTTGAATAAATATTGACAAAGAAGTTAACAAATGCAACCCCCCCCCGTCTCCTATTTTCAGTAGTCTCATGCCCACATCATATAGCTACTATCTACAGCTTTAATTCTACATATCATCAGACAGCCTCCTATCCCACTAACTTTTAATGGGATTTTTTGCAACTTGTATGCAAGATACATATACACAGTTCCCAAACTTTAATAGATGTCCCTCCTTTTTAATTCATGGCTAATAGAATTATTAGTATTTTATATCAGCTTTTTCCCAATTAAATTTTGAACCATTTGTGTTACTGCAAGAGAAATTTGTACTATCTAAAACTGAGGAAAGGCAGTACATACATTTAAAATTGATTTCTTCTGATTTCAGAGTTTAATTCAGATGCATCAGCAGCATCTAAAACTCCTAAGTTATTATCAACACAGTAATATGTTTTGGTTGATTCTAAATCTACAGTGTTTTTTCCAGACAGTTAGAATATTTTCAGTTATTTGAAATAAAGAGTTGTAATATCACATATTAACAAATCAATGGTTACAGGTCCTAAAGGATATTAAGTATGTTTCTTATCTTACAGAGAGAACAATTCAACAAAATATTTTTTGTGTTTATTGGACATTGCAGAGAATGCTGGCTGTCAACTCCATTATGCTGAAAATGTAAAATGATGGAGGTGATTTTTGTTGTTCAGTCACACATACGATATGGGCTTGGCCCCTATTGCCAGTTTTGCTTTAATATCCATAAATTTATTAATATGGTTCTGAGAAGAGTAATATAATTCAAAGATGTGAATTTGAATTGTATAACAATTTGGACTTTATAAATATACGGATTTACTGAGCATGGGACATAGCAAAGAAGATAACTCTTTTAAAATCTGTGCCACCTGAGATTTACAGGATTGAAAAAGTATCCGCTCACTGATTATGAAACAACTCTTTATCAATGTAAAGAGTTCAATCAATATGGTCAATATCATGTAGTCTAATGCATTGTTTCAACTTCTGATATTTGACTAATAAAGATTTCACTTAAATGCTTTGTTTAAAAACTAGGGTTTTTTTTAATTACCTTGTGCTTTTGTATATTTTTTCTTTTTGTTCCCTTCTCTGAACTAAAGGAATAAAAACATAGGTTTTCCCCGGCTGAGGACTTCATATGATACAATAATAAATTAAAAAAATAAAAATAAAGGATAAGGCCAAATATGAAGTAACTCAACTTGCTTTCTAAGTATTTCAAAAGTAAAGGTTCTTCTGTTTTATTTATTAATGTTCATTTGAACAGAAAGCTGTACTATAGCCCTGTTCACACACTCCCTTTCACATGATTGATTACCTTGACTGAGAAAAGGAATGCCATTTCAATTTTTGTACAACAGGTTACCCTGCCCCTTATCACCTAACCTTCACGCCTTCAGTTAAGTGAGAATGGAGCTCTACACTACATACAACAATTCCTTTCCCAGCTTTCACGTATAAAGATTGGTAATGAGGATGAAGAATTTAGGGATACAGGATGGAAACTGCCCAAATCACCTTTATGAAATGTGGAAAGCAAGAGAAAAGTATGAAACTTTTGGACTGTACTGCATTTTCAGATAGAAGCGTAGTTTGGAATACTGTATATATAGGTTAAATAAATGTTATTATTTCATTCCCCCACTCCACCCCACCCCACCCAATCTAGCAGGGCTGCCTCATCATGATCTGGCTGGGGTTGTTCCTGGAAAGGATGACTGAAAAATGTTGGGAGTGTATGCCAAGACTATATACTCCAGCAGGTTCACCCAAGAACCATCCCAGCTGCCCAGGTAAAGCAAGTCGGCACCTACTGTATATTATCCAGCAGCAATAAGGAAAATGCTGGAGGTGGACAATCATGTCAGTGACAACGGCAAAGGCATCATTTCATATTGTATGGGGGAAGGCAATGGTAAACCACTCATATATTTTACCAAGAAAACCACATGGACAGACAGTAAAAAGTGATTGATGATGTAGTGCTGGATGTTGGGCCCCTGAGATCAGATGGCATTCAACATGCTGTGAGGAAGAGCTAAGGAACTTTTGGAGTACTAATGGTGTCTATGATGGCTAGATTAAAGCCTCTGGGATATCTAGTTGCTGATGCGGCCATACATGAAAAGAAAATCCAAAGCTGCAAATACAGGTTTATGGTGGGGACATGGAATGTACGAAACATGAACACAGTGAAAGTTAAAATGAATTGACTACAATGTCCCCTTAGGCATCAGTGAATTGGAATGGATGAAATTGACCACTTTCAGTCAGAAGATCACTGTTTACTATGGAAGACACAAAAAACAAAGATCTCGGAACTTAACAAAGAAGTTCAGAGAGCTGTTAAAAGAGATAGGAAGCAGTATTACAGCAACATCTGTAAAGACATCAAAGAGGGAAACAGATTCAGAGAAATAAGGAAAGTCTTCCAAAAGATCTCTGAACTCAAAAGGAAGTTCCTAACCTCAAATTGAAGAAGAATGCCAATGGAAGATAGTAACTGGTTTTTTTAAAAAAAATCAAACAAAGATGATTCTTTACACTGAATTATTAGAATTAGGACTTAAGCCAGGTTCTATAAGAGATAAGAATTGGGAGCAAGTGTGGAGGCGTTACAGGTAGTCCTCAGGTTATGATGCCAACTGGGACTGGAATTTCCATCGCTAAGCGATGCAGTCATAAAGCGTCACATCACGTGACTGCACTGCTTAGCGACAGCAATCCGGGCAGTCCTGGTTTCCCAGGACGGTGCAGGTTGCTAACCAAGGACCTCATGTGACCATGACGTGGGAAGAGGCAGGAGTCCCAGGCAAGCAGGCCAGCAGCGAGAGCACAGGTAGGCACTAGAGTGTGGGCAAGTGCCATGGGTGGGCAGGCAAAAAAGCGGCAGGAACGGGAGGGACTTGCGACCTCCTGCCGGCTTCCCCATTGACTCTGCTTGTGGGAAGCCGGCAGGGAAGGTCACAAATCACAATCTTGTGACCACGGGATGCTGTGACAACCACAACTTCATGATCTGGTTGTAAATCCCCCTCGTTCAGCGCTGTTGTAGCTCTGAACGATTGCTGAATGAGTGGTTGTAGCCCAAGCACTACCTGTATTCCTAAGGCAAAAATGCTTCTTAGAAATAGCCATTGCAACATCTTCCCTCAAGTCCCAGGCACCATAACAATTGCTAACCAAATACTGCTTCACTGGAAGCAAAATTAGCCAAAGTCTCACAAATTGATGGTAGTATCGACTATGGCTAAAGGCCATTTGGCAAGATCCCCTGCTATCTGCGGCTCTCCACGTGACTAAGAGCTATACGGTTCACGCAGCCGCCCACCCCAGCAGCAACCTGTTGGCACTTAAACTGCCAGGAAACTGGCAGTTTCACAGAACAGCAAAGATTACGCTGACTGACTGATCAAATATAGTATTGCACAAGAACACTGCACTTCCCTCCGTCCATTCTATTCCAGGAAAGGCTTCATTTTGAAATAGGGAAGCCGCCCAGAACCAGTCAGAAGTGTGCCCTCTTTCCCCCTCCCCCCCACCGCGACCGTCATCTTCTAGAGAGCGAAATGACGGGCGTTGGGGGAGACCGGCCGCTCCCCTCCTTGGCCGCCCCCGCAAGTTACCCGTCCATTACATCCAGGTGCAGGTAGTCTGCGCCGCAGTCCATCATGCGCCTGCATTCGGCTCCCAGAGCCGCCAGGTCGCTGTTGAGAATGGAAGGACCTATCCGGCACCCGGACGCCATAACTATCCCTCGGAGGCCTAGAAGCCGAACTCTCCCGGACCGGAAGCATCTCCGGCCTCGCCAGGCCACGAAATTGCGTCAGCAGAAGGGAGCTTGGTGGGAAATGTAGTTTTCCTGTACGTTGAAGGCGTGGCTTCGAAACGGGCCGCCCCGCGCGAAGTGATCTTGCCTACCAAATGCTAACCGCGAATTAGCCTACTTGTGCGGATTCGGACCACGTGCTGAGCGGCTAGAAACTAAGCCCCGAAAATTAATAACCTTGATCTGTGGTTCAGCGTCTTATGTGGAGCCAGTCCCAGCTCTCTGGTCATCTAAAATGTTTAGAACTCGGGAAGCCCCTGAAGGGAGGACGAAGGGCGTCCTGCCTTTCCCTTCTTAATCTGCGTTCTCGTGCGAGACCGAGAGAGGAATCGGGCTTTCGCTTCGTTGCAGACATTCAGCTGAATATAATATGGTTTTTTGTTGTTGTTGTTTATTCGTTCAGTCGCTTCTGACTCTTCGTGACTTCATGGACTAGCCCACGCGGCCGTCGCCATCCCCAACTCCCCCACAGTCGAGTCCCTCACCCCCAGAATATCATCCATCCATCTTGCCCTTGGTCGGCCCCTCTTCCTTTTGCCTTCCACAGTCTGTCAAATAGAACTAAAAAGACTGGTGGGTTCTGGCACATCCTGTGCTTTAGATTTCAAAATTAAGTGTTCTTTTGCCTGACAGTATGTGCACAGAAGGGGGCGTGGTGGCTCAGCTGGTAAGACGCCAGGCTTGTCGAATCCGAATCCCTAGCCCTGCGTGCGGAGTGAGCTCCCGCACAGCTCTTGCCAACCTAGCAATTCGAAAGCATGCAAATGCAAGTGGATGAATAGGTACCACTTTGGTGGGAAGGTAACAGCGTTCCGCACGCATCATGCGGCCACATGACCGTGGAAGCGTCTTCGGACAACGCTGGCTCTTCGGCTAACAAACGGAGATGAGCACCGTGGACACGACTGCACAAATGTGCGGGGGTAACCTTTACTTTACCTATGAGCACAGAAAATCGATGGTGAGCATGTCAGGATTTGTCTCCAGAGAAAGGTAGCAAGTACAAAGAGATACTGGTCTGTGATGGGATATAATGGGTATCTTGCTTGTTTATGTGCACACACTATTTATGAGTATCATACATATATGTGTGGGTTAAGAAATCACTACTAATTGTGTCTGTTCCAATAAACCTACTGGGGAAAATTTGAGGTTTTGATGTACTCTGTTATGCATATATTCCAAAATTAACAACCAGAAGGCTTCATCTGGTTCCAAAATGGTCTTCTGTACAATTGCAAACTCTGTTTCCAGCATCTGAATATGAAAAACAGATGAAGCACCTATATCAAAATCAAAATGCTCTGTCTCAGGCATCATCAGTAGGCCAAATCAGCCCACATGATTAAGGGGGATGTGTTTGTCAAAATTATTTGTTCCAAAAAAACTCAAAAGTATTGAAATGAAATACATCATCATCTTAAGAAAAATTTAAAAATAAAATTCGAACTGAAACCACAAATTATTTTTATTGGGAATAATTCCAGAAAGCATAAATGAAAAGTATCAAAACTCATTAAGATAGTTGCTGATAGATGGGCCAACACTGGAACAGTGAAACTCTGCTGACTACAAGATTGGGAGACCAAAATTGGTGAATATGCAGCAATGGCAAAACTGACAGTAAAAAAAAAGGTAAAGGTTCCCCCCGCACATTTGTGCAGTCGTGTCCGACTCTAGGGACCGGTGCTCATCTCTGTTTGTTAGCCGAAGAGCCAGCGTTGTCCGAAGACACTTCCACGGTCATGTGGCCGGCATGACGCACGCGGAACACTGTTACCTTCCCACCGAAGTGGTACCTATTCATCCACTTGCATTTGCATGCTTTCGAATTGCTAGGTTGGCAAGAGCTGGGGCGAGTGCGGGAGCTCACTCCACATGCAGGGCTAGGGATTCGAACCTCCGAACTTGCGATCTTCTGATCGACAAGCCTGGCGTCTTACCCGCTGAGCCACAAGAAGTTTAACCAAATTTAAGCAGAAATGGCTCCCCTATGTAGGACATATTACACAGCAAAGCAGATTTAAACATTTGGAATAAGGCTTCTAAAAAAAGGGTCAAGAAACTAATTAAAAACAACAGATTAAATGACTTAAACAAATCAAACAAAGATCTCCAATATTAAATATTAAAAGAATAGCATAAATATTTAATTAGTGGTTGGGGAAAAAGAAGGAAAGCGGAGAATGTGTCACCAAATTCTTCTCAATGTTTTTATTTATGTTCTATTTTTCCTTCTGCCTTTTGTATCTTCATTCTTCATTCTTTTGTTCTCTTAAGCTTATGATAATATTAAAATTTAATTTTTCTGAATTAGTCCAATAAAACAGAAACTGTCTGAATGGTATACACAAAACACCTTCCCTTAAGCTCTCAGAGCAGTCTCAGGTCATGTAAAGCCCCATACGTGGGAGACATGTAAAACCGGGGTGGAATCGTGTAAAACTCCATAGATGGGGGAATGATATGTAATATCTGTACTTCTCTAATTTGAGAGCATAAAGAAGGTGGACTGTATATACCATTCTGATTCTAGTTTCTAGATCTCCCTTCCTGCAACCACTGAGTGCCAGACCTGGATAGCCCCTAAAGCTAATGCACTGTGTAAAGTCATTTTAACTGCAAAGGTCCATGGGTCCAATTCTTGGTACTTGGTACCCTAACCCCACAAAATAATATTGGGCTACCCACATCTGAGGAGTCCAATAAAGATGAAACCAATCCTGTGGTACCTCCTGGTAGTTAATGTAGCTAATAAAATAGATGACTCCACCAACCTAAGGCGAGGCCTGTCATTTAATGTGCTAGACTAAGGTAATTAACCTGGTTTTGTGTCTTAGATGACAAAATGTGTGATAGAGTATGAGAATAAAGAAATATTTGGGAGGCAATGGCTACTAGTCGGTTTGTTAGAAATGTGTGAAATTTTGCACAATCAACTGGCAAACAGAATATGGCAAAATGACTGCTAAAAAAAGAAAGTCCCTTTAATGCCTGAGTTCTGCTTGATAGATTATACAAGTTGACCATATATGGCAGGGGTCCCCAACCTGTGGGCCGCACTAGTGGGCCGCGGCCTGTTAGGAAGTGGGCCGTGGGACTCCCGCCTGCAAACCCCGCTCCCGGTGCACGCGATTACCCCGCCCCAGTGCGTGCAATTGGCTCCCGCCTGCAAACCCTGCCCCCTGGTGCGTGCGATTGGCTCCCGTTTGCAAACACACACACACCCAGTCCTTGGAAAAATTTTCTTCCACGACCAGTCCCTGGTGCCAAAAAGGTTGGGGACCGCTGATATATGGTACTAGAACTATTTGTAAGTAAAATAGAAAACATTCATTCTCTTAAAATTATCACCATTATCTTAAGAACATAAACATCTTCAGGCATAATGACGTATTTGTAGACAATTTATTTATGCATATTCAAACATTAAACTATTATAATCTCTTTCATAAACATAATTCAGACATTTCTATAGTTTATTTTACCCTTCATCTTTGGTCATCTGGTGCACATTACAGATCTATAACATTTTAATTCTATATCCTTTGATCCCATAATTTTAAACATAGTTTTATTTTAACTTTTAAGTGGGGTTTCATTTCCATTTTTTAAAATTAAAAATTAGCTTTAATGGGTACATATTGACTTCAAGGATCATATAAACAAACATTTTCATAAAACCCTCTCCATTTCAGATACTCTTTCAATAGTTAGCATGGCAAAATAGCCCTTCTTTCACTTCTTAAATGTAGCATATATCAATGAGAAGATAACATTCCTCTGATTATCCTGAGATCATTTATTAACCATATTCGCTGCTGCTATAAATAATTGAAACATTTTGTACAGGTTATTTTCCCTTGATAAATATTTTGAAATACAGTATTTCTTTGGCAATGGATGTATTCACTACATTGAAATCTTTGCAGAGAAAGCCCTGTTTTGGAAATTTAGAGAGACTTTGTTTCTGAAGACAGTACTAATTATACTTTTGAATGCCAATTCTTCCTTTCAAAAATATGTAAAATTCTAGAGAAATTAAAATCAAATCAGGTTTTGACATTTCTTGAAAATCTTGCAGCAGCATTCTTCAAAAATACATCTGATGGCATTCCTTTACATATACATGTACATGTACATACAAACATGAATACTGCAACGTTCAGCACAGCTATGGTCACATTAAGAAAGACACACATATATACGCTGTGATCATATTATAGATTAGCAATACAATAATGTTCCCTTTCTATAAAGCTGGACAAGGATTGGGCACTGCTTGAAAAAATACTGGGAGGCACATGTTGAAGGAGGAACTTACAGGAAACTTGGGAGTATGGCTGTAACGTCATAACTTGGTATCACAGGTCTTTTAGAAAGGGACATCATATAATTTTAATAATACCAATAATATCTTAATGTAAAAATCTAAAACAACACAGACATTTTTTTTTTAAAAAAAGCAACACTATTCCCACATAAGGCCTCTAACACTAGGTAAGCAAAATTAAGTTTCTTCACAGCAGATACATACTCGTCACTTATCAGTATACTGGAAGAAAGCAATAAATTCCTGTTAGAGTACAATTCTATGCGCCTTTAGTTCGTACAGTGCAAGTAATATGAAAAGAATACACAAGAAAAGCACATGCTTGTATCACAGTAAATTGCTTAAACAGTCATAGCTATTTTAGGCTGCCAGACTGATTTGTGTTTTTTTTTTTAAAAATCACACATGTAATTTCAAATTGCAACTTAAACAAAATCACAATAGGCGTATTTTTGAGGTTTTATTATGGCTTGCTAAAATGGATTCAGTACTTTACTCTGGGTCATACTAAAGATGAAATGTAATAACTGACTTTGATACAGAGATTCACAGTCATTTTTGTTCCTAAAATGCGATTGGGTTGCAGGGTTTCGATGTGTCTTATTTGTGTTCTGTGCATTCATACATATATGAGATGTACCTTGTGCAGAATCCAGAAGAGACGTTTCTAGGGCTTTGGAGGATGTTTGAGTGAAAAGCCTTTTAGTGTGCTTGCTCCTCAGTGCAGTATAGCACTAACCCTTTCCTTCTGACTGTGTTAATAGTAGAATCGGGATCCATCTCTTCAGTTTTCATTTGCACAAGTTTCATTTAATATAGTACATTCCCATTTTTCTTAGTGGAAATCCATTATTTGAAAAGGCTGGAAAAAAGCTCATTCTACTGGAACATGACATGTTTCATTCTACCATCTGGCAGGAGGGCCTCTGGTATCCAGAGCACTATTAAGGCTGCGTGGAGTTTCAGATTCAGTACAGAAGAGGTGTTTCAGGATATGTTTCAGAATATGTGAGGACGTAAATATGGCATCTGTCTATTAAAGCAGCCATGTAGCTGTTTCCACAGAAAACATGCAGCTGCTTCAATGAATCGTTAACAGCTGCTATATTCATGCTCCCACGTATTCGTGCTTCTGTGTGTTCTGAATCAAATCTGAGGTACTACACATTCTTAGTGTGTTAAATGTCCTGCCAAAGACTGACACACATCCTCTTTGTTTAGCTTGCTTCTGGAACACAACTTGCACTCCCACTGTCAAAAATTTACCAGCAAGCCAAGACTTTCTTTCATTCTTTCCACCTTTGAATACCACTATCTTTTGGGTAAATGCAGTGTGTTCCCATTTAAAAAAAAACAAAAAAACCCATGTGAATTATCTAAAGCTCCTGACAATTTTCCAGGCTTTTCAAGTGTTCAAGCTCAACCTTTGGAAGCAAATTGTTCTAAGTGCCTCGATATGATTCTTTTTTTTCAAAGACAGTATGCACACTTTGTGCTTCTTTAGGCTTGTGATTCAGCTTTGGAACTGTTGCATCCATAATTATATATCCCCTTTCCTGGGTGGGTCATGGCAAGCTCTTTAGACTATAGGACAACCACACCTCATGTACTAGATTTTACATCCATCAGTAGTGAGGGACTTATTTGACCATTGAGGAACCCTCTCAGCCAATTTCTTTTGAGTCCATGAGGAACCCTCATTGTTGCTGTTTCAGAAACAGCATGGGCTGTGGCTTTGGATCATTTGAAGGAGGTTGCCCTTCTCTTATATTGGATCAAACCACTTCTTCATGTCTTTTCCCACTCCTTTAACAACCAGGGTTTACAGCCTGTCACAGGTGGACTCAGAGTGCATCTTGATTGACTTCTGATAAGCAAGACAGTCCTGGTTTTCAAGCCTCCTTTGAATTTCCGGAGGCAATCATTTATAATTACCTCAGCAACTGGATAGCTGAGTTGCAAGGTTGAGTTTACTATTCCCCCTTAAGATCACTCCAGTTAACAGCACGGTTTATTTCACTGATTCCTTCTCACCTGGGGTGATAATATACCCTGAAAATAATGTGCAAGCCTTCGGTATTTCACTGTATGTTACAATAGATTTCCTTTCAGTTAGCTCACATGAACTGGATTTTTTCCCTGGGTACATTTAGCAACTATTTCTGCCTTTCATATTTCATGTTATCATTCTTCTGTTTTCTAGCACCTCATGCTAAAATGACTGTTCAGTTTAGATTCTCAGCTCCATTCTTAGAACTAACCATTCTTTTCCCACATTTCACATAGACAAAGTTGTATAACGACCTGATACAACTTTCTCAAAAACTTTCAGAATTTCATGTTAATCAATCTATAGTATTGCCTACGTTCTGCCCAACTCCATCTATGACATTAGAAGCTGTCTCTGCATGTTCAATGCATGTAGAACTTTGGCCTTTACATGGATCAAACTACTTCATTCCACCATTCGGTATTTATCTGTTTTCGGTCAGAAGGAGGGGCTTCCAGTCTCATTTCAAAGAGGACAAAGAACCGCATCTAGGAGCATGCATGCTAGAAAGTGCATGCCCTCCCTAAAAAACCTCTCCCACAACTCTAGACGTTTTCAACATGGGCTCTGTGCAGCTACATCAACATATGTATAAATGCACATACAGTAATAAATGCTTATTTTCTTTAAGTAGGAAGTTGTTACTGAAAAGTATTTATGTAAAGTATTGGTATACACACACACTTGTTAGCTGCAATGTCATATCCTTACTATAGTTGTTCAGTGTCCACCAGTTAATCTGAAACTTTCACCATAGACAGAGAAAACCAGAACCTGAGACAAAAAACTTTAAGTTGCATCCTTTTTAGGAAAAAAAAAGATGATTCACACAAGTTTCCCAAAGGACAAGTGAATCCAACATACTTCTATTACAAGCAGAAAGTACTTCTGTGGGTTTGAATAAATGAAACCTATTTCATGAATGAAACCTATTTCATTCTATCATCGTATCGACATATTTAAACCAGCCTTCCCCAGCCTAGCAATGTTTTCTGGACTGGGGAATTCTGGGAGTAGCTGTCCCAGTATCTTTAGATGGCCCCAAGTTAGGGAAGAGTGCATTAAACCTTTAAAAAATATATCCATTTGCATAATGTATTTAAACATAAAAGGCTTTTTGACTACCATCATACCCTTGTTCAATAAGACCTTATATACAACCATTCGCTAAGTATAAGGGGTATGATTTTGCAAAAAGAAGTATGTTTTCTGAACAGTATCATTCCTCATTCTCCCTAAAACCAATGAGAAAAACCATCATAGAAGGAAATCAAAGTATAGATTTAGCAACATTTAAAAAGTAGTGTACAGTTATATTTTCTTTAACCACAACAAGAACAAAAATGAAAGCATGCCCCAGCATGTAGAGGTTGGATTGGTTTAAAGTGATGGGAGTTACTAATGAGAACAGTAAAACACTTTAATTTTGCCAAATCTTTTTGCTGCATAGCTTCAAAAAACCACCCCCAGCTAATTATGAAATATATATAATTTAAGTTTTGCTTCTTATAATAGGCTATGTGTATGGCTGACAATACATCCAATTTAGAACCCTTTAAACATGAACTAAATTAAATTATTAATTTATGGCAACATGACATCAGAATAAAAAGGTTATTATCTACTTGAGCATTAATGATTACATTCATATTTCATTTAGATTGCAAATCATCCATCAGTTACACACTTCAAATAGAGGTATAATGCATAAATGTTATGTTTTTTCACAGATTCACAAACACCTGCAGACTGATATAGGTGTGGAAATAAACTTTTTTGTGTCCTATCCTGATTGAAACATACAGTCATGAAATCTTCCTGTAGCAAAATTGCTACTAATGATGTTTGTGATAAATATACTCTGCGTATCTGTGTCTCCCTTCTGAGATTAGAAAAATAAACTTTAAAGTACTATATTAAGGTGGCCTGCCTTCGAAAAAATCATTCTCATTTTCTGCCTGTCATGTTTAATGTAATATGTTATTGGAGAGGCTAAGAAGCAGAGGATTCATATGTCGTGATTAAGTTCTGTGTCTAAGAACATTCCAAGTTATTCTTCGATCTTACAGTGTGTCCTGAGTCCAACTAGATCTTCCAAAGGCATAGCTTAGTTTATGAAATGGATTGACCCGCCTCTACCAAACAGGATATGAGATATCTCTCATTGTTTATAAAGTGCTCTTTCAATTACTTATAGAGAGCTATGAAGATTAGAGGAACGTCTCTGCTTCCTCTACTGCACTACCGTTTCTCTCAAGTCAAACGTGTGACTCGTCCAGGCCAACATCAGTTGGCCCTATCTCAACATGTGTGAAGCTGAACTGGCTGGAAAGAAGGGGATTCTCCATCCCATTGTCCTCACTTATGTGAAGCACAGTATCTTCATGCTGCAGTAAGCTGGTTGTTTCTAGGCCTGTGAAGTCCTCCGTGTCAGAAAGCTGTGTGGTTGGAGAGGTACTATGAGCAGGTGCTGGCTTTTGCTCTGAATCCTCCTCCTTTTTTTTATCCTTTCCAGCAGCAGCAAGTGTTTCAACCTGCAATGAACAGAAGTTAATATAGATCCATAGTATTTTACCACATTGAAATGTTGCCCTATCTATCTGGAATTCTCCAAGAGTTCCCTTGGAACAGTGGTAGCATGGGGCAAAGCCAGTCACAATACAGTGGCAGATAGAGATGGCCTTTCTGGTAATTATTCCATGCATAGCAAATTCCTTTTGGAAATTGTCAAAACCTTTGCCGTAATAACTTCCTAGTAATAGGGAATTCCATAGTTCATCTTTCCTCAAGTTAAATACAGGCATTGTTGAACTGCACTGAAGGGCAAGAAGAATGATGAGAGGTAGCAGTAATAGCAATGGCCATCACTGGCATCTGTTTGAAATGGGAGGAGACAAGCAGGCAGTGCAACACCAATACTTACCTCTATTGTGTTGGATGGTCAAATACTGTTGGAACCCTGCATAGTGCATTGCTGAGGCCCTTGCTTGTCTTCCACCTTTACCAGGTAGGGTAGGTCTAGCCACCAGAGATGAGTAAGTCATGGAACTTAGCTGCATCACAAGCTTCCTTCCCAGTTTAAAAGGTATTAGCTGATCCAGAGCCTCTAAGCTTTTATTTGCCTTTTAAACCAGGGGTCCCCAACCTGTGGGCCACAGCCCTCTAGTGGGCCGCAGCCTGTTAGGAAGTGGGCCGCGGGGCTCCCTCCTGCAAACCCCGCCCCCGGTGTGCACGATTGGCTCCCTCCTGCAAACCCTGCCCCCCGATGCATGTGATTGGCTCCTGCCTGCAAACACTTCCCCGGTGTGTGCGATTGGCTCCCGCCTGCAAACCCTGCCTCCCCCCGGTCCGTGGAAAAATTTTCTTCCACGACCAGTCCCTGGTGCCAGAAAGGTTGGGGACCGTTGTATTAACTATGTATAAGGCTATCTTATCTCCTGTCTTTTTCCTTTTATAGGGCTTAACCTGTTCTAACTCCCCTAATTATCCTCCCTTTTCTGCATTTACAGTACCTTACTTTCCTTTTCTTAGCACCTTCCTCTCTGTTCTCAAATATTATTGTGGTGGTTTTATCCCTGTAACTTCCTGCAAAGGTACATTTGGCCACTTTTTGTTCCCTGCCCTCCTCTATTTCTCAACCCCCTTTTTTCCATTGTGCCTTCTCTTATCTTCGTTTTTAGCATGCAAATACACACCCAGAAGCTCTCAATTTCTCAGTGCCATTACTCTTGGCAGATGACTGTTCTGAACTTGAGGAGGGGGCTATGGGAATGCCCCCCAAGTACAGCAGCAACTCTAAGTGCATTTCTTCTTCTCTTTCTCCTCAGTCTTTGTCCTTTTCTTTATTGAACATACAACTATATTTATTGTAAATTTATTAATAAAATGTGGTCAACTACCAGCAATTAAAAAAAAACAATGAAAAGAGAATAAAATACAATGAAAATATAACACAAATAAAGACTAAAGGAGAATAAAGGCCTGAGAGAGAGAGAGAGAGAGATCAAACTGGAGAATAACAGAACTGGTAACAGGATAACAATAGCATTAAGACAAAACCAGTATTTTTCTTCTGATTGAGATAGCAGCCAGTAAGAACTTAGCCACTTTATTTATAACAAATGGGTTCTGATCTGCATTATTATATTGTCTTCAAAGTGAAATCCATTCAAAATAGTTTAAAAATACAGTTCTGATCTATAACTTCTTTCACTCACTCTGCCTGCTACTTGCTCTGCCTGTCATATTTCCTCCTTTTTCTTCCCTCCATCCTGAATGCTACAAGCCTGCTGTCTAACCAACTCCCGTTCCCGGCCTATCAGGAGCTGCTGGTGCCTATCGGAAAAGATGCAGCAGAGTGCTGGAGCAAGAGTGGGTCCTAGTTTACAATTTGAGAAGAGCTGCTCTAAGCCTTACTGAAATCAATTTAACTGAAACTGTTTGGGTTAAATTAACAATCCAGTGTACCAAAGATACATATATAATGTACCAGGTTCATCATGATAATTCTATAGAGCATTAAGACAACATCATCACTTTTTAGTCATCAGAGCCACATTTTCCTCCTTTTAACCTGCATGCTTACGACTCAAACCTTCCGGGAAGGAAACAGGAGAAGGGGGATGAGCATCACAGTTGATGTTGAAGTCTCTCTCCTTCCTTCTCCACCCCCCAGACCCTATGAGAATGAACCACTATAGAACAGCTACATTTTCAGAGATTTGTACCTTGCATCTTTTTTTATATGCAGAATTATTGCTATTGATTATTGCCATTCCAGATAAAGAAAAATATGGGCTAATCATGATTGAAGTATAATAATTTGTTGAACCTGCTGAACCTCCATTCCTTGTGGGAGTGATTTTTTTATTTTCTGAAAGTGAATCTGTCAGAGTATGTAAAAAGAAATATATTTTATTCTTCAGATTTTACTGGTCTGGAATGTGCAAAGTAGATAGCAGCGAGCACTGGGTGAGATCATTGTCCTTGAGGACAGGATGATGCAATGCTAACGAGCTACACCTGTGTATAGGAATGACTCTGCAATATTAAGTGTATATGTATCATGTCTGAGAGATATTAAGTGTGGGATAGTTTGTATGGAATGGGTTAAGGATCGTGTCTGTATATATTTCTGTGCTGTGTATAGTAAAGTCTGTATATACTCAAAGCAACAGACTTCGTAATTTATTACAGCAGCATAGAAGCAGCTTTTCTTTCACAGAAGCAATGGACGGTGCCAATCTTCTGAAACACACTCTGACAGAATCCTCTGGAACAGGAAGTGATCCACAGGGTTCCAGACATGGTCTGGCACTGGAACACCACAACCGTTTCTTCCATGTTCCAAACCAGGTTTTGCACACATCTGATTATATCTATGTTATCCTAAAATTATAGTAATGAAACATGAACATTGCATATTCATTTAAAAGAAAATAGGCTCTCCTCCTTTTCTGCAATAATAGTGTTAGACATGATAGGAAGAAATCTTTATAGGAAAAAGGGTAGACAATAAAGTCATGTTATCAACAATGGAAAAAGACTATGAATTGTATGGGAGCTTGTTGCTGTGTAATTAGTTAATATGGTTATTAACAATATAGAACAAACAGAAATGTTTATAACATGCAGCTGCTGTCAAACATGTCCTATATTGAGAGCTGTGCTCCAACTTGGCATGAGTCTTGAACCCAGAGGACAACGTGGCCTTTTGGAACGTATTTAAATCCACTCAGGCCAGAGATGTCTAAGGCGGCGTGGTGGCATAACAGTTAAGACTACCGACTGTCGAACGAAAGGACGGCAGGTCGGCAGGTCGAGACCCGGAAGCACTGCATAACGGGGTGAGCTCCCGTTCTCACCCAGCTCCTGCCAACCTAGCAGTTTGAAAGCACGTAAAAATACGAGTAGATAAATAGGTACCACTCCGGTGGGAAGGTAACAGCGTTCCATGCGCCTCGGCATTTAGTCATGCTGGCCACATGACCATGGAAGCGTCTATGGTCAACACTGGCTCCCTCGGCCGAGAATTGGAGATGAGCGCTGCCCCCTAGAGCCGGATACGACTGGAAGGGGAAACCTTACCTTACCTTAGAGACGTCTAACTTGCCCTATCCTCGATTCAGAATCCTTCATGGCACTCCCATCTGACAAGAAGATTGGGAGTTTAAAATGCTGCTTTTTGGCTGTAGCTTGAATCATGTCAACTGGATTTCTATTTTCTCAGTGGAAACGTTTCGCTCCTTATCCAAGGAGCTTCTTCAGTCTGAGCAAAGTTGGTAAGGGAATCCTAAATAATGCTTTTTGGCATTTGCTGTTTTGGTGGGATAAAAGGAAATGAAGGGGGGATGCTGGATATAATGACTCCTCAACTCAGAGTCATCATCATCAGACTACCAAAACTTCTTCAGGGATGGGGTGGAGAGTACTTGGAAGAGAATCCTTCCTTTAAACATTAGCTGACGGCACTATTTCCCATTTCCCATTATTAAAATTATCTTCTCTTGTTTCCCTGACCGGCTTAAAAATATGCTTTCTCCTGCCCTTTCCTGTTCCATTATTTGTTACCACCATCTCTTTCTTTTGCATAAAACCCTATCTGCCCAAAATTTGTCACAGATATTTCTCACTATAAGAATAGTTTTTGCCACAGATTTAATTACCTCCAAAGCAGAATGTAGTATTTTACAGAATGTAAAAAATAAGGCATTTTTAAATAACATCAGAATTTAAAGGTGCATAATTTAACCCTCCCTCCAATTTTGATTAAATTCGACATACTTTATCGCTTAATAGTTATCTAGCCTTCCAATAAGCCTTTTATGGTAAAAAGCAAAAGAAGTTATAGATTTTTAAGACATGTAGTTCAAAAGCCTTTTCATCACTTTATGTAGCATTTAGCAAGCTTCTTTACGAATAATATTCTAATAGCTTTGCAAATTCGAACCTGTTCTGATAAAAAAACAAAAAGTAGCCACTTATTTATCTTGCCCCATAGGAGAAAATAACATAAATAGTAGGGTGGAGGTGGAGGTTTTCTGATTAATGCTGGAGAGTCATGCTTAAGAGCCAAAAATGAGTTTCATTACCTAAAATTAAATTATATTGGCTTTATACACTTTTCTCATGCTTATGCAATTTTTTTAAGTAATTGTACTGGGAGATACAGATTCAAATTCCCAGTCCACAGTAACCTACCTCACAGGGCTGTTGCGATGATAAAATGGAGCCATGTATACTGCCTTGAGCTCCTGGAGAAAAGGTGGGCTAGAAATACAATCAATCATTCAGTCAATTAAGGCACATTCAGCATACAATACAAAATGATCCTATTTGAGTTTTCCCTTCTTTATTCCATATAAGAAGATGACTTTATATTTCGAAAGCAAGGAAATATGCAGTATGATGATGTTATGTCATGTAAATATGGGTGGGAGATAGAGAAATTATGTTTTCATACATCTGCTTTGGAATGCATAAATACCAGATTACATTCTAAATAAGTTTATCATATCCACAGCAAAATAACACTCAGATTAGGGCAGAGCTTCCCAAACTGTGTGTCGGGACACGTTAGTGTGTTGGCTGCAGTGTCTGGGTGTGTCGCGGCTACTGCTGCCTTTGAGCCCTGCCAGGATTCCACGCAGGTCCTCGTGCCTGCCTTGTGCCTTGCTGCCTCCAAACCTGCTGTGATTCCGCGCAGGTCCTATTGCCTGCCTTGTGCCTTGCTGCCTCCAAACCTGCCCTGCCAGGATTCCGCGCAGGTCCTAGTGCCTGCCTTGTGCCCTGCTGTAAGAGTGTGTCGCAAAATGATGCCCTGCTGTAAGAGTGTGTCGCGAAATGATGCATGTCTAAAAAGTGTGTCACCAACATGAAAAGTTTGGAAAGCAATGGATTAGGGTATTAGTAAAATGCCCTCAAATTAGTAAAATGACATTTACTTCCTATACTTTCCAGCAACATTTGCTGAATATCCTTAAATTGCTAAGCAACTATTTTTTTAACTTCACTTCCTTTTCTAGGAACACATAGTGTATTCTGTTTTAGTCCCATACATTAGATCTGGGAGCTAATATTCAATATATATCCATATCCTACTGCAACTGGGCCATATCTAAGGTCACATGTGATACCTATTTCTTCCTAGTTAATCCTTACTACTTCCTATCCCTTCTTTAGTTGTTTCCTTTGTTTAAATGTTTAGTCTGATGCTCTTTGGGAAAGAGACCTGTTCTGTAAAGTATTATACATAGTGGAATGTTCAAAGACACTTGCAGATGGAATAAGGCAGGAGAAGCCATCCTAGTGCCCTACAGATACTTTGGATATATGTATATATGTAATCTATTTACTGGGTTTATAGGCTGCTCCAATCGTGGAAAGCTTTGAGCAGCATACATATCCAACATCCATCAGTCAGGTTAAAACAAGTACAAAATGATAACAATAACAACCAAACACAATGCCAGAGAGAATAACAGTGCATCCCAACACCGAAGGCCTGCTGGAACAACTAGGTTTTAATGGCCTTCCTACAACCAATCAGGGAGGGGCCTTTCCAGATTCCTGGGGGAACGCTGCTGTACAGAAGGAGGGCAGTAACTGAAAAGACCCACTTCTGTGATCCCTGTTGATGTTATTCCCTGAGAGAAGGTCATAGAAGGAGCCTGCTCTATCAAATCATGTTTCATTGGGAAACATAGTTGAGAGTAAGGGGTCCCAGAGATAGCTAGTTCTCCGCCATATAAAGTTTTAAAGGTGATAACCAACACCTTGATTTATACACAGAAAACAAATGGCAACCTGTGTAATTCTCGAAATAGTGCTGCTATATGGGTGAATCAAGATGCATCTATGACTACCTGAGTCCCTGTATTCTGAACAAGCTGTAGCTTCTGAACACTCTTCGAGGGCAGCCCATGAACAGCATGTTGCAATAATCCATGTGAGAGGTGACATACGTGACTCTGAGGAGAGCCTCCCACTCCAGGAGGAGTCATATTATTGCCATGCTATAGGCTAGAACATGAGCTCTCTCATTTTCAGTCTGATTCACCCTTTGTCTTCCACCAGTGATGTTCTAGGTGTCTCCTGGTTTACTTCATCTCCCAGAGCATCTCTGGATTCTGAACTAGGAGAGGTTTCTGTCCAAAGCTGTTGTTGCCTCCCTCTTCCAGCAGGCAAGTAACATCTCTGCAGAACTCCCACCACAGCCCCAAGCAATGTCCCAAGTGCCTCTGGAAGGCAAGTAGTTCTGTTAGATAGTCTATTCAGAGTGGACTGATTGAACAGGCCCATCCTCCCTGCAGAGTTTGATAACACTGGACAACTCCAGAGCAGAGAGTGATCTGACTATGACAGGGGACAGACTGCAATGTCTCCAAGCCTCAGCTCACATGACATCTGCCCTGAGTCAAAAACCAGATCTAGCATATGGCCTTCTGCATGAGTTGGGCCCTGGATGATCTGGTACAGGCCTATGATTGTAATGGTGGCTATGAACTGCCAGGCTACCTCTGATCCCACCCCCAATAAAAACATGTTAAAATCCCCCAACACCATAAGCCCAGGGAATTCCACTGCCAATCCAGAAATAAGGTTAAGTAACTGCTACCACTGGACAGCAGGGAGGCCAGTACAGCAGCCCCCCCACACACAATTTGTCCCTAGCACCCAATTTAACAAATAAGGCCTCACATCCAGTTATCTGTTTTATAGAGACTCAAGACTGCCATCAGAGTTTCCCAGATGACAATTCAGTTCCCATTAGTCTCCATAAAGATTACTAGGGTCCCCGTTGGGGGAGATGGTAATATAAATCTAATAAAATAAATAAATAAATAAATAAATAAATGCCATGGAATTCTGAGAGCCATAAGATAGAACATCCAGATGGCATAAAGTTATCTACAAATGGAGTAAGATATTAGAAAGTTACGCTGTGTTTAATATGAGAAAACCAATGGCTAACATGCAAAGGATAATACAATAGCATGCAAACATTAGCTGGCATATTCCATAGAAAGTAGCAAGCATGTTTTCTACTTTCTCTATTAAATTACCTGGTGGGAAGAGACTTGACTGTGGAGATCTGCCACAATAATAGTAGGTGATGATGTCACAACAGATTTATTGGTAACTTCCTGCTTGCTACCTTCTGCAGGGCTGTTCCTTTTGCTGCATTGTTGCTGCTGGGCTGTAATAGGTGTGGGATCAGATTTTGAAGCTGATGCCTCTGACTGTGCTTCAGTGAAGGTTACAGATCGTTTTTGATCCACTGCAGGTAATAATCAGCAATGGATACACAAGGATCAAAAAAGAATCTGAATATGTGTCATCATTGTGTTAACAAAAATAGCTGATAATCTTAAAAGGGAGCTCCTGAAACTACTGCTAAAATAAATTTATATCAGTCCTCCCTCCCCAAATTGAAACTGATACTAGGAACTTCCTTAAAACAGATATGTACTGTACATCTAGAGCAGAGGTTGGCATATTTAGAGCCTTGGGACTTCGCCAGACCCATTGTAAGTGCCATTGGCTCCCCGACATATGAATTATCCAAACATTTGGCAACCCTTTTACAGACCCACATCGGACAGACTCCATCCCACATCAAAGACTCAGGACACTTCATCAACAAAATCAGCACCCTAAAACTTAACCACACGGACAAACTGGTCAGCTTTGACGTGGTCTCCCTGTTTACCAAGGTGCCAGTAAGGGACACCCTGGCACTCATCAAGCAAATCTTCCCAGAAGACATTACAGCTTTATTTCAACACTGCCTAACAACTAGTTACTTTCAATGGGAGAATGAGTTCTACGAACAGATGGATGGCGTTGCCATGGGAAGCCCCCTGAGCCCAGTCATAGCAAACTTTTACATGGAACACTTTGAAAAACAGGCTTTGGAATCGGCACCCATTACACCAACAGTCTGGTTCCGGTTCGTGGATGACACCTTCGCAATTTGGAGTCATACTGAAGAAGAACTGGAGAAATTTCTGGACCACCTAAACGGCATCCACCCCAATATACAATTCACTATGGAAAAAGAAACTGATGGCAAACTTCCATTTTTAAATACGCTGGTCATACGCAATCCGGACCTCAAACTAGGACACAAAGTATACAGAAAACCCACCCATACGGACCGATATCTACACAAAAATTCCAATCACCACCCACGACAAAAGAGAGGCATGATCAAAACCTTGGTGGATCGTGCTAATCGAAACTGTGAAACCCAATTTCTCAACAATGAACTTAACCATCTGAATTGGGTCCTACAGGCAAATGGCTATTCCAAGAATGAAATAAAAAGAGCCATCAAACCAAGAAAACAACATCCAACTGAAGAAAAACAGCCCCCCACAAACAAAGTATTCCTGCCCTACATCAAAGGAGTCACTGACCGCATGGGAAAACTGATGGAAAAACACAACTTTCAAACAGTCTTCAGACCCACCAGAAAAATACAACAAATGCTAAAATCAGCAAAAGACAAAAGGGACCCCCGCACCGCTGCAGGAGTATACCGCATACCATGCAGCTGTGGACAAGTATACATCGGAACCACAAAACGAAGCATTCACACCAGGATAAAAGAACATGAAAGACACTGCAGACTACAGCAACCGGAAAAATCTTCAGTAGCTGAACATGCTCTCAAGCAAACGGGACACAAAATCCTATTTGAAAACACAGAAATACTGGACAACACCAAAAGCCACTACACCAGATTATACATAGAAGCCATTGAAATTCACAAACACCAGCACAGTTACAATAAAAAAGAAGAAAGTTTAAAAATTAGCAAAACCTGGCTACCAGTCCTGAAAAACACAGCCTGCAAAAGGTCAACGAACTCAGTCCAACCACCAGGACATGGGAATACTTCTCACAATGAACATGCTAATCACGCTCATCAGCCACTCGTTAACATTTCAACACAACAAAAAACCCCACCTAATCTCCTATAATTTAGCTCTATAAATAGAACATTGCCACTCTACCTGGGCACAGAGATTTTGCTTCTATCTGTGCTCCTGCCCTCTGAAGATGCTGGCCACAGATGCTGGCGAAACGTTAAGAACCACAACTTCCAGAACACGGCCACACAGCCCGGAAGACCCACAACAGCCATTGTACTTAGATAGTTGGAAAGTATTAGTCCTTCAGATGCCCCAAGCTTTTCCTTTCCCTTTCCCTTCCCTAGAATATTCTCAGAGAGGAAGGAGAGGCTGTGGCCAGCAGAGGTGATGATTCTGTGGATTTCCAGCCTGATAAAATTGAAAGCAAACCAAATAAAAATGCTTCTGATAAGATATAAGTGTGGAAAACTAGGGACAGCAATGAAGAATAACAAGGAGATTGAGAGAAAGAGACGAGGGAGCAAAGAGATGCTCGAAAAAGCAAGGAAAGAGTAGGGGAAAGTGACTGGGTGTGTGTGTGTAAACCAGGAAAGGCTGGGAAGCCAACAGGGAACAGCGGGCAGACACTGTGGAGGAGTTGAGGAAGAAAAGAAAGTCTGTGGGATGGATGGATGGATGGATGGATGGGAATGCGGGTGGGTTATATAAGAGACAAAAAGAATTTGGAGGTGATCCAGAGGAAGAAAGAATAATTTTTTGAGAGGGAGGGGAGAACACTATTTTTATAGGGGATTTGCAGGGTATTGTTTGTGTGTTCTGGCAGTGTGGTTGTGTGGATATCTCTGAGTTTGAAGAAGACACATTTGGAGATTAACTTCCAAGTTCAGAAAACTAAAATTGGGGAAATTAATTTGAAAATAATTTATTTAGAAGTTATTTGGGGAAAGAGGCTTAAGAGCAGAATACAATGTGCTCAAAAGTATTCAGATTTGTCTTCTAACCACATCAGTTTTCCTTTATGAAACTGATGTTTTGTTACAGCATTACATTTTTTGATTGTCACTGTATGTCCCTCCTTTTGTGACATAGACATTTTTTCCCCATCATACTGCTTTCTCTAAAATTGAGAGTGCTCACAGGCCCCAAAGAGTTAGATGGGCTACAGCCAAGTCAGATTTAAGGGAAGAGTGGAGGAGAACAGCAGAGGTAACTCTCTAGATAGGCCATTAGGAAAGGCAAAAGTCCAAAAGAGAGATTAAGGATAGGAGGTCCTGCAGGGCTAATGTATCTAAGAGAAGTTCTCTCTGACATTTGCTTGCCCATTTAATAGATCATCTTTAAAATCAGATTTCTATGCATATGCCACCTTCTAGTGGACACCATACTTGCAGATAAAATAACAGAGAAGATTCTGAGATCTCTTCCAGGCCACAGCTTTTCTGTCATGCAATCCTCCACAACACACTTTAAGCAAATTTAATTTTCCGCATTGTCTTCCATACTGCAGATCTATTTGAGCATTAAAATACTCTAAACATATGCATGTTTTGAGTTTCCAGCTTTCAGAGGACACTGCCAGCCAATAAGAGCTTGCTCTTTCTCTCATTGAACTGTCCCTGCCCCTGAACATCCACCGGTCATACCAGCAACAACAACAAAATAACAACCTGTTATACTCTTCCTCCAAGTAAAATAAAATACAATGCTAGCTCTCCACCACCCATGTATGGTGATTTATAAAATCCAAGATGCTGTTAGGAGGGAAAGCAGTGTGAGGGAAGGTCAACTCTAAAAAATGTAAGTAAATACCCAGAAAATGCTCAAAAGCTTTCTAGTTGCTATGGTGCTGGCCACTGGTTCGGTTCTGAGCTCATCTGATTGGTGAAGGGGGCAGTGCTGGCAATTTTGCATTTGAACCACATTCTCACCAGCTGTAAGTGTAGCAGCGTGTTGCTATTCCAGGTGGACGCTGAGCCAGGAGAGGGAAGGAAAAAAGACATCGAAATCTGTACAAATAAGGGGACACTAAAAGCCCATGAAGAAGAAAGTCTAAAAATTAGCAAAACCTGGCTACCAGTCTTGAAAAACACAGCCTGCAAAAGGTCAACGAACTCAGCTCAACCACCAGGACATGGGAATACTTCTCACAATGAACATGCTAATCACGCTCAGCAGCCACTCGTTAACATTTCAACACAACAAAAAACCCCACCTAATCTCCTATAACTTAGCTCTATAAATAGAACATTGCCAGTCTACCTGGGCACAGAGAGATTGCTTCTGTCTGTGCTCCTGCCCTCTGAAGATGCGGGCCACAGATGCTGGCGAAACGTTAGGAACCACAACTTCCAGAACACGGCCACACAGCCCGGAAGACCCACAACAGCCACCCATGAAGAAGGTTTAAACTTCTGTAGAGAAATGGGGCAGCTTCACCGCTGCTGCTATGTGATGAGCCCAGGAATCCGGAGCCACCACGAGGCAAGGCTTCCCTTGAAAGGGAACCCAGACTGTCCCCACCAGCTGCAGAACAGGGGCTGAAGCCGACAGTGCTGGAAATTCCACAATTCGTGTGGGGAAAGGCTTGTTTCATTTGCAAAAATGATGGGAGGGGGAAGCATATAAATCTCATCTGAGACAGATCCCGCTCTTTGGGCTTTTCTGCATTGTAGCCTTACATCTGCTTGTCTCCTGTGCATAAGCCAGCTGGAAATGACACCAGCTTCAGAAACCGCTTTTCGGATTTCATCCCCTTACTCCATTTTGGCCATACTAAAGGCCTAGTGTCTTGAATCTACTGGCACTTCATGAATAATAACTTGCTCTGAACTTAGATGTACATTAACTCGAAACATAGAAGACCTTCCTTCCTAGTGTAAAGTATTTTCAAGATAAAATGAATTACTATTTTTGACCTAGACTTTTACAAAATGTTGATGATCTTGTTTTGCTGAAAACATGAGTATTACAACCATGATGTTTCATAGCAATTAATTGATTGATTGATGGAATACATTAATATATGTGGAAACCAGTAACTTTTTACAACTTAGAATACTAAGTTACATAAACATTTCCTCACCAGTTGGTTTTGCTTTGGGCTGTATGCTTCTACGTGTTGTTGAAAGTCGTGCTCCATGACGGCTGTGAGGCTCAGTCTGGGTTTTCTGGCGTGATAAAAGAGGCCTCCTTAGCTAGAAAACAATTGAATTAGACATGGAAATTCTGAGGTTCAGAAATACTTAGTACATTAGTATGTACCTCCCATCTGTTCCTATCATGCCCTAAATCAGAAATCACCATCCTTTTTTCACAAAGGTCTCTGAGATTCTTTAAGGTAAAATCTCTTTTTTTATCCAACAAGTTCCCTCAAACAAGTTATACAGACTTTTTTCATCCCATGGACTGCAACCTTGTTGTGAACTCACCTGTCTTAGACCTCTTTTTCTCCCTAATGGTTGCTGAAGGAGGAGATTGTGGTGTCCAGGTTCACTCTGCACACTTGCTACCCTGTGTAAGTGTCAAGAGTATGAGGATGACCACAGAATAACACAGACTAAAGAAAGAATAAATTTCTTTGCAAATGTTGTTAAACAGTAATGACACAGTCACTTCAAAGATCATACAGTACCATCTTTGAAGGTAATGGGAGACTATTTATTTAAATTATATAGGAAGAGTAATGGCACTAAGGATCCCATCATTGTCTAAAGTCTGTTTTTAGCCAAGGAACAATGCCTCCCATTCCATAATGTTCTCCCTCCTTTGACATAACAGATCAAGGGAGGACAATAATGAAGATGCCATTTTAAAGCTTTAGCTTTAAACATTATATTGCAAATGTTAAATATCAAATAGAAATATATTTTCTTTGCAATCAGATTTGATAGGTACACCATAGTTTTGAATAATTGGAGTTCAATACAGAACAAAATGAATGATGAACACAGTTGACAAAGGTTTAACTCACAGGATTGGCACAGGACTTATGGAAAAAGTTACCACACTGAACACATACTTGCAGTTTCAAGTCAACATTAGATAAGCACATGTCAGACAAAGTGTAATTGGGATTTATTTATTTGTCATTTTATTTATACCCCACTTTTCAGCTTTGGCAAGGGTTCAAAGCAGCTAACACAGATTCCAAAATGTTAAAAATATAGATTAAAAATAAAAATAAAATAAATACTACCAATATCTAATGGTGAGAAGCCTGGCACTGGTTTCCTAAACACTGAGAAAATGGGAACCAAAGGGAATGCATTCTCTCCCATGTGCCAGAAGGACAAGCCTCGGACAGTGGGGCCTCTTCAGGGGAGCCTGTCCTGCCAGTCTAGATAACCAAACACATTTCCAGTGGGACAAGAGGTCGCTTAAATAGTCAGGCCCTAAACTATTTAGAGCTTTCACAGTCAATACCAACAGAAATTATGCCCAAAAACCAATTGGCATATTTTGATTTTCTAAAGAATGGATTTAACGAATTATCAAAGGAGTTTGCATACTTTTGTAATTAAGTAGGCAGGAATATCTTACTGCAGCAATTGTTTGTAAACTTGATGCACATTAAAAATTAGTTCCCCCAATCTGTTTGCTTTCCTGCCAGCATTTTAATGGAAAGCACTGATGTTAGGAAGACAACCAATTCTTATCCTAGTTGTAAGGTAGAAGGCTGCTTTTCAATGGCTAAATGCTGATACATTTTCATTCAAACTTTTACATATTCCATTAATAAATCTGTATACAATTTAACATTCCTCACAACAAATTCTGATGATGGCACACATTGTTTTTATGCTTTTGGCTTCCTTAGTTACTCATAAACTATATCTCCCTATTTATAATGTAAAAGTTTAATAAGTAACGCAAGTAAGAATGTGGAGAATGGCTTATGCTCTACTTTACTCAAGTTGCTTTACCTGCTCCTTCTATGGGACTCTGAGTTAAACAAAACTAACAGGTTGCTATTATCAGATGTTTTAGTATATTTATTGCTTTTAGGAAAACAAGAATATAAAATGCCACCATTTAGCAATACTATGGCAATATCTATTCCATCAATATGCCGTTGTTACTCAATACATAAGGCAGACAAGGAGTTCTAAATCCATCTTTCCTTGCTTTAAGATAGACTTCCTCTCCAGATGGACACTATTAATAATTATTAATTATTAATAATAAGTGTTAATCAAGCCTAAGAGAAATCTGGGCTAAATGTGACAGCTAGTCTTAGAACAAAATTCATCAAATGGACCATAATTCTTCAAATTACAAAACAGAAATGTTAAAACTTGAAAACAAATTACTATGAAAGACAAATGAGTATCAGAACATGCAAACAGATCAGCTTAAAGAATACTCTTCCAAGATTTTAAAATTATCTAGTAGTAGCCAGCTAAAAATACCCTATACTACTGAAAATAATACCTGTCATTAAAATGCACAGTAGTCATACTGCACACACTGTGGGGAAAAATTGAATTGATGCACAGGTATTAGGTAGGCACATTCAGACTTGTAAGATTCTGATACTATAACTGACATAATA
Source organism: Charina bottae (assembly GCA_023362775.1). Lineage (NCBI taxonomy): Eukaryota > Metazoa > Chordata > Lepidosauria > Squamata > Charinaidae > Charina > Charina bottae. The sequence goes on from JALMGJ010000020.1 coordinate 6,630,444, forward strand.
AAAGTAATGAAGTAATAATAAAAGTAGCTTAGATCTGCATGGTGTCTGTTTCTTAGTCTGGTCTATCTGATATGGCTGACATCAATCTTGCAAGTCTGAATGTGCTACCTTTCCTCTCTCTTTTATCTTCATGAGAATTGCGGGGGGGGGGGGGGGGAGTGTCTGAGGCATTTTTGCAAATTACTTTCTTGGCCTGGGCCCAGGTTTTGTTTACTGATCATTGCTTTGGTAGCAGATCCTTCTGACTTTCAAGGCCATCCTCTTTATCCACTACACAGAGCATTCTTTTGTTTTACCTGATTGCAAGCAAGATGTACAGATGTTCTCATTTATTACTCAACTAAAAATAAAAGTCTTCAAAGTTCTGAGGATGTTTCCATAATTTTACCACATGATTTTTACTCTTGTTCGGTTTAATGAAATGGCTCTTAGAGTACAATTGCAAACTTTTGCTATTATTCAGTAGTCTACGCAAAGTTTATTATTTGTCTATTTCTAAGAGCAACTGCAACAGAACTAATATTTGGAAAATGATGCATCCGCTACCACTATTATCATTATGAGTTGTATTATGAGCTGATTTGAAATGGCAATATGAATTGTCAGTGCTATTTTGGAAAGAGTCTAAACACTAAAAAGTGTTATGTGAGAAACCTGATTGCCCAAAGCCAAGGTGGATGGTGGTGGCCAATATCTATGGACCATCTAGTGATTATTGTGCCAAGACTATGACTTGGAATGTAAGAGGAGCAAAAAGCAAAAAGCATGAATCAAAAATGAAACTAAAAAAAGTAAAATTGATCTGTTGGAGATCTGTGAAATTGAGGAAAATGGGAAAGATGTAGTAGATCTGAATAAAGGTGTTCTGATTTTGTGGATGAATATTTGTTTTGTTTTGTTTTTTCAAAATTGACTTAACTACAAAGTTAAGATGTAGGTTTAGTTATAAAGGAAAATATTATATCAGAAAGTATGAACTGGTGTCATCTAGGTTATTATAGGTATGTTTGAATATAGGAATCCATAGATTGTTGGTTGTTATATATTGTGCTCCAGTGAATAGTAATAATGGAAGAACCAGGGATAAGTTTGGGGAAAATGTGCAACAATGAATGAATGAGCTCCAAATTATAGTTAATTGACATAAATGGATGGGTAGGAACAAGGAAGAGAATACAGAAAAATTGATTGAGCCATTTGAAGAGGCAAAAATGAATTAGGATGATTATTGCTTGATGCTTATCTGCTTTAAAAAAAGTTCAGTTTTAAATATGTGGTTAAGTCTAATCATACATACACATAAGAAAGGAATGAATCTAAAGTGAAGCACATGATTGATTTGCTTATTTATGGTGAAAGGGTGAGAGAGTTAGTGAAGGGGAGAAGTGTTATAAGAGATTCTGTGATGGCTCCTGTCCTGTAAAATGATATCTCCCTGGAGATCCGTACTGTTCCACCCTTTAAATTTTCTGCAAATTGTTAAAAACCTGGTTGTTCTCCCAGGCCTTGGGTTAGGAGATGGTTGAGCCCCTTTGGTTGTGAGTTCTGTTTTCTGGTCAGCTGTATTCTTTTTCTTTGTTATAAGTTGTTTTCTTTTAAATTTTTTAATTGTAAGCCACCCAGAGTCACTGTGGAGTCAGGCAGCCTTGAAAATGGATGGATGGATGGAAGGATGGATGGATGGATGGATGGATGGATGGATTCTGAATGTGAGACTGAACATGATTTGGTACTGTCAAGAGTGGATCTTGAGAAAACATGGACACAGAAGAAAAGGAAAGAAGTGCAAGAGTGAAAACAGAACTATAGGAAGATAAAGCATGAGTCCTGTATGAAGAAGTCTTAGAAAATACTACATTCCCAACAGAATGAATGTAAAAGTAAGTGTATGGGAAGAGGGCATGGAAACTGCTTGAAACAGAGTGAAAAGAATTATATTACTTATTATTCAAGTATAGATTTTTTTTAAAAAAATCTATGGATAACATCTGGGAGTATTGGTTTGATACACTTCTAATTTTTGGCATTGATGTATCAACAACACTAGAGGAAGAATCTGAATACTGATGGTTATTTTTATACTTGGACTGGCTAAATGGCACGGTCCTTTTTCTACACCAGAGCTGAACCTGAAAGCATGGTACGAATAGCGGAAAGCAGCTCCTATTCCGCTCTGTTAACATCTTAACCGGACTGGAGACTCCCCTTAATGATATTTATGAGTACACAGTCCAGATGACAGTCATTTGGTATTTTCCTCAGCTTCAGTTTCTGAGGAAGGCAAGTCATTATTTATAAGAGAGCAGTTTCACAGCCAGGCACCCAATTGTGAGAAATCCCACAAAACTGTTCTTATAGGAGATTATCAAGCTAGTGTTCTATAGTAGAATCATACATTCAGATATTTCTTCAGATACACTCATTGGGTGGTCTTTGCAAGCCATTGTTTTGTTTTGTTTTTTCAAAATTGAATTTAATCATATAATGGTATAATACGTGATGCTAAGAATAACAATAATACAAGGATTTTCAGTTGAGAACATTCTTAGATGCTGCTCTATACATACTGTAAGTCATTCCATCCAGGTGTCTTTTTCAAGCAATGGAATCCTAGTGGTGCCTCTATATTGTCTTTTTTATTTCCCTAGCACAGAGCTTTCCAAACTGTGTGTCGCAACACAAAAGTGTGTCGCCACACCACCCAGAAGCGGCGGCGTGCGCATGCGCGGCGGCAGCGGCGCGGGATCAGTGTTTCCGCGTTTTAGCGGAGGCTGCCGCCACCGCCGTGCATGTGCGCGCCGCCGCACACACCCCCGCGCCGCCACCGTGCATGTGCGCCGCCGCCACACGCCCCCCCGCGCCGCCACCGTGCGTGCGCCCCCCCCGCGCCGCCGCTGCTGGTGTGTCGCCAGCAGCGGCACTTTGGAAAGCCCTGCCCTAGCAAAATCAACTTTCAAATGAGTTTGGAGGGGGTAGAGACATGTTTTCTCTAGGAAAAATGTTCCACAACTAACTGTATCCAAATTCAGGTGAACATTTTTAATGTATTTGTAATCGGTTGCTTTTTTTCGTTTAATATTTTAATGTTAATGTTTCTAAATTCTAATCAGGGCAATTTGTTTATTTCATTTTAAAAATTAAAAAGTGGAATGTAAGTATTTCAACAAGCAGGCTAGTAAATGGTGAACCTGCATATAATGGGGATACAATTCCTAAGGATACTGACTTAATAATACAGTAATTTTTTACTGATTTATAAGTGCTAAGCAAAAGGTAAAAGGTAAAGGTTCCCCTACACCAGAGCTTTCCAAACTTTTCATGTTGGTGACACACTTTTTAGACATGCATCATTTCGCGACACACTCTTACAGCAGGGCATCATTTCGTGACACACTCCTACAGCAGGGCAAAAGGCAGGCAGTAGGACCTGCGTGGAATCACAGCAGGTTTGGAGGCAGCAGGGCACAAGGCAGGCACTAGGACCTGTGCGGAATCACAGCAGGTTTGGAGGCAGCAGGGCACAAGGCAGGCACTAGGACCTGCGTGGAATCCTGGCAGGGTTTGGAGGCAGCAGCAGCTGCAACACACCCAGACACTGCAGCCGACACACCAGCGTGTCCCGACACACAGTTTGGAAAGCTCTGCCCTACACAGTTGTTTCCGACTAAGCACTTTTTATTAATTGATCACCTATACGATGTCTAATGTTGCATGATGGTAACAAAATTTCCATAATTAATCCTATGGATCTTGTCCACTGTATAGAAATTTTGGTTCATATTTATTTTGAATTAAGCTGCCTTTAGAAGATGTTTTCTTAAAATGCAATCCTATCTATAGGGTTTCCCAGAAGTAATAGGGCAGTTACCAAATAAATAAATTCATTACCATCATCATCCATCATTTCCTGCACAAAGTTACTAATTTTTTTTAAAAAATTAAAAACTTATTTTCCAAATTTACTCCCAAATTTTGACAGCCCTATTATTTCTGGAATAACCTATATATCTATCCAGAACTTTATCCCACTGAAGTCAATGGGGCTTAGTTTACTGTTTATTTCATGCTTGTTCAAACACAACAGGATGTTTGGTTCATGTTTTAAATTCCTACTTTCTACACACAAAAGTGTATTTTTCTCTCCCATGTATGTTATCACACCACGACCAATAAGACTGATTCATGTGGCTAGGCAAATGAACATAAACAATAGATCTTCATGAATCATGAGGATAATCAATATGGCGCATCCAGTGATAAATAATTTCCTGTTCTTAATATCTAAAAACAATGACAAAATAAAGCAAAGAGGTAATTCCCAATAATCCTTCTTAATATTGTCTGATAAGGAAGGCAGCAGTCTTAGCCCAACTGATGCAATTTTCTATAATGGTTTTCTATAATGAGGCACAAAGACCTGGGGAAAAATAGGAGCCTACCTAGTTATGGTGGGTCAATTTAGAGGCATCCACACAACAAAACCATAAAAATGATTCAAATGACTGAGCTGAGTGTTAAAGGTGCAGTCATCCCCTTATATCTTAAAACAAATATACTTTAAAGGCAGTTATCTCTCTTACTCCTTGCGTAAGGGTATTTTAGTTCCAAAGTGAACATTGCCAGATGTCTGATTTCAGAAAAGCAAGGCTCATCTTCCTTTTTTGCCTGCCAAATGGGTTAAGGTTAGGGTTATTGATTAATGGTTGATGCCGTAATCACAACAAGGATATTGCACCGATCAATTACATCCGCTTATTTCCGCAGTCTCTCTTTGGCAGCCAAAAACATTACATTTATAACTAGTGACAGGCAAAAAAAGGAACGAGCTGAAAATAAGGCTGTTGTTGGGGTTGTTGGGGTTTTTTTTTTTTTTTTTTTTGGCTTTCTCAAAAATAAATAGTTGCTTTCTTTAGAAGGTGAAAATAAAATTCAGATAATGCACTTTCATAATACAAAAAGCATTGTAATCAAGCCTCTTCCGAAAAGAGCTAATGTAATTCTAACAAGCACAAGCTGCTAACTCTGCACAGCCATATCTTTGTGATTAATTTATATGAACGCTCAACTAATGCTTATAAAAGGTTAACATTCCCAACTATGGAGTCCTTGGTGCTCTCTGAGCCTTGTTGTTTTCTTGCAGATGTTTCATTGCCAGGCTAGGCAAACGTCTGCAAGAAAACAACAAGGCTCAGAGAGCACCAAGGACTCCACAGTTCAACCCTGAGCTACAAATATTCTCTTCAATTCCCAACTATATTATGAACAAATAGACGGAACAGCTTTATTTTTAAAAGCCTCCAGTGTGTACCTGAAACGTTTTTTTTTAGTAATGTGTGATAAAGCTTTCTTACATTCCTATAGTCAAAACTACAAAGGGAATGAGAGAAGAAGAGAACTGCTCCAACAGATAATCTAGATGTTTTTTTGGCAGCTTTGCTCCACACTGCTTTTTGAATTTTATTTTGCCAATAAAGGTTGACGGAGCCAGAGCTGACATCTTGCTCAGGTGGCTACACCTTTGACTTGCAGACCTGACCCTCCATGAAGGACAAGAAACTGAAATGGAGGAAAAGAGAGTCAGGGTGGAGGAGAGACAGTGGAGAGAGGGAGCAGACGTTCCCGGCACAGACACTGACATACAGTAGGGTAAACACTGTACCTAGAGAGGCTGCCCTCAGCGGCCAGGCCTTGGGAGTCATCGAGGACATTGGGTTCACTGCAGGATGGGCAAGGAGGTGAAGCATTTAAGGAAGAAAATATGTTTTTAAAGCATGCAATTCTCTCTGTGTTCAAAGAAAATAAGTATCAGAAGGATAGTAGAGAAAATAAAGGAGAGCAAATTGGCCTCAATGCTAATTCCCTGAAGAGAAGTAACTGAAAAATTGAAAGACGAATTTTCCTCCAGTCTACAGAGCTTCCTGCACAGAGAAGATGTGATGCAACGAATCTCCACATTTACATAATACATTTAGAGGCTAACTCCCATCTAGTCTCAGTGAAAAATATAATTCACAATAGTAAACCATCTTTCCTTTCATAGGGCTTCCCAACTTCCTCTACCTCCCAGCCACTGAACCGCTCTACTGGGGTGGGAGATCCCAAAAGATTTATTTGGAGAGGACACGTGGAATGCGGCACTAATCCAACATTGATTGGGGCTTAGGAGAACTTCCAGTCCTCTGATCTCCCAACTGTATATTTGGAAACATAGTTAAAATATCCTCAGCAGTAGACAAGTCTATGCTCTCTTATGATGATGATGGGATCTTTGATCCATCCATCCAGCTAAACAAGACTTCATTGTTTCACAACACTATTCCTTTAATGTTTGGGAACATTATGCCCCAAAGTGCAATCCTGTCTTTTTTTTTTCCTGGTTTGGCATTGCGGCTAAAATAGTTTCCTCTTGCAACAAAAATGATAAAACCTTATCTCTCTTACTTATCAGTTGTTGGGAATTCAAAACATCTTTAATTAAACTGATAACCACTTGTAATTCTATTGATTTTTTTTCCAAATATGATCAGGAAAAAATGTTTTTCAGCTTACAAGTAGAATGTATAGCTGAACATTACTGAAATTTTTAAAATATTAAAGGCGAGATAAATATGACTTTTTTTGTATTAAAGCCAAAGTTATTTGAGAAACTGACAGCCCTGTTAAGTACCACAACTGCTAGTGGTGTGCAGTGGATTTGATGTAGAAGAGGGCCTCCAGAATGCAGGAGGAGCAGCTATCTATGACTAATGAAAGTAGCCATGTCTGTTTCCAGAGGAGATGAGGCATAGAAGATCTAATGTACTTCTCCTGTGATTTTTTTAAAAACCCTAATAAAACTGCTTTTGACCCATGAGGAAAGCAGTCACAAGAGGCCTGCAGAGTGAATTCAGACCAATTTGTTTTCCAATTGGTAATTGTAGCCTAGCTTTGTAAAGTTTCATCTCCTGTCTTGTGTTTTCACTGTCCAGAACTAAGAAAAATCTGCCTAAGCACTGTTAAGTATATATCACCAGATTAAATCCTTGCCAACTAGTTACCTAAATCAAGATTAGGCATGGGGAAGGAGGGGGGGGGGTTCTAATACTTGCAAAACAATTGTGAATATAAGGCATTGCAATCCAAAGCTGTTGGTTTACTAGTTTATGTAAAATTATTCCTGTATTCCTCCATTTCTGTCTGCCTCTGCCTTTCATACACATACTTCCAAAGATTTGTGCATTAGAAGAATAAATTTGCTCGGTAGGCAGTTTGTTCAATGTGCAACTACAGAAATAATTCAGCCATTCATGGATCTCCCCTCCGAGCCAAACCTGTCTGCATTTGATTTTTAATAGTGCATTTGCAAACATCTTCAGACAGAGATACAATTCAGCACTAGGATTTTGAACCTTTAAAATAAGTCATAGAAAAGTAACATTAACTAATACGGCTCTTTTTGCAGCTGGTGAGAAGTACCTAAGAAAGCCTGAGCGTTTTTAACAAGGATGATTACTAAACATATCCCTATTGCAAACACTCATAAAAAGCCAAGACTGGTCTGGACTTTACCCCAACATCTCTGAATTATAAGATCTATTATACCTTTGTAATTTCTGTTCTTGTGAAAAATATCAAGAAATGAGAAACAGGCCATTTTGTTACCTTTGACTGGGTAACATGCCCACTTCAGCCTGAGGTGCAGACATGCTGGAGAGATGGCTGGAGAATCGCCTCCTCCCAATGGTACCCATAAGGTATGCTTCCTGTTCACTTACCACACTGGGCATGCTCACTGAGTCATCTGAAAGGAATCCAGAAGAAAGAATGAACAGTCCTTCATTTGGGACTTCAGGGGTTAGCCTGACAGGTGATGATAACTTCTTCTGTAGATGACCCTTTGGCTAGTAATGCCAAGCCTGTCATGGCTGCCAGTGCTCAAGCCTGCAAAAGCAGGGACACACCACCTATCTTATAACTTGCCATTTATTTAGCATGTGGAGTCTCTGAGCCTGGTTGTTTCCTTGCAAACATTTCATTACCCAACTAGGTAACATCATCAGTGTGAGTGAGTGTGGCGTTTGCACTCTGTTTATATATAGTGGCTTGCCCTGCCAGCTTTGTGGGGGGGGGGGTCCCTCCTATTTGGCTTGTGTGTGTGTGTGTGTGACTCTTCCCCCTTTTCTCTGCAAGCTCAAGGCAATGTACACAAGGTCTCCCCTAATTTGACCCCCAGAACAACAGCACTATGCATTAAACTAGGTTAAGACTAGTCCCAAGTTTTCAGGTTTGCTGAATGGAGTTGTAAACTTGGGTCTCCTTGGTCAAAGTCTTAACTCCTTAATCCCTATTCTACAATAGCTCTAAAAGCCTTCCTAGTTAATATGAAATCCAAAGTGACTTCAGAAAGAAAAAAAGTGCTAAAAATACAACTGAAGAACCTGATCGTTTGATGCTTTTTTAACTTGAGCAATTTAAGGAAATTTAAGAATAGATGCCAAACGAGATCAGACGGTACATGTGTAAACACTTATTTGGCCCAGTCACATAGAGAACAAAGAGTCGGGGTCGAGGAAAAGAGTTGATGCATGTGAGAGGCGTGAAGAGCTCCTCTGATTCCCGCCTTCCTGTGCCTTAATGCCCTGCCATCACTGTCCCCAGCCCTTTTCTAGCCAAAGGGAAATAAACAGGAAGTCTGCTACAGAGGGAAATATGGGACGAGGGGGACACTCCAGCTCTGCATCAAGATTCCTGACTGAGCAGGAGGTGGGACTGCAAGGCCAAAATGGGCACTATCATGTTTAGGTTGGTGAATCCTTACTTTCTTCATCTTCTTCATCTGTCCTGCTTAAAGTATCCTGGGAGGCCTGCTGAGAAGGCTCACTATCCTGTTCCCAGACGGTTCCCGTGCCAGTATTGGAGCGGGACATAGTGGCAAGGCTCAGTCGATAGGCAGAGGTGGAGGTTCCCACAGTGCTGATGGAGGTCTTCCCTTGGTAAGCTAAAAGAAGGGTTGGGGGCAAGGGAATGACAATTATGCTAGTGGAAAAGAATAATGTTACCAAGAAGCCATTCTATTTAAGCGCATAGCCTTTATTTATTTATTTATTTATTTATTTATTTATTTCCAACTTATATCACCGCCCATCTCCCCCCACAAGGGGATTCTGGGCGGTTTGCAAAGCAAAAGGAAGGCCATGTGATACTGAGCCATCAGCTGTAGAGTGTGAAGGATTAACAGTGTGGGTAAAGAAAGGAGAAGCTTTCCTTTGAGATGTACTTAGTTTAATTCCATGTTCCTATGAAATCATTCATCATTGGCGATCACTCGTAGCCGAGTAAGATTGTCTTCCAAAGGTAAAATTTTAACAGTGGAACCGTAAGTGGCTATAAAGGCCAATTCTGGATCCGCACAACCTCCCACAATGAGGGATAGCAAGAAACCCTCTGCGGGGGGAGATGGGCGGTGATATAAGTTGGATAAATAAATAAATAAACATCTCACCATCCTTAAAAATGCCTCATCAGAAATTATAAGCACTGGTAACCATCATACAATGTTTTTCTCCCAGTGTCATAAATTAAACTCTAAATGACCCTTGAATCACCACCACCATCATTCAAGTTTACAACTGCTTGTAATCTTGAATGAGGATTCCCACATCATTTATCAAAGTTCAGGTTTCTCAGTCTGAATTCTATTCAATTCTATAATTTCCATCTATAATATGAGTTTGAGGAGAAGAAAAAAACACCTGGGTTTTTGGTGTGATGCTGGCATTGACATGTTCTCGTCTGATCAAATCTTTCCTACTCTGTTTGCATCACCTTCAACCTGCCTTTTCCCCCAGTGTCCTCACCTGATCCACTATGCACAGCCTCCTTGAGGATCTTCAGTTCATTATTGAATTCTGCAATGAGAGAGCTCTTACAAAGAGGGCGGGGGATGAAGCGCCGCTCCAGCTGGTCAGCAATGTGTTGTCGGGCAGTCAGTTCCTCATGATTCTCAGCTGGCTGGGCTAGCAACTGAGGATGACAGTGGTAGGGGACAGCCATGAAGACTAAAAAATCATACATGCTATGAATACATCTACAGAACGACTCTTCTTAGCCATTTTCATGAGGCCTGTCCTTTACAAACCCACAGTGAAACAGGCATGCTAATTTGCAAACCACTACTTTTGAAACTGAATTTTTGAACTTGAGGCGTACTGCTCCTATTTGCAAGAGTGCCTTACCACAAAGGACTGTCTTGTCCCTACCAGAGCAATAATAAACCCTGTTTGCAATGTCATTTCATAAAGAAATTGTGACTAATATCAATTGTGGATTACCTTGCATTGAATGAAGGGGCGAAGAAGTACAAAAATAGGAATTCGAGTGCGAACAATAAAATCCAGGAAATCCCATAGGGCCAGCCCTCCAACTTTTCGCAAAGCCATCTCTTTGACTTGCAGACTCAGCCAATACCACTGGCTACCAAGCTGCCGCTCAAAACAAACAAGGATCACCTTCAAAGCTAAAAAATGAAACAGATGAGTCAGAAAAATTAAAGAACAGTATAGCGGTAAGAGCCCATGTGTCCTTGCACATTCAAGATTTGGAATCAACTTTTTTGAGAGGAAAACATTATTGCAATCCTATAAGACCGATCCCAGATTTCATTGCCAGACGGAAATTCTCACTCACCCAGGTAGGCCGCTTGACTAGTGGATTCAGCTAGCCCCTCCTTACGCAGGTCCTTCCCTGCATCTCCTGGAGTGGAGCAGTGGGCAGGGGAGCTCTCCAACATGAAGTTCTTACTGCGTGAAGTGCTAATAATGCGAGGCGGCAGTAAAATGTTAATGACTGTCTGGAGCAGCAGGAGAACTTCAGGCTGCTCCAGCCAAGGGCTGTCTGCATGATATCAAAAGGAAAAGACAAAGAGCAGATCAGACTTTGATTCCCAGAAAAGATTCAACACCGCATGACGAAACATGAACATTCTGTAAGCCACAGTCGGTTTCCCTACCTTTTCCTTCTGTAAGCAAAAGACAAAGTTATCCGGGAACAAATACAACAATACAAGACAAAGAAATCATGCTCTTCCTTGGTGTACATTTCCCACACTACCTTATATTTGGTTCTGACCCTTAAGAAGTGGCGCTCATGCTGGACTTCACCATGTCCTCTCTGGGCTTGCTACCTAAGACAAGTACAGGGGCCCTTGAACAGCTAAGGACCAAGCCGTACCTCCCGTGCACCCTGTTACGTGGCAGACCAGAGCCCAGCCACAAGCGTGAATGAATCCTTTGGAACAAAATCAGATGCACTGCAGACACGGTCATATTAAGTAAGAGAGTTTAAACCATACAAGAAGAGTAGCCTATGTAGAAGCTGTGTGGTTTTCTTGTTTGTCCCCATTTTGTTCTTACACAGAGGTGAATTTTTGCTTTGTCCGGCCTGCTCTGTCATTCTCCTGATTTCAAAAAGGGGAGCTCCTCTGTCAAAGATTTAATTCAGAAAACACAGCTGAAATGAGAGAAGGACACTACAACACACCAATTTTCTCATCCAAGTCCCCAACAAACCCTACTGACAGCACACCGGTGAAAGAATGCTTGTATCGAAAGAAACATGAAGGTATAACAAAGCACAAACACCGCTGTTTCAGAGAGGCAGGCGGGAGGGGGAAACAAAAGAATCTTTCTGTTAATCAGACCTTTGCTTCCTGATCCTACTGTGAGCACAAATGGAATCAGTAGATTTAAAAGCATTCCTTCCCTTCTCTCCTGATTGGTGAATGGGGAGATCACATGGCTTAAGGGAAAATCTTCTTTCAAAGCCTGTGCAGTGATAATAAAAAAAGATTAAATATTAATTAATATTGGCAGATTGAAAGAGGGAAACTGGCTTTAAAAAATTGGATCCACAGACACTTGTTTACCCAATACACTACAGGAACATGTTGTGTCCACCTCTGGATGGGTTCACCACCTTAGATGAAGTCATTGAAAGAGGCAAATTCTGGCTTCAACATAATCAATTGATTAACCATTCAAGATTTTGAGCTCATTGACCACTTTGTTTTACCCTAAATGATTTCCCAGCAGATCGTATACTGATAATTACCTATGCCAACGCAAGCCAAAAGGTCTGAAATAAAAAACTCTAGCAAAAATGCAAGGGAAAGCATTTTAGTCATTTTTTAAAAATCACTATGTCTCTCTGAAAATGTACATTTGGAAGACAGTACTAATTGTTTTGCTTTGATCCTGATTCTCCCAAGTGCCAAAGATTGGACAGATAGGGAACTGGAGCAGAAAACCTACATCTGTACTTAAAAAATTGTGATATCTTTGGCCTTCTCACCTTAACTTAATATCATCGAAGAACTACCCCCTCCCCCAAACACAAAACTTGCATTTTCCAAGGTAGGAGCAATGCAGTGTAGAATCCCAAGGTACTTCTCAGAGTTTAGGCTATTAAAAGAGTATACTTGATAATGAATATTTTTAAAAGAATTAACATCAGCTTTTATACTTTATACAGTATCTATTCTGTTAACCAGATTTCATTTGACTCTGATATAAGTCCCAGATCGTCTACCTGATGGAAATAATTAATAATTAAGTAATTAAAAGGGTAAAAGAGAGAGAGAGAGAGAGAGAGAGATGAAAGGAAAGAAAAGCTGTCAATTCACTTCTGGAAATCTGGGATAATAAACTGATAAGCAATATCTTCTAGAGTTAATAAATGTTTATGAGTGGGTATGCAAACTTGAAATTAAATAGAATACTTCAAAGGGCAGAACGTAAAAATACCTGATCCTCAGATTCATATAAAGCACTTCCATGAAATTAGTTTTAGCCTTTCAGATTCACAGCCTACAAAAGACTTATTGCTTCAGCGTTTTCTTCAGCTAAGTAGCAAGAATGAATAATGCTTGTCTAGATTCCCGAGAAGCACAGTTCTCTCTCATGTCAGGCCTTTGGTTGGTTTCAGTCTGCACGATTCCAAAGTGACTCACTGGAATTATGCTAAATTGACACCCACCGAAGGCCTGGAGAGTTGCTAAATGCTGAGATACCAAACTTCAGCATATCTACCAATCGAAGAGAATATTTGTAGCTCAGGGTTGAACTGTGGAGTCTTTGGTGCTCTCTGAGCCTTGTTGTTTTCTTGCAGATGTTTCATTGCCAGACTAGCAGGTCAAGCCATGGTATATAAACTGAGAGCAAACACCACTCCCTTTTCGCACTGAAGATGTTGCCTAGTCTGGCAATGAAACGTCTGCAAGAAAACAACAAGGCTCAGAGAGCACCAAGGACTCCACAGTTCAGCAAATGTATGGGGAAGTACGAATTTTGCCTCACAGTTTTTGCCCAGCTTTCGCAGAAAAGAAAAGAACACCAGTGAACCGGTGTCTCAACCACATGAGAAGCAAAGCCTGTCTAACAGGCAAGGCAGTCACACCTGAATCTGCAATGCTACAAGCCGGACAACAGCTGTGCTGAAGGGTAGAGGTGGCGAGAGATAAGGGCTGAGATGAAGAAGGGGTAATCCATCGGCCACACTGGAAGGTCCTACTACTCCCATCACCTGCAATACAAACACAGCACATCACCTTGACCAACTATTACAATTCCATCCATGCCATACCCTCCAATGTTAATGAGGTGCACACTTCAGATAGCGCAAGAATGGGATGCTCAGGGCCCTCCACATGCCTTGCGGTAGCTGGGGTCAAAAAGGGAAAGGAGTGGTTCTAGCAGGAGATGGATGGGAAGGAAACGGCGCTACTACAGGGTCAGCAGAAGGACTGGACAGAAGGCACAGGGAATCAGCACAATTAAGAATGTACCCAGTACTAGCACTGAATACCCAGCACTGTACTGGCAGAATAGGTGGGGTTGGAGGGTATGCCATGTAGTTACTGTACTCAATGGAAACATGTACTTGAAATCACAATGTACTAGTTGGCTTAAGTTGTTCTCTCCTTATGTCAGAGTAATGTCCTGAGTCTGACCCAGACTGGGTTTAACACAATATTCAGACTCCCTTGTATGATTGTTCATACAATGTTCAGACTCTCCTCATGTACAGCAATTGAACTTGCATGGGGGCAGGGGGAGGATTTCAATTGATACGGTATATTGTACAGAAGCTTTTAATGTAGAATTTATGCCAAGTATAGTTTCAGGCCATGACAAACGGCCCTCTCAAAACAAAAACAAAAACACACATACCCTAGTATCCAACGGTGTAATGGCTACTCAAAGCGATTGAGACCTACCTGCTTACTGTAAGTGTAGGCTTTTTTAAGGACTTTGGTAGCGGCAGAAATGTATAATTTGTTATAAGTTTCTTAAGTTTTTGCCTAGCACACAGGGGTGTGCACAGAAGGGGGATTCAGAAAGTCACGAAGACAGCCACAACCACACAATTGAAGCCCTGACCCTTTTTTACATGAATCACATGCATATGACAGGTAAAAATGGGTGGGTCTCCAGTTACATAATCATGGGCATCATCTTGGCACAATTACAAGATCCTGGGCACTTTCTGACACCTCCCCACCCAAGACCTCAGCCAGCACAAGCATCAAGTTCCTGTAAATTTTAAATGCTGGATTATTAATACTGGTTGGAGGAGGATTGCAAGTGCTCATTTCTTCCAGTCTGTTTTCCATCAGCTCTGTTTGTATGTTAATAACTAGATCTTACAAGGAGAGATCTTAGGAAAAAAAACAGTACTCTCTTCCATTTGAAGGAGTGGATATTCAGTGACTAATTTCCTTTCTTTATTATTTACTAAGTTTGTATACCCGCCCAACTCCCAACAACTCTGGGCAAAGAATAACAATATTATAAGGAATAAAAACAATACAATAAAAACAAGAACAAAGGAATAAAAGATGGCAAACTGGACAGGAGAAAAAACAAAACCCACACAACCTACAAGGGGCTTCAATCAGACTCACCAAAGGCCTGGGCAAAGAGCCAGGTCTTCAAAACACCAGCAGGGTGGGAGCCAACCAGATCTTGTGGGGGGACCTCATTCCAGAGGGCAGGCACTTTGTGATATTTAGAGCTATTTAAAAAGGTAAAGGTACCCCCCGCACATTTGTGCAGTCGTGTCCGACTCTAGGGGCCAAAGAGCCAGCGTTGTCAGAAGACGCTTCCACGGTCATGTGCCCTCATGACGCGTGCGGAACGCTGTTACCTACCCACCGAAGTGGTACCTATTAATCTACTTGCATTTGCATGCTTTCGAATTGCTAGGTTGGCAAGAGCTGGAGCTAGTGCGGGAGCTCACTCCGCATGCAGGGCTAGGGATTCGAACCTCCGAACTTGCAATCTTCCGATCCACAAGCCTGGCGTCTTATTTACTGGGGTGCAAAACTTGTGCCTTACCAACATCTCCTTTTGCAGTCCCCAGAGCAGGTATGGCTGAAAAAGCTGACCTGATTTATTTGGGGGCTTGGGGGAATTAAGGGTCAAAATGGGAAACAACCCTTGCAGCCTTTTAACACATCACTTCACCTGAGATACCACAACTTGGAGTCTTGGGACGCTCAGTACTTCAGAATTCAGTCCTTGGTATGCCCCACAAATCCCGGTATGGTCCTCCAGCTGATGGAAGTTGTATACTCTTGACTCAGAACATAATAAGGCCCCTGGTGTATCAGACCAAGAGTCATTATCGTTCAGCATCTTGTTTTTACTGTTTGGCTAACTCAGGCTGAGTTTCCTAAATTTCCTACATTCTTCAGTCCTCCAAACTGTTATCAATACCTTTTCAAACTATAGTACAGATCAATGAAAATGCCAGCAAATTTAAACCAGCACTGTATATAGGGAAATTATCCCAATTTATTAGCTTTCATTTTAACCTTATAAAAACTCAATATTTTTATCTAATGATTTACTGGAGTTCCTACTTAAATGACATTTACTATTAGGTTGGGTATTCTGGCTTGTTTGATTTTTTTAATCAAAGAAGTAACACACCTGTGAAGGATTTATCTATTGTTGAATTGTCTTTTAGGTCAGCTGTACAGAGTGATTATAACAGTTTTATACTTGTCAATGACACACCAGGTAAAATTGGCATTCCTTAATGCAATCCAGAAATATCATAGTCTTAAGAGTTAGAAGGATCTGAACATTGTATAAAGAAACCCCAAACTTTCTTTCAGCTATGGACATTACAAATGGTAAAACAAATTTATTCTAGCAATTCTTTGAGTTAATCAATAGTTGATGCCCTTTTGCAGAGCAGTGAAAATTGTTTATTTTTACAAGGTGAGACTGAATAATGTCTCCAGTGTCCCACACCCCCTTCCAACTCCTCTACCAGGTGTATGCAGGTGTGTGCAGTACCCACCACCCCACTCTCCAACTTGCAGCCCTCAACTCTCAGCGCAACACACAGAAGTGGATTTTCAGAGTGGTGCGTGGAAAGTAGCAAAAACCAGTTTCTTTTTCATTCTCTCCCCATGCACCACTTTGAAAATGTACTTCATTATTTCTAGTGTTATTTCAAGGAAGTTCTTTCTAGGAGTACTGAACAGGGAGTTAGTATTGTAGAAGGAAGCTTAGCAGATGTGCAGGAGATTGCCATTTTATCTACTCACCAGATTGACACAGACATTGATCAGTGACCTAAGATGAGGCAGGAAGGATATGATTGGCTGCCTCTGAAGTGTCAAACAAACCCCTTCAATCAAATTGCTGGCGGGCTCCCATTCAACCTGTCTCCTAGAACACAACGGTAGGTGCCATTAGATGGTTGGCCCACAAAAAGGTGACTGAGAGATAGGAACACCAAGGAAAGTTCAAAATAAAGGAGATCTCAGATGGCAACAACCTGTATCACAATGTAATCATTTTACCGATTATTCAGAAGACAGTTTGAATAAAAAGCATTGTAGAAAAAAGTGACCCTGTAAAATGCTCAGGTTACCAACCAAACATACACGAGTGAGAAAAATGAGCATGGGCACATCACACTCCTTACTTTTATAAAGGTAAATCCTAGCAAATGAAGCAAATTTCTAATGTCTAGCTGTTTACAAGCTCTAAATATTCTGAGAAATTCAATTCTAGATGTACATGTTCATCGTCTCAACAATATCACTGGTTACAATAAATCATTGAACTCTGGAGTCTACTAAACAGCTCTCTGAGACTCAGAACAGCCTTTTACATTTGGCTATAGCAGGACATCCTTCATGTTTTGCTGAGTTACTTGTATGTTGGCAAAGACCCATGCTTTGCAGGCATTGCAAACATGGCCCACTCTTGGTTCAGTGGTCATGTGGTCATGTAGTTGATGTTTCACAACTGTAGGTCACCCAAGAAAATATAGTGCAGTTCTTCATTAAATACTGACAGGCAATCTGACTGAATGATCCATGATTTATTTCTGCTTTATTGAATCTAACCATTTAAACGTTAGGCAGATAAGTTGTAGAGAAGCACTATATGAAAATGAATTAACAAGAATTGGTCTGAATAGGCATGATATATATACCAGCTTTACCTCCATTTGATTTCTAAAACGCAAATCTAAATTCTTCTCTCTTTGGGAAAAAAATATTTATGAATTTTGCCTATCCAGAGAAAGATAATAATTTTGGAATTTTGAAATATATATTAAAATTCATCAGATCCTTTACTACATGTGCACATGTTACATACAGATATTCAACAGGTTAGTTCAGATGAGAGTATGGGATTACCACTGGATGCAAAATCATAAAGTGCTATGCATATATCCAATTGCATTCACCCCACAGGGTAGTTTTAGTATGGAAAGTAGAGTGAGAACACTGTATACTTGTGATGCAAAACTTTTTTTTCTTCATGGATGTTCATGAACTCCCTAGGATATTTCTGTAAATATTCTTAAGTTTTAGAGATTAATGTGGTATTTGCAATAAATAAATTAATACTCCAGCATTTGGTGAATGTAAAGACAATATTGCTGTTTCATATCCAGTGATATGAAGAGAAGACATAATTACCCTTTCAGTTGCTTTTATATTGCAGTTCCAGCCCCTGTTCACCCATAGTCGAGTTCCTTTCCATATTGATGCTTAAAAAGAAGTCAGGAGATTTGGAGTACCAGAAATTTGTTTATTTCTTCCAGAATTCATTCATGTGGCTGATATTCTCAGATCAAGAAAATTATAGGAAAAAAACCAAAGGTTTGCTAATGGACTTGGAAATATAGGCAAATCTAAAATTCTCCAAGGATGAGCATGTAGATCTTTCATAGAAACATTGAGTTGGAACTGGACTATGAAAAGCAATAGTGATCAGAAATTGCAAACAAGATTATCCTAGGCAACATAGAGGGAACTCTGACTTCATACATATTCAAGTTTGTGTGTGCTGGAGAGAAGGAAGGTGTACTCAGCTCCCGAAGCTCATTTTTAAGCCATGTTTTATGAAGCCGGGAATGACTACCTGCACCCACCAATGTCTCTGTATCCCAGTCCTTTCTTATGACAAGAAATCGCTATAATTAGTAGATTTGCTGAATTGGCAATTAGAAATTGGGTTTGTCCTGCTAATGAGACAGCACTTTCCAAAAGTAAAGAGGGAATGAAGCATTAAACAATTCCCAAGGGTTGGAAAATTGATTGAGAATTAGATAGAGAGCAGGCAGAATATGCAACTATTTCTGTCGACCATGTCTTTTGACCTATGAAAACGTTATGAAAATGAAATGAGAAAAAACAATGTTAATATGCAAAGATCAAAGAATGCATTCTCTGCATATTTGCTTACAAGCAATAATTAACTAAGAAACCTAAAGAGAGTATCAAACAGGATTCTAACCCTTTAAAATCTAAAAAATATATGGTGATGAACACTTCCATGGGCCTGGTTCCACTTCCTCAAACAAACCTCAAAGGCTACCTTAAATTTTACATGACCTGTTCCAAGTTATTTGCCATTCTAGTTTGTACGTGCTGCATACTTCTGTTCATCTAAGGTACTACCTAAAGAACTTGCCAGTGTTTCTGCAAATCAAGTGATTAATCTGAGGCTAAAGTAAGCTAATATAGCTAAAACATGCTAGGAAACCCTGCGTTTGGATCACACAGTTAACTATGAGGAAGGCTACTGATTGTGCTCCTCATGGACACTGGCCTCATTTGAGCAGCACAGCATAAAAACATCTATCCAAAACTTCTTTAGGGCTTACTTTTGGAAGCAAAAGGGTGTTCCTTGATTCATTTAAAGTTTGTTTTATGGAGACAGAAGTATACCGCAGAGAACATTATTACAAATAGCAATTTCCTAGCTGTCGTCTGAACACACATATATCTTTCTAAACAAGGGTTCATGATGCGAGAGACAGAACTTACTGTATATATATTTTGAATTCTTAAAATCACAGAGGATCATTTGATATAATTTTAGAAATTCCCAAAGAAGCAAACATATCTATATTAGACACTGCAATTCTTGTGACTCTTCACAAAAGATGCATTTCTGCTACTATTGTTTCCCAGTATGATCACAGGCCCATATGCCAATAGACGAAATACATTTTTAAATATTTGCTGTAAGAGTTCAGTGTGGCAACCACTGTCAATAAAACAACATACCCTTCCTTCCTTCAAGGCTTGCAATATCCGAAACCATAGATTTCTGTCATACACGCTTACCTCAAAGTAGGCATCTTGTGAATTTTATTGAACATACGATCCAGTCTTTTCAAGATGAGGATAAGGGCAGGCCTCACTGCCTCAGCAGTCCAGTCGGTGATGGGCAGCATTTCCATGATGTACCGCCGGAGCCCACGGCTCTCCATCGTCTGGGTGTCATAAGGTGCCAGCTTCAGAAGGGAATGTGCGATCTCTGCCAATCTAAAACCATTGCTCGTTAAGAGGAAAATCTGGATTCTGCAACGTGAGCTCTTTTGAGAAAGTGATGAATTTTGTGTCATGGAAAAACACACTCCCATTAAATAAAATGCTACATAGTCCAAGAAGACAATTGACCACCACACTCGTGATTATCACTGTCTGATGCAGCCTTCTCACCCTGATGCACTCTAGAGATGTGGCAATCAAAAGGCTATGATGGCAAAATACTACAGGAATTTGATATCCAACGTATCAGGAGGACACACCAGGCTAAGGAAGACTGACCTAACTCATATCTAACATTTTAAATACTTTTTTGAAATGTAAAAATATTTATCTAAATGAATCATGCATACATGCACATAAATCATATAAATGTTATAATGGCTTAAGTAAATAGCGGTATTTCTTGTATCCATACTACATTCTTCATACGTTTGTTACACAGTAGATTTATTAGACAGAGGAACCATATTATTCATTTTCTTAGTTTTATATATTATATGCAATAACATATAAAATTATTATCTAAAGGATGGGGAAAATATTAGAGCAGTATAATAGTACCAAGTTTTAAAGTAGGATGTTTATGTGTTGCTGTTGTACTGATCCCTACCTGTCTAGCCTTCTCATACTGTTTTGTTTACTGATATATATGTGATTTAGTATTATATTAAGCATAATTACATCTATATGTCTAATTTTCAGACATTTCTGATATTTTGAGTATTGAAAGGCAAGCACAATATTATCCACTAATCTATTATTAAAACAGAAGAATTCCCCCCCCCCCTTAGGAAAACTAAAGGAGTCACAAAGTTAATGATAATCAGAGGATATATCTTGCAATATTCTACTAGTTATCAATTCAATAAAGTCTATTCTAATAATAGAAATGCAAATGCATTTTATAATCTGCTCTACCGTCTTCCCGAGTATCAGTGACAGCCTGATACCTATAGTTCCCAGGATCTTCCTTTCCCCTCTCTGTGAAGACAGAGGCAATGTTTGCCCTCTTCCTGTTGTCTGGCACTTCACCCCTTCTCCAGATTTTCTCAAAGATGATGGACCAAGGTTGGGCCAATCAGCAAGTTCCTTCAGTAACTAGAATGCATTTCCTTTTGTTCTGTTTCCTTCCATTTTGAGCCTGAAGTCCCTTTTGTTGTTCTTACCATTCTTGGCTTAGCTGAGATTTGACCTTTCTGTATAATCTCTACAGTACCAATTTATCTTCCTTGTGATCTGTCCCTATTACCATCTCTTTAGATGTGTGCCATTTTTTTGTTCTCATTATCTTCATTCATCTTTTTGTGCAGCCGTACTGGCTTCTTTCATTATTTCTCCCCTCATTGTAATTGTTGGCAATGGTGCTTTTAATATCTGCAGTTTTTCCCTTTTCCCCTTTACTTCCACTTCCTTGTCAAAATCTTCCCTACTGAAGAGGAAAGGGCAGTACACCTACTTGTGCCCTCCTTGACTCTGAAGGTAAAAGTTGTCAGCAAGACAAATAGGAGTGTCTTGATTAGAAAATTGGATTTGCCATGGTCAGCAGAGAGTGGACTCAGCAGGGAAGCCCATCAGTTGCTGCACTTGGCTACTGCGGCAGAGCAATAAACTTTACACCCCAAACAATGTTTAGCATTGAGTCAACCTAGAATAAGAACAGGATACCCTATCTAAATGGAGAATTGCACAAGCACTACAGAAACACCTACAGCCAACCCCCAACTGTAACATAGGAGGGATTGTCAGATACAATCCCTTCTGACTACAAGAACATTCCACAGTTAAGTCCAAATTTCAGTTCTCAGTCAGCAGAAGAGAGGAACCTACAGGAAAAAGATGTACCAAAGCATATTCCAAGGAGAGAACAAATTGACAGAAACCTGAAGGCCCAGAGGAGATATACAGAACAATCAGAGTGCCTAAAGAGATGGCCTATGTCCCCTGTATTGATTCCTACCAGGAATGTGTCTACACCCAGTGCCATTACAATTGGGGCCCTTGGAGGCCCTTGAAGAACTAGAGGGTAGAAGTGCTAAAAAGCTCTAGGGTCAGCATTCTGATTGCTGTGCTGAATAGGAGTGGATAAAGCTCCTGGTTGAATAGCTTTTGTTGAGTGGGGCAACAGAGTGCACATCTTTGCTTCATGATTCACATTCCGGCTTGTCTGAGCCCAACATTGCTTGGACGTCCCTTGAGGTTTGGCATTCTTTAGAAGAAACTAGTCTGAGGTTCTGCCTTTGGAACACAAAGAGCCGGCGGCAAGTGTGGAGGGAGATGCGCTCTGGGCATTATCACCATGTGAGGATTTGGCAGGAGAACCTGGCCTGGAACATGTTCTGGCTTTCCCTTTATCCTCATATATTTTTTGCTCTTCTGGTCATGGCAGCATTTGCTAATCTTGTCCTTCGTCTTGCACTGGTGGGATCAAGAGTAGGAGGAAGAAGACGAAGAAGACGAAGGAGTAAGAATAGGAATGGGGAAGAACCTAAATTTCAGGCCTGGCAATAGCTACTTCTCTTTATTTTGGAAATGTGTTTCGTCCCTTATTGTCTGCATTGTTGGACAGGAGTTTGCTTAGCAGACTGAGAAAATATCTTTGGGACTGTCCCTTCAGGGCTAAAAGGGAGGGAGGAGGTCCTCATTTCTCCAGGGTGATAGGAGTAAATAGGAAACTGGGCTGAAGGCACCATCCCCTTGAGGTAGGCCAGGTCAAGAAACAAACACCACAGGGATTTTAGGATGCTACTTTGTAGCCTTGTAGGCTGAAATAACAGAATCTTGAAAGCCTGCCCGAGTTCCTCTCTGTCCCATCTTATACTAAACAAAAGTAGGCAGGGTTACATTGAGTTTCTTTCTCTACTTCCTTTAATCTCTGGACTATGTAATCTTTTCTCCAAGTCCTTCCTTAAAAGCTCATTCCTTCCTTCCTTCCCCTAGGTCAGCTCTAAACTCTTTTGCAGAAGGAGTGGCAGACCCATGCAGCAAAATGGCAGGTATGGTTTGATCAAAACGCACTCATTCTTCCTGCACATGTGCTCCCCTCCCCCACAGCAGTCATAAGTGAGGAGTCTGTGATTCTGGGGCTGCCACCCATCCCTGATGCCGAGCTGGGCTGAGCCAGCTGCTCCCATGCTCTGGATGGGAGGAGCTGGATGTCCAGTGTTCTGGGGTCACCAGGAGTTATACCTGTTCTTCGATTCCTCTGCTCTCTCAAATTAACGCCTACCTGGTGGAGGGTAGATTGTGTGCCCGAAAGCTTCCTACTAGTAAGAAGGCAGTCACCCAAGCTCTTGGTCGGCTTCCTGGCTTTCTAAGGGATGCTGTAGATAAGATGCATCTGATACAGAGTTTACTGCCACTGAAGGCTCCTCTCAGAAGATGGACTGACTGAAGATGCATAACCAATCTCTAATGATGGATGGAGTCAGGGAAAGAAATCTGCTCAGAGTCATTTTTATGTGAGACGGGCAGCTATATAAATATGATGGTAGGTAGGTAGGTAGGTAGACAGACAGACAGACAGACAGACAGACAGACAGACAGATAATCCCTTTTATTTTTAATCAGCTCAAGAGTTCTGGAGCCAACAGGAAGCCTCAGCTTTCCTAGAAGGCAGAATCAAGACTGATGGATCCTACTTTCTACAACTAAGGAGGAAAGGAAAAGGGCCATCACTGTTAAAACGGAAACCATATTGACTTTATTATTTTCTTCAACAAGCATCTCCAAAGAACTATATATATTTCTGCAAAAACCTATCTCTATTTCAGAGTGGCAGATTCTATGTTCCTGATAACCTTCCAACCATTTGTCTTCAGGGATAGGAAAAGTCATAAATATAAATGCCAACTAGGCTGACACTGCAATAAAAAAGTAAAACTACATGCTGAATGATTTCCTGAAAATATGTTCTATGTTCTACACCCAGAGGTGACTAGATCTGTCATTATAAATTTCAGCCAACTGATGACACTGCAGGTGTTTGCAACAGAGCAGTTTTTCCATTGTTGTGATGTGGGTTTTATTTCATGGCATCTACAGTCTTTGAAGTGTTTAAACCATGTGTTCCCTTTCTCTTTATATGATATTACCTGGAGATAATTTGGAAAAGAAAAAAATCTTATTCTACTCGCAGCTGAAAGAACATTTAAAATTCTGTTTCATATGTTATATCACACTGTATATTTGCCACACACACTTACTGCTAATGGACATGCAAATATTTACACACATTCAGAAAATAATACCTCATATGAGACTTAACATCCAGTAGCTCTAAAGAAGTCACCCTGGGCTCTCCAGCCAGGTTCTGCAAAATCTTCAGCCGGGGGCCACAGTGTTTGTAGAACTCAGTGCATATATTCAGCAGGGACTCGCGGGGTCGCCGAAATTCTTCCCTAGCAATGCGTTCATCCAGCTCCTCCCGCTGGATGCCTTGGCCTTCCTCTAGCAAATGAAGATTTTCTCTGAAGATTACAAAATGGGGAAAATGCCGGATGTGGAAATCAAGAGACAGGAATGGGCTGATGTGTGAAAACACTGTCATGAACCCTGCCTTTGATGGGGTGTGCCTTTGCAGGGAATGTACCTTTGCAGGGAAGGCAGAAGATGTTACTTAAGGCACCTATGGCTGTTTTCTCCTCGTATGGTATGGAATCTCTGGTATAAAATCATTCAAAATAAAGCCCAGTTTGGGGCAGGGAGTGGGAAAGACTGTACTGAAGGAGTTCATCACAAATTCTAGAGAAAAAGGCTGGCAGCAATATTCCAGTACCTGATAAAATGCAGTTTGGCTCCTTGTTCTGGGTACCTAGAATTCGGAAGACAAAAACAAGGACAGAGGGATTCAAAAACCATAAGGTGAGGTACACTTTGGTCTAGGTCAAATACAATTTATTTTTTTTATTATTTAAATTTATATGATAAATACAATACCCGCAGTAGCAATAGGGGGATGAGAGGATGCTTTCCCCCTCAAGTCCACCCTCCTGGCACACTTGTTCTGCATATGAAGCAACTTCCTCTTGCACAAGAGTCATATTCGGATGTGGTGTTGTATGTGCATGAAATCTGATGCACAAACCCCCTGCTAGCTGCTGATTTCCACATTTCTTTGAGATAGCAATAGCCCTGTTCAGGCCTATACACGTTTGACTTTATACACACATAGCTCTATTTAGTATTATATTTACCCATGGCTAGCTGGCAGTATGGGCATGCCTAGTGAGCACAGAGGAAAACAGTATCTCGGTCTCCCCACCACAAGAGAAGAGCTTTGCTTTCTGATGTGGAAACATTTCTATACAAACAGTAGCATGTCACTGAAGCTCACATACCTGGAAGTAAGTCCAAGTGAAATTTCAACAGAAGAAAATGTGTGAGGCCTTTCCTTCAGGTAGCACACACTTAAAGTTACTGTGTGGAACTCGTTAAATTGATTGCCTCAAATGCATAAATATTCATTAGCTGCCAGAGCGGGTAGAAATTATTTAAAAGACAAGACAAAATCATAAGAATAAAGTCTAGCAGTGGCTTTTCAACCACTGTAATTAAAGGAAGAATTCTAGTTCCTAATGCTCTTCATGAGTATTATCCAGTTATGATATATTGCTTAATCTGGTTAGATTTCCAATAGACAGAATGGAGAGGGAGATAATTTTCACATATTCCTTCCTGTGATACTCCATCATCTGCTCCAGCTTAGAGGAAAAGCTTGTGGGGGAATAATTAAAAATAAATTTCTCCACATTCTACAAGATCAAACAACCTCCTGTCAGTGGAGAACCACTGTATATGCAGCTATTGACATACTAGGTCAGGCCCTGGTGGATGACCCAAAGTTTGGTATTGCCTGAATCCAATTCTCTCTCAGAGGGAAGGCCTATGTCTCAAAATGTCACAAGGTCAACTCTGAAGCTACTCAGAACTAGAGGGGTGGAGGCAAGACAATATGGCTCCATCTTCATCTTTTATCTCAATACTGACAGGAAGATGTAGAGAAATGTTTGTGTATTCTGCCTTCACATCTAAAAAGAATGAACTTCAGAAGTCCCCCTACTTCAGTCTTCTGCCCCAGCTTAGTATGTCTTGAAGTACAATGAGAAGGCAGCTGCAAGCTCCAACATCAGTTCCAGTTTCAGACTAATTTCATTTGTTATAAAGTAGTCTGACTCTTCTCACCCCAAGGCAGTGAGATTATCAAACTCTGGATATTTTCATGGGGAGATATCTTCATAGGAATTGTACTTCAGGTTACTAAATGATAGAAACAAATTATGACATATGACTGTCTTCTCTATCATGTATTGTTTGTCAACTTCTTGTGAGTTTTGGACTGGCTTCTACTGAAAACAAAAACAAAAACCCATACCGGTTGCTGGTTTGGCCCAATAAGGTAAGTCCTATATTCTGTTCCTATCTGGGCAACATTCATTTTTCCTGTGCAACTGTGTACAGTATATAGACTATGCAAAAAACATTAGTATCTGAAGGTTTCAGCAACAAGTTGTAGGGCAGCCTCTGTTAAATACCTGGTATTTGTTCCAGCTGACATAGTATGGTTAGCAGTAGTGGTTCCTTTATGGCCTTGATCACAGCGACTCATCTGAGGTGCAGTCATTGGCCTGTAAGTAGCGGTGGTAGTAGTATAGTAATTAGTAGTAGTAATAATAGAAGAAGGAGAATCTTAGGGTTGGAAAGGCCATTTAGGCCATCAAGTTCAGCCCTCTGCTCACATCCAAATTAAAGCTTCCCTGACAGATGGTTGTCTAACCTACACTAGAACACATCCAACCAAGAGGACCTTGCTCACTAACTGACTGCACTGCCATATTGTTCTTAGTGTCAGGAAATTATTCTAAGATTCAACTGGAATTAGCCAATGGGACAGACCTGGATGGGAGATCTCCAGGAAACTGTGGAGCTACAGGCCAGATTTGGAAACAAATAAATAACCAACCCATAAGTAGGCAATTCCAAAATGTCAAAACTCATACATGTCCATGTAGCCACCAAGAGTCAAGCTCAACCTAAGGGGCTCTTTATCTTCATCTGCATTTGCCTCTATTAAATGTCATTGTGTTACTTTCTGGGTAAAGGAGGAAGAGGAATTCTGGATGGCAAGTGCTGAACCTGCATTAATTAATCTGTGATTAAAGCCAACCAAACCCTAATTTGATTTTCACCCCTAATTTTCACTGAAAGAGATTTGGTGGGGATTTAGTTTTGAAATGGACAAATACAACCTTCCACATTTTATAATGCAGATTTGAGCTTTGCTCATTTGAATTCTTGTTCTTGTATATAAATGCATTATACAAGCGTATAATGGCATACAATTTTTTTCACCATGGGCAGGAGCATAAAATGAGATTCTCATCTTCTTTCCCCTTGGGCTCTGCAAGGTCATAGGCAAGTAAGTGGTGCAGCTCACCGAGTAAGAACTTCCACACTGTACAAGAGTGCTTGCAAGGATGTCGCAAGAGCAGCTGTAGCAGCAATCTCTTCTCGAGCAGCTGTCACGGTTTCCACTTGGGAGGTTTGCCTCTTAAGTTTCTGCAAGTAACAGGGCACTAGAGCTTCAAGGACCATCAGCATCTGAAGACTGAAACATAACAATGCTGTCAATGTGAGGTTATATCCAGAAGTACAATACCCCTGAGTTCAGGAGAAACCCGTTTTTGTCTGCAGGAGAAGGGACTGTGCACAGTACTTGGTGACTAGTTCTTGTGTATATTAAGACACCACCACTGCCAGAACAAATTTCCAACTGCAAAAAAAAATCTTGATTGTTTTTATTAACAATAAAAACTTATTCCAAGAAATGTAATAGAATGAAACAGAAAGTAACTAAAAAAAATGTTGAAGGGCAAGACAGCCTGTTTGAGAAGGCGAAGGGAATGAGATGGTTGCTCCCAATATGGTGCTTTTGTTGTTTATTAGTTCAGTCGCTTCCAACTCTTCATGACTTCATGGACCAGCCCACGCCAGAGCTTCCTGTCAGCTGTCGCCATCACCAGCTCCCCGACAGTCGAGTCCGTCACCTCCAGAATATCTTCCATCCATCTTGCCCTTGGTCGGCCCCTCTTCCTTTTGCCTTCCACTTTCCCTAGCATCAGCATCTTCTCCAGGGTATGTGGTGCTAGGCCAATATTATGGGCATTGCACTAGTCACCAGTTAGTTTCTGGGGATAATTCATTGTGCTGGTCATTACCCATGAAGCCCTAAATATCTTTGGGATGCTCTGGGCTCCTGCTCCTTGAGAGATCAAGGGGGAACACACCCAGGAACAGGGCTTTTCAGTCCTCTAAAGTTATTAATAATTGTGAACATGAGGACATTTTGATGTTAAACTAACAAACAGTCATTTATTTTCCTTCAGCCTTTTTATTGTACTAAAGATTTCATGGCATCATAAAGACTAAGAAATGATGACAGCATTAATGGATTACCACCCACCTCATCAGATCCAAACAAAATTATCTCAAGAGTATAGATAAGAATCCTAGTTCAGCTGTTGCACAATGAAATGAGCTTTTGTAATTTGTTTAAAGTCAGCCAGTTTGAAGCCACTAAGAATCTCAGCAGATTAAATATTATCCACTTGAATAGTACATCGTTACCATTTCTGACTAAAATAGCATTTTAACTTCTTGGTGGTTAGCTTTTGTTCTTGATATTATTTGGATTCAATTCTTTTATTATTATGTTGTTGCTTTGTTTTGTTTGATGTTGTCTGCTGCCCAGAAGCTATTCCCTTTCAGGATAAACAACATTATACAATGTACAGAAAGGGAGTAAGAAATTGAAGGCATATGATATGAAACGGAAATAAAGCTAAACCTAGTTTACACCAACACCATTTACTATGTCTCTCCATAACTTTTTATCCTTGCAGACATCCTTGCTTCCACCACATCCAAAGAGTACTTGTTCTTTGAACTTCTTGCTTCTCTCTTTTTGAGGGTCTCGACAACTCCATCCAACAATTTTCATGTTCTTCCACTTTCTCTCAGACCATTCATTTTTCATGTTTTTGTTTTGCGATTTAATCCTCATTGATTCTCAACCGTATTGTGACTTGCTCTTGTATTTAACCCACATTCATTCACCACTCATAAACTCTCAAGAACATGCCATTCCCACTGCAACTCAGGCAACCCATTCCCACTGCCCTGACATACCAAACTCTCACTTCCATATATAAAGTGGGCAGAAGCATATGCATTACGCAGCCATTTTTGCTTCTATTATATTCCATATTTGTGTAAAACATTCAATAATTCAGTTCAATCACTTTAT
Source organism: Charina bottae (assembly GCA_023362775.1). Classification (NCBI taxonomy): domain Eukaryota; kingdom Metazoa; phylum Chordata; class Lepidosauria; order Squamata; family Charinaidae; genus Charina; species Charina bottae. The sequence goes on from JALMGJ010000020.1 coordinate 6,659,594, forward strand.
CATACACTTTTTCTAAATTAGCAAAAGTTCAATAAAATTCTTCCTCACATTAATCCATCTCTCAGTGATCTGTTGAAGAGAAAAAATCTGGGCTGCACATCACTATATAACACTTCCCAAAGTTTGCTCATTGTCGCCTCTCCTACCCTTTCCCTTAAAATTCTGCCAGATGTGTTCCCAGGCATACCTAACAAACTAAAACCCCTGTAGTTTTTGCATTCACTCTTGCTACCTTTCACTTTGTACTGGAGAACAGTAATAACATTCTTCCAATCAATAGACACAAATACAAACTTCTTTAATTTCCAGGAAAGAATATGAAAAAGAAAATCCTAAAATAATCCTTGAATCAAGAGAGTTTGAAATGATTGTTGACTATAATAAATAATAATAAATACATTGTGCCAATTTAAAACCTGTAAATTTGAACAATAGGCTGTCATACTTGTTCTTTGAAAATGCAATTGGGAATTAACCAAGAAATAGTTGTTACCTTCTGAAAGACTCAGGTGCATATGCCACAACTGTTACACACAACTTGATGGCCTCACTGATTGAAAAAGTCAGGTCCTCATTGCCATAGCAGAAATCTGAAACAGAGACAAAATAGAACACAACAGAGTATCAACAATATGGAAATACTGTGACTTAAGAGAAAAAAATCAATAAACTTCCAACTCTCTTGCCTTAGGCAACTAATTAATGTTCAGTCTCTTTTTTTAAATTGGGCTTCAGCCCAATTATTTGTATATTTAACTCTAGCCTATATATTTTATCAAAGTATAATTGATCATTAGTGGTACTTAATACATTCTATTAAGATTCCTTTCACTTTAGAATCTAAGGCTGCATTTGGTATAGACATTCATCTAAGAAAAATTAGCAGTACTTCTAAATAAGTATGAATGGGATTGCCTGATCAGGCTGCAATCCTATCATGGTTTACCTGGCAGTAAACCCCACTGAAGACAATGGTTTGAGGAAACAAGTTATATGACTGCACAGTAAAACCTACTAGGAAACAACATTCATTAAAACATAGTGAGACTTACTTCCAAGCAAACCTTTGACATTAGACTATATATAGAGAGAACAAGAACATATAGTACAAGAATCCAAACCCCAAGAATATAGTGTATTATAGGTATAATTTATATGATACAAAAATGTAATTGTAAACCAGTTTGGACCTCTTTAGAATTTAGTTTCTTTAAAAACACAAAATGAAAGGTGTTTTTTTGAGAGGAATAGCACAGGGTTTGAAACGATGGTTGGCTATCATTTACTGAATAGTGGCAAGACCAGAACATCCTGCATATGTATAAGTAACATAGTATGATCCTGGCCATTTGTACAAACTTTTTTATTTAGTTTTTTAGTTTTAATGTTTGCAGGAAGGAATGATGGCACAAATATGTTTATTTCATAAGAAAAATGGCTATTTTTTTTAAAAAAAGTTTGAAAATACCTAGTGATTTCAGAGGCTTCTCTGCTTTTACCAATTCTAGAATATCCAGATTGTCAGGAGTATCTCCTTCTAAGGACTGTAGGAGATCAAACAGGCACTGAGCAGACACTCCCTTGTTGGGTCCATTGTATGCAGCATCCTGCAGTGAAGAAAGCAATGTTGCTCTATTTAGTTGGTTTTTTATTTACTGGATTTCAAGGCTGCCCTACTCCAAAGAGACTCTGGACGCATAAAAAGAATACACAATTTTTTTTAAAAGGAACATCAACACCCAGTGAAAACCACTTATATCCCACTCACAAGTTTATGACTGCTGAAGTAAGCAATACCAGTTTTGGATATGTGAGAATTCTACATGAGAGTTGCTACCTTCAGTCCCTATATGCAGGGGGTTCTATAACAAAATCTAAAAGGTCCCAAGGTTGTCTGATTTTCTGAAGTTAGCTGTGTAAAATCAAGGTGATGAGTGGGCAAACTAGATGGTGCATGAAACAAATTATTTCATTTTGTATTTTTTTAAATGTTGTTTTATTTAATTGCCAGCCACAATCTTCCTGGACATTGTGCCCTGAAGATATCCTTTGCTATAAAAATGAAGCTATTATTGGTGCCAATATCAGCTTACTTCCCATAACAGAGAATGCTTCCCAGTGATGGCTTTCATCAGGAGTTTTAATGGTTTCAGAAATTCTGTTAATGTTGATGTTTTAAGAAGGTCAGCAGGAAATTTTAGAAATTCTAAAATGTCACCTATACATTGCAAGGTCAAGCAAGCACCTTCAAAAGAATGTTCTCGGTTTAACTCTGCTTCCATTTATCATGCACAACACGGTCTTCACAGCCCAAATATTTCTAAATATCAAAACTGAGTGTGGAGTTGAAGGTGATGGCTCACCATTCCCACTTACCCGGAACTATGCCTTTTCCATCATGTCCAAATATTCACTTTCACTAGTGCACACTTAGGCAAAAATCGCACCATTAGCAGAATTTTATTTATTTATATATTTAGCACCATTTAGCCTATGCACAGATGTGTCCCTCCATGTAGATACAAAAAGCTGAATGTGCAGGGTGGGCAATGTCAATGTTCTGTTAGTGGGAGAAGAATGTCAGCCCCGGAGGAGAGATTTTTCTAGACAGGAGACAGGAACGCTGAACATGTGAACAAGCATTTGCCTTCAAGGAATAAGATGAGGGGGCTTTAGAAAAGGAAAGCTAAAGCTTCTCTGCATAAAGAGAGTCGGTGGGAAAAGAGCACCCAGGATTGAAGTAGGATAAACTGGTATAACCCGTGTATCATCTGTCCCGCCCACTCAAGAACTTTTAACTGTGCACTGCCTGTTATGGCGGCAATTCCAGTATTTCAATAAAGATTGAGTTCCTTGTCATGTTAGTACAAATCACTGGGGAGTTCCAGCCTCGTTTGTGCTTGCATTGGAAGAGCCTGACAAGTAGGCAGCATCGCATTTCCTTCTATGCAGTGGCTCAGATGGTGGGAATTGTCTGGTCTTAATCCTGAAAGAAAATTTGAGCAATAGAGTGATTTTGTTTGTTTGTTATCTGGGTGTTCTCAAACTGTGGCTTGTAACTCCTTTTGGTAATCAAGCTCAGACTTTTAAATAATCCTAAACTCATGAATTGATTTTCCACCTGCTTCTTTTTCTGAGCAGAGGCACAAGGGTCGAGGAATTGCCCACAACATTGCATTCTTTAAATACATCATCATGCCTCAGTTGCAATTTCAGCATGGTCAGAAAACAATGCAAACAATTTTCATACAGGAGGTTGGTTGATACTCACAGGAAACTCCAGAAGCGGAGCAACACTAGCAAACAACTGCAGCACAAAAGGCTTACGATGTAGAATGTAAAACTGACGGCAGGCAAACTCAATTGCTTGACGCAGCTGTGGATTACTCTCATAGTCAGCGTATACCTGGGAAACGAGAAAACCCTTAGCAGTTCTGATCTGTTAACAGCAGGCTGAACTGTCATCTTCAAAAGCTGCACCATATCTCAAAGCAGTCATGATAAAGAATTAAAGGGGCAAGTGAGTGCAAGGAGCAATAAGATCAGCAAAGGACCCTTTGGAAAGTTTGACCTGGCAGCAGGGCCTCAACTGGGGGGGGGGGCAAGTGGGGCATGTGCCCCGGGCGCCGCGCTGGGGGGGGCGCCAAAATGACAACACCTCCCTCACCAACCCATGGGGGGGGGGAATCCATGTTTGCCCCGGGTGACACAGACCCTAGTTGCGGTCCTGCCTGGCAGGATAGCCTAGTGGCTAGTTTAGGCCTTTCACTTCTCTCTGCTAAGAGGCTCACCTGCAGCATAGTGGGAAGGATCCACTGGTACCCACTGAGAGAGAAGAGGTGGTTGAAATGTACAGCAGTGTTGATTACAGTAGCAGCATATTGCCTCAACAAGGCACTGTCCTCCGGGTGTAGGATCAGGGCTCCATTGAATACATTCAGGAACAGCATGATTTCATCCCCCCAGGGAAATTCACTGGGCATCCCCAGAAACATCTCCTCTAGCAATTTAATCCATAGGCTTTTCTGAAGTGTATCCAGGCCAAAGAGTTCCTTGCCAGCTAGGAGAACAAGGAGAGCAATGTCATATTAAAATGCATTAGCTTATTTTAAAGAGAAATATCAGAGCTTCCTAAGAAAATCACCAGAAGCATCCATAAACCAATGTATGAAAAAATAGGGCTTGCTGCAATAATTAACTCTAGATCTTCAAAAGGATCACTAGATTCTTGTCATATTTTTCTGATCTGATAATAACCTCATTTTGTTCTATGAAACATTATGTTGATGGTATCTATGGACTTTTAATTGTATCCGAGCAACAAAATACACTCTCTTTTGTGGTGGTTCAGTAGAATATCAGTAAAAAGTCTTCCATGTGGTCAGACCTGGTTAGTACTCATAGGGGATGGTGTCAGGAAATCCTAATAGGCTAGACTGGAAAGTTAAAAACATCTTAGAAGGGGATAATGGTAAACCAATTACATACTATTGTCAAAAAATGTCTATACAGCCACCTGGAGTCAAGCTCAACTTGAGGGAGACTTAATGGTACCTTGTGGATCATTGAAGAGTGAGAATTCTGCGTCAATGGCACTACGGGGGAATGAGGGCAGGCGGAGAAGGTCCTCTTGCAGCAGAGATACGTGGGACTGCTTGTGAGCCACAGGAATCTTCTGAGTCAGAGAAATGAGAAACAGCACTCGACCCACTTCTTCTAACTTGCGGGTAAATACCTAAAAAAAAACAGGCAGACAATGATTTGGATAATTGTTGATTATCCAAGTCCAACAAGAATTGTTATCAAGTTTTCATGCATTATGCTTGACAGTTGTTTTTATTATTTTATTATTTATATTTTATTTATATTTCAAATTTCGTCACCGTCCATCTCACTCAAAGAGCAACTCTGGGTGATTGTATATTATTAGACACAGTAATTGCTCATCATGACAAGGAGAGTGTCCATATCACAAAGATATATGAGAGGCATAAACTGGAGGAATAAGGACTTGAGATCTGGGAATAAGTAACCAACTTTAGTCCCATGCTCTATGAGCCATCACTAAGACCCATCAGAATAAATAAATAAATAATTAGTACTAAATATTCTACATGCAGAACAAGGATCTGAAGCAAATAATCTGGAGTGGAAAAGAGAATGGAGAAATTATCATAGTTAGGTGGAATATGTTAATGTAATTTACAAGTTTTTGAAAAATAGAGACTGAATACACACACACACACACACACACACACACCCCAAATATGTATCTTGCAGCAAGATACTACATCTCACAAATAGCTTTGAGCTAGCACAAAACATATATCCAAGAAATTTTTCCTTGATGTGATGGGAATGACTCTCATCTGGCCCAAACTGATCCATCCACAGTAGAACTCTAAGCCCATTTTTGAATGGAATGGGGGGAAATTAATATGTAAATGGACCAGTGCATCCCAAAATTGCTTTGAGCTACCCCAAATTATATACCCACAAATCCAAGAGACTGTCCTGGGGATCTAAGTCTAGGAATCCTAGTTTCACGATAGGACAATTATCTTATTTGGTTCAAAGCTTTTTGTAGCTCATAGCTGTTAAGGCATAAAATATCTACAGTATCTTGCCCCCAAAATATAGAAATGAGTAAGCTTGTGGCTTCTGCACCACAAAACAGACCATCCCAGATCATATACCCATGTGATAATCTGGTGAGAATGCATCATTGTGATGTTTACTGTAAAAACTCTCAGAAAGGTGGCATACCTGTTTTTGAATGAGTTCTTGCCCCTTTTCTGGATGCATGTGTACCAGATTCAGTTGGGGAGATACTGATCTACGAAATGGGTAAATATCACGGACATAGGTCTGCAGTATAATAAAAAAAACATGTATTTTATACATGAATTTCACTTCTAGTATATTAGCAATTGCATTTTCAGGAATAGCAATACTCTTCAGTAGTAGATGGACTCTTATGTGTAGTGGAAGAGGAAAATCTCTCAGCTCTGGGCTTCTATTTGAAAGATGTGGTATTTGTCATGGTGTCCGATCACTGATGGACAAACATCCCTATGCCAACTTCCCTTGGTCTAGCAAGTGAATGAAATTGTACTGGAAATAGGAATTTTCTGATGTTCTTGTTTGCACACAACCCTTCTTTGGGTGTTAATCTCCATCTCCACAGTGAGTGGAAGGTTTCCAAGAAAGGAAAAAGTGTTGGCAGATTGGGGCAGTATTTGCTCTCTATTGGTGGTGTTGCCGGAGAGAGATCCATGATGGAGTCATTATGGAATTGCTGCAGATGAGAACAGAGAGATGAGAGAACAGCCCACTAGGTGTCTAGGAAAAGCCTCCTCAGCAGATCCACATTGACAGAAAGGACCTTGCCAGGGGGGTGAAATTAAGAAAAGGACCTAAAGCAATTAGGCTTCCTTTTGGTATGTACTTGAGGTCTTGGGGTTCTGAATTCCCTCCTTAGAGGTGGACATAAGAGATTATAAAACTATTGAAACTGCTATAGTTTCTAATACCAGCTGCCTTATTCTGTTAACATTCCATGAATGGGTTTAATGTTTATGTTGGATCACCTGTTGGCACGCCTCCATTTGTGTCTTACTAATTAGTTCAACAGCTATTGTTTTCTGGGTACCTGCAAATCAAAATAGGGAATGGGAGGAGGAAGAGGGGGAAAGGTATTTCCTGTTCTAAACTATTATCCCCCAGTTCCCCTTGGACTTTTGACAAAGCTCCTCTCTAAAGGCTCTGAGCAAACAGCTGCCATGGAATAAGAAAGCAGGTGTTCACATGGACGGGTAACTGGTTAAGAAACAGGAAAGAGAGAAGAAGAAGAAATGGGCAACTTTCATGCTGGCGATATATGCCTAGTGTGAACTCCCAGGGATCAATATCGGGACTGTTTTTTTTTACCTTGTATACAAATGATATGAAGAGTTAGAGCTGCGCAGTACGTGTGTTGATGATACCATACCCTTTAGAGGGGTAAAATACAAAAGGGACTGTGAGAATCCCCTCAGGAACCTCTCCAGACTGGGTGAACGGGCTTCAAAATGACAGAGACAATTCAGTGTAAACCGTTATAAAGTGATGCACATTAGCACAAAATATCCAAACTTCACTGACATATGAATGGGATCTGAACTGCCAGTGATTGGTCAGGAAAGGGATTTTGGGGTTACAGTGGACAGCTCAATGCAAATGCTCATCCAGTGTGCTGCTGCTGTTAAAAGAAAAAGAAAAAGGCAATTTCACACTTGGAATCATTAGGAAAGCAATTGAAAATGGAACTGCAAATATAATAATGCCCTTATACAAATCTGTGGTGAAATTGCACTTGGAATGTTGTGTACGGTTTTGGTCACCATAACGTAAGGATATTATAAAGCTGTAAAAGATGCAATCAAAATAATTAGGGGGCTGGAGCAACTCTCCTGCGAAGAAAGACTGTAGCAATTGGAGCTTTTTAGCTTGGAGCAAAAGAGGATAAGAGGAGACATAATAGAGATATAAAAAATCATGCGCGGCATATGGAAGGCAGAAAGACAGAGATGCTTTTCTCCCTCTTTCACAGTGTTGGAAGTTAGGAAACAGAAGAAAATTCTTTCTCACACAGCACATAGTTAAACTATGGAATATGATGCCAGCAGTTATGGTTATAGTAGCCAATTTTGATGGTTTTAAAATGGGATTGGATCATGCATGCCGTATCAGACAATCAATGGCTACTAACGTCTATATGGCTCAGGGCCTGGATATTTTAGAGATCACCTTTCTTATACAGTTTCTGCCCATCTGACCCAGATGGCCAAAGAGAACTAACTGAGAGTTCCCACCTACCTGGAGGTGTGATGACCGGGGCCCAACAACAGCCAATAATATTGATGGCTGTTTACTGCCTCCTGAATTCCCAGCAAGCCCTAATATTGGTTGATGGGAAGTGACTGCATAAGGGGACTACTGCTTTCCATACTAGACTTTTAAGCTTCCTAAATGCACCTAGTTGGCTACTGTGTGACCCAGAATGCTGGATGATCTCAGCTGACATAAGGGTAGAACTGTACCAGGGAAACTCTACCAGAAGAAAGAAGGGGATGGGAATGGAATGATTATGACCAATTCACTTGGAAGAAGTCAAAGGACAAGGCAACTGGTATATGCTTTTTTCCTTTTTTAAAAGATGATCCTATATCAGCAGCAGTTTAAACTGTATTATTTATATGCCAGATCTCTTGCAGTTTAATTGAACTCTGAATGTGCATTTAGCTGGCTGAATATGGAAAGAGAGATGACCTGGAATTTCATAGCTGCCTTGACAGCCATAGTCTTACTCCCAGGTCATCACGGGCCCTACTCCATGCATCTGGCATTTATTTTAAAGCAATTAACGTATGATGTGGTGGAGTGAGGACATTCCTAGCAGTCCTTTGTCACTGACAGATCAGTTCCTGGTGACCAAGTCTGCACAGAGGAAGGACCTATTAAAATTGTCCCAGAAACATTATGGGGCCATCTGGGTCACTGCTATGAGATGGGAGGCTATATCAATTGTTCAAACAAACCAACAAACAAACAATCTGCTGGTTATTACCTACAGTATAAAGGCTTATATGGTTTGGGGCTTGGATTCTTTCAAGACCCATAAAGAATATGCCCATCCAATTACAAACCACAAGAGAGGGCACGTTGCAAGTGGGGGACCAGAAACGAGCCTTTCTGTGATAGGCCCACTCTCTGAAACACTCTGCCCCCACCCCTGAAGTTGGGATGGCTCCCTCCCTTTTGATATTCATGAGGACAGTTGAAACACTGCTCTTCCACAAGTCCTTTGGGGAATAAGTGTTATATCCAAGCTATAAGTAGGCTATCTGGTAAGTTTTTATGAGAGGGTTTATGTTAAATCGTTACCTTTTCTAATATTAATAACTGGTCTGCTGGTTTGGTAATTATTGTTTCTTATTCTACTGTGGTTGTTTTATTGTAGTACTTGAGTCTATGAATGAAAGAGCATACGAATTTTGTAAATATGCGAAAATAAATCAAACAAGTATATTTTCAGAGTGTTTTATGCATCAAATCAGAAATAACCACCAATGAGTCTAGTGGAGTTACTTCCAGTAGACTTTCAGGGCCCATACATATTATTATCAGATTTTATTAAAGTTTCATGTTAGTGTATTAAAAATGTTACTCAGGCATGAAATTTTCAATTACAATTAACACATCACATTAGAATACAAAACTATCTCACCTTATTATAATGAATAAGGTTCCACCGCTTATCCATTAAAAAATAGTTGGAAGACTGGGATTCAGGTATGTTAAAGAATTCCAAACACTCCTAGCACATAAAGACATAAGCATAAGAGAGCCAGTTTGGTCTAGTGGTTAAGGTGCTGGGATAGAAACCAGGAGACTGTGAGTTCTAGTCCCGCCTTAGGCATGAAAACCGGCTGGGTGACCTTGGGCCAGTCACTCTCTCTCAGCCCAACTCACCTCACAGGGTTGTTGTTGTGGGGAAAATAGGAGGAGGAAGGAGTAATAGGTATGTTCCCTGCCTTGAGTTATTTATAAAAATAATAAAGGTGGGATAGAAAATAAATAAGTAAGTAAGTAAGCAAGCAAGCAAGCAAGCTAATATTGGTTGATCACGTGTTCTTCATTTCAGAAAGTTGTTAATTTTAAAAGTATTCTCCTCAGGTAATTGTGGCTATATATAGGGTTAAGTCCACTGTCATATTGAATTAATTTTCCAAATCACAACAGAAAGTGATATAATAGGCTCACTTGATATAGTAGGTCTATGGAAATGAGGCTGTGGGATAATTAAAAGTGCAATAACTTACTAGCTAACTCACTCTTAAATGTCCAGCAATCAAAGTCACTGATGACAGGTCAGCCATGTAACTGTCCTGTTTACTATGTATCTGAAGTAATTTATAAGATGAACTACATGTATGATGACCCTATTCACATAATAAGGTGTAAAGAAGCTACTAAATCAGGCTTTCAATAAATAATTTTCTCCTTGTGAAACACCTAATTCATAGATATGTACTGGAGGTCAGACCCGTATATTATGCTAAATCATTCCCTCTCCCACAACATGAGGAGGTTCATGAAGGAGCTTTAATACTGGAGGACTGGAAAATAGAGCCAACAAAACATTTTTCAGAATTATTTTAATAATTTGCAAACCTTTAAGAGAGCTTCAAACTGAGTGTCTTCATGGACTGGTAGCTGGGTTGGGATATCACATTCATTCTGCCCATGAACTACTAGGGTCTTGGTGCCTTTAAAAGCAATAATATAATAATAGAACGAATGTTTGTTTACAAAAAGATATAATATACTTTTGGAACCCTGTGTTTGCCTACAGGAATAAAAGTATGTCTTAGTCTTCGCCTTCCTCCGAGTTGCTAAGGACATTTTAGATGGTTCTCATCCTATCACCATTTTTGCTTCTGTACAGTGCAGTTCAGCAGAAAAGGAGTGACTGTACTGTACAGGGATATTCAGGCAGGCTCATACCTCACTGGGAGGCATCTTTCTCTCTCTTATCATGTCCAGCATTGTAATATGCCATGCTGGCTTTCGTGCATGTGCAAAGCTCTTTTTTCAAACATGCGGATACAGCTAGGAAGAGAAGGTAATCCAATTCAGGCTGTTATTGCTAAATTTACAGCAGTCGTTGCTATTATTAATATAGAGGGGATTCTGAAAATAACTATGGGGACTTAATGCAGAATATGATTTTTAAGAACACAAGTTGTTTGTTTGTTCGTTTGCTTTGCTTGCACCTTCAAATCAAAAGGAAGACCTTTCTGGATCAATGTTCTTTTGTCCACTCTGTGGAACCTATGCAAGACATGTGTTGCAACTCATGGAGCTTTTTATATAAAACTCTTCTTGGTGATAATCCAGCACTCATCGTACTGGCTGATTACAAAATTATATCCATTAACACAAACCACTTTCCTGGAGTCCTGACTATTGGAGTCTCATTGTACTGTAGCTCAAAGACTATCATGCAGGGATGGTGAACTATCATGTCAGTTCCATATACAAGCACAGATCACAGCATATTACAGCTGAGCAATCCATTTGCTCAGCAGAGTTGGAGAAGGAGCAAAGGGCAGCCAAGGAAGTTGCCCATCACTGTCTCACCAAATATTTGATGGATGTTTTAGTTACTAGGGTTTTTTTAAAAAGTATTTTAAAGCTAAACATTTTTTTTTAATAAAAGCTATATGTAAGAGTTTAGCCTGCTGATGTAAGGACTAAAAGCCAAGAATAAAACAGGACTCTTATTCAAGCAAAAGTTTTACTCACATTTAAAAATCCCTTTCAGACTTTCCCTTTCATATAGGAAGGTCAATGACAGGCAGAAATGGGTATCTAGGGTTGACATCCCACAGGTCCTCTCCCCTCTCCCCTTTTACTCAGTCTATATTAGTGAATTTAGAAAATGATTGGGCAGAAATATATCACTATTATAGTTCCAAAAGTAAAGAGCACATGCCAGCAAAAAGCCCTCAGGCGAATAAAAATAGTGCCTTCCATACCTGGCATTGAGGCAGTAACCAGCAGCTTCACTTCACATTGTTCCTTCTTCATAGTTTGTTTGAGATCCTTGAAGAACAGTCCTTCTACATAGCCCACCACTTCCCAAAGAAAGGTCAGAGTGGCTGAAATGGCATCCATGCCCCATTCACATGGTGTGCGCACAAAATACATGATCAGTCCCACCTATGAATCACAAGGTACACACTCTTTATTCCAACCTGTAGCAGAAGCTAAGTAGATGGCCAGTGATATATGTGAAAATATGTAAGATTGAGTCAGTCTTTCTCTGTCAGTAATTGTAGTTTGTGCATTGAAAATCTGGGTGGCTATTCCAGCCAAAGGAAAGTATGGAATAATTTACAAACTTACTTAAAATAACATGATTGAACAAAAAAGAAATAGAAGACTTCTATAACCTCACTTTTATCTTCTCCAGAAAGCTCAAATGACCACCTTTCTAAAGCAGGCTTCATTCTACAAGCAAGGATACACTGAAGCAAACCCACTGAAAAAGTTTCCTAGGGAATGTTATGGCAAGATAAACATGAAGGCTTGTGCAAATCCTTTGAAAGAGGTGCTCTGCAGTGCATGGGAACAAAGAACCTGTCTTCAAATCACTAAAGCAACCACATCTTTTTCCAGGTTAATGAGGCTGCTTCAGAGCCTCCTCCCAGTGGTCTCTGCATGTACGTTCATGAAAAGCCACTTTGCTTGGCTCCCAGCAGAATGAGAAAATTAATATATTTTTTGATCAATCAAATGGAACTCCATGAAGAGTAGGAACCTTCCCCAGTTTCACAGTGTCCACTGCTAATTTTTGCAGAGTGGAGAAAGCAAGATAGGCAAACTGGCCTTGGTGAGTAAGTATACTATAAGCCCACTCATAAATTCAACTCCAGTAGCAACTTCTTCTATAACATGAGCCCCACTACCAAACAAGAGAATTAACCATTGAGGTCAAATACATTCATGGTAGGGCCCACACCAGGTACCCAGTAATGACTGAAGAGAGACAGATGAGCTATAGAGCAATCAGCACATCCGTAAGAAGCTTGAGTCTAAGCTGTATAAGGCTTTATATATCAACATGAGACCCCTGAATGGGTCTCTCAAGGGAACTGGCAGCTACTGAAGCCGTTTCAGATAGGGGTTACTTGAGACATTCAAGAGGCACCACATCACCCATGCTGCAGTTTCTAGGCTACCTACAAGGGCCACCCACAAAGAGTGCATTACAATCAACCAACCAGCACATGAGTCACCAAAGCCAGGTCACTTTCCCCCAATGGGGATCCACCTAGTTTATTAGCTGAAACTGATAAAATACCCTCCTTGGCACTGGGCACTGGGTCCATTGTTGATGCAGGATCCAGGAGAACCCCCACCCTAGGCTGCAGACCAGGCATTTAAGAAACTGCAATCCCATCAAGAGGAGACAGACAATAATTGTTTTCTTAAAAGGTATTTTATGAGTTAGCAGAAGATCATGGCTAAAGGGTGAGCTGTGAATTTAGAGGGCCCTGGTCTGAATTTTGTCTAGACATCAAATAGGTGGCACTTCTCTCTTTCATAGAAAAGAATAGGATAAAATACTTCTTTAAGAGTTGTTGTAAAGGTTACAATAAGATATTGTGCATTAAGCTCCCTGAACACTCTAAAGTTTCTAAGTTCAGAACACTAAACACTATTAGTATAATAACCACTGACATAAGAATTCAGTTTATTGGTCCACAATTCTCTAATTCTGCTCTTTTGGGAGAAAAACTTTAGTAAATCAGAGGAGATTTTGGACAACTGGAAAAAAGAACAATTCAATTATGCTTTTGATCTTCAAAAAATTGAAGCCAAATAATCAGCAAAAATATTGACTGTAAGAGAAACTGTACAGAAGACGTATTTCTTTCTTGAATGTGACACTAATTGTGAATGCCTAATTTAAAAATCACAAATTGTCTCTACTTTGGATAAGGACATAATTAATGCTTACAGTTTGGGTTCTGCCCAGGGCTCAGAAGAACTTACCAAGTAATTGAAGAGGATATGGGATGTCTGAGCAGGAAAGTCTCCAATGTTCAATAAAAGTTTTCTCAGCATATACATCAATTCATCCTGCAGATAGAGCAGAATTTTTCAGTTTTGTTACAGCATAGCAGTCAATTTCACTACTTGCGCTGGGATCAATTACAATCCTTACAAGTTGCAGCATTATGAATGTCTTCCCATACATTACGAGGGAACTTTTCTTACAGGAGAGCTGTAAAACCAGATCAGAATGTCTAAACAGAACCCTAGTCTGATAAATGCCTAGTCTTGCCTTCAAATGTTTGAACTCGTGTTCTTTTATTGTATTAGATGCTAACTAGTTTATCCTTAACTACTTCACACTACTTGTGAAGGAGGAGGAATCCTTCTGGACTCCTGCTTGAGCAAAAGGTGGAAGCTTTGCCCAGCTTTGGCTGGTGCAGCAATTACAGTCTTACCTGGTGCAGGAGGACTCACCTTCATTACCACCCAGTTGGACTACTGCAATATACTTTATATGAGCTACCCTTAAAGACTACCCAGAAACTGCAACTGGACCAAAATGCAGTAGCCCATGTGCTCTTGGTGCTGGGAGCATATAATACTCTGCATTGGTTGCCATTTGGTTTCTGGGTACACTTTAAAGTGCTGGTGTTGACCTATAAAGCCCTTCATGGCTTGGCACTTGGGTATCTTCAAGACTGCCTGCTCCAGCTGGAATGAACCTGACCCATTAGTTCCTTTAGGGAGAAACTACTTTTGGTCCCACACTTCTGAGAGGTGAGGGAGGCTGAAGCTAGAAGGCACTGCTTTGAAATAGCCTCCCTGTGGATATCAGACTGGCCCATTCTTGTTGACCTTCAGGAAGATGTTGAAAAAAAGTTATTTCAGAAGGTATTTCTCCTAGTCTAAGAATTATGCCATCTTTTATTTATTCTCATTTTTTCATTTCTTGTTATTGATTTATTCTGGGTATTATGATGTTATCTTTGAGTTATGTTATGGATGTTTTGATTGTTATATACTGTACTATGGATAGGGTGACCATACGTCCCGTTTTGAACGGGACAGTCCCGTTATTTTAGCATTTTTCAACCGTCCCGTCGTTTTGATAAAAATCTCAATTTTGTCCCTTTTTTAAACCCGGTGGGAAGGAGGACAGGAAGACAGGAAGGAGGACTGGAGCCGGACTTGCCATTGGAGGCAGCCCGGAAGAGGCCCTATCAGCGCGGCAACTGGAAGCCCAGTTGCCACGTGCGATCCCAGCAGCAGAAGCAGCACCACAGTCCAGGTTCCTGCCTCCTTACCTGATCCTGAGATTGTCTGCCCAGCAGTGGTGAGGCCAGGGAAAGCAGGCACGGGAAGGTTGTGGAAAGAGGGTGCGTGTGTGTGTGTGTGTGTGTGTGCGCGCGCAGATTACTTGCTCAGCGTAATCGCGCGCGCACACACACACACACTAGGCCAGGGCTTTCCAAACAAAAACACGGAAGTGCCGGTGGCGGTGCTTCCGGGTTGCCGCTGCTGCCACTGCCCCTTCAAAAGGGCAGGCTCCGGGGACCCCGAAAATGCCCTCGGTTCTGGCAGGGAGGCAAAAGCCTCCTCCCCGCACGCACACGCTGCCCTGGAGCCGGGGTGGAAATTCTCCCCGCAGAACAGCTGAGCGCCGCTTGCGCGCAGCCTCCCTGCCTAAACTGAGGGCATTTTCGGGGTCCCCGGAGCCTGCCCTTTCGAAGGGGCAGCACTGCTGCTGCTGCTGCCGCTGCCCCTTCAAAAGGGCAGGCTCCGGGGACCCCGAAAATGCCCTCGGTTCTGGCAGGGAGGCAAAAGCCTCCCCTCCCCACATGCACACGCTGCCCTGGAGCCGGGGTGGAAATTCTCCCCGCAGAACAGCTGAGTGCCCCTTGGCAACATGCGCGTGCGTGCAGCCTCCCTGCCTAGACTGAGGGCATTTTTGGGGTCCCCGGAGCCTGCCCTTTCGAAGGCAGGGTTTGCAGGCGGGAGCCAATTGCGTGGACTGGGGGGCGGGGTTTGGAGGCCGGCATGGTGGCATAAGACCCTGTCCCGTTTTGCCATCCCCAAAGTCCTGTTTTCGTCTGAAGGAAATATGGTCAGCCTAACTATGGAAGCCACTGACAGTCATTAGATTGTGATTGGGGTATAAGTCAAACAAGCAAACATACAATATCCTGGGACCACAAGTTACTCTCCTCCGGAAGAGAGTGTTAACTGAGTTCTTTTATGTGTGTTTATGGAAAGCAGAACCTCTACCTGTCGATTACTGATAGTGAGTTTCTCCAGAAAATGTCGAAGAACTGTGGAGGGATCTTCAATGAGACAGTTCCACAAGACTTGTTGAGCCACTGCACTCACTGTATGAGACAAAAGGAGAGAGCTTGTCTGGATCTGACTGAATAAATCAATGCCTCCAAATATAACAACTATTCAATTAGTCAAATTTCCTTCGCAGCATAGAAACCTGTTCTTGCCAATCCCTAAACCACATATACTCTCAGTCTGAATTTGACACAATGTGGTTTGGTGACGCCACTTATATTCAATTTGGTCCTAAACTCCGATTAAAGTCAGTAATAGTACTTGATATGGAAAGAACTTTTTTACATGTGACAGTGGATACTTAACCAAATGCATACATGTTACTTTATGGCTTAGAACAGGGTATGAACTTAGTGTACTTCTGTCAATAAAAATGGTAACAGAGAACTGATGGAAAGCATAACTTTTTATAAATTCACATCTGCTTATTGTGGGGGGTATTTTTGTCTGCCCTTTTGTCTAAAAGGGGGAAATGGGCACAAATGCCTTCAAGGAATACATCACTGGAGCACAGAGAAGGATAGCAGAGTTGTTCTGTCCATTATGATAACATACAGTCCATTTGGATTCCCCTTCACCAAAAAAATGCTATTGAGATATTGAATTACAGCCACCTTTTGGGCCTGAATTTTATCCAAGTGACAATGAAGAGTCAGCTGGAATCTCAAGCCAGTGTGAAAATTCATTCCAGACTCATGGAAAAATTTCAGAGGAAAAAGAGATGATCCAGAATGGAATAAGCCAGCACCTGCCATTTCTGATAGAATTCAATGCTCTCCACCATCATCTCCAATACTTACTCCAGTGAAACCAGTCCATACTTCAGTGCCGAGCTAACATCAGGATCCACGTGGAATCAGGATCCACGTGGAACTTATGCTTCGCAAAAAGAAGCCAAAGCCTTTCTTCCTCCATATCCATATGGCTCTCTAGGAAGGCCTACTCAGGCTCTGACATACATTATATCAGCCTTTCTCAACCTTTTGACCCTGGAGGAACCCTTGAAATATTTTTCAGGCCTCGGGGAACCCCTGCACATTCAGGCTCAAATATAGGCCAGAAGTTACAAAATCATCATATTCGTTTCATGTGTAGGCCTGTATATATGCACTAAGTGTTCTTAAACTTAAAATAAAGAATGAAACTTACCTCTTTAATGTGAAGTTGCCCGGATTTGAAATAATGTTTAAAATAAATCGTGATCTCCCAGGGAACCCCTAGGGACCTCTTGCAGAACCCTAGGGCTCCACACAACCCTGGTTGAGAAACCTTGCAGTACAGTGAAAAAGTAGAAGCTCTTAACCTGAGATATCCCTACATGAAATCTTGGGCAGGATTGCTTAGGATCTTCAGTGTTGTGGAACCGCTCTTAGGCACTGCTGTATTTGCCTGCTTATTGTGCTAAAGGTGCTTTTTAATATTCAGCCAACAAGGGCAATAAAGCAAAAATTGTCACTGTACTTTCATCAGCACCATAACTTGGGAGCAGTAAGCTAAACTTTCCCATCCCATATCTGGGAAAGAGATAAACAATGTAGAGTTTTACAGTTAAAGAAAAAGCTTGTGTAGAACATGGAAGGAGATGGAAAGCCACACTAAACACTGATGGAGAATATTAAATGATTTCACAATTTTACTATGATTTAATAGACTGCCAGGTAGTGCAAATGTAAATATCTGACTTTTAAATTTGAAATCTCTGTTAAAAATCCACATCTGATTTTTGTTAATAATTTGATCAGTTATATATACTCTCTCACATACACAATATTATACTATGTGTGCACACACATTGGTGTATGTACATAAGGACTGTGCAGCATTTGGGGCATAATTTGGGAAAGGTATTTCATTCAGCAGTCGTGTGAATGTTGCACCTGCCCTCTGCAGCTGCTGTGTGATCCCAAGAAAAGACATAGTTGCTTTAAAGAACTGCTGAAAAGTGCTCCGAAGCACCATTTTCAAATAGAACCTGAAACTTAAGTAGGATGTGTGTGTGTGTATAAGACAAAGATTTCTCTATTAGCTGACACTGTTTGCTGCTAAAAGAGGTACAGATATTTTTAATTGTTTACCAAATCTTTAAACTAAAACAGTACCTGCTACTCCATCTTCCCGGACTTCTCCATCTTCCATCAAGTGAACAATTGGAAGCACAGCTGCACAAATGCACGCAGGGAACACTGCCTGCGGGGGCTGCGGCACGTGATGATTTGGTGTGTGCTCTGTTGTATGCTCTTCATCTAAAAAAAGATGGTGGAAGTAAAGTCCAACTTAATTACGACATTTCATCTATAGTGATTCCTATTTATCTATATAACTATTGCCCAGCTGTAAGGAAACCCATTCTGAATAAGGGACAGATTACCTCAGGTCCACTCATCAAATGAGTGACAAAGCAAATTTAAGCATTCAGATAGGAGTAGAAGTGTCAAAGCACGAGCCACTCTTTGTAATGTTTGATTCTAAGGCCTGATTCATATATCATCCCGAAGATGTGCTGGCTACCAAATCCAGAAACTCTTCTGTGTGATTAGCTGCTTACAGTATATAATGTGCATATATGGTCTTTATCAAGTTTAACTGTGTGGGAGAAGCCAACTGAAAATGAACTGTGAGCAGATTTGGCACAAGCAATGTAGGCACTGTTTTAACATAAAGATCATCCACCACATTAAATGGCACACTCAGAATAATAAGGCCTAAAATAATATCCACATTAAAAATTGTTGATTTAACTTGAGATGACTCCCTAGATAATAAAGATCTCATCATGATGAGATCGAGGACACCCCACATTGGAGATCACATAAACGTATTTCAAGTATTGTAGGAGGAGAGCTGTGTTAGTCTATGGTGGCAAAAAATCAGGAGTCTGGTAGCACCTTTTCCAACTAACACATTTTAACACAGAAATAAAATCAAGGAAGAGCCAATAAGTCATTCATAAGACAATTAACCTCCAATCTAAAGTTCCCTTACCTTCAGCACTGACTGCTGAGCGCACTGACCAAACTGAGCCACGTCGAAAAGAATAGTTTCTATGTGATGTACTGGAAGTACATGATGGACTCACAGACAGACGGCGTGATGCCAGGTTGGTGACTTCTTCTACTGATAAAATCAATAGAAGATGTTTAAACTTTTGTTTATGTAGTCTGTTGATCAGCTGCAACAATGAAAACCATTTCATCATATAATAATGAATAATACACTTAATTTTATGGTATACATATAGGGATATAAAAGGATTTTGCATCAGTTCCTCCAAGCTTTATTTTCAAGAGATCTGCCAACAGCAGAATCAGTGATTGTTGACAAACAGCTAGCATTTGTCCTTCCCTAAAAAATAAAAATCTGCGGACACGCCTCCGACTCCTCCAAGAGACAGCACGAGTAAGAACTAGCTGCTGCTCGGCTTTATGGAAAAGACAACTAAATGACTAATTAAACTGCTTCTTTGGTGAGTTACACTTGATAAGAGAAAAGCTGGAACAATAACAGTGGAAAGTTAGAGGGAGTGGAAGTTCTTGGAACAAATATCGACAGAGATAAGGAAGAGGCAGTGAAAGAGCTTGGAAATGAAAGTAAATTCCTGGCTTTTTCCTTTGGAATCACGCCTCTTTTTCTTTGATAACAGAAGTTTTAGGATTTATAACGACTAATTAATTTTTGACAAACGCTTTGGAAATAGAGACGGAAAGAAAGTTGTTGGTATTATATTGTCTGGATTAATAAATAAGAGAATACTTACTGTCAGTTGTGTATAAAGAAGAAATATTAATACCACTCCCAAAGATTGTTTATGGACTATTGAAGGACTGTATCTTCCAAAAAGAAAAAGAAATAAAAATAATTGGTTTGAAAAGTTTAAAAGGAAGAAAATGGCATCTAGGATGAAGGAGATATTTTTTCTTTGTTAATAGTGCCCTCTTGTGATTAAGACTTAACACATGACAAAAAAAAGAGAAAATATTTTTTAAAGTTGGAAAAAAAATTGGTCAAAGCATCTTAAACCTTCAGACAGTAGATTTAGAATACCTCAAAAAGAGTATGTGGAGGAAGATGATATAAATCTAGAAGAAGTTATGGCACAAGGGCAAGAGTGGTCTGGTGAATTAAAAGTTTTAAGTGAAATGATAAAAAAGAATTTCGTAGACGCCAAAGAAGAGAGAAACAAATTACAGCAACAAATGATACAAAATACTCAAGAGTCTCAAAAACGTAAACAAGAAATTCAGAAAGTTACAGATAAGATCTCTGATTTGGAAGGTACTACAAAAAGTAATACGAGAAAAATATACAAGCAGGAGATAAAAATTGATGCGAACTATAAACAGATTGTGCAACTTAAAGATTATAATAGAAGAAACAATTTAAGACTGCGAGGAATAGGAGCGATGGATTCAGAAGATTTGAGAGACAGGGTTTATTCCTGGCTGAAAACTTTGAAAATGGATGTAGAGTGGCAAATGGCTGATATTGATTGGGTACATAGAATAGGACCAAATAGACTTAAAAGAGCTTTGCCAAGAGATGTATTGATAAAATTTTGGAGTTATTATAAGAAAGATAGGCTTTTAAAATATATCAGAGATCATGAAGAGGCACTGAACTTTGAAGGAACACGGATTAAAGTATTTCAAGATTTAAGCTACGAAACCTTGGCCTGGAGAAAAAGTTTGATACCTGTTACAATTATTCTTTGGAAAAAAAGTATCCGCTATTCTTGGGGATTCCCACTCTTCTTAAGAATTCAACATGCTGGAAGATTTTTGAGGGTTGAGACTATAGAAGCAGCTTTAAATATTATGAGCATGCAAAGCATTCTAACTGAACAAGAACGGGAGGAAGAGATGGGAAAGCTACAAAAAGATCAGGAAGAAGTAGATGAGGCCAAGGAATCAGAAGATGATCAAAGAAAGGTTCAGATTTTGACTGTGGATGAGGAACAGTATGAGAAGAAAATGGAGAAGACACAGGAAGATGCTGGTGATATAATTTCTACCCGAAGGAAGCAACACACCAACAGCGGTGTGGAAAAACCTGAAAGCGGCAGCAGCGCTTCCGGGTTTTTGCATGCTGCCGCAATGGCGGCACTTCCGGGTTTTCCCGCGGCAACACACCAACGGCGGTTGGTGTGTCGCCGCAGGAAAACTTTGGAAAGCCCTGTGTTAAACAGTATAGATCTTTCACAAGGTGGGACAAAAATATTTGTTGGGACAGAAATAAGTTTAAAGATGGTTAAACATATAAAAATTATAACATGGAATGTTAGAGGCTTGGGTAATGTGTTAAAAAGACGAAGAGTGGAAGCACAATTAAGAAAGGAAAGACCAGATATAATTTTTTTGCAAGAAACGCATCAAGAAAAGGATGGAATTAATTAATTGAAGCTAAATTGGATTAATAAATATGAAAAATTGTATGGTACTTCAAAAGCAAGGGGAGTAGCAACATTGATTTATAAAAGATGTGGGTTTATAATGGAAAAAACAAAGAGAGATGATAAAGGAAGATATTTAATGGTACAAAGTCAAATAAGAGGTGAGGATATAACATTAATAAATGTGTATGCACCGAATGAAAAACAGAGTGAGTTTTTTAGTATTGTAGTGAAGCAGGTTGAAAAAGACGGGATGATTATATTAGCAGGAGATTGTAATATGGTAGTAGATAAGAAGTTGGATAAATCAACTGTAACACTAGAGGAGATGAAAAATAGGAAAATGATGTTAAATAGATTGATGAAACAGATTAATTTAAAGGATGTTTTGAGAGAATTGAAAGGTGAAAAAAAAGCATTTACATATTTTTCACAAGTACACAATACATATTTGAGAATAGATAATATATTCGCTTCAAATAATGCGTTGACAAAAATTACAAATGTAGAAATTGGAGTCATAAAAGTTAGTGATCATTCAATGATGAGTATTCAGATGAAAGTGAAATGTGATTATAAGGAAGCTAAAAGATGGAAAATGGATATTAATATTTTTAGAAATTAAGAGATAACGGAAAAACTAAAGAGAGAATAGAAGGAAATATGGCAGATTAATGACTGGTGAAATTGAGCAAGGAATACTATGGGATTCAATGAAGGCAGTTATAAGAGGATTAATTATTAAAGAAGCCTCAATATTAAAAAAGCAAAAAAGCAAAAGGAAGAAGAGATAGAATAGAAGATAAGAGAATTAGAGAGAATTTATACTATTAATAGAGATAAAACATTTTTGAATGAGATATTAGCGTTAAAAAAAGAATTGCAAGGAAGGGAGATGGAAAAGGTCCAGAGAAATCTGATTTATCTAAAAAGAGAATACTTTGAATATGCTAATAAAAATTCTAAGATGTTAGCTAGGGCTGTTCAATTGAAAAAGACAAAAATGGAAATAGGTATAATTAAAGATATAAAAGGAAATAGATGTAATTTGATGAAAGATAAAAGCAATACAAGAATTTTATGAGAAGTTATATACAACTAAAGGGGGTTCAGAAGAGAAAATTAGAAATTATATTGAGAAAAATTTAGGTAATAAACTCCAGGAGGATGATAAAGATAGATTAGAACAAAAATTTATGAAAGAAGAGATAGATGAGGTTATAAAGAATTTGAAAGTTGAAAAAACACCTGGGATGGATGGTTTAGAGGCAGAATTTTATTAAATATTTAAAAAAAATAATAATTCTGAAATTGGAAAAATTATTTAATAGTATTTTAGAAGAAGGGAGATTCCACCATCCTGGCAGCATTCTATAATAATTTTGATTCCAAAGCCTGGAAAAGATAAATCAGAAATTGACTCATATAGAAAAATATCATTAATAAATCAAGATGTGAAGATATTTACAGCAATTATTGTGAAAAGATTGAATGAGTTTATAGGAAAATATATTAGAAATGATCAAAGCGGATTTATAAAAGGAAGACAAATGGCAGACTTAATGAGAAGGTTATTAAATGTAATTAATTATATAAAAGAAAAAGAGGTAAAAGCTGGAGTGATAGCACTAGATATTTTTAAAGCCTTTGATTTAGTTCAACAAATGGGATTCGGGGGGAAATTTCATCATATTATTACAAAATTATATGCAGGGAATAAAGCTTCAGTATTAGTTAATGATGGAAAAACAGAACAATTCAACCTAAGCCGAGGACCAAGACAAGGTTGCCCTTTATCTCCAATTCTATTTATATTAGTGATAGAATTATTAGCGAATGTGATAAGGAACAAGGAGAAAAAGTAAAGATTAGTTTTTTGCGGATGATACTATGTTAACTATACTAGAACCATTAGAAGCTTTAAGTAACATTCAGAAACATTTGGAAGATTTTGAAGAAGTAACAGTTCTGAAAATAAATTGGAATAAGAGATGATGTTAATCAATAATAGTAGAGGGGAAATAGAAGAAATGAAAAAGAAATGTAAGATTAAAGTTACAGAGAGTTTTAAATATTTGGGGATAAATATAGCTAAAAATTTACAGGATATAAAAACAGTGAATTTTGATAAGTTGAAGGAAGAAATAAAAGAAAAAATATTTGGATATAAAAAATTGAAATTGTCATGGTTTGGGAGAGTAGTGCTATGTAAAATGAAGATATTACCTAAAATATTTTTTTTTTATTTTGGATGCTACCAATAGAATTATCACAGGAGGAGTTAAAACAATGGCAAAATATTATAAATAATTTTTGTAATAGAGATAAAAAATCAAGGATAAATAAAAAATTATGGTATGTATCCCAGAAAGAAGGAGGATTAGGTATTCCAAATATTAATATGTATTATATAGTTAATCAAATGAGATATATTCCTAATATGATATATGGATTAGAAAAATTGATTTGGGGTGAAATGGAGTTAGGGGTGATAAGAGATAAGGATTGTTTTCTTTTTATACAAAACAAAATATGTTTTAGTGAAATAAAAAACCCAATAAGTAATGTTACTTTACAGATTTGGCATAAAAATAAAAATATATTTAGTCCAGGAATATCACCACTGACTCAAATTGTAGAATTAGAAAAATTCCCAGAGAATCTTAAGGCAGGATTAATAAAAGTTATGGAATGAGCTGGAGTATTAAGATTGAAAGATTGTTTAAGTAAAGTTTCTAATAGAGAAGATATAAAGGAAATATTTAAAAAGAGTACAATATCTTGGTATAATGTATTGCAATTGGAGTCATGGACTAAGAATTGGGTAAAACAATATGGGAAATGTAAACAATTAACAAAATTTGAGGAATTAATAATGCAGTTAAAGCAGAATGGTACAGATAAAGTAATAAAAGGGTTAATAAGTAAAATTTAAAGGGGCGTGGTGGCTCAGCGGGTAAGACGACAGGCTTGTCGATCAGAAGATCGCAAGTTTGGAGGTTCGAATCCCTAGCCCCGCGTGACGGAGTGAGCTCCCACACTAGCCCCAGCTCTTGCCAACCTAGCAATTCAAAAGCATGCAAATGCAAGTAGATTAATAGGTACCACTTCGGTGGGTAGGTAACAGCGTTCCGCGTGTGTCATGCCGGCCACATGACTGTGGAAGTGTCTTCGGATAACGCTGGCTCTTCAACTAACAAATGGAGATGACCACCGGCCCCTAGAGTCAACTGCACAAATGTGCGGGGGGAACCTTTACCTTTAAGTAAAATTTATAAAATAATGATAGAATGTAACTCAGCACAACAAGGAATGAAAGTCAGTTGGGAGAGTGACTGAGGTATTAATATTACAAAAGAGGAATGGTCAAAGATTTGGACGCAAAGAATTATGAAAAATATGTCTGTTAGAATTAAAGAGAATTGCTATAAGACAGTTTGGAAATGGTATATGACTCCAATAATGTTAAGCCACTATAATAAAAATAATTTAATAAATTGTTGGAGGTGTAAAAAAGAAATTGGGACTTACTTACATTTATGGTGGGAATGTGAAGAGATTAAAAAAATATGGGAAAAGGTTTTCACTGAGATCAATGAAATACTATCTATTAATTTGCAAATAAGTCCAAAAATTTCAGAAATATGAAATTAGAGTGGCAAAAGAAAGAGATGATAATAATTATTGTTATTGCCCTAAGATTAATAATAGTTAAAAAATGGAAAATGGATTATGAGTATGAGCTTGAAGATTGGTTTAAAGAGGTATGGAATATCTCACATAATATCTCATATATATATATATATATATATATATATATATATATATATATAATCTTATATCTCATATAAATTTAAATAATAAATAAAATATTGCTATTAATGACAAATTGACTTGTGAACTAAAATATAGAAAGGGTTTGGTGAAAAGGAACGATTTTTTTGTTATATGGGGTGAATTTCTGGAATATGTCTTTGTTAAAGGGAAAGAAGTAAAACCAGATCAATATATATTATCTTTTTGGAGAAGAGGGCTTATTAAGAATCAGTAATAATAAAAATGTATGATAATAAAAAGTAAAGAGATAAGGAGAGTTACAAGTCCCACGGGTGATGGGTGCACGTAGAGGTTAAGTTTATAAAGTTATATGTGTTATGTTTTGGTTGTTTGATTGAATTTTTTTTTTGTTATTATTGATTGTGTGTTTTGTTATTGTATTTTAAAAAATAAAAATTATTAAACAAAAAAATATTCTGCAGAGACACTAACAAATTTGCAGAGGCTTCTGAAGCTCTTCCTGGACTTATCATATAATAAAACAGTATCATGTGTCCAATGGCCATTTCAGCAGCATAAACCCATCAAGGAAGTCTGAAGCAGTCACACCACCAATTATAGGGATGGGCATTTCCTGAGCTGCAGTCTGCAGGTGCCTTATTTTTGCTGCCTTAACCTCCTTGCCCCAAAATTTCACTGCTGAATTTCAGCGGCATTATTTTTTCTTCTTTCAACATAGAAAATAGGTATATTAAGCTGCTTCCCCAAAAAACAAACCAGGGATAAACATTGCAGCTCTGCATCTTCTGGTGATGTCACCAGTAATGACCCCTTGTAGCTCTTGGAAGTAGAAACAACTGGTAATATAAATATTAAAAGGACCATTTCTGCCTTTCCTAGGCTGTGTGTGTGTGTGGGGGGGGACTCTATCCCTCGCTATACGAGTCTCGAGGCCAATGGACACATTCCAGTGTACACAGTGAGTGCACCTTCCTCCTCCTGCTCTGAGCTTGGGGAACAGCTGGGCTCGTAGCAAGCTTCCTGGGTGATGGGGATGGCAGTGATGAGACTAGCTTCTCGGCCCAGACGTTTCTTCTCCTCTTCCTGTTGCAGGTTCTTCAGAATGTGTTCCGCTCGTTGATGAGAACGTGATACTGCCCGGGCTGAAAACGACTTCTGCAAGCAAACCATTGAAAAAAAGACATAGTAAAAAAGTTGCTTTCGGTTTTATAAAGACACTCGCGTTAGCAGTAGCAAAAGAGTACTACTTCACCAAACTCAACCCAGGATTATTTTTGTCAATAATTTATCAACTATCAGAATTCATCTCCCCTCACTCCAAAGGAAAGAATGAAAACATTTAAAGGGATTTTTTTTTATGTTGGGTAACTTTGAGATTTGCAGGTTATCTGATCTTCATTTTGGAAAAACAAAATAAGTGAAGAGCTGCCAAAACAGCCACATGAGAACTCAGTGGCACCAAATGTTGAATGACTGGGGATGAGGGGAGAGGAATAAGGTGATTAATTTATCATCTTGTCTACTAGAATCCCCTTGGGATTCTACATATGCCCACCCCCATTACCATGGTCAACTAAACTGTCCACGCTATCAAAACGAGAGGTCAGGTTGGTTTCTCAACTTATTCTTGATAGGCTCATGCTGGTTCTTGCCAAGCAATCCATTCTTTTCTAAATGCTCACAAACCAACACCTTAATAATCTGTTCTAGAGTTTTAAGGTAAAGGTAAAGGTTCCCCCCGCAGATTTGTGCAGTCGTGTCTGACTCTAGGGGCCGGTGCTCATCTCCGTTTGTTAGCCAAAGAGCCAGCATTGTCCGAAGACGCTTCCAGTGTCATGTGGCCGGCATGATGCACGCGGAACGCTGTTACCTACCCACCGAAGTGGTACCTATTCATCTTCAGCATCATTTGCATGCTTTCGAACTGCTAGGTTGGCAAGAGCTGGGGCGAGTGCGGGAGCTCACTCCATCACACAGGGCTAGGGATTCGAACCTCCGAACTTGCGATCTTCCGATCGACAAGCCTGGCGTCTTACCCGTTGAGCCACCACGCCCCTTGAGGAGAGAGGAATACTGACAACTAATTGGGCAATTAAATGGAATGGAGAGACTGGAATGTTCTATGGGAGTGAAGGAATGGCAGAGACAGAAAATTTAGGCAGACCCTTTACATTATTAAGGTAAGCTGCTTCCTGGTTCACTTTGACGAGCTATTTTTAAATGTCTGAAGTATGAAACTGGCAGCCATTCACAGAAATTAAAAGGGAAAAAATGATTATTTTAATGGGTGTAGCTGAGGTTGGCCAAAAATGTGTACAACACTTCCCTATTAGCTTAGTGCCGGGATGGAGAGAAGTCACTTGGAACATATTGAGTAATAATTTAGACAATGTCACAAAATAAATGGAGATGGCAAATATCTGGGTACCTGTGTGCTTCCGGGTCCAATTCAAGGTGTTGGTTATCGCCTTTAAAGCCCTACATGGCATGGGACCAGGTTACCTGAGGGACCGTCTCATCCCCATAACGTCGAACCGTCCCACTCGGTCATTTAGAGAGGGCATGCTGCAGATCCCGTCGGTAAGGGAGTTTCACCTGACGGGGTCTAGAAAGCGGGCCTTCTCGATAGTAGCGCCCACCCTTTGGAATATGCTGCCCCTGGAGGTGAGGCAGGCCCCATTGCTCCCGGCCTTCAGAAAGAACTTAAAGACCTGGTTCTGCCGCCTTGCGTGGGAGGGGGGGGGAACAGCTCCTCTTGGGGATGGCTGGTGCCATAGAGCCCTTTTAAATATCAACACATCACATCTTGGATTTTATATTTAAATTCATTGTATTGGAGAATATTTATATACGCTGTTTTAATTGTTGAATTTTAACTGTCGATTTTTTGTAAACCGCCCAGAGTTCCCTTGTGGGGAGATGGAGTGGTAAATACAAGTCGAATTATAAATAAATAAATAAATAAAAAAATTCTCAAAGTATATGGAAGTGCAATGCAGCCAGATATGTAAACAATATGCAAGCAATTGCTATCTTCTTTATAACATCATGTGAAATACCCCATCATAAACTATTAGACTTTCAGTCTTCCTGAGCAAACAGTAGTGTGCAATCTATCTTTGTTTCCAGGCCCCACTTATCACACAGACATATGAAAAGGAGCCACAGAATTCCTAAATGTAAAATTTGGTTTAACCCGTTTTGGCTGATTTTGCAGTATTTTTCTCTGTATGAGGAAAAAATAAATCCTTGTACTGGTATTCTAGATTGTTATGGCTGGACTTAGTCTTTGGGTTTTGTTTCTTAATATGCAGTTTAATAACTTCTAATACATGTTTGTAGAACTGTTTTTGTTACCAGCCTTCTACAGCTATTCTAGGTTACACAGATCATTTGTCTAATTGTAAAGACTAAACATGAAGCAGCCAATCTTATTTCTAAGAGATGCCTTAAGAATTTATTAAGCTGCTTTATACATTTTTTTTCTCCCTGCCTTCACACTCTGCCACAGTTAGCTTCTCATTTATAAAATAAAGGTGCCTGTCTCAAGGAATGTTCTACTTACAGATTGATCTTCATTGATTGGGTCCTGCACACTCCCACTGCACTGGGGAACCCACGGAGGGTCAAACATGGGGACAGATGGCATTCCAAGCACTGGAGAGGGCAGGGTGAAGTTAATGCTTGGTGGAGGAATCTGCAAAAATAAGTCCAGAAGATGAAATATCATAGCAATAGCTCTTGTACACCTCTCCTGAAGATAAGTTTTTCAAGGAACAAGGACATGTTTCAGAGTCAAAATATGTCAATTTATTTAATTCTATGCTGAGATAAAGAAGGAATTAGAAAATATAATTTTTCTCACATAATACAATGGCAATGCAAATAATTCCTTCTTTAGTTCTTTTGTGATTGAGTTAGGATTCCTTTATTTTTTTAACATAACTACAATACATAAATAAGCTACAAAGCAAATTTTTTATTTGCCTAGTTTTTAATCTAGGCAAACAAACCGTTTGGCCAAGCCACTGTCAAAACTGCCTGAAATAACAGAAAAATTAGCTTTCATCCAGGAGGGAGGACAATTTTCTCAGGCCTTGGAATATATCCAGAAAGTTGTATACTGTTTTTCTTTTTTTCTCATTACAGAGCATCCAGGAAAGGTACCAGTATTAGGAAACAGAGCTTTGAAGGCCAAAGAACTTGGTCGTTTTTCTTTCATTATATTATCTTACTATATGCCTTGACAAATATAGTGCTGATATGTTATTTCCTTCCACTTATAATTTATACTTTTAAATAGCCATTTATATAGGAAAACGATGGATCTGCAAACGTGAAGGAATGTAGACCTAGCCTAGGGAATATAGAAGGAATGAGCAAGGTTTTAACAGGGGAGTTGAAGAAAAGATGACTCAGCCCTGAGAAAGAGGAAAGGGTGAGAAAGAAACTCAAAATAACCCCACCTTGATTTTCTTTGGTATAAGATGGAGTAGAGAGAAACTCTGACAGGCTTTCAAGATTCCGTTATTTTACCCTACAAAAATAAAGTGCATTCCTGGAATCCATGTTGTGCCTGCCTACCTGAAAGGGCTATGGCAAGACCCTCTAAATGGCTTCATTCACACTTCAACAAATATAAAGAACAAGGCTATTTTTGGATTACAGTGTGTCATTTGCTTCATAGCATTCCTCAAAAATGGTATACCAGAATTTCTAAAAACTAGAGCTCTGCCTACCATCTGGCTCCAACTAGGTTAAATCTTCTCAGAAACTCAATATGGCATAGCTAGTAGAGAATTTGTATAGTTCACTGTGACAGAAGCTGCTTTAAACAATTGACTGTTTTCTGATAGTTAAGGCTTCTGATAAAATCTTACACCCTCCAAGGTTTAAACTCTGCAACGTTTCCTCCATTGCTTTCCACAGCTTACAAAATACTGCTTTACCCTTCCCACAGACTGAGCAAGATCGCAGTTAGTTATTTATAATTTTAGCATTACTATCCAGGGAATGTTTAGATCCCCATGCATCTCCACAAAGGCAAAAGAAGAGTTAAATCAGTCACCAGAAGAAATCAAGGAGGAGAACTGAGAATCTGGAAGAACCCACTCATATCTATGAGAGGTGTGGTCTACTGAACAAGATAAAATTCTATTCAGAGTTGATGGCAAAATTGAACCATATCAGCTAGTAGTTGTAGATACTCCTGTCATACCAAACCAGGAACAATTTTGATAGTAAATAACCAATAATTTAGTTCTTGTTTGGCATGAGGAGGAATCCAACTAATGGGAGATCCAAAATTCAGTTAGAATATAAGGGCAAGATGGAAGGATGATATTCTGGAGGTGACAGACTCGACCTTGAGGGAGCTGGGGATGGCAACGGCCAACAGGAAGCTCTGGCATGGGCTGGTCCATGAAGTCACGAAGAGTCGGAAGCGACTGAACGAATAAACAACAATATCTTTGGGTCTGAGTTTAAGGAGCTGAGGGAACCTGCTCTTACACCCTTTTCTCATATCATTCTGTAGCTGGCAAACAATTATTTAATTGGTAGTGTCTGGTCAACATGCTAACCACTGGACAATGGGTGAAAAGGGCAGCCATAAGTGCCACAGTCAAGTTGGCTGTAATATGAATTTGGCAGATCACATAGTTTGTGATAAAACCATAAAGACTTTGTAAACCTTCTTTCATAAGGATTTTCAATGGAGGGAGATGGAGCATCAGACCATTTATATTTGGCGAGAAAAAAAATTAAGAAAATTGCTATGTGAATCCTTGATATAGGCTAATATCACTTCTATATCTCAAAGGATCCAGTTTGCAGAGGCTATTCCCTCATTCCGTGGAAGATGATGGAGGCACCAGAGCTCAAATTTTCATCTCTCATCCTTTTGTTCTTGTTCTTAATTCTTGAGGGGATTTGTTGTTGTTGTTGTTGTTGTTTTTGTTGGTTTAGCCATTTTACTTGATGAAAAGTTCTTGGAAACTTGAAAGCCAGCATGCTATTTTGTACATTTTGAATTAGCATAATAGATTGTGAACATTTAGGCTACGACACATATCTGCTACCTGACCTAAGTGTTCCTGAACTCAAGTACTGTAGTGATATTTCTGTGTACATAATACTAAAAACATGGAAATATATCAGGTGGTACATAGTTTACCTTAAAGATTTGTTGAGCTCCTTCCTCCATGCGAGGCCATACTTGATATCTAAACCTCCAGAGAGTGTGGAACTTCAGAATGGCATTCAATCTCTGCACTGCTTCCGAGTGATGAAATTCAGACATCAGCATATCTGAAACTGCCTCTGGTACTTTCACAGCACACAGAAGGAACATGGCAGCTGCAGGAAGCAAATATTCCATGAAACATCTTTTTTTTTTACAATCTGGAAACATTATTATTTTACAGATGTACTTGAAACTGAGAGGTGGAAGCACACCTTAGGCTGATGAGCAGACCTGGTAGCAAAAGGAGCAGGTACTTGGCCTCCATGTCTCTGAATTTCAAGCAGGGAAAGGTCATGAAGAGGAAGACAAGGTGGCAATGCATATAAATGTAGGCTGCCCAGGCAGGGTTCTCAAAATGCCAAGGAAGATTTCTGTAGCATTAGATTGAAAATCCTCAAAATCCAAAACTGGGTGAAACTACTATAGCTCCAATTCCGTGGGACTGATTTTTTGCACTCTTGAGGGCATTCTTGGAATGTGAAATGTGCCTCTTACCTGCTGCACCAGCCATGTGCTCATCCATACTGAGCAACAATTCCCATGCTGCAGGCTGGATGTCCCCATACATCTCTTCAGTGAGGATGGGAGCTGCCTTGATTAACAGTGAAAGTGGTGCTGGAGCCAGGCTCATCACCTGCGAAAGGAAACCATGTACTAAGTAGTGAAAATTATGGCCCTCACAAACATATTCATGTTCTGCTGAGGACAATGTAGCACACACAGTAAGAGTGCTGAAGACTGCAGCTTCTTTACAGAGCCCTGATGGAGCCAGACAATCTGTTATTCAAAGTGACTATAAAAAAGGACCCGACAATGCAAGTGAGAATCGGGGGATATTCTTATCTAGACAGCATCTATAGTAGATAAAATAGATAATCTGAATTATCTACTAAAACTACAGCAAATTCATGCATGTCAGGTAAATGTGACATTCCTACAGTGCTGAGAAAGACCTCACAGAGACTACTAGGCTTGTAGTGACTCAGTGCAAGGCAGTAAGGCAGCTGGGTCATGTTTCCATGTTACATAGACAATGCAAACTGTGCACTGGCAACATTCTACCACATGTACCGTATTGCCAGACACCACAGATAACTAACTAGAAGCCAATGGAGCAATTCACAGGCTTAAGATTCCTTAGGGTTTCCCTACCTGGGACACATACATTAAAGGCTAAACATAATGTTCCACTGGTGCAATATTCATGTAAGTAACAGAAATTCACATTACCTGATGCCTTATATATTTCAGCATTCCAGCGTCTTTTTTTCCTTCAAGATTAGAATCCATCACTCTTTTCTTCAGGGAGGGTGTTCTGAGGCATGACTTGTCTGAACACTGAAAGACAATTGGATCTAAACAATGCTGAGGGGTTTCAGAAGTTAGCTCATTGGTGGAAGCTGGGGGTCCCATTATGTCTCTAAATCTGACAATAATACACTTAAATAATGCAGCTTTCCCCTGTTGACCAAAACCATTGATAATGAGAGAAACTGAAATTTCCTTCTTTGCCCAAAATGATGCAGGTTTCACAGAATCAGACAGTTTCATCAGAATGGTGAAACAAATATTGCGAGGCCAGCTCCACCCCTCAAACATCTGTATGACATTATGTAACGGTAAAGGTAAAGGTTCCCCCCGCACATTTGTGCAGTCGTGTCCGACTCTAGGGGCCGGTGCTCATCTCCGTTTGTTAGCCGAAGAGCCAGCATTGTCCGAAGACGCTTCCAGTGTCATGTGGCCGGCATGACGCACGCGGAACGCTGTTACCATCCCACCGAAGTGGTACCTATTTATCTACTTGCACTTGCACGCTTTCGAATTGCTAGGTTGGCAAGAGCTGGGGCGAGTGCGGCAGCTCACTCCATCACGCGGGGCTAGGGATTCGAACCTCTGAACTTGCGATCTTCCAATTGACAAGCCTGGCGTCAAGCCTGGCGTCACTGAGCCACCACGCCCCTTTTATGACATTATGACCCATGCACAAAAGGGATGGATCCTGTGTCATGATGCTAATTTCATCATTCATTTGCCCCCTTGCTCCCTGCATCGAAGTACATGGTTTCACTAAAGAAGGATTCTATATTAAACATCGTTCTTAGAAACTCCCCCCACATCTGTTCACCTGCAAGGGTTTGGCAGCCAAGTTTGACAGTCTGAAATAAATGTCTAGGCAGCTGAGAAATGAGTAATTAATTGATTGATTAATTAACTTGCTTACCTCTTTTTGTTTTTTGCCTCTGGCCACACTGTTTAGTAAGGTATTTTCTTTGAGTGAATCCACAGTGTCTCCATACAAAAGTTTGATGGCCCGGACAAGGCGTGCACAAGAACGGCTGTGGTGGAGGTAGCAGTGAGGGTGGCAATAATCAATATGGGTACAAATGAAACTCTGCTGGTTGCACAGCAGGATCATCACCTGGAAACACCAAGTATGAATGTTTATAGAATTGCAGCGCTGTCTTTGTGCCAAGAGAAGATTATATGAACATCCTTTTTTAGGTAGCAAAAGCCATGGATAGCAAAATCTTTCCAATGTTTTCAAACCATTTTTCTCCTTCCCCATCCTCTTCAATTTAATATTTCACTAACTCTGACAATTAACTCATAGATGACAGATCAAGCAAATGCCTCATACTCATTAACATCAACACTTGAACATTTTTGTTCAGTTGATCAACGTAATGCTCCAGGACAAAGTGAGATCAAGCAATATCCTTTTCCTTTGTTCCACAGGCCATGGCAGAGTTTGAGTATCTACCATTGCTGCCACTTTGCTCAGAGCTGATGTCAGAGGAATTGGCGAAGAAACCACGCTGAGTTGAAGTTCAACTCCAGTGTCTTTATTGTTTCTACCATACACAGAATCTTACCAGACTGAAGGTTCCTAAACTGAGCCAAGGGTAAAAGTACCCTTGGGAATCTAGGGCGGTGCCAGTCTCACTTTCTTCCTCAGCCCCCCCACACTCTCCAAGCTATGCAAGCTGTGCGAATGCTTATCAGCCTGGAATGTGCTCTCTGCCCCCTCAGCTCCCAGCTCCATCACATCACCCTCCTCTTCAGGGGCAAATTCCATCACATCTGCCTAGCTTAAGCACAGGAATTGCTCCCTGCCAGATGGGTGTGCCAAATTTCATTTCTGGAGATAGTCATCGCTTCAGCAATCCTCCTCCTACAGCCCAATTTTTCTTGGCAGGGTAGCTGTGATTGCTTCTTCTGGGTTGATTTTCTTCAATCCCAGACATGGAAAGCAATTGAAGGATCAGGAAGCATGGTGTGATAGTGGTGGAGAGGGAAACAATATCTACATTTTCTCTTCCTCTCCTCTCCATTTTCTTATTTATTTGTTTATTCATTTTGCAGTTCCCTATTTGTATCATGTAGTTGTACCCAGACCTCAGAGCTGAGTAACTAAAGAGTACTAATATAAAATTATAATGACAAATTTATTCATAAGTCATTGCACTCTAAGGCAAATCTTTGGCTTGTCCTATAGTCAGTTCATGTTTAAACCATGTGTGCCTAAATAGCCAGTATTTTGAAAATTGAAGCTCTGTTTGACCCTATCCTCTAATTGCAGAGGGCATGAAATGACAACTGGAGAAAAACTACAAGTAACCAGTTTTCCACATTTCATTTTCTATAAATTTGGTTTTATTCTTTACTAATATACCAACTCACTATTTAAGTGGCAAAAAGCTTAACTTGATACAGTATTTGATTGGTTCAATTTGCTCGATCACAAAGCACACCTTGAATTGAAGGAACACTTGCCTGTTTCTGAATCCTTCTTCCCTCCCCTTGCCTCCAGACATCCAAGAAAGAGCTTTAATAACAGCACTACCATCCCAAAGCTCTAGAGATACAGATCAGGACCACAGCATCATGGAGATTTAGAAATATAGCTAGACTGAGTTGGTTGTGCTTTGCCCCAGGAGTTCAAAGATCTGTCCACATTACTCCCCTTTGCTTCTGGACTTGTGTTTGAAAGACTCTGGGGCATGTTGTTGTTACTAATCTAGGAAACAACTATGAGACCAGGAAAGGATTTAGATTCACTTCAAAGGAAACCCACTTTAACTTGGACAACTGAATCTATCTAAATCATCTTAATTTGGTTCAGGATATAGGATTTAGACACATTGGAAAATTGCACTGTTTTTAATCACATGACTTATTCTGATCTATCCTGATCTATCCATCCTCATTGATCTTCAAAGTCCACCAAACATCCTCCAGGTGAAAGCTCTGCCAAATGCCCTGCAATTAACCGAGTCACTACTTAGAAGATGACATCATTTTGTGTTCACATAGCTCTAGGAAGAAACTCACAACTCTAGTGCCTCAGTTGGTGGACTTCTTCTTTAAGAGTTCAAATAAATTGCAGTGGGAGCCCTGGCAGAATTAGGGCCATTGCAAATTGTTCTATGGAATATATAGCGGCTTCCATTCCTAACTTTCCTTAATGGAGCTTCTGAATGTTTCTGGGGATGGGACATTTAAATTCTTGAGTAGTTGAAGCTCCGTTATTCATAAAAAAGAACAGCCTTAATTCCCCTCTGCTCTGATGACAAACCATGAATGTTATGTATCTCAAGGGAAACTCTAGGGCACCACAAATAATCTCTACTTACATGCAGCCAAGACATATTCCGGTGATAGTTATCTTCTGTTCCAGTGCTGCTGAGCACTTCAGGTTCTATACTAGGTTCACTTGCACTCCAAGGGCTTCCTTCTTAAAAAAAAAAAAAAACACCCAAAAGTAGTTGTCTTCTGATGCTTCCTACATATTTTTAATCTAATGTATATGCTTGTAAACCAGACCAGGGTTTTGAAACCAATTGATTTTCTTCCCCTGTATTTTTTTTTAGGGAGAACAGAATAATATGCCAGAAGCATACCATTCGCAATAGGCCAAGCCCTTCATCAAGGAATGTGAGTTAGACTAAAGAAATGTCACCCCCAACCCTTCTTCCATGTCCCTGATGATTAGCTAGACTGATCATTACAAGCATAATTTATAGTCACCACAGAAATGACCACTAATCAGGGATAAACATTGTTCCCTTTTCTGGAAGAGGGGAGGGTGAGTAAGTGGAAACAAAATTCTTGCATAATCATGCTGCTGCCAATTGTTGGTTTCAGTGATCTGCATTGACTGGGCTCCATGTTCAAGAAAGATAATACATACAGTCCTGCAATGGCAGCAGTTTGCTACAACTACTGCCTTGTTAGGTCCCATTGGGGGATTACAGAACCCCTGGGGAGAAAAGAGGAAAAACCCCGATGAACATTTGAGAACAAAGGCAGGGGAATGCTCTCTCAGATCCCTGAGTTTCCTGCATGCATCTATTGCCAATGGGCTTTCCAATCAGATAGAACTTTAGCACACAATTTGCTTACTGTATTGTAATATTATGGCTGCAACCCCATATCCACTTGCCTGGGAGTTAGCACCACTGAATTCAGTGGGAGTTATTTCTGAGAAGTTATGCATAGGATTGTACTGAGACTATTAAAAGATGCAGTATTTCCAATTACATCCTTCCCCCACCCCTTAAAGCAAATATGCACATGACTTAACTTGGATTTCCACACAGAAGAGAAAGAGCACGGACAATACCACTGAGACCCACAAGGGGAAAAGAGATTCAGGTTTAGGATGTATCTGTCCCTGAGTTCTTCTCTAAAATAAATCTCTGGAAACAAGTATTTTGGAAGTTGACGAGTACACATATATTTATCTCATAGAAAGCAAAATATATGCATATTGTATATATAAGTATATGCATAGTACATACTATTGATATGAGATGTGTATGTGTGTGAGAGAAAGAGAGAAAGAATGAGTGTATATATACAATACCATATATATTATATATGCCACCGATATATAATATATGATGTTTTTATATATACCTTCCTAATCATGGCATGCATTTGTTTGGCAGTCAGGAAAATGCCTGTACACTGAGTCCACGCATCAAACATTTCCCTTTTTGAAATCTGGTGCCCTTTGAGTGGAGCAGCACTGACTACCTCATGATGTACTGGCAGGGTTCAAGCTCTGTCCTTGCCAAATGTTAAGTCCATGCAAGACCGGGGAACTCCTGGTTCGAGCTCGGCCCTGGGAGGTCTGCCTCGCCTCCCGGCCCCTTTCCTGGCTCTCCTACACTACGGGTGCTGCTGCTGCTGCTGCCGCCACCACCTTGTGATCCCTCTCCCTTTTTTGAGCCACCCTCATCTGTGTTACCTATGTCAGTGACAGTGTCCCTGCTGTGGGACAGCTGCAGCTCCTCATTCTCAGACTCTGAGTCCTGACGGGACAACTTGGTGCTCTTTAGGCTGCCGGCCCGGCGAATGCTGGACAGGGAACCCCCTCTCTTCACCCGGAAACTGCGGGTTCCTTTAATCTGGAGCAAGCGGGAGCCTCCTATCCTGATCTTCCTGCTGGGAACTGTATTAAAAGAATAAAAGAGGACTTTTTCCCCCTTATTTCCCTCCATTTTAAATATAATATAATGATGTATATTTTGTATAAAGTTATACTCTTCACCCTCCCCCCTCCTCCTTCGGCATTGCGGTGCCTTTTCCCTTTTCTCAAGGAAGAGCAGCAAGAGGCTCCCTCCAAAGCAACACCAAGGCAGCTCTAGAAATCATCCCATCCGGGATGCCTTAGTGAAAGGTAAGACAGGTCTATTACTCAGGTTATATTACACCTCAATCCAGCCATTAGTGTTATTCAAATACTTTACAATCAGCATTGTTGGAAACCCCAGGGCTAAACCACAAAAGCTATAGTTAGTGCCAAACAGTTTGCTCTCATTGCCACAGGAGAACAGTTATCTTTCCATGTTTGCTAGTAAGGCCTTTGCCGTTCCATCGACACGACACCCATCACTGGCTATCGGTGACTGAATTGCAAGTGCTGTCAAGGCCTCAGAGCAGGGCTGTTCTCCGGCTAGCCCCAGGCTGATCAAATTCTGTGACAGAATCATAACTCTCAAGCATGCAGCAAGTGTAGTCGTACGTAGGCGGCCTGCTTGCTGAAGCTAGGCACATCCTTTGCTTATCCACTCTGAATGTTACCTTTGTATAAATTGTCTTCTTTGCACATTAAACTTCACCAGAATTCTACAGAGAAAGCAACATGTGGTCCCACTCTTCAGATAGTTCAGAAGTTTTCAGGCATTAAAGACATCTGTGGATACAATGTGTGTGTGTGTGCATGTGTGCGTGTGTGAGTGTGTTTGTGTGTGTGTGTGTGTGTGTGTGTGTGTAATGAGCACGAATACATGGAATGGTTTGAAGCACCAGTCACTGGCATGTTGTTCTCCACTCAGCTCTAAGGCAGTACATGGGCAATATGCATGTCCAAATGTTGCAACACTCAGCTGTACATCTACTTAAAAGTGAACACACGGCACAGGTCACAATACAAATAAATGATAGTTGTCACTTGGGGCCAGAAGAAAGGGCAATGATGAAAGAAGAATTATCTAAACTTGTTAAGATCTGGGCTTTTAAACAGCTGGGGAGGGGAGAAATCCTGATTTTTACAGATTTGCACTCCGCCATGGTGAATGCACAATTTTCTTTACAAGTTATTACCTTTAGCATATGATTAACCTGAAATTTTATTTGCATTTACTTGGCTTTGTAGTTTTGTTGACTAGTTGAAAATGGCACATTGCGTAACAAACTTTCAGAGAAGTATCATATTACTCCCCTGGCAAGATCAATGAAGGATCTTGCACAGTGTCTTAAAAGATAAGAGATAAATTGTGGAATAAGTTTCTGGAGACTAGAGCAAATTTATTGGATGTATGAATTAAAAATAACTTTTTTTTAATCTACCTGATATAAAAAACTTACATTTCAATGCATCTCGTAACTTTTTAACATGCTACAAGCATGTTGTTGCTGTTTCTATGATAAATTATAAGCTAAATGCAGGCAAAGGATTCCTGTAATAGAAAACTGTTTCTAAAATACATTTTATTAGAATCAGTAACAGAAGCAGGAAGGAGAGGAAGGAGAAAGAGAAAGAGAAAAAGGAACAGAGGAAGAAGGAAAAGAAGAAAGAAGAAGAATTTATTATTAAGTAACACAGCAACAATAACATTAAGGCTGTATTCCATTACAAATTTCACTAAAGTGTACAATATTTTGACTGGGAACTAAAGAGTTTATGTTGTTTTATGGTTTGTATTTCACCCATTCTAACAATTCCTTAAAATACATTTTTGTTGTTGTTCCTGACCCCCCAAAAGAGAGAGACTGAAAACCTCATTTTAGCAAAGCCAAACACTAATTCCATGGTCACACTTTCAAAAGCATATAATTATTGAAAATAGTTAATTTTATTTTATGTATGTATGTATGTATGTATATGTGTGTGTGTGTGTGTGTGTGTGTGTGTATGTATGTGTATGTGTATGTGTATATATACACAAACACACATACATACATACACACACATACACACACACACATACATACATACATACATACATACAGTATATATAATATGTATGTAACCTGCTTTATACTGTTGAGTTTAATTATGTACTGCTCTTTGACCACAAAGAAGATTTCTTCTTCTCAATAATAGGTAATAATCCTGGGCATTGGTAAGGATTTTCTCCACTTTAGGTGTAGGTGCCATATCAATTATAGTTTCCCAATAAGAGGGAATCATTATTTAACCTATTTAAATCTGTAGGGTACAACTGTCTTCTGAATACAGAATTTTAATTCCATGATCTGTTAAAACCTCAGTACTGCAGTTCAAGCTGTAGTCAGCTATAATAGTCAGTGTATGCAATCAAGAATAGATTTTGAGTCCAATCAATAATTACAACCTAATGTTCAGTGACTGCAAAATCAAAGGTTTTGCATAATTTTTAAAACAGCTTATTATTAAATACTGTATAATGATAAATAAATAAAAGGGGGAAATGTTCATTTTTTCCAAAGCGATTTGAAGTCTAACTTGTCAGAAAAACCAGATACTGGTTTTGTAGAAATAACAAAAGGAACCTTTGCTCCTGAATCAGTATTTGTATCCATATCTGTAGTTTTGATACCAATAAATCCCACCCAAAATGACTGGCCAAATTAGAAAATATTTCATTAAGAAAGTTTATTTTGTCACATTCCATAGCATCCTAGACATATTAGTATTCCAAAATTTACAGTCTAGTCTTGAACAGAAAAATCCCTTGTGCCATACAGTATGTAATATAAAAATAGCTTTTGAATAAAGTTTTTATAAGGGAAACCAGGTTAACACTTTCTTCAAAATCATTAACACTGCTTGTACTGGACTGTGATTGTTACTGCATTTTAATGTCTTTTTATTATGTTTTCACTGGCTGATTTATTTTATTGTACTGTATTGTATTGCATTGCATTGCATTGTTTAAAGTTTAACTGTTATTCCTGTTTTTAATGTATATATATATGCGCACCCAGGGTTTGCTTTGATTTCTGTCAGTGCTTTAACTGAGGGTATCACCAATATCTATGAAAATGGAACACAGAGATAAAACATATATATATACAATTTTGTTAACACTTCACAGAGATCAGGAAACAATTTCTTCTGAGCCAATTTTATACAACATGATACTTTTAACCCACTAACAAATGGACAGAGTGACATAAAACAAGAAATTAAAAGTGAGATGAATTTATCATCTACCTAAAAAAATTATTCCCTTGTCAGTTTCAATCTATGCTTGAGAATGGGCAACCAGAGATACTTCTGTATGGACACAGTTAAGTGGAGGAAGTAACATTTGGTCCAGCTTGACCATATTTGTCAGGCTTTGCTAGTGCACAGGTACAGCCAGTAAAAAAGGGCTGCCATGTTCATACGCATCACCAGAGGCACCTCCCTGGTATGGAAGTACCAGGTCAGATGTTACTTCCCAATACAGCTACTTCCAAGGGGGATATTCAGCATGGAGAGTTTTCATCAACCAGTTCTGTTGATGAACTTAGTACCTTCCTAAAATCATCCCCAGTCTTCCCCAACTACTTTCTTATTCACCTGATTCCTATTTTCACATAACTGTATTGAGAATTGTGGTGCTTCAGCAGGCTTATGCAACTTAAATGTCCAGACACTGAACATATCCCATTACCATTTTTGTGTGCTAAGGATGTGGATTTAGGGCTAGCTGTGTATTCCAAAGTGGAGTCCAATCTCCTCACAGGAAGTACAACTGTCAGAACAATCCTATACACCAGGCAACTATTTTATTTATTTATTTATTTATTTATTTATTTTTCCAATTTCTATCACCGCCCATCTCCCCCCAAAAGGGGGACTCAACTATACTTAAATATTCAGAAAAGGAACCAATCCAATACCAAAAATGGAAAATCAAATCTGCATCAAGAAGGGTGATTTCCCATGTAAGGGAATCAGCCAGGACTCAGGACTCAACAAGATAATACAATTTGTTTCTTCATAGTTTAACTTTAACATGGTATCATAAATCATAGTATCTTATCTCTTTAAAACTGCTGTTCTTTATTTTTTACATTTTGTAACTGCAAAAAGAAAACAGTGTATTTTACCAGTTATACTCTGTCATATCGATAGGTTGGGCTATTATTTACAATATGCAATAGTAAGTTAAGTAGCTACTGGCTCTATTTTGCATTGCAACACTTGAACGTTAAAATAGAATGAGATTTGTAGAGATTTGTTTTTATGCATGAGATGGCATTATAATGATAGACATT
Organism: Charina bottae; assembly: GCA_023362775.1. Lineage (NCBI taxonomy): Eukaryota > Metazoa > Chordata > Lepidosauria > Squamata > Charinaidae > Charina > Charina bottae. The sequence goes on from JALMGJ010000020.1 coordinate 6,701,719, forward strand.
CTGCTACCTGTAGTAACCACAGTAATTTAGGCCTTGAAGTTACCTACCACATTTTGGAATTAGCAAACAAGAGCCACATAGCAGATGAGTTTTAAGCATGTTCTAATTTTTGTTTAACTTAGAGGGGGCAAGATAATAAATTATTTTAAGGTGAATATACATGAACTTCTTGTTCTTTCATATATAAAACAAAACCTTAAAGCACACTAAAATCTTGATGCAATGTCTACTTATTAAATTTGCCTATAATCCAGTGCAGACAAATATTATTTTAAGTGCTCAAAAAACTGACAGAGGTATTTGATTTATTTAAATGATTTAATCTCATGGCAGTAACTCTTTTACAGCAATTTGCACTAGAGTATTAAAAATAACAACTCAAGAGGAAGGGGAAGAGGAAGAAGAAGAAGAGGAGGAATAAGAAGAGGAAGAGGAAGGAGAAGAAGAAGAAGACTTAATTTGGCTAACAGACTACATCTAGTTCCAACAATTCCACCGAAATAAGAGTCTTAACCACTATTCAAATATGCTTGGGACTGAAATGCCAAAAAACACATCTAAATATGGATAGATTTGATTCAGCTTGCTGTTCTCTAATATTTTTTTGGAAATAAGGACATGCTGCCCACAGCCACATCAGAGTTTGCAGTAAAACAGAAGCTTCAGTAGGCAACAAACCTTTCTTCTCTTCACAACCTGTGTCAGACTTCAAGGTATGACTGCTGCTGTGTAAGGAATCTTTTGAATCTTCATTTTCATCCAAAACCCCAGCAAAGCTGATCTTCCTCTCATACCTGTGTCGGTCCATCTCAGGGTCCAAACGCAACCTGCAACTCTCCAGATCCTATAATATCACATAACCATAGAAGTGTATGAAGAGCAAATGTATAAATAAAACAGGCCTTCAAGTTTTCTTCTGAAGCAAGAAAAACTTAAAACTGAGAAGGAAATGTAAATCTTGCATTAGATTTTATCCTGCCGTTTGGCAATGACCCCAAGAAGTAGGTAGGTTAGACTGAAAACAATTGATTTTGTAACTGGTTCCCTATATTAGTTTGAGTAGATGTTTATTTTATTATTTAATGTTAATTATGTTATACCGTATTATTGTTGGCTGCTCTTATAATTCTAAGGGGCGTGGTGGCTCAGTGGTTAAGACGCCAAGCTTGTCGACTGGAAGGTTGGCGGTTCGGGCGCCGTGTGACGGAGTGAGCTCCCACACTCGCCCCAGCTATTGCCAACCTAGCAATTCGAAAGCATGCAAATGCAAGTAGATGAATAGGTACCACTTTGGTGGGATGGTAAAAGCGTTCTGCGCACGTCATGCTGGCCACATGACCGTGGAAGCGTCTTCGGACAACGCTGGCTCTTCGGCTAACAAACGGAGATGAGCACCGGCCCCTAGAGTTGGACACGACTGCACAAATGTGCGGGGGGAACCTTTACCTTTACCTTATAATTCTACTATAAAATGTTTTTTGGGGAAGTTGCTCTAAAGGTTAAAGTAGAAATAATCAACAAAAATAACCCCAATATGGCCTCAGTGATTTTCATGCTGGAATAAATATTACCAAGTAGGATCCAAAAATTTTGCCAATATTACAAAAACAGTATTACATCGTTGTGACACAAGCTTTGCCCCTTTTGTACGTGCATGGCACATCACAAAGCACATACAAATAGGCAGAGCTTTCAGAGCAACAATGAGAGGCTGCTTTTATATTTTGCTCGCCACCACTTGTTGCCCCTGAAGACACCTGAGTATCTAAACTAAACTCAGAATTTCAAGAACGGTTGGATTAAATTGCCATTCATCCATTTTGAGAAATCATTTTTTTCAAGACCTATGAATAAATCACCGGCCATCTTGGATACCATATTTTTATCTCTGCCTATGTTTCATCAATACATTTCTTTAGCTACACAGTTGGTTTTTGGTCTCCCACCCTACCCATACCTTCCCCTCCTTCTGCAACGTTATCCTTTTATTATATCCCAGATTCTTCCCTTCCTTCCTCTTACCACAAGAGGTTCAGTACGTGGCCTGGGCATGTAGGGAAAGGTCTCTCGAAGAAAAGTGGTGATCTCCAGGAGAAGCTGACATGCTGCCATCTTCAAGGCAAAAGGACAACAACATTTGGTAGGATTCACAGTGCCTAAAAAAGAAAATATACATATGTTCTGTTTCAAAAAAAGAGCAGCAAAGAAAAAAGATCATTCTAAAAAAATGGACATCACCAGACATGGTACACAATACAAACTGCATATGGAACAATATGTTGTATGATTATTCTATTTTTTCCAGGAATATCGCTGTCATGTTTAGCTATTGTCTCGTATTCACTGCAGTTTATGTTACCTCTACCAGCACTGTTGCAATGGTCTCAAAGATATATGACTTCTATGAATTTAATACCCTTAGGACCTCTTCACCTCATAATTCGGATCTATTTCAGAAATGACACACTCTTGTACTATCTTTCCATTATTTCCCCCCTCAACCAATGCACTCTCTAAAGATTCAGTTTGAGTGGAATAATAGTGTTGCTTGGTTTAGTGACAGCTTAATCCTTTCTAACTTTCCTCCACTGCTTCCTATATTCCTAATTCTGCTGCATGAAAGAAAAACAGCAACTGAAGGGATGGCAACTGCTGTTGGTTTGAAAAATCTTGGGGAAAAGGCGTGTGAAGCTACATGTCACATTTAGTTTAGGCCTTGGATACAAACATTATGCAATTACAGAGTATTTCTTTGAAGAGATTATTAACCAATAGCAAACTCCAGCCAATTTAGATGAAAGGGAAGGACAACTTCAACATACTTTTATTATTGTAAATATATTTATGAATGTTTGCCATACTATTATTATATCTATTATCGCTGAAGAAAGAGCCCTAGACCTAACCCTAACCCAGATCACCCATGCTCTATAGCAGAGCTTTCCAAACTGTGTGTCGCGACACAAAAGTGTGTCGCCACACACAGTCTGGTGTGTCGCCACACAACCCGGAAGCGCTGATCATCATCAGCGCTTCCGGGTTTTCCCACGGCGACACACCAACGGCGGCGCACAAAAACCCGAAAGCAGCAGCAGTGCTTCCGGGTTTTTGCGCGCTGCCGCAACGGCAGCACTTCTGGGTTTTCCCGCGGCGACACACCAATGGCGGTTGGTGTGTCGCCGCGGGAAAACTTTTTAAAGCCCTGCTCTATAGTCTTCATTGCTTAGAATCATTTCATTTTACATTTGGTAGAATACCACATGGTAAATGATATTAATATTTGAAAAGGATATGTGCTGACAAGTGTTGAAGGACCGTGGCTTCCCTCATACATACATACTGTGTTTATAGATACTCATCCTCATGTTCTGCATTGTGCTTAGAGCAGCATCATAGCCATAAAGGCATTTTAGTGGATCAGATGATTTCTCCAGGCATAATAGCTGCCACTTCCAAAGAAATGAGTTGAGCTGAGGCCTGATCTACATTACTTTCCACCTTTTCTCTTTCTTCGTCATTAGTGGTCTAAAGGCTAAATCTGCTCTAAAGGCTAGACTACTAGTGGCACGGAATAAGGAATTTAAGCAAATCCCAGTGTAATCTCAAATCCCAATGCAATTTCAAATACACCATTTGATAACGAAGTGATCATGAAGATGAACGTTGCACAATTGAAGACATATCTGATAATCTAAACCCTTTCCTGTAAGGCTTTCAACTGGAGTATAGGAGCGAAACTGCTTTGGTCACCTTGATGAATGACCTACACAGGGAGTTGGACTTCTCTTGGACTGGAAGAGTAAACTGAAGCCATCAATATGTGTTAGGTGTTTTTCTTGAAATCTGCTGGGCTGTTCTTGCAGTTTTTAGGAGCTCTGTAGTGTCTCTCTGCATCTAAACTCAATATGTAAACCCAAGTATTATAGAAGCCCTACAAATCCCAGTGACATCTAGTCTATAGGAAAATGGAACCAAAATAAGCATGGCATTAGAATTTCTTACTAACTTGATTCTCACTAATATTTATAACTGACTGTGTAAGTCTAAAGTGGGAAGTTGCTAGAAGAAAACACTTCTCTAGAAAACACATTAAGAAATAGAGAAGAGGAAAAGCTGGAGTACAGAGATCAGGATTAGCTGATTAGTTGCACATATGCTTATTTCTTACTATTCTTTCCTCAGTAAATGCACTATAGTACCACTCACTATAAATGTTTTCTCCATAAAGAAATATGAAGGGAAACAACAATAGTAGGTTTCACCAAATTTGCTCCAACTGCAAGTTTGAAACCAAGAAATGAGGGGGGGAGATTTCAAGTTCTTCATATTCAGATGATCTAGATCAGAGCTTTCCAAACTGTGTGTGGTGACACAAAAGTGTGTCGCCACACACAGTCTGGTGTGTCGCCACACAACCCGGAAGCGCTGATCATCATCAGCGCTTCCGGGTTTTCCCGCGGCGACACACCAACTGCAGTGCGCAAAACCCGAAAGCAGCAGCAGCGCTTCCGGGTTTTTGCGCGCTGCTGCACTTCCGGGCTTTCCCGCGGCGACACACCAACGCCGGTTGGTGTGTCGCCGCGGGAAAAACTTTGGAAAGCCCTGATCTAGATAGTACAGAGTTACATTTCTTCAACACTCCTTTGAAGTCATCCTAGAGATGTATAAAGGACTAGAACAAACTGTAATTCATCCTAGATAATTTTTTTACTAAAACTGTTATTAAGTAGCTAGTAAGTCTATCTATGTGCCTTATTGCTTTACAAGAAGTACAACAGGACATGATGACATTGTGTGTCTTAACAGTGAGTAAGCCAATTCTCTATACCCTGGTTTAACTATCATAATAAAATTATGAAATGTTACAGAACTTGTGAAGGACAGAATTAAAATACAGTGCGGTGAGATGTCATATACTGGAGTCCCATTCCTCTCTGATTTACAAATGCTTCTTTATTCTCTACATTCCTTCACTGGGAAGCAGACTTTCCTAATCCCATTAACCCTACTCTGCAGCAAGGTGTAAAGAGTCCTTTATACTTGTAACATATATAAGTTAAAATAGGGATTCTTACAGATAAAAAGATTCAGGCTGTATCTGAGCAATGAAAAGAGTCAGTATATTGCCAGGCCTTGCTAACTGAAATTAGATGCCCACAATCTCTTCTATCCAAATATTAGCTATCTTAGATGTCCTTAGAACTTGTATTTGCAGAGTAAATCTAACAAAATTACAAGAAACTCTAATGGATAACATGCTTAGAGAAAAAAAACAGCAGTACAAATACACACACATATAAATCAATGTATTACAGTAGACACACATGTAGATGATATTTGGAAACAGTATTGTTCTGTGTAGTAGACTAACCTACGTTTTATGTTGCCACAATTATAGTGTCATGTTCTACTTGTCCATGCTGATTTTTAAAAGTGTTAACCCACAGTCTTCTTGACATTATAGATAATTGTAAGTATGATACTATTTGCTACATTGCATAATATTAAAGCATAGTTTTCCTTAACCCCATGATCTGCAGATGTGTTAGTCTGCAACTCCCATAGTTACCAATCAGGATAGCCAATTAACTTCTTACTGTGAATTCTGAGAGTTGTAATCCCCCATATCTGAAGGATAGATGATTGGGAAAGGTTTTTCTAGGATACTGTTTACCATTTCTTAAAAAAATCAACAGATGAATATTTGACCACTAATTTAAATTTTTTCATTTAGCCTGCTTTCTAGTTTTCAGTTCTTAACAGATGGATACTATCTTACAAGAAAACCTTTTTTTTTTAATTTTACAAGGTTTGGTGGAGTTACAGGTCAAAGGGATGCCCAGCAGAAGCATAAGTCATGCATAGCACTTTTTTTAAAGAGACTGAAACCCTCACAAACTTGGGGCAATTTTTCTCATGGCGGGTGGACATTTAAGAGGGAAAATGGGTAGTTTAAGGCTTGTGGCACCAATTTCACCTTTTCACTTCCCTACAAAACAAAAACCAAATAAAAATTGGCTTCCAGAAATCCTGCTCTGCCCATTCTGGCCACCAGTTCCGCCAGCTGCAGCCCCGAGGTAGTGCAGAAGAAGGACGTGTGGTCCCTAGGCTGACAAAAGGTTTTCCGTCACAGTTTACTGCATTATGGTTCACCAATATTCTTTTTTTTAAATCTGTTATGAATGGACAATTATATCTAGGCCAATTAGCTATATGTCTTAGTCACTGACTAAGTGACTATACTGTATGTCTTAGTCAGTGGTTTCAACATATAAAATACGATCCATGTTTTTGAAAGGAGGGACATAAAAATATTCTAATAGTAAAAGGGTCAATTAAGAATATTCATGGCCAGTTGCCTCAATCCAGCAATCTTCCGGTTTTTCTGTGTACACTTCTCTGAGCACAGAATGTTTAGAAATAAATTTTAAAAAATAAATATGGATTATATCAAAAACGGAAGTTTCAAGTCTGCATTTGTAGTCCCTGGCAAACAGTCAATGAAGATTCAGGTAGATGCCTGCACCTATCTGCGTTACAAGCTTGGCTAGGCTCCAGTGAGCTACTGGAAGTAATTATGGGATGCAGATGAGAAGATGCACCCAACTAGGACCACTAGATCCTGCATGTGTAAATAAAAAAAGTTTTATTTACATACAATGCAGCATAGCTGGTTAATTTTGTCGCCCTCGTTTTTTTTTAATGTATCTACTACTACTTAATGCATTACAGCTAGGTTTGGATAGTTGAAGAGGAAGGAAAGAGAAAATGTGGTGAAACACTGGTGGGTGGAAAGGGAAGCAAAGAAATAAATTTTTAAAAGAAAAAGAAAAAAGAACAAGTGTTCCTAAAGGAGAGGTTCTTACAAGTGGGGGTTCTTGTAGTAAAGGGAGTCTCCTTACTGTCATCTAAAAAGTCTTCTTCCTCATCCTCCTTCCTCATCCTCCTCTTGGTCTCCTCATCGTAAATGAGGCCCAGCAGATTGGCTGGGCTCTCACTGTCACAATGGCAAAGCTCGTTGAGACGGACTCCAATTGCCTGCCAAAAGAATGGAATTAACAAAGGGTCATAAAGGTTTCTTAAAGGAGAAAATCTCAGCTGCGTTGCTGAAGTTTGTAGATAAAGACCTCTTTTGCATTCATGTTGATTATATTATGTCATAACAAAAAGATCCAGAAAAAATACCACAACAAAACATAGCTTTTATATAATACTTTAGAATATTCAACGTCTAGCATCTTGCTGTAATCCTTTCCACAGCCCTCTATGTTAGATAAATGTTATTATCCCCATACCGAAAGGAAAGTGGCTGAATATCTTGTTAAATAAAACAGAATATTGAGTTTGTTTCATTGATGTGGAGAGGGAGTAAAAGCAAAACATTTAGAACCACAAAGCCTGACTTGAACAAGTACAGAGCCAAGCCCAAACCCGGTTAGTCCAACCTGATCTGTGGGGCTGTCTGTTTCCCTCCATTCCAATTGGCGTAGATGATCCATCAAATCTAATTTCTTTCTAATAGTAGAGGAACTTGGAAAAGGACCTGAGCCGCTGATCTTAACTGATGACTAAATTCTCACAGAAAAATGGAATCATTTAAATAACCTTGTTCAGGCTATCTAAAATGTGTGTCTAACAAAACTACAAGAAGATAGATTAGTATAAATCAGAGTGCCCATGGATTATTCAGAACAGAACATACATGCTGCTGAATGATAAGAAAAGGAGGGAGGGAAGGTGAGAGGAAGGACTGAAACTTACTTCCCCCCACTGGTAGAAGAGCTTGGCTGCATGCCACTGTAACTTCTGGTTTCGTTTATTCCCCACAATCGGAGAGCGCCCACGAGAAAGGCCTTTCTTAGTGATGTTCACATGATGCCCCTTCATCCATTCTGGCCAGTTGCCCCGGTTGCAGCGGTGCACAAAGCGAGCACATTCCAAGAAAAGGGCTGCCCTCGCCACCACCGGTGCCTCCTAAAATGCATTACCAGAATGTCCATAAGAAGTTAAAAACCGGCAAGCTGAAAAGAACAGTGCCAAAGACTCAGGGGGTCAGGGTTTTCCTTTTTTTTTTTTAATATACAATGCTGCTTCAAGCAAAGGTCAATGAAGCAAATATCAAAGATGACTTGGACCTATCAGGCCTTTCACCAGTTAACGAGGGGAGGCCTTTTTGGCACCTGAGGAATTCTTTCAAAATTTACTGGTGATATAAGATATACAATAATGGCTTCATCTAAAAAGTATAAGAGAAAGTATATGACAAAGCTTTTCCAAGGACAAAACATTTGCTAGATCAATAATTAAATCCCAGGGGGATAATTTCTCTAAATGTAGGATACTAAAAATATACTGAAATTTTTATACTATATTTATACTAAAAACAAATAAAATACTATAAATAAATAATTCAAATTTTAATACCTTTGGTTATAAGGCACATGAGTCTCTAAAAAATGAGAATTTCACAGACAAATTATGTCTAAGTCATTTAAAACTTTTTGTAGGGATTTAGTTCTAATATATCATATTTATTCATATATATATTTAGTTCTAATATATCTAATATATACTTCAGACTCACCATTGAGCTACCACTTCCTTGATAATGAAATATTAGATCAGTTCGTTCCTACGTAATACCAACTCATGATTTGTCAGCACAACAAAAAGTACACTGGTTACTCTCCCTTCCCTCTTTTATTAGGGAGAGACCAATCTGTCTACTGATCTTTAACTTGTAACATCCCATGTCTGCATTTGTTTATAAACTTATTAAAGGTTACGTGAAAATTAATTTGCATTTTCCTATGCATTTCTCCAAATATATACATTTTTGTACATACTTTCCAAAACATATGCATTTTCAAATAACACTTCAGTTATAATCTGCTTTGGAACATTATTTCTATCACTGTACACATTTCAGTATGATTTTTTGCTCCTGTTCAAAAAGCAAAAAGCAATCTGGAAAAGTGTTGATATCAAAGCATTATACGTTCTGTTTTGTGTATAGTTCTGGGAAATGCAAATTAGGTAACTTCAATGAAAGTGCAAATTAAAATGTAAACTGGAGGATTTCTCTCCCATCTCTACAATCCATACAGGTAGTTATTTCAAAATTTGCACAAATCAATTTTGCAAATAAATCTATACTAGCAAATGAGTAGAGCTCATTTCAAGCTATGGCACAGACCAGGAAATACATAACTATATAGCACACATGAGGAGAAGAGGGATCTGGGGTTTATTCATATCACAGCAAACAACTACATAATCCATTTTTATGCATGTACTTATTGTGCTGCAACTCTTTGTTACTTAATCCAGGTAACGTGATACCAGATTTATATCTGCTTTCATACATATATTCAAATTAGCCCTGAATTTTTATGTAAAGGTAAAGGTAAAGGTTCCCCCCGCACATTTGTGCAGTCGTGTCCGACTCTAGGGGCCGGTGCTCATCTCTGTTTGTTAGCCGAAGAGCCAGCGTTGTCCGAAGACGCTTCCACGGTCATGTGGCCACATGACGCGCGTGGAACGCTGTTACCTACCCACCGAAGTGGTACCTATTCATCTACTTGCATTTGCATGCTTTCGAATTGCTAGGTTGGCAAGAGCTGGAGCTAGTGCGGGAGCTCACTCCGCACGCAGGGCTAGGGATTCAAACCTCCGAACTTGCGACCTTCCGATCGACAAGCATGGCATCTTACCCGCTGAGCCACCACGCCCCTTTTTTTATGTAGCTTTTTTTTTAATGTATGTTTTATGTAGCTTTTAATAAATGGGAATCAGTGTTCTTTAATTAGTACATGAACTCACACTGTAAATAATCACTATAGTTTTTTTCCCCTCTAAGCTTCCCTGATTAATATATGAATTTATTCCTTGCCTCCAAAAAAGCTGATTTTTCTTTCCAGAGATGGTGGTTGTTCTTGTTTTAGGTTAACTGATTTCATTGCTGCAAACAAGGGCAAATAGAAAAGATCCTTTTCTCTTACACCTTCTTGGGTGCAGTAAGACCAAGAGCTAGTTTAAATTAATGTTTATATTTACTGCTCCATCATGTTATACAACCAGAAGAGGCCACTTTGCCCACAATTCTGTGTTGAGCCAGCCCATATTAGCTCACCAAGAGAATCTGCAACTACAAATGTTTATGTATTTAAAAGTTTAAGAAAGGTGCAATTTTAAAATTAAAAGGGGAAAATGAATCTGAACTCTGAACGCAAATGCATCTCCCACAGATCAGAAGTGGCCCAACAGAGAGGTAGGCAGCTCTGTTCAACTGAACATCGTTTTGACTGGAATGTCTAGCTGGTCTCTTTAGCTCAGCAATGTCAACCCTCCGTTCTTTATTGACTAATTTATTTCAGCTTCATCTTATGCCTCAAGCCTTATCTCAGACAAGATAATGTAGGTTGATGTAGGTTTCTGTTGGCCCAACTAAATATGAAACGATGGTACACACTTAGAGTCAACATGCTGAACCTCAGAGCATTATGCAAATGTGTTGCAGTAGCTTACCTTATGCCCAGAGCAATCTGAAGAAGCAGCAATAGAAAGATGAAGATGTTTGACAGAATGGATAAGGATGAATTCACACCACAGAGAAACACATCACAAATGAAGAGAAATGAATTAGCCACAAGATGCATAGCTGAAAAGAACCACAAGTTACCACTTTCATTGTCCACAGAAAACAAAGCAAAACACGGCTGCAAAATTCAAGTAAGATGGACATTTTCCTCATAATTTTGCTTATACAGCCGCCTTCTGCACTTATTACAGTATTTGTACAATGTAACTTAAAGATGGTGAAAACAACAATAGCAACATAAGAATCACCATTTTCTTTCACAGCTTCATATAATCCTAAAAGGCTTCCGAATGATGAATTCAACACTTAGGTCAAAGGGCAGAGTAAACCCCAGAATTAGGGGAGGGAGGGGGAGGGGTTGATTATCATTAGGAAAGTTAAGGTTAGTTTGCAATTCATGCTTCAGAATATGTGGACTTATTATAAAACTTTGAGAAAGTTGCAGCATTCATTGGAGTCGAGAATCAGTGCTGGAATGAAACAAGCAGCCTTCTAGGTGGATGTAGGCATTCCACAGAAAGTGCTTGTAGAGAAAACTCAAGGTCTTGAAAACTCAAGGACTTGTACTTTGGGAAACAGATATTTACCTCCCTATGTAACATGTTCCCTTGAAAACCTAAAGCCAGAGGGTCATAGATCCTGCTAGTATTTCCTATGTATATGCATAAGAAGCCAGCAGGATATGGAATCTCTTACTCTTCATTGCAGAAAGAAAGGACAAGCACCACGTGATCAAGGATACCAATATCCCAGAAGTGGAGTGGTGGGAACTAGTGTTGTTCATAAGGATTTTACTTAAGCGCTAGCCCTCTTCAGACATAATACAATTATTTAATTGTATTAATTAAATTGTAATTTTAGATTTTTATATCCTTATTTTAAATGTGATTTTATTGTAAACTGCCCAGAGTTCCCCGTTGGGGGAGATGGGCGGTCATATAAATTGAATAAATAAATAAATAATTTGAAAAATGTCATCTGTACATGCAAGGAGAGGGATTAGGGATCTCCCCCCACCCCCCTGCAAATAATTGTTGTTGCCTCTTCATAGGGTGGGTGGCTGAATCAATGAGCCTCCTACCTTGATGGACACCCTCCTAGGCAGTAACCCACTGAAAAAACAAGGTCCTAAATAACAAAAAAGGCCTCTCTAGGAAAAATATTAAATAATCAGAAATGTGTTGTTGTTTTTCATACCAGGAGACTTCCAGAAGGTTTCCATGGTGAATCTGCTGGAAACTCTTCTACAGATACCGGATATATTTTTTCCCCATTGCCCTCGACATGTAGAAGGCAACAAGAAATTAAAACAGAGAGAGAGGGAGGGAAGGAACTCCAGTCCCCCTCCTTAGATGCAGGGACTGACACACAAATGTCCAGACAACATGTCTGGGGAAAGCAATGGCTCCAGATCCCACAGGCAGGAAATTGTTCTTAAAAAGCATCTGTAATTGAGGTATTTGCCTGACTATAAATATGAGTCAGGAAATTTAAGAAGCTAAGGATTAATCCTCTAACTTTTCAAAACAGTTAAGGCCTTTCATGGGGCAAGGAAGGGAAGCTTGTATCAGGCCTAGAAAAGTGTTTGTCTGAACACTCGTATTAACTTAATCTCATTGCTTCGCTCTTATGTGGGGGAAGCTTTGGAACTGAGGTGCTGGTACATGTGTCCTTCAAAATAAAGCTTAGCAAACAAAAAGTATTCCCTTTGGTGGGAAATATTAGAGAGAAGAAGCAAAAAGGTATCCTTCCAGGGAGCATTTATTCTTCTCCCCCTATACTTCTTACTGTAATGTCTTGAGATGTGAAAATAATGGTACAATTACACAGAAGGCAATAAAAGCAGAGTTGGGAGGTACAAAAGGGAAAATCCATACATCATTTTCTCAATGTCTTCCCAAAGGAACTAAATCTAGCTACTTCCTAACAGAGCTTGAGCAATAAGTAAAAAAATGTCCCCAAGGAGTTACTGACATGAGGATGCTAGTGATTGGGAACATGTATGCATAGGTAGAAGTACTTACAAAAATATATCATGCAACACAAAAGGTTTTACATATTAAAATACTATCACTGTAAAATCAGCAATAGGTGAGGAACATTCAATGGTGGATGAGATGACAGGAAAGCAAAAATGACCAAGTAGCTTGCACAATGACACTTTGGATCCCAATCTATGCTGGACAGGGATTCTTTAGCCCTTGGATCCGCAAAGCCCAGGCTATAAATAACTCATACAGCAGAATACAGGGAAGACTTCCTCACATCGCTATCCCTTTACCTCCCAGGGAATAACTTGAGACTCATAGCTATGGTTTGCGTTAATTATTGATAGCATCAACTTAACTCCTCTGTGGAATTACTGTAGTCAGAGTTATAAATGACATAAATGTATAAGACATTTACAAAGGCTTAGTAAGTGGAGTCACGTCATGTGGAGCTTGAATAAGAAAAGAATTGTTTTCATTAGGCACAGCATAAATCTAATAAAATGAAAGACATAATTACAGATGGATAAAAAAATAATTTATTAGTCATTGTGCTTAGCATTAGTATTCCTATCCTTTACTAGTTATTTTTCTCTCTCTCCCCTTCCAGCAGTTACCATACTTCAGCACAAACCAGAGTCTTCAGCATTGATTTATTGTGGCAAACAGAACCCATAAACGAGTGCAGAGGGACTTACAAGATCAAGAGCAGCTGCAAGGATAGAAGCATCAGGGATTGTTCCTGGTTCACAGCAGTTTAAGAGAAATTGAAACCGCTTCATGCCTTGCCGTATGGCTCCCAGGTTCACCACATTCTTGGATTTGTTTCCCTCTTGGTGGGAAGCCAGATGATCCTCATAAGTCTGGCAACCTTAAAAGAAAATCCAAAAGGGAGGGTGGGAGAGAGGGGAAAGAGAAGGCCCCCACAGAAGTTTAAACATTTGCTAGGCCTACTGACAATCCTGGAACACGTGTCTCCTATTGATCTGCCCTGTCCACAATTATCAAGCGTGACAGAAGGAGAGAGGCATACATTCAGAGCATCCAAGCTCTGTGAAGTCTTAGGACTGGTTTCATTTCACCTGGCACCAGAGAAAACGGGTAAGGGAGAGACATATCAATTCTCCACTGGTAGACAGGTATTTCCAGTTCCCTGCACCTTTAGATTTTGAGATACATATATATCTGAAACTCCTAAGGCATACTGTTTCCAATGGTTGCAAGTTCTTAAATAAGCAAGGAAAAAAGGTAATCTAAAGAAGAATTTCACTGCATAGCTTTCTCAAGCGCAAACCAGCAAAGGTCAATAGCCATGACTAAATCTCACTGAACAAAAGGACTACATTAGTTATTACAGCTAAATTCAATACCACTGCATAACGGGGGCTACAGCAGAACCTGTATTGGTTTTCTTCAAATTAGAAAATCTAGAGTCTGTAGTGGAATTGGTCCTTCAGGTTTGTGCAAGACTGTCACTGGATTGGACCAAAGGTAGGTGAAGATACTGATTCTAAAACATTTCCATAACAGAATTGTACTCAGCATTCCCTTGGGAGAGGAAATGGAAGAGAAGTTCTACTAAATGTGCAGGTAGTTCACAGGTTGTAAATATCAGGTATTATGGGGATGTTCCAAAGAAGAAGTTGCATGTTTAGGTCAGGAGCCAACTTGAAACCTGAGCCCATATTCTATGGATTTATGAATGTTCATTATATTATGTCATTACATTATATTATGTCAATCCATTATGTCACCTCTGAAGATAACCTAGGTTGCATGGCTGGTATTAAAATGAAGAATGTCACACATACCAAACCTAAGATCCTTAATGGAGAGACAGAAGACATGTGTAATTAATAAATATATCTGAAAGGCACAACCATAACTGATTCATTAGTATAATGCAGAAATGGCCCACTGCATCATTTCATGCTTGAGAAAATAGCTTCACTTTATATAAAACTTAGCATTTATTAAATTAAGTTTTGTTGACTAGTCTGAACATTTCAGAACAGAAAAACCCATCTCAGGAAAAGTGAGAGAATAGCACAAGGTCACAGCAAACTATCACAGATATAAAAAAGGAAAGAAAAGAAAAAAATATTAACAAAAGATCATCTCCATGTTTAGTTATGAGTCAAAAATTTTAATCTATAAAAAACCTTCATTTGGATAAGTCTTGTTTTCTGTGTTATTCCCTGCATAATTGATTCATAGAATCATAAAATTGGAAGAGGCAACCCCCCTGCTCAGCGCAGGAATCAAAATGAAAGCATTCCAGGCAGATAGCTGTTCTCTACTTAAACACAGTGAATGAAGAATGCTATCTCCCTCAACCATCTTTTCTCAAGGCTAAACATGCCCAACTCCTTCAATCTTTCTTCATATGGCTTAATTTCTAGTCCCTGATCAACTTTGTTGCCCTTCTCTAACTTGTTCCAATTTCTCTGAGTCGTTCTTAATCCCATCCAATCCAGATCTGATAAACGCTCCTTCCTCTCCTTTATCCAAATCATTAACAAAAGTATAAAGAGTAGACGACTGATCTTCTGGCAGCCCATTTGATACCAGTCTCTAATTTGAGGAAGGACCATAGGTAAGTACTCTTTGAGTACAGTTTTCAAGACAGCTATGTTGCCACTTAATCATCATGTTATTCAGGCCATGCTTAACTAGCTTGCAAAGTGGTATATCCTCAGGTACTTTGTCAAATGCTTTGCTGAAGTCAAGGTAAATTATACCTACACATTCCCACAATCTTTTAAGGAAGCTGCCCATTTTTTTTAAAATGAGATAAGGTTAGTATGGCAAGATTTGTTCTTAACAAACACGTGCTGTTTTCTGGTAATTACTGCATTGGTTTCAATGCAGATTGATCTGCTCTAGAATCTTCCCAGGTGTTCACGTTAGACTGTTTTGTAGTTTGTGGTACTTCCCCACACACACACACTTTTTTTTTTTGTGAAAGTGTGGACAACATTTGCTTTTCTACAGTCATCTAGCACTTCATCAGTCCTCCAGAATTTCTCAAAGATAAGGGTTTGGCCAAATCATCAGCAATTCATAAGGTTCTGTAAATTTAAACTCATTCAAAATGATTGGTATTCCCAGATCGTGTTTCCATCAATCTCCAGATTCAATTCTGCCCCTTCGTCCTGCCCTTCTTGGTTTACTGGTAGGACACATAATATTTTGCCAAAGATAACCCAAAGGAAAGACAAATGAAGTCAAAAAGCTCAAAAAGTAGGAATTGAGCAACTCCGGCTTTTCTATACTTCTTGTTAACACTTTGTCTTCTTAACACTTGCTACACCAATTCTCCTTTTCTTGTTCTGTTGAACGGTTCTTAGGTACTCATCCTTTTTATTCTTCTTAGCATCTTTCACTAGCCTCCACTCATTCTCCGTTTTTGCTTTCCTGATCCCAGCTCCACCATCCTGGTTAACCTGCTGATACTCTTCTTTTGTGATCTTCCTTCCATTTCCTGGGTGTGTCTTTGCTGCTGTTTCCAGATCTTCACTTAGCTTTCTTCAGTAGCCCCATTTGTGTCTTCTGCTGTCTTTCATTTTTTCTACTCATTGGAACTGTTTGCAATTGGGCTTTTGATTCCTTCTTTTTTTTAGGAATTCCCACTCATGCTGAGCAACTTTTCCCATTAGCATCTCCTGTCATAGTAACTTACATGTGATTGCTCTGAGTTTATTAAAATCCGCTTTTTTGAACATCAAGATAACTGTTTGACTAAACTCAGTTTTAGATTCACTTAAATCAAGACTCCAGCATCATGATGACCCAATGTTCATTCTGGTTTCTCTTTGATTGATTTAAGAGGTCTATTTCAGCAACATTCCCAATATCCATTAAGTAGAAGTTATCCACCCCCCCAAATCAGTTTAAATGAATTTAAAATTAAAATTAAATGAAGTTAGCCATACTTTGTGTCAGGCTTCTCTTGGCTGATACTAGAATTTAAAATTGTACAGGCAATGATTCAAGGATACATGCAGATTCTATAAAATGCAAGCTCTGTCAAGGTTCAATTTTTGCACCTTTTTCTTTCACCATCATGGCGCAAAAGGTAGGAGACTTCACACTTTTGAGAAGGAGGAATGGTTGCTATCTGTCCCTTGTTATAGTAACTGACTAATCTGTTTGCTTCTGACTTGCCAGAAGTAGCTCTCACAACTTGGGAAAACACTTTACCACTCCTTCTGAGGCTGTGCTGGCAATCCATCATCTAGATAACTTAGACCATGGTCCCAGAAACTCTTTTCCATCAACACCATTTGCATCGCTCATCATTGTCAGGCTCTTTGGCAACTGCCTTAATTGAAAGTGAGTCTTTTCTGAGCACAGTTCACACAGAGTTGTCTTTAGCTAGATTTTACAAGGTGCCTAGGAGTAGTTACAAGAATTCCACCAACTGAGCCATCTGCAGCTCACAATCAATATATCGCCATTTACGAGGGCGTGGAGACTTCCTGATGCACTTTCTAACAGGCAATGAGGCAGGTCTCTTAACTGATAAAGGGGAAATTTGCAGTTGGTTTTTTAACATGGTCTCTTGAATCTCTATCGGTCTGGAAGCCAACTCTGGACTTACATTCTTGTTCTTTCCTTTTCTAGTCCTTTCCAACAAACTGGAAGAAAGGATGAAAATAGCACCAAAATCCACAGGGTCTTGAGCTTCCTGCTGAGATTTTCAAAGACTTGGTTATACAATTAGAATTGTTCTTTGCAATATCATTTCCCCCCATACTGTATCAATTGGCAGATGGTTCAGTTGTCATTGGACGTGATAAATCTTGGAAGTGTTGTCATGTGCTTGATCTTTGCTCCTGGCAGACAGCACACCTCACAACTTAATGGGGCCAGCTGATATATATTTGTTTCAATTTTGTCTTCTTATACAGCCCAATGACAACCTCTCTATCTTTGTTCTATATATTCTACAGTGTCTCTTTTTCTTCCCCTGAAAGCTCATAGTCTGCTTCATCAGCAAAGGCTTGAAATCCATTTCTGAGTTCCAGCAGCATAGAATATCTTCCCTTGCTTCTGATTGTCACTCTCATCCACTAGGCTTGTTCCTCTTGTCTGTCTGTCTTATGGAGAATTCTTCCACTATCTCTTTTGCTGGTAGAGCCTCTTTTCTTTTAACTGATAAATCCTCATTCTTTCTGATCAGTTAGTGTGGCTACCCACTGCTCCAACCTGCCCATTCATCTTCACTTAGAGTACTACTAGAAATTGCTTGCTTGCTTCCTTCTTTCTCGTTCTCAGGCTTTCATGTTAGCCAAGTTCAAGTTGAATCTTGATTTGGGATAAAATTTGTTTAGGGACTCCCCTCAAACTCCTCCAGGTAAACTCCCTAACAAGGATGTCTGCAGGATAGGCTCAAAAAAGTCAAGGTGGCAGCCACAATGCTGCAACAGAAGCTCTGTCTGTTTTGTACATGCAACACGCCTTTTAAAAAGGCAGAGCTTCAGTTGCACTGTTGTGGCTGCCATCTTGAATTTTGGCCATAGCCTGCAGACACCCCTGCTCCCTAGCTTAACTTCCTCAATGAGCTGACTCCCTGGAATCAGTCTGCCTTATACTCCCCTTATAGTCTCTTACTCAAAGGAAGAAGTCAACCAATCACCCACAATGGTAGTAAATCAGGAGATGACTTTTTCACCCCTCGCAGCTCAGCAACAGAACTACTCAGAACATACAGCTGAAATTCAATTTCAGTTCAATTTCTATCAGTTCTACCTGTTGCTCATTCAGTGAGTGATGTGACAATCCATTCCAATTGTTACCTGGAATTTTTAGGCTTCCTTATTAGCTTTTTAATAAAGGTGATATTAGCATTTAAGCATGGCATCCATGCCTTCTTTTCAAGTTCAAGAAACCATGTTTTCCTTTACCCAAATCCCTTTCTTTCTTTTACGTGCAAAAACTAGCCTTTTCAGCAACTAAACAATAGAGAGCGTATTCTGAAAGTCCTTGAATACACTTGCAAATTTTAAGATGATACAAACCTGGCTGGGAAAGGTTGCGACATAACCCATCAATTTGCCACTTGTGGAATGTTATCTAGAATCAATGTTTTCTATTGTTCAATTCTCACATGTAATCAGTGTCTTTTATTGTTTGATTACTTCCTTTATGATGTATCACATATACCAAATGTATGTATCATTTGTCTCTGTACCCTATAAAAGGACTTGCCCCCCCCCCTTAAGAAATGTTTTTGCTTTTGCCTGAATTGCTATGTGATTCGTGTTTTCAGGTAGGCAAAAAGCCACTTTGCAAACTTAGTCTCTCTCCCAAATTCAGGGACCAAGTTTTCATCAGCTCCATGCCTGAGTTTCTAGGCAACACTGTGGTTGCTTGGACGACTTCAGTTTTCTGTACCATAAATACCTATGAGATGACATTTGAGTAAGATTAATTACATTGCCATAATGAAGGCTGAAGTCCAGGGGTTACTCATATTCTGCCATTCTGAACTGAACCTAACCTAAGGACTGTTGCATATTATGTGTATTGCCTCTACATTTTATTTTAACATTTAAGTTACTCCTTGGCACATCAGTAAGATCTTTACACTACGTGCTACTGAGTTGTGGACTAAAACTATCCATTGGCTCCTACTGTCACATATTGATCTCAAAAGCCAAACGAGATGGTATTTCCATTACTACTGGATAAGCTGCTCCATTTTAAAAATTGACAAATTTTGTACAGTTTTAAAAACTGGATGTTGAAATAAAAATATTTCCACTTCAAATTGATATTATCTCAGATTGAAATTTGAGTTTAGTTGCTGAGATCTGTCACACCACATCCTACAGTCATGCTTGACTTTAACAAAGTAATCACATTATGAATTATAACATGCATTCATTCCCTGCCTAATACCCACCTAAATTCTTTCTTTGAAACTGCAAAGACATTCAAACCTGTGGCTGACAATGGCATTAGGCTCTGCTGTTCAAATGTGAAAAAAAAAGTAAATTATTCTACTGGGTACCTGTATGGAAGGACACCCAGAAATAACTGCAGTCAGAAAGAGCCCAAATACTTCTATTAACATAGCAAGATATATATACCAATAATCATGTCACATGTCTTTATCTGAAACGCCACCCCTCTTTGTATAGAAAGATTGCATTTTATGATGGAGCAATGGCTAAATGAGGTCGTAACATCACTTCCATGTTTAATGACGCAATACGTAATGTCGGGTCATGTAAAGTTCTGTGAAAAAGACAAAGAAATCCATCGAGAGGGGATGCTGTGTCCCTTTTTCAATGCAAAAACAGGAAAATATCAAGATGCAAGGCTGTTTCTTTGGTAACAAGGAGCTCACATATGCATATCCGAAACACTTGAAAGCAGCTGAGTCCTAACCTTGTTTACAGGAAAGAACTTTTCTCCTTAAAAATAACGAAATAATCAATTGTGTTTGTCATATAATGTTTCTCAATGTCATTCATAATTTTGCTAAGAATGAAGGACAGCATCTCTCTAAGAAATGGCATGAAGACACAAGACAAGCAAACACAGAAGAAAAGAGATAATTAAAACACATTAGTACAGGGTTTTCCATTTCATCAGTGCTGAACTTTATGGAAAATGGTAGATGATCAATAATGGGGAATAAAAGCTGATGGGCACATCCAAGATTTCCCATCAAGGAACTAAATAACTAAATATTAACATAATAAGTTTGAACCCAGATATCTGTTTCCAAATTTCATATTTTCCAAATGGTAGATCTGATTTCTTGGAAGATCAATTTTACCTTATCTAAATGCTTTGGCCCATATTTGCTTTTCCTTCTTGCCAAGAGTTGAATTAAAATTGAAATGACATAAGAAGAAAAGAAGAAAGTGGTGGCTACAAAATATATAAAGCCAGAGAAAACAAAATGGGTCCAGAAAACATGTTTTTAAAGGTAAAGTGTGAATTAAAGAAAGAGGATAACCCAAAAAAAGAAAAAAGGAGGAACAAAGAAAAAGATAAAAGTTCTTTTAAAAAGGACTGAAGAAACAGAACCCTGATTTCTAACCATCTTTTTCTTCTGTGTGATGAAGCCTGGATGGATGTCTTCGGCAGGTGCACCATTTACCAAGACGCTTGAAGAAATTCTCCTCTTCTTCACGCCCATTCTCCATGCCACTTCCAGGCCCGCCTTCTGATAGCTTCACTGCACTAGTAAATTTCACCTAAATGATAGAAGAAGCATCATTTCATTGTTAAGATGCCCTGTTTTAATTTCTGATGTTAACATAACATTTTGAAAGCCCACATCTCCATAAGGAGAACCATGCTGAGGGCATCACAGCTGAATAAGTAGGAAAGAGGAGCAAAAAAGATCTTCCCTTCCCTTCCCTTCCCTTCCCTTCCCTTCCCTTCCCTTCCCTTCCCTTCCCTTCCCTTCCCTTCCCTTCCCTTCCCTTCCCTTCCCTTCCCTCCTTCCTTCCTTCCTTCCTTCCTTCCTTCCTTCCTTCCTTCCTTCCTTCCTTCCTTCCTTCCTTCCTTCCAAGACTCCATTACTTTTTGGAATCACTTTACTGCTTTGTTTGTTCAGAAAGATCCATATCCAGAAAGAAAATTTTAGCTTCTAGTAAAGCAATTTTAGGTATAAAGCTTAGGTCCATATATGACACAATTAAATCTATAAAGTCCTTATTTCCATATTTGGGTACCTTACAGCTTACCAATGAGCAGCTAGTGTAGAGAATAACGATGAGAATCTAAAGTGCTTTGAGAAATGCAACTGAAGGTGTACCTCAAGCCCAATCAATTAGCCATGTCTGAAGCCTTCTGGATAACTTTTTAGGTAGTTCCTATCCCTCTTCTCCTTTTTTCAACCCTCCTCTTTCTCCACATTTGTTATTTTCTTCAGCTTTGTTTGGTTTGAAGGAGAAACTCTGTTTTAAAATTATTTGTTCTTGTACCAAATTCCTTTAGCTGTAGGACCTATAGCAAGAGCTAAACCTCTGCACGCCGATGAGTACCAGAAGTCCAGTTAACTTCAGATATGTCCATTATTTGTTTTTTCCTGGACTGCACAGTACTCAGTGACATGCTGTCGGGTGCTCAATACCTTGAGGCTTTCACACATTTTGAATTGGTAACTAAAAGCAGAAAAATCAAATTTGTGCCCACAGTGTTTTTCCAATTAGGCCTGGCAAGTTGGGAAGAGAGGTTGTTTGTGTCCATATTATTCTTGAGTATATAATCAATTGGGCTATATATTTTTCCTTTTCCAATCTACTACTTTCTCCCCATGGCCCAGTTTTTATTTGCACGCAAACATCACAGACATACTGTAGCTTGAATCATGTCAACTGGATTTCTATTTTCTCAGTGGAAACGTTTCGCTCCTTATCCAAGGAGCTTCTTCAGTCTGAGCAAAGTTGGTAAGGGAATCCTAAATATGTTTCTAGGTAGCTGTGTGACCTTACACCTGGGGCTAGGTCATGGTTATTTTGAGATGTTATTTTAAGTCCTTTTATCATCTAAAGGAGGATGATAAAAATCCTGGTCATTCCCTACATGGCTGGTGTGTCTGAAAAGATAAAACGGATATTTGGCAAACACCACATACCTGTATATTTCAAACCCACCAACACACTGAGACAGAGGCTTGTACACCCCAAATATCAAACTCCAAAACACAAGAAAAGCAATGTAGTGTATGCAATCCAGTGCAGTGAGGAGTGCTCTGAGCTCTACATTGGAGAAACCAAACAACCTTTGTACAGGAGGATGGCCCAACACAGGAGGAGCAACACCACAGGACCAGAGTCAGCAGTTTACCTTCATCTAAAGGAAAAAGGACACTCATTTGAGGACATTAATGTTCACATTTTAGACAGGGAAGATAAGTGGTTTGAGAGAGGGGTCAAGGAATCCATTTATGCCAACTTGGAAAATCCTTCTTTGAATAGAGGTGGGGGCCTCAGACACAATCTTTCTCCCATCTTTCTCCCGGCTCTGTCTTCTGTGCCTAGGAAGATTAAGACCATTTCACAAGCTCAACAGCAGCATGGTGATCTTAACGATCCTCCTTTAGATAATAAAAGGACTTAAAATAACATCTCAATATAACCATGCCCCCAGGTGTAAGGTCACACAGCTACCTAGAAACATATTTAGGATTCCCTTACTAACTTTGCTCAGACTGAAGAAGCTCCTTGGATAAGGAGCGAAACATTTCCACTGAGAAAATAGAAATCCAGTTGACATGATTCAAGCTACAGACAATTCCACCTGGATGACTGAGAACCTTCATAGACATCACAGACATACAGCAACCTATTGCTCTTCTCTACTTTCTATTGGAAAACAAATTTCCCAGTCTGTGGCTTTTCCAAATCTCTTTTACAGGATAATTAAAATAATGTTGGGGATGGGGAGGCAGGGGCTTGATATCCTCACTGAATTGTTTTTCTTCTGTTACACTTACTGTAGGTGCTTAATAATAGGTTAAACATATGTATGTTAAAAACGAAAGTCAGCAGTTGGCTGGTTGACTGAGGTATTTTTCCCCTCTTCAGAAATAAGTGTTCTCTGCTTTGTTGAAATGTATTGTGTAGATCTGCTGAGAGTGTGACACAAGTCTGGAAAAGACTCTTATGTTCTCCTTGTACTAATGAGTGTGTATATGTGTGTGAAAGCAAGACTCTGAAGCAAGAAATGAAAGTAACGACTGGCCTGGTCTTAGTCATTTCTTTAAGATGAAAGACTGGTAATACTTGGAAGAATACACAGATTGAGAAACAAGATGCAGGAACCATTTCAATCCAGGAAGAGAGAAGGAGAGATGTAGAAGATATAGGTATAGGCACACAGGAAGATAAACATGCACATGTATTACTATGTATCTTTCTTTTAAACGAGTGGGGGTAGGAAGGGTTGCTTATTTACCCTGGAGCTCTGCCTGATGAAAGAGAGACGATCTACGGAGCTGATATCCAGAAGATCTTCTACACCATCTGCCAAACCAGAAATTGATGAACGTTTCAGCCAGTTCCCTGTGATACAGAGAGCGTAGGTGTGAGTATATTTCTGACTCTACTAGTTGAGTAATGTACATCTCTCATTACTGGTACTAAGGAGGAATAGGTAATGAACAAGGTAAAACTGGGACCATCAATTCCTAACATCTGAACAAAATATTTGAAGGCATAGGAAGGAAGGTGGGGAAAAATGCAAAGGTACAGAATAGCGTGACAAAAAGTCTTCATGCATAACGCTTCCTGCACCGAGAGCATCAGTGGAGACCCGGGTTGAAGTCGGCCCTCAGCCATGGAATCCTGCTGGGTGTCTTTGGGCCAATCACTGTCTCTTTCAGGGCTGATGTTGTGGGACTAAAAAGGAAGGGGGGTCCCCACATGCACTGATTTTTGCTCCAGGAGCAAAGGCAGGACATCTAACAAACCAATAATTGAACAACCTAGTGGGAGTTTGAGTTTCTTTCTCAGGGAGATCCGTCTGGAGCGGGAGCGGGAGCGCCTCTCAGTGGTCGTTCCTGAGTGTGCAGTTGTGCATTCGGAGGTGTCTGGCTCCGACTGGCTGCTGGTATCACTTGCTGCACTCTGAGATTTAAACATTTTTCTCCAGAAATCCTTGCGGCCTAAAGCTGCTCCTTGCATTTGTTCATCACTGTGAAGGAATAAATAAATACGGCTGGTAAAATTCAGCAGAATGCAAAAAAACAGGGCAGCGTCTTTCTCTCTTCTAATCTTGCCCTGGACACTGGAAGTTGCTTGGCCAATTTTAGACAGGTGAATAAGCCATAAACATATCATCATAAAGTGATATACTGAAAAATATCAAGTATCTGATTTTTTGACCTTTGTAAGGTAGGACAGTAAGCGCTAGGAGGGGAGGATATAATATTTCTAAATAAAGAAATAATCTTCATGTAGTAAATTAGGAAGATGCTGAGATGGTGAGTATGGTTTGCCTAAGGCTAGGCAGAATACAATATTCTACACTGCTGGCAGTGCACAGAAAGCAGACTGTTGAGAAACAATTTCCAGATAATTATTATGTGAACCTTTTTCTCTCGGCTATGATAGCTAAATTTTACATTGCTACAATGAAAACGAGGCAACCAGCTGATGCAAGTCTAAACAGTGTTGTTTTTGGTTATTAGTTACATGTAATCTTTAGATTGTTGGTTAAAATAAAATATATTGTTCAATTTACTTACTGCTCAGGAGTTTGCATTGGGCGGCCTGAGATATAGCTACGACATTCATCAGGAGCAGAAGATAGCTGTCCTTTATCAATAACAACACTTCCTACTTCAGATCTATGAAGACAAAGCAACTAGTCAGAGGAATAGTAACATATGGTGTTTATTCATGTTGATCAGCTCAAGATTATTTTTTAAAAGTATTTCTAAAACAGAAAGATGAGGTGAATTTTCTTCCTGCAGTTTCCCATCAGTATTTCATATATCAATCATGACTGGAAACAGCAGTCAAGGGGGTGAAAATACACCAAATTGATTATCTAATTTGTAAGCTTGCCTATTTAATGTAAATTCAGAAATGCCCCTCATTAAGATAAATAGGACTTAACTAGCTTGAAATTATATGTATAGGATTCCATTATAAAAACAGGATAGAGTTGAACCACAATTTTCAAACAGGTTCTTTTCAAGAAAAATCGTATGTTCTATCATACTGGAACCTTTCTACATATGGACAGATATATGGTAAAAAGGATGTGCTGCTTTAAACATGCCTTGGCTTTAAAAATGTGTACAAAGAAGTGTATCCTTGCGGAAGTTGTATTTCCATGATACACATGGAAAAATTTGAACAAAAACTATGGATTTGTAAAGAAAAAAACAGTATATTAGGGCCAACTCCATACAATAATGGGTATATTAGGAAAAGCTGTGTACAAAATGCAGTTGTTGGGGGAAAAAATACATTTTCCATGTTTAATTGGGAAAAAAATGAGAAAATGGATTGATAACCTGAGCATGTGCCATATTGACATGGACCAGATCACTCCCTCCTCACAGATAAATAACTGAGATAACTACTTAATCCAGCATTCCTATTCTCCTATGTTGTATAAAAACTATATTCTATAGGACAGCTTTTCAGTTGAGTAGCCTGGATACAATTCTTAACTGGGCTCTAATCCTGTGCATTTGAACTGAATTAAAGCACACTTCACTGCCATCTACAATGTATGAATAACGTAAGACTATCCTTGGAGAAGCAAGGATTTTGAGAGCAAATAGTATTAGTATTATTCATCTTCTTCCCAAAATTGAGGCTGACAAGGCTGAGTAAGGCTGACCTTACTAAATAATTCAAGCTTCTTAATGCCTGTTCCAGTCCAGATACATACTTTTTACTCCCTGATGGCTTGGGTTCGTGTTCAGTATTTTCTTCTGTTTTTCTTCCTGGAATCAACTTTTCTGCACTGTCCAAAAGGGCACTAAGAGCTACCCTTCTGAAAACATTTCCATGAGCCTCCTTGATAAACTGGACCAGTTGTCGGATGTCACAGTACAAACCCTAAAGAGAGCAGGATATCGTTTTTTGAAAAAAGGCCAGTATGTTAGGCTGTCAACATACAGACACTTCCTTTCTCTGTTCTTGTTTTCTGAACAAAATCAGTCCAAGTTTCAGGCCTGCTGTTACCATGAAATACATTTCAGCAATGAATTTAATGGGAACTGCCTGAAAATGTCTCTGAAAGTAAAGTTCTAAGAGTTGTCACCTTAAACAACATACTAATGACTTTTCCAAGTCAAATTAATGACTAGATGCAAATTCAAAAGGGAATTTTATTCTCTCATGTTCTACTGAACTGCATGACAGTTTCCAAAATGCACCTGCCAACATTATTCATTTTTAAAATGAATTTTAAACAATTTATATTTTGCCTTTCTTCCCCTTTTTGAAGAAAGGTGGTGTCAGAGCTCAACAGACCTCTGCCAATATGCTAGACAGGTAAGGGCATTCAGGGAGGCTGCAAACAGACACGGAAGAGACGCCTGCCTCTGAAGTAGACAGGCTCGCACCTAAGGGGCCAGCGGGAGTACACATCTCCGGGAACCAATGTCTGAGCACCCTGGAGACACGAGCTACACGTGTCGACATCAAAGGACCTCGGGGGGGGGGGGAGGTTTAAATGTGCATGCAATGTTTTGCTCGTTCATTCAAGTCTTTGTTCGTGTTAACTTCCATGTACTATAATAAATCCTTCTGCTTCTAAGAAACCGCGCGTCTGTGGTTTACTCTAGAGGAGGGAGATTTCAGACATCGGATGGAGCACCTTACAGGTGGCACAAGTCAACAACTTATATTGAGAATAGAGACGGATATTAATTAAGAACCTATGTAATAATTGGATGAAAAGGAAAGTTTAGATATACATCACTGGCATTAAAACTATCGTTACCATCTGGATGTTATTTTATTTTTTCTATCCTGTATTTATATTTGTATTTTATATTTCTGTATTACCACATTTAAAGGTTTTACTGTTATTGTAAACTGCCCAGAGTCCCCCCTTGGGGGGGAGATGGGTGGTGGCAAAATTTGACAAACAAACAAACAAACAAACAAAGTTGCCCTTACCAGATTCTCAGGACTATGGAGCTCATGTGTAGTAGAGGCACAGCGGGTGATCAGAGATTTGAACATGGCACTGACAATAATGCCTTCAATACTTTGGGCTGTAGACTTGTTGTCCACGGTGGTAAAGTTATTTCCAAAACCAGCCTTGTCTACAAAATGCAAAGTAACACAATTAAACTGCATGATTAAATTTCAGAAAAACAGTAAGATACAAATGTATAGACCTGAACTCAGCAATTCCTGATATGCAGTAGCGTTCTTCATCCAGAGTAGGGATGTGTTACTTTGGAAAACCACATGGGGGGAAGGCGTATTCCCAAAATGAGCATGGCAGTATAAAAAAGGGGTGAAGACAAAGTGCCCATGTGTCATTCAAGTAAAATAAACAATAAAAAGTTAAAACACACACATACAGTTACACAAATTAATACATTCAGGCACACGTCTGCAGGAAACCTGAATACTTAGGATGACAACCTATACTTACTGTCGGTGACTGGCTCCATGCAGAATCCTAGCAAAGCATGTAAAAAATCCACCACGTTGTTCAGGGAATCTTTGTTCACATAATCTCTCATTGTCTGACGAAACTGCATTTTATCCAGCTTATATAGCTTTGTAAGGCAATTCTGAGCCTGTTAAGAAAGGTTTTAAGAATGCCAGACATAAGTTCCACACAGAGGACCACACTGAATCCAACCTGCTAGTCCCTGTGTGGTTAAGAACAGCACCCAATGAACTTCACAAAACAACTAGAGAGGATTCAAACAATTGTCTTCCCGTGTTTCTTGATACACTGACTCACTGGATCCAAAACCTCTAGGGGAATAAAGGTTTCAGGAAAATATTTAGGGCTACAAGCATTTAAAATTGAATACCTGTGCAGTACAATTTAGAAGACAATTACATAGGCAGTTACCTAACAACAAGGGTGAAGATAAGAAATGAGGTGAGACTGCTATATTTTTAATGACTGGACACTACAGTACACAAAAAAGTTTGTTTGTTCCACTTCTTTATTATGGTAGGAGCTGTTCTGATAAGAGTGTGCTGGGATTCTCACATGTCTTTGCTGTGTCAGGTCCCCTTGGTAACCTGGCCTTTCCTCCTAGATGAAAAGGACCCCTCTTTTGCCGTATCACTATTTACATTATTCTAAACATTTATGGTTGCTTTGAAGCTAAAAGCTGCTACAAAAACAATTGTTTACTTATGTTCAAGGGTTTCTCTAAAGCGGATATGCTTTAAACACTAAAAATTTCTTCCATACCTACCTTTCTATTATCAAAAATCCACACACACCATAATAATCAGTATGTTGGTATAGGGCCAAAGATTGCAGCCTAAGCACAGTCTCCACAGTTAATAACTGGAGAGCCACTAAAATCCACAGGACCAAACATGGATTTACAAAGGGAAAGATTTAGAAACAACTTCTTTTACATCCTTCTGCATTTGCATACCTGATGTCTCAGACGATCTCCAGAGAGTCCTCGGTGGCCTTCTCCACAGCCGTATGCACAGCCCAGAGACTTCACAATTTTTATCAGCATTGTCAGAGCCAGCCTATGCGTGCTTACTGGAGTATTTTCATCCTGAGCCGCACAACATTTGGAGAAACCAAAAAAACAAGAGAGAAAGCTATTCAATTTATGATGAGAATAAGAACAACAATATGAAACTGGTAAATTGTGCATGCCAATTTATCTATTAACTAGGGTGACCATACGTCCCGTTTTGAACTGGACAGTCCCGTTATTTTAGCATTTTTCAACCATCCCGTCGTTTTGATCAAAATCTCAATTTTGTCCCTTTTTTAAACCCGGCGGGAAGGAAGACAGGAAGACAGGAAGGAGGACTGGAGCTGGACTTGCCATTGGAGGCAGCCCGGAAGAGGCCCTATCAGCGCGGCAACTGGAAGCCCAGTTGCCACGTGCGAGCCCAGCAGCAGACACAGCACCACAGTCCAGGTTCCTGCCTCCTTACCTGATCCTGAGATTGTCTGCCCAGCTGTGGTGAGGCCAGGGAAAGCAGGCACGGGAAGGTTGTGGGAAGAGGGTGTGTGTGTGTGTGTGTGTGTGTGTGCGCGCGCGCGCGCGCGCGCAGATGACTTGCTCAGCGTAATTGCACGCACACACACACCCCACACCCTCTTTCTCCAGCCTCCCTGCAACAGGTGCAGGTGCATTTGGTCCTGGGGAGGCTGGAGAAAGAGGGTGTGGGGTGCATGTGTGTGTATGTGTGCGCATCTGATTGGGCTTGGCCGAAGGAGGAGAGTTGTCGGGCCGCCGAGCAGGAGAAGCCGGCTGCTCTCGGCTGCTTCAGCCACACCACTCCGCCCCTTGCTGCCCGCTGAAGCTCCCCAGGGTGGCCGCTCCTGCTTCTCCTGCTCGGCGGCCCGACAACTCTCCTCCCTCGGCCAAGCCCGATCAGATGCACACACACACACACACTCACAGGACAGACTGCCCTGGCAGGAGCTGGCCATGCTGGGGGGCTTCAGCGGGTGGCGAGGGGCGGAGTGGTGTGGCTGAAGCCCCTCAGCGTGGCCGGCTCCTGCCGAGGGCAGTCTGTCCTGTGAGTGTGTGAGTGTGTGTATGTGCATCTGATCGAGCTTGGCCGAGGGAGGAGAGTTGTCGGGCCGCCAAGCAGGAGAAGCAGGAGCCGGCCACCCTGGGGAGCTTCAGCAGGCAGCAAGGGGCGGAGTGGTGTGGCTGAAGCAGCCGAGCGCAGCCGGCTCCTCCTGCTTCTCCTGCTCTGCGGCGGTGGCAGCAGCAGCGACTCTCCTCCCTCCCTCAGCCAAGCGCGAGGGGGATGGGGCAGTGGTGGGCCTCCATCCCCTCCATCCCCGCCCCTTGTTCCCCAGCCGATGACAGTGCTGTGTGCACAGTGTGTGTACTCCGGCCTCCCCCAAACACACCAGCTCTGATGCACCATTTACTGCTAGAAGGAAAAAAAAACCTTTAAAAATCGAGAAAAAAAAATTAAAATCCAAGCCAATCACGCTGCAGGCGGGAGCCAATCATGTGGGGTGGGGGCGGGGTTTGCAGGTGGGAGCCAATTGCGTGGACTGGGGGGCGGGGTTTGGAGGCCGGCATGGTGGCATAAGGCCCTGTCCCGTTTTGCCATTCCAAAAGTCCCGTTTTTGTCTGAAGGAAATATGGTCAGCCTACTATTAACGGAATAAGTCTTACACAGAAATATTTTTGTACAAATGATAACATGAGACCATTAAGGTTTAAAGGAATCTTTAAAGGAAGTAGCTTCAATATTGGGAAATAAAATGATCAGTTTTAGATAGATGGGCTGCCTCTGTCTAAGCAAAGAACTTTGAAACACAGAGTGAAGTAATTCCCTTTATTGTTTACAGTCTTGGAAGAAGTAAGAACGCTCAGTACAAGAATGTCTCAGATCCAGCATTCCCTTCTCACAGTTGTCAACCAGATGCTTCTGGGAAGACCACCAAGAGGACATAAGCATAGTAACCTCACAAAGAACACTTGTTTTTTCCACCAGCTAGCACTGGAAGGTACACTGCCTCTGATCCTAGATGTAATACCATCACTGATGGCCTTATCCTATGTGAAGTTGTCTTATCCCCACTTAAAGCTGTCTACGTTGGTGTCAGGATGGACATCCTACCATCGTGATTATTTTATTTAATAATTGGGTTTATTATTATTACAGCGAATCGCACACCAGCAGGGTCAATGGAGAACTCCGAGGCGGCAACCTGATTTGAATGCGAAGCCGTTGGGAATGGACCATTAATTTTCAGTTGGAAATGGGGGAGGGGCTAGTATGTGGGGAAGGAATATAAACATCGTTTTGAGCAGGAATACTCAGTCTAGTCTTTACCTGGAGGAGATCACTTGCTTTAATAAAAGAACTCTTTCCTAACCATTCGTAATGTATAGTAGGAGTTTCTGCATTAAAAGCTGAAGGATCAACTTCGTCATCATGACACCTTGGAACATTGAGTAACAGCGTGCTATGTGCACACATATGTTGTCTAATCTGATTTTCTCACCCTGAGCTTAATTGAATGACTCTGGATTCTAGTACTTTGAACTGAATACAGTATTCCATACTGTATATGACTGCATATTAGATTTTATAAGGATACTACAGTATAATATTGACAGCTTTATTTTCAGTTCCTCTACTAATGAATCCCAAAATGGAATTTGTCTTCTTCATAGCAATTAATTAATTATTATTTAATTAATTATTAACTATTCACATCAAAAAATCTTTCCTAGTCAGGTGCAAATAGGTGAAACCAGGACATTTCCCCCCAATTTGCATTACTTTACATTGACTCCTATTTGACATCCCCCTCCCTGCCAGTTTAGAGATAACTTTTAGAGACTTTCCTTTACTATTAATTTGGTCTCATCAGCAAACTTGGCCATTTCCTTATTTGGCCCAACTCCAGATCACTTATGGACAAATAAAACACATTATCCCCAGTTTATGAGATCTCCATCCATCCATCCATCCATCCATCCTTGTTGAAATTCTCAGCTTAGTTCTTTCACCTGTTTACCAATTCACAAGAGGACCTTTTCTCTTATCCCATGATGGCTAAGTTTGCCTAGGATCTATGATGAAGGAATTCATCAAAAGCCTTTGAAAACCCAAGTAAACTTTATTTATCAGTCACTCCGATCCCCATACATGATGAAAACTTCAAAGAATGTGAAAGGATTCGTGAGAAGGATGTATTTTTGCAGGAGCTATGCTAGTTCTTCATTACCAAGAGTTCTCTATAGCTGGCAACATTAACTTTATTAACACTTCCCACCAATTTAACATAAGTAGACATTAAACAACCTATCTGGTAATTTCATGATTTCTCCATGTGGTTTTTTTTTTAATTGTTGTTATGCTAGCCACTTTCTAGTCATCTGAAAAAGTGGAGCTTAGCTCTTGTAGTTTCTACAGGAGTATACAGACCTTAACAATTGCTAAGATAAACAGGGGCTGACACTGATTCTGGTTTTCTCACAGTATGGCTCTCTTTCCCTGGTTCCATCTCCCATAGAGCTCAATGCTCCTATTTGTTCTCTTTCAGTAGTCCCCACCTTTCTTCCTGCCACTCCCAAAGATGATTTCTAGCCAAAATCCACCCAAACAAAATAGGAAAAAAGGAAATAATCAGGCAGGAATGTTAGTTTATGGCAAACCATATATGGTTTGTGTTAAAAAAAAATCTCAAGTTAAATCCTTGACAACTAGGATCAAGTAGGATGGAAAATATTTTTTGCCTGTAACCATGGAAGAACATTGCCAGGCATAGTAGACAAAACTAGACTTAGAGGAGCACATGTGTAAACAAGCAGTCTGTCCTGACATATGGATACATATGGCAGCTTCCTAAGAAAGAACTGTTGCTATAGAAATACTGGGGAAAGAAGGAATCAGTGAACAAAACTTTCCTTCTTCTAGCAAACCAGGTTTGCTTGGTAGAGCAGAAAAACCTAGCCAATTCTTCAGTCATTTGACACAATCTTATTCTTGCCCAAGATTTTTTGGTGCCCAAGGTGGTGGTATTATGCTGCCTTTTTTTTTTTTTTTTTTTGGTGCCTTCAAGTCAGTGTTGACTCCTGGCGACCACCTGGACATGTCCCTGCAGTTTTCTTGGCAAGATTTTGGAAGTAGTTTGCTCTTGCCTCCTTTCCAGGGCTGAGAGTGACTGGCCCAGGGTCATCCAGCTGGTCTCCCAGTTTGTAGCCTGATGCCTTAACCACCAAACTGGCTCTCTGTGCTGCCTAACCTGGTCTTCCTTCCTTCCTTCCTTCCTTCCTTCCTTCCTTCCTTCCTTCCTTCCTTCCTTCCATTCTATTTCATCACTGCTGATCTCCAAACCAACTCTGGGCATACAAATACAGTAAGATAAGATAAATAAAAATACAATAGAAATAAACAAGGCAGAAAAACCAGACAATTAACACCCAAACACGTAACGCATCAAGCACATCTAACAAGGGGTTCCATCCATCCTACTCCAAGGTGTGGGAGAACAGCCAAGGCCTTCTTTAAGGCCTTCTGGAACACCAACCGAGTGGGAACCACCCAGACCTCAGGGGCCCCTCATTAAGGGCCCAAATCTTGCTCTTGGTGTTGGTGTTGAAAATTAAAGTTCTACCACTCATTTTCCCTATTGCTCATAAACTTTTTTAAAAAGCTATATATTTCAGGTTCATGAAATCTGATACAGATAAAATAAGGGGTCATCTTCAGAAGCATCACAAATTTGCTGTAATTTTTTTTCGTTAAACCATGGCACTTTACAAATTGAGAGTTATGCCATGTGCTAATTAGGGCTAACCCTATCTGGGCTGCAAAAATCCAGCCAGCCACTAGATGGCAGCAAAAAGAGACAGAATGGTCTTTTCACAACTACCTGGTAGTCTTCTGGAATTTTATAGCCCAGATATTGTAGTCTGACTTTCTTCTACTTCCTGGTAAAAATCAGCATAAGTCTATCAAAAGCCCAGTGATGAATCAAGAGTCAAAATGGCATTTTAATGGATGGAGAACCTCAAGCCCATTTCATTACAGAGGATTCTTCTTCACAATCAGGTTAATGTGCTTTCTTCCCATGCCTGAGACAGGAGGAAAATATGCTGATATAAAAAGTGCCGCCTCCATAACCTTTACCCCAAGTCAGCAATGAGACTGCTAAGAGTTGCTACTATCCATCACCAACCACTGGAGGGGAAACCAACACCAAACAGCTCCTGATCATATGGTGGGGCAGGGTTGGATGTTGAAACTATCATTTTTATTGTTTACTTAAGTTTGGTCTCACGGTTAAGGCACCGGGCTAGAAACCGGGAGACCGGGAGTTCTAGTCCCGTCTTAGGCACAAAGCCATCTGGGTGGCCTTGGGCCAGTCGCTCTCTCTCAGCCCTAGGAAGGAGGCAATGGCAAACCACTTCCAAAAATCTTGCTAAAACTTCAGGGACTTGTCCAGGCAGTCTCCAAGAATCAGACACGACTGAATGGGTTAAAAAAAAAAGTTTGCCTTACTTTGTAACTGGACTTCCATTGAAGATTTTTTTCCCCTTCTGACTATTCGTGCAATAGAAACATATTTCATCTCCACCATTATATTGTTAAAGTTATTCTATGTTAAAGTTATTCTATGTAGAATTCAAGCGAATGGATTCCTTCACTATGAAATCCTAGCCTGTAAAATGGAATTTTACAGGTTCCTATGCTGTAAGCGGTTCCCATAACAAAAAGCATGAAAAACACCAGATGTGCTTTTCTCTAGTCAAAACAATGGTGATAACAGTCCTTTCCCATGAGAACAGCATCCCGAGGGAAAGCCAACATGCAATACCGCCACCTCATGGCGGTTTATAGTACGTACAACTGTTACTAAATTGTTAAGCTGAGAAATGGCCTAGCCCACATTAGCCAATCAGAATGTTGAACCATGGGTAATTCAACTATGAACTATGGGTACTCATCTCACTCATTCATTCAATTCTATGCTTCTGTTTGACTGCTATCTACATGTACTTTGTATCTGAACTGTAACCACGCCTGGTCTTTGCACAGACCATGATTTTTCTTTCCTCACATCTGTTGATGGAACTCTGCGTATGCTTTGTTTTTCCTTTTTTGCAATAATGCACCATACATCCATTATTGCCTTATGCTACCAATAAAGATATTGTTAGCCTTAAAACACGTTGTTTGGATTACTCTGCGCCTGGAACCCCAATAGCCAGCAACACCCCACATATATACGCTGCTACACCTGCCTAGAGTACATGCTTCCACTTCCACTTGCTACTGGAGCAGAACTCGCCTGTTCACAACACTATCCTTGAATATACTGTATGTAGCATTTTGGTTAAGTCAGTACATTTCCCTCATGTTACTGTTATTACATACTGCTAGTGTTGCTACTAGCAACATAGACAAGTCTATGTCTACTTACTCAACAGAGTTTATATCGCAACTGACCATTATATCTAATGGCTATTCCACCATCCGCAATTCAGAGAACACATGTGGCAACCTAAGGTTTGGCCCTAAAATGCTCACCCCATAACTGACAATTAATGCTGGTGTCTCCAACCTTTCCTTTTGAACCCAAAAGTTTAACCACCACACCAAAGCAAAGTTTTACGCAATTTTACTCTTTTCCAGCTTTAAACAGGAGTTAGTGTTTGTGCAAAAACTGAACATCACAAATTTTACTTTTTTTTTGTCCTGGCCCAAATTAACATTTATACTTTTTATGACATACTATGTAGGAAAAACAAAAAAGAAAAAGAAAAACAGCACATTGGAAAACCTAGTATCATGGCTATGAGGAAAGGGTCAGAGAATTCTAAATTAATTAACAACAAAATAAAAAAGGAATTAAGTTCAGAAGATTTAGGCAGCGAGCCATCCAGACTTAACAGAGGTATTAAGACTGCACAGGACTTTGGATGCAATTCCAAAAAAGTATATCAGAATGCACGGGACTATGAACACAGAAATAAACTTGACATAGAATAATACAAATTCAACATACATCATCTTGCTGAAACTTTTATTTTGCATGATTGCTCATCTGGCAGAAATCAGAAGAATATGCAGTTTTTCCCCAAAACCTTTAAACCTTCACACATTCATGTGAATACCTGAACAGGGATATCATATGACAACACCTCTGGAGGCAAACTGAGAAATGAAAATAAATCAAAATTCAGAGTCCTTTGGATTCTAGCAGTTTGCAAAGCACAGCACCGGAAGTTAAACCAGGCAGTGGAATATCACATCAGTATGGATGCTTCTGTAAAAATGCTTTTCAGAAATGGTTTAACATAATAGTATTGATTGGCAAATAATGTACTCATAAGGAGCTTCTACATACCTTGTCTTCCTTTTTATCATTCTTTTCGAAAGATCTTCCTCCACCTTCTCCCCCTCCTCCTCCTCCTCCACCACCTCCTCCATCTCCTCCTCCTCCACCACCTCCTCCTCCAGCAGCACTTCCAACTCCTCCTCCTCCTCCTCCTTCTCCACTGCCATCTCCTGTTCCAGTGACTGGAGCAGTCCCAAATCCAGATGCTGAGGTAGTCAAAACCCCCTTGAGTTGAAAGGAAGTCTCGCTTTGTCTCTTTTCATTGGTCTCATTCTCTTTATTCTCGCTTTTCCTTCTGACCTTCTCCACACAGGGCACCACACCAAGCTGAAGCAGGCATTCCACAATATTCAGGGCCACATCACAGATTCGGGAGCTGATGTCATGATTCAGGACCAAGTAAACTGCTTTAAGAACCACCTTGAAAAAGGAAAAGTTAGATATTGCAGGCAGCTCTATATTCAGGTATGGTTTGCAAAACTGACTGCAGCTCACTAAAGAAATGGTCTACATGTGATATCCTACAACAAGGTGACTTATTCAGTTATAGCATAATATCAAGTGAACCAAAATATGTGTGTACCATTTATATAAGCCACCCTAAGCATGATCCAGATCAATTTTCTGGTAGCAGTGCTTTTTAGCTGATCTAAAACAAATCTGCCTTTGATAGAAAGTGGCTTCTTGCAGCAAATGCTGAAAGAATGTAAAGGTTGTCTGGAATCAAGAAACAAAAGTGGTTTCCTAGAATCATAGATTTTCAAAGGTCATTTAGGCCATCAAGTCCCTGCTCTGATAGATGGTTATCTCAACACATCCACTCCCTTGGTCACTGTTTCCACTTACAGTATTTGCCTTCCTGTGTCTGAGACTATTATTTTGGGACATACATTCTGGGACAATAGACCCCTTTCAGATATTTCTCATATTCCCACAAAGTTGGCTTTTGTCAAGGCTGAACATGTCCAGTAGGACTTTGGATCCAGCACTTTGGATCCAGTCTCCAAAAGGTGCTTCAGAAGACATGGGAGTCCCAATGTAGCACATGTCTACAACAGTTTACAGCAGCTCTTTTCTTGAGATCTCCATGAAACTGCAGTTGGTGCCATCCCAGGAAAGGGTGCAGAACATACTGTAGGTGCTATATTTGTGTTCTCATCCACTCTGAAGTACCTTCTGGAGACTGAATTCAAAGCATTGCACAGCTCTAATAGCAGTTCCTTCAATCTCCTTGTAAACCTGAGTTTGGACTCGTACAAGCATTCATTCCCTGATTAGGTTTCTCCTTCAATCCTGAATTGAAATTCTGCTCCTCCAACCAGCTCTTCATAATGGCCTGATCTGGCTTCTTCTCCTGCCTTCCACTTTTTTCCCCAATTGGAATTGTTTGCTACTGTGCTTTTTTGGGAACTTCCACCCATCTTTGGCTCCTTTTCCCATTAGCTTCTCCTGCTGCGGGATCCTAGTTATCATTGTTCTGATAACTGCTTGACTATGCTGAGCTTCAGTGCTCTTAAAGTCAAGAATGCATGCATTTCATAGTCACCCCAGGGTTCCTACTATGTCTACTCCATCTATTTAGTCTTCCTAATAGGTTACAATCAAGTCAAGTATAGCTGATCCTCTTATGTTTTCCTCCACCTTCTGAAGGAGAACGTTTTCAAGACAAGAAGTTCCTGAAAGATCCATGTTTGGCAGAGTTTGTCTCTGAACATATGTTGGCATAATTATAATCCTCCAGGTTTAACAGGTATTCACCTCTGTCCTGAGTATCTCACCTCTCCTTCTTTTTCAATACCCTGCAAAAAGATCAAGATCTTCCTCCTAGAATTTTGTAGCTGATACCTAAGGGATGCCAACATTTTAACATAAAGTCTCCCACACTGAAAGGGAACAGATTGTTTGAGTATCCTTCCAATGTAATTAAAGGTTGTTCATGCATAGAAGTTTAAAAATCAGCCCCTCCCCTTAAGACAGCAATTTCATATAAGCACTTTATAGAGTTTGAAAACAACCTAACAAGATTTGAGCCTGCTGGTCAGTCAGTGTGGCACTAAACCTTATACTTCCAAGCTCACTGAGAAATAGGAAAATGAGCTTCTTGGTTGGCATTTTTAACCTACTCCATCCTAGAGGTAGAGTGGGTAACAGAAATTTTGTGGGGGAAAATGTAAGACATAACACAGGACAAAAGAAAGTTATGTTACTTATACTAAAGGAAGATCATGTTTTCCATCTCTCTATTTTTAACCAGAACTTAGTACAGATAGTCCTCACTTAATGACAATTTGTTTAGTGATGGTTCAGACTTACGACAGTGCTGAAAAAACTGACTTACAACTGGTCTCACACTTACGACCGTCAAAGCATCCTTGCGGTCATGTGATCATGATTTGGGCGCTTGGCAACAGGTTCGCATTTATGACCATTGCAGCATCCCGTGGTCACGTGATCGCCACTTTCAACCTTCCTGGCTGGCTTCTGGCAAGCAAAATCAATGGGGAACTGCATGTTTTGCTTAACGACTGCGGTGATTTGTTTAATGACCACTGCAAAAAGGGTTGTAAAATTGGGTCAGATTCGCTTAACGACCGCTTTGCTTATGTCAGCCTCGCATGTTCGTCTGACATGCTTCTCTGAATGCTGTACACATGTAGATTGCTGGCTGTGCATTTCATTGCTTCTGACACTGAGGGTTATCACAGCTTAGCAACCAAAATTCTGATCTCAATTGTGGTCATTAAGCGAGGACTACCTGTATAGGAACCTGGTTTCAATGTAATGCTCTACTAAGTTCTTTTCACTGAGAATTGGTTATATATTTTACTTAATTGACTGAAATGACCTTTATGCAGGGCTGAAATGGAACAAGACTGAATACTCAGGGGACTTTGATTTCCATTGTACAGCAACTAGCACAGAAAGGAATATTCTTTTTTCCTGATAATTACCGAAAGATCCAACATGCCATTCTTGTGAACAAAGTTGCTGGTCCCATCTATGTGATCTGTATCTTCCAGGCAACTATAGTTGATGCAAGAATCTGTCAGACTTCGAGGGAGATTGGCGCATGCCAAGGG
The DNA here is from genome assembly GCA_023362775.1 of Charina bottae. Lineage (NCBI taxonomy): Eukaryota > Metazoa > Chordata > Lepidosauria > Squamata > Charinaidae > Charina > Charina bottae. The sequence continues at coordinate 6,740,880 of JALMGJ010000020.1, forward strand.
CTCATGGGGCATTTCTGGTATAGGCACCTGGTTGCACAGCTTGCGCATGTGCTCACTGAAGAAGTCGGCATAGCCCACATTGAAAGAGGCCAGCGTGGTATTGAAGGTGGCCACTGTGATGGTAGAAATTTGGGAACGTACTGCAAGAAAGTATCACAGATATTATTAGTCCATTGGGCAGAGCACTTAATATGAATGCATAAGCTGATTCATTTAAACATGTGTATTCTGTTTTGGAATGTTACAACTACTACTGGCAACTAATTATGTGTGTAACCACCTACAAGTAGAACTAAATAGAGGAAAGAGAAATCTACTACTCCATTCTGGAAACCTTGTAAGATCTGGCAACATTTGGGGAAATGTTCATCAAAACTGAAGAATTCAACAACATGTCACCTTTACCTAATTCCTCCTTTACCAACTCTGCCCTGTTCTGATGTACACTATAAGAAGGCTCACATATAGCCGGGTAGCTGATATAAGCGCATGTCTTGAAAAAATCCTGGGTAACTCAAACGTTTGTGACGTCTCATAGGAGAAAGGTGACTTAAGGTACCCTAATTCTAATTCGAACAAGTTGTCCTCTGGGCTTCTTCAAGAACTCTGTGGTGGAAAGTCACTTGCTCAGTGCTTCTGAATATCACCTCACCGTGGCTGTTGGAGTGGTCTGGCAGGTCAGTAACCAATGTATGATGGGAATGGGAATGCCGAGCACTCAGAGTCCCCATCTCAGTAGCCGTATCGGAGCTGCCCCGCCTAGTAAATCTCCCTGGAGTAGAGAAAAGACATGCATTGTGCTGTTGGTGCTGCAATATCATTTACTCAGGAATCATTTGCAAACTGCATAATAAAGGGCATTTTAAAAAAAAAGAGTAGGATTAGGATTCACAGGGGCTGTATCTTTGTGGATTGTCGCAATACAAATTTCAGGTCATGAAAATGCCCACTGACTAAAGAGGCTTTGAATGAGGCACGGTTTCTTTTTTTAAAACAAATCAGGTCAGCAGTCAGTTGGTTGAAGAGATGGGGTAAACAAAGATGGCAAAATCATTTACTGTGAACTGAGTTCAAGAGGGGCTAGTTATAAATACTATGTTTTTTTCCCCCTTGTTCAGTCCTTGAAGTGTCCAGCACCAATCAGTGGGTAGTGGTGGAACCTAGGGAAGATTACTTGGCCTCGGAGCCCTGCTGAAACACCAGCTGATTTTTTATTCTAACACATCAATTTCATGGCTCACAGGGTGTAGGGTTTTTGGTGTTTTTGGTGGGAGGTTGTATGCCTTGTTTTCTTTTTATGGATCATGATTCTTAAAAGTACTGGAGTGAGCAGCGTCAAAAGCTGGAAATGACTGGGCATCTCCAGATCAGAGAGGCCCTAGAAGTGGCAATGAAACTGCAGTAAAGAGCTGCTGCATTCGTTACTACAAAGATTATGAATCAGTGGGAAAGCGCTATCACAAAAGATTTGAAAATGCCTCCCCCCTTTCGAGTAAGATGAAGAGACCAGGAAAATTAGTATCTTACTTGTAATACACAGTGATCATTAGGTGACTTAAGAGCTTTAGGAATTGGATTAGAATGGATCAATGAGATGGAAACAATCTGCTTCCAGTGGGCAGAAAATAATTAATTCTTGCATAATTATCCAGACTAAGCAAACAACAGATATGTAAGAATAAAAGAGAAATTTGTGTAAGTAATAACATATAACAAATGCCATTCCTACAAGATTAGATTAATAGGATATTCCATCGGGTGGTGTTAAATGCTGTGAATGGACTTCTAACTGCATAATGAGATTTTCCCTCAGTCTTCTCCCTTCTTCACTCCTTTATTCCTTATTCCTCCTCCAATCTGGACTGGTGATCCCCTAACTCTCCAGAGGAGATTGGAGGATGTGTGACCAGCACAAATAGGAAAGAAGAATTCATTTCACTGTCAGATGTTGTTATCAGTAGATGGACACCACTGGGTACACTCCATGGTAATAAGCAACTGATCAATCAATCTGGTGAAGTCCACAACCAGCAGAAAACTCTGGTTTATCAGGAAAGTCACTTGTTCTCAGTAGGATCCTCTCATTCACCTAGGATAGTGGTTTGCCACCCTCCTCTCTCAATGCCACGCCTGTCTTCACCAATCCCAGAGAAGCTGCCAAAAGAGAATGTGCTCCGAGTCGGCGATACGTCCAAATGGTCTTCATGGAGGAGGAAGGGCACTCCCGTTCGTCGTTGTCTTTTCTTCCCTGTGTGGTGGAAGGGAATGGAGCCCTTGCGTTCACGATCCTCCTTGCGGCTCTTGAACTGCAGGAAAAATGTAGGAAGAAATCTATGCGGGACAACCCATAAGGGAATGGCAGAAAGCATGAAGAAGAATTCAGGGGGTAACTCTTTTCTTAGGCTCGGATTCTTGAAACTAGCCTGGAATTCATTTCCTTTTCCTTTGGGCCTATACTGTTTTATCTAACTAGAGTAGGGGTAGGCAATTTTTTTTCCAAGAAGGCTGAAGCTCCCAAAACAATAGGCTACATCACAGCTATTAACTATATTGGGTTTCTCTGGAGAGTTTGGTACTTGTCATTTTTGAATTACAAAAGCCTCTTTTATTTTCATGTGTTTTTCTACTTCAAAAGGGCTGGATACGATGGTATGGGGCGGCAGGTAGCTCTGAGGCCACAATTTGCCCAATTCTGATATAAAGTGACCTAACTAGGAGCGGGTGTATGTTGCATTAATAATAGCAATACAAGTGAACTTTAGCTCATTAGAAGGAGTTGGGTTTTAGTTTGATAGACTGATGGAGAGTGGGTTTGGGATACAGATGGTGTCGTGGTATAAAGAAGTGACCATGGAATTGCAGTGGAATATGGGCCTGGTATACCTAGTTCCAGATCTGACCAAGACAGAGCTGGTGCCAATAAGACTGGAAAATATTAGGCTAGGTGCATCAGGAGTTTGACTCAATAACTGGTAACTGGTTATGTATGTGCAAAATGAGTGCACAGAACCTTTTATCGCATAAGAAAATATTGTGATTTTCTCTATATTGCATGGATGTGTGAGAATAATTCCACTGTGTATGTCTCAAGGTAACTTCTTCCTCTGGAGTAATCTTAAATATCCAGTTCCACTTTGGCATCTGAATCAGAAGCCATTAAGGCTGACAGCTCGGCAGTTCGAAACCCAGAGCGTGAGCCGCATGCCGGAGTGAGCTACCAGCAATTAGTCCCAGCTCCTGCCAACCTAGCAGTTCAAAAGCATGCAAATGCGAGTAGATAAATTGGTACCGCTCCAGTGGGAAAAATTACAGGGACATGAAAGGAGCCTCCTCGGGCATCCCCCGGGCAATGGTGATGTCATCGGCAAATCCTTTCACTACAAAAGCGCCTTGGTGCTTCTGACACGAAAAAAAAATCTTTCCACTGTCACAAATAATTATCAAAATATGCTTGAGAACACTCAAAAGACTGTGTGACCAGCTAGACAAAACATAGCAGTTACACTTAACAATCTTCCCACTTTTTCTTAATGAAAAGCAGCAGCCTCAGGGGAAAGGAGGGCCCCTTCTCACTGCAGGCCATTTTGTTATTTTAAAACCTCTCTCCCCAAGTCGCTCCTCCTTCCTACCAGCTTCAGGAATGGAATCCTGAAGGCGATTTTGATCAGAAAAATTCACAATTTCCTTGCAGTTGCTTTTGCTTTGGTTTGTTTCTTTCAAAGGAAGATTGTTCCGTGGTGTGTATACTCTTCATTTACCTCTAATCAGATCCAGCATAGGGGTCCTCCTGATCCTTAGCAAGAAGCCTGCTACCCCTTCCTGCACACAGACCGTAAAAAGGTAAAGGTTCCCCCCGCATATTTGTGCAGTTGTGTCTGACTCTAGGGGCCGGTGCTCATCTCCGTTTGTTAGCCGAAGAGCCAGCGTTGTCTGAAGACGCTTCCACGGTCATGTGGCCGGCATGATGCACACGGAACGCTGTTACCTTCCCACCGAAGTGGTACCTATTTATCTACTTCCATTTGCATGCTTTCGAATTGCTTGGTTGGCAAGAGCTGGAGCTAGTGCGGGAGCTCACTCCGTCACGCGGGGCTAGGGATTCGAACTTGCGATCTTCTGATCGACAAGCCTGGCATCTTACCCGCTGAGCCACCATGCCCCTTACACAGACCGTACCAGGCCGTAGATCTTAACTGTACCCCATTACCAAAGGAGCAACAGCAAGGTTAAAACTAAATCCAATTGCGGTATTGGCCTCCCCCATCTAGTAAAATGCAATCAGTATGTTATTAAGGGATCACACATGGAATTTAAAGCATCATAGTTTAATTTACCTTTTTAAATATATTCATTCCCAAATCAGAGGAGAGATCTGGAACTGCTGGCCTCCTCAGGTTAGTTAGGGACACTTTGGCAAAAGCTTCGGTACTTAATGATTTTTCTTCCTCGTTGCATTTCACTGTGAGATCCTACACTCCCCAAGAAAGACAAGAAACACACAAGCCTGTAGGATGACTAGGAAAGCAGCTACTATTTTTCCTTCTTGCAAACAGTGTTTGTTTCCTTTGGATGATAGAGAATTGGAACCTTGTGGTGGTGCCTGGACTGTAACGTTTTGAATATGAATGAAATGTTTTAATTTATTTTATTCATATTCAAAATGTTGCAGTGCTGGATGTTTCTTGGACCAGTTTCCTACCTCTCCAGACTTCTCTCTGTCCATATTCCAAAATTTTTCTCTATAGTCTATTAGTGTTCTATAGAAAGTATAGAACAATTTTCATTGGCTACTTTGGGGTCCCTATGTCAGATTTTTTTTTTCTTAAAAGACTTGTACTTCTGCAGACTTCAAGATTTAGCCAAGCTGGCTACTGTTCCTAACTATCTGCTTATCTGCACCTCTCTCTCATTCTCTCTCATCTGAGGAAATGTTCTTCATTGATTTCTCATGATTGATAGTATAGAAAAAAACTAACCAATACTTCCTCTGCTTCCCTACAAATACCAAGAGGTCCTTATGATTATAATGACGCCCCTCATCCTTTGTTGCTCGCTTTATTTAGGTTCTTTTAGCATAAACACCCATGTATAGAAATATTTCAGAAGTAAAAGAGAAGTAAAGAGACATCAACAACCTAAAATGACAAGTAAAACTACTGAATGCATAAAGTTCTCCTCTATCTGGAACAGAGCTTTCCAAACTTTGCACGTTGGCGACACACACCAGTGGCGGCAGTGGCGCAGGCTGTGGTGTCCTGGTCTGTTGCGCAAAAAACCCGGAAGCACAAATGGGGGGAACCGAAAGAAGCGGCACCCCCGCCAATCAGCACCACTGCTGCGCTGCTGGCGGCGGCGCTGATTGGTGGGGGTGCCGCTTCTTTCGGTTCCCCCATCAGCGCTTCCGGGTTTTTGCGCAACAGACCAGGACATTGCAGGCGACACAGTAGTGTGTCACGACACACACTTTGGAAAGCTATGATCTTGAACTTCAACCATAAAAAATGAGTACCTTGTTCAGTAATACTGAATTAAAACTGAACTACCGTTTTAGCTTGCAGCTGAGCTTTTGACCAGGCCCTAAGATTTAAAACTGACAATATTAGCCACCCAATTGCCTGATTTTACCTGTGTTTTGTGAGTATTGACTAGTGAGGGAGCAGCAGCCACCATGGAACTACTACGTGGCCTTGGCAATGGTGGGACATCTGGGTCAAGTGATTTATCTGGCTTTTCTTCTAACATGTGGCGTAGCCTCTGGAGATAATACATCAAGGACCACTGGGTGCCTTCCTCGGACCAGTGTGGCTGAAGCAGGCATCGTAATACAGCAACATCAAAGTAAGTGGCATAGCGGGACCTTTGGCACGGTGGGATCACCAAAGACATCCTGTTACAAAGAGTAAAACAAAGGCACTAGGGACAGTAGAGCATACAGAGATTAAACCACTCAACTGATGAGTCAAAAGATGATCCAGATGGGTGGGGCCAGCTTACAATCTGTTTCTTCATCCTGGATAGAGTTGTTAGTGTCAGCACGATCTTAACAGACAAGCCCCAAACACAGTGTATTATGCGACCAGAAAAGTGTAATTCCACAATCCTAAAAAATAATTCTTATTTAGAAAAAGGGAACACAAATTATTTAATATGAAATGTAGCTTTTATTCCAAGACATAGGAGAGTGAAGAAGAATGAAAGGGGCCCAGCTGATACTGAGCATGAGTTGAAGAACTCAGCATTGTTGGGAAGGATTCAGAAGGAAGAAACAGCCCATCTCTGGATTCCTTGAAAACCTGCCCAATTTTCCTGTCATTTCCATTGGGCACACATTTCAGACCCCCCCCCCCGACATCTGTGATAATTACATTGATTTAAGTTTCAAACAGAAGTTCTTCATGATACTCTGAAGGTGCTAGACTATAAATTATACTTGAAAATTAAGTGACCAATCACAACCAAAGGACTGATCTTAAATTTACACATGAATATATTCTACTCAGGGGTGTGGTGGCTCAGCGGGTAAGACACCAGGCTTGTCGATCGGAAGATCGCAAGTTCGGAGGTTCGAATCCCTAGCCCTGCGTGCGGAGTGAGCTCCCGCACTAGATCCAGCTCTTGCCAACCTAGCAATTCGAAAGCATGCAAATGCAAGTAGATGAATAGGTACCATTTCGGTGGGTAGGTAACAGCGTTCCGTGCGCGTCATGCGGCCACATGACCGTGGAAGTGTCTTCGGACAACACTGGCTCTTTGGCTAACAAACGGAGATGAGCACCGGCCCCTAGAGTCAGACACGACTGCACAAATGTGCAGGGGGAACCTTTACCTTTTTTATACTGTACTCATATCTTAGATTGCTTTTTTTTTGGGATTTTTAGGACTACAAATGGTGGTCATGGGCCATTCTTCGAGGGTAAAATCCCACTAAAACATGATTCCTAAGATTGGGTTATTATTGAATATAAACAGGATGATACAGGGTGTATAACACCCTAAGCTCACATTTCTTAAAAATATACAATGCACAAAACATAAGAATTAAAACACTTTACACTGAAATGATAAAATAATAGAAGCAGTAGCCACCAGAGTATTTTAAAAGATTCTAAACAATACATATATTTAAAATTAAATCAGTAATTGAGTAAAATATGGACAAATAAAAATGCCTTTGGCTGGTGCCAAAAAGAGAATAAAGTTGTACTAGGAAGATCATTTCAGAGGTGGGAGACAACCACTGAAAAGGGCCACTTCTGCATAGCTGGTTATCACATCTCAACATTGGAGGGTGCCAGAATAGGGCTCAGAAGTTTATCCTAGGATTCATTGAAGAATATTTGGGAAAAGGTGTTCCTTCAGATATCGCAGTCCCAAATCGAGAAGGGCTTTATAGATTAAAACCTGTTCCTTGATCTCGGATTGGAAACAAACTGGGAGCCAGTGAAAATAAAACTGGCTCAGTTGCAGTCAGAATTTTTACTTTTTTGTACTAACTTTCCAGACCATATTCAAGAGCAGAGGCTAGACAACCAACTCTCAGGAGTGCTTTTCCTGCAGTGAATAGGAGGCTAAAGTCTATGGCCTTCCAACTGTAGGACTCTACTCTACAATGATATTGCCTGAAGCAAGAGACATACATTTGGAGTCCATGGTGCTCTCTGAGCCTTGTTGTTTTCTTGCAGACGTTTCATTGCCAGGCTAGGCAACATCTTCAGTGCGAAAAGGGAGTGGAACTTGCTCTCTGTTATATACCCTGGCTTGTCCTGCCTGTGTTGGTGGGGGTCTTGTACTCTCCTTGGTAGTTCCTTGATTGGGCTGTTGTTTGTTGGTTTTGCTGTATGGATCTGGTATGTAGATGACACCTTTGTCATAATAAAAAAGGATCAACTGGAGGAAACACATGAAGCCATCAACAACATCTTCAAAGGAATAAAATTCACAAGGGAAGAATAAAACAGCAACACACTACCCTTCTTGGACATCCTCATCAGTAGAGGAAATGATGGCATTCTAGAAACACAAGTCTACCAGAAATCTACCCACACTAACCAAGTGCTCCACTACCTAAGCAATAACCCTACCTCTCACAAGAGGAGCTGTGTAAGAACACTATTCAGACGGGCACAAACACACTGCAGCAACCCAGAACACCAGAAAAAGGAAACAGACCACTTATATAGCATCTTTGAGCAAAATGGATATCCATGCAACTTTATCAAAAAGTGCCTGACCACTCAACCCACCACAGCAAAACCAACAGAAGCTATGAAAAGGATTACACTGCCACACATCAGAAACATCTCAGAAACTACTAATAGACTGTTACAACCACACGGCATCACTGTAGCACACAAACCAACCAAAACCCTTCAGAACATCGTAAGTAAACCAAAAGACCCAGTAGCCCAAGAAGAAAAAACAGGAGTTATCTACAACATATTGTAAGGCTATAGTGTAAGGACTGTAACAGCCATTATGTAGGACAGACTGGCAGAAGATTAGCAGAACACATCCATGAACACCAACTAGCAGTCAGAAGACATGATTAAAACTCCTTAATCTCACAACACATGGACAGACTTAACCATACTTTCAACTGGGAAACTGTGAGCATCTTAAACCAAGCCAAATCCAAAAATGCTAGAGAATTCCTGGAAGCTTGGCACTCAGACAAAGCAGCCATCAACAGACACATAGAGGTAAACAACATTTACATACCATTCATAAGAGACAATAGAAAAGCCAGAAGACCAGAACACCTCTTTGCCAGCAATCAACAACAAGATATGCAAAGATTAACAGCAATGAACATGCTAATCACGCTCAGCAGCCACTCGTTAACATTTCAACACAACAAAAAACCCCACCTAATCTCCTATAACTTAGCTGTATAAATAGAAAACAAACATTGCCAAACATTGCCATTCTACCTGAGCACAGAAAGAGCGCTTCTGTCTGTGCTCCTGCCCTCTGAAGATGCTAACCACAGATGCTGGTGAAACGTTAGGAACCACAACTTCCAGAACACGGCCACACAGCCCGGAAGACCCACAACAACCATTAACAGCAAGATTAGCAGCAGAGGAGCAATCAAACAACACAATAGACCCTAATCAAGGAACTATTAACTCAGTCAATCAACCAAGCAGCAAACAACAACCCAATCAAGGTACTACCAAGGAGAGTACAACACCCCCACCAACACAGGCAGGACAAGCCAGGGTATATAAACAGAGAGCAAGTCCCACTCCCTTTTCGCACTGAAGATGTTGTCTAGTCTGGCAATGAAACATCTGCAAGAAAACAACAAGGCTCAGAGAGCACCATGGACTCCACAGTTCAACCCTGAGCTACAAATATTCTCTTCGATTGGTAGACATAAATTTGTATTAGTACCATTAATTCTAGGCATTCCTTCTTCTAGGCATGTGTGTTTGAAAACTGATTAATCATCCACATCTTTATAAAGTGTTTCATCAAGTCAGGTGATGCTTCATGGGTGCATCAGTGCTTCTCCTACCAATTAATTGATGACTGCTTTCAGCACTGTTTGTATGACAAAATATATCTAATGAATTTTCTGCAAAAGCCTTGCTGAGCATAAACATACACTTTCAAGAGCATTTATACTCTAACAAGGATCCTTCAAGTACTGCCATAATCTAGTTTGGTTTTGTCAGTTTCATGAACTGAATATGAACTGAAGAATACCTTAGAAGTATAGGTTTGGAAGAGAGTTCAGAGGTCATGTAATTTAACTCTTTGCTTTGATATATTTGATATATATAGGGGGCGTGGTGGCTCAGCGGGTAAGATGCCAGGCTTGTCGATCGCAAGTTCGGAGGTTTGAATCCCTAGCCCTGCATGCGGAGTGAGCTCCCGCACTAGCTCCAGCTCTTGCCAACCTACCACGGTAGAGATGGGCGGGGATAAATCCAAATAATAAATAATAAATAAACCTAGCAATTTGAAAGCATGCAAATGCAAGTAGATGAATAGGTACCACTTCGGTGGGTAGATAACAGCATTCCACACGCGTCATGCGGCCACATGACCGTGGAAGTGTCTTCGGACAGCGCTGGCTCTTCGGCTAACAAGCGGAGATGAGCACCGGCCCCTAGAGTCGGACACGACTGCACAAATGTGCGGGGGGAACCTTTACCATTTTTTACCTTTTGATATATTAATATTCAGATATAAATTCCTTATTGCATCAGACAGACAGCTAGTTTGGTGTAGTGGTTACGGCATCAGGCTAGAAACTGGGAGACTGTGAGTTCTAGTCCTGTCTTAGGCATGAAGCCAACTGAGTGACTTTGGTCTAGTCACTCTCTCTCAGCCCTAGGAAGCAGGCAAGGGCAAACCACTTCTGAAAACATTGCCAAGAAAACTGCATGGATTTGTCTAGGCAGTTGCCAGGAGTCAAGACTGACTCAAAGGCATTAAAAAAAAAAGCATCAGAAAAGCTAGCTGACATTCATTGCAAATAATTCAAATTCTCAGTCAACAATACAGTATCATTTGCATATGCTGTAAAAGTATTCATACATTCATGTCCCAAACCAACACACTTCTAACATTACACCACAAACATTCTTTCATATATATGTCTCATTCAGCCTTAACCATTATTTTCTCTGACTACATTTTCAGCTACTTCCCTTTTCTCTTTATACATATTATACAATTTCTTTTTCTCATTCTGTTTTTTGCAGCAGTCCTTCTCTGATATAGATTTTTTTCTGATTCACAGCTTCTTTCATTTCACCATGCCACCAAGCATTAGCTCCACATACTTGTGACACCTGGTTCAATTGTTTTTGCACTCCATTCCAGGTAGCTTCCACATCCTCTTTCCTTATTGTCTACTTTCCAGTCATTCTGTCAGGAGACAAATCTATCTTCTAATACTTTTATACAAATGAATTAATGATATTGTTGTAACCACACAGACCATAGCATACAGTGCTCCCTGTAGTTATTTTCCTTTCACTTTTGTTTATTTCAGATTTTTCCTTTACTTTCTTCTTCATTTCCCTCCAAAATCCATTCTCAATATTGCAATAAAATTGTCTTTCACACATTCCAAACCTCTCAGGACCTTTGAATTCTTCACTAATTCTCTTGGTCATTCATCACAAACGATTAAAACAATAATGCTTTTAGTTTTATATTCATTCTTTTTCTGCATGTACTAAAACATGTTTAAACCATATATTTGAAACTAAACAGATACTCATCAAATGGTCACCATTCTTATTCACTTGTGGGTCTTCAAATGGTCTGTACATTTTTTCTGAATACTGTCATCTTGTTCCTGCCCATCCATTCATGTCACCTAGCAGAATATTCCCCCCACACACACACCGGAACACATTCATTCACAATATTGCTCAGCTCCTTCTACTATCACAATTCATTGGAGCGTATTGTGCAAGTATCACCAACATATGGATTCCTACTTTCATATGCTCTCATAACAACTTAGATGACAGCAATTCATACTTCCTGACATAGATTTTAACACTTTCACCCCATAAATACACCTACATCTTCACTTCCTAGCATGTATTCATGAATGCCACTTCGTTCAGCTCTATTACACGTTCCCTTTTTTTCTTAGTTCCACTGATGCTCAACATATCTCATTTCATTTCATTATTTCATTTCATTTCATTTCATTTCATTAATGCTGTTTACAATTTACTCCTCTTATATTCCAAGTTTTAATCATCTATATGGCAGATGACTTATAGTGACAAATATATGGCTTTGTTATCATCAGTTAAGTCCATAGATATTGACCTCTGCTCTCAACATGGATTTGATCAATCAGCTTTTTAGTAAGTAATGCTTTAGTAATGCTTTTTAGTAAGATAGAAAAGGTACAAACTAGGTTACCAGGCTTTGTTGTGTCCGTGTCATATATAATATTGTGGAGTCCTTGGTGCTCTCTGAGCCTTGTTGTTTTCTTGCAGACGTTTCATTGCCAGACTAGGCAACATCTTCAGTGCGAAAAGGGAGTGGGACTTGCTCTCTGTTTATATACCATGGCTTGTCCTGCTTGTGTTGGTGGGGGTGTTGTTCTCTCCTTGGTAGTTTGATTGACTGAGTTAATAGTTCCTTGATTAGGGTATATTGTGCTCCACAATACAGGTATACAAGTAAATTGCAAATACATGTAATAGCAATATGTTAAAATGTTTACCTATTTCTTAGTTAAAGTATAATAACTAGAAACTAGAAAGTATAATAGGATGTCACATACGTGCTTAAAAGCACCTTCAGATCACTTTTACTCCTGGGAACTGCCCCTTGCAGTTTTCTTGGCAAGGTTTCAGAAGTGGTTTACCATTGCCTCCTTCCTAGGGCTGAGAGAAAGTGGCTGGCCCAAGGTCACCCAGCTGGCTTTGTGCCTAAGGCAGGACTAGGACTCACGGTCTCCCAGTTTCTAGTCTGCTGCCTTAGCCACTACACCAAACTGGCTCTCTGCAGCCTGCCTCTACCTCAGCCCAATCGGGAGCAGGTCAGCTGCAATTGGAAGGCTGGGAAAGGGCTGCCTGCCTGCTGTCCCAAGCAAAAGACCCCCAAGATCTCCGCCTCAGCAACAACCTGAGAAACCCTCGCTGCCGCAGTGAAGTTGAGGCGGTGAGCTTGTTCAGGGCTCCTCATGAGCCGCAAGCCCAGAGTTTTATGGTGCCTACATGTCCTACAATTATTTCAGGGTAATCTAATTTTGTGTGCACTCGACTTTTTACCACATTATTTGATGAGTAGTGTGCACCCATGCACACCTCAGAGAGTACATAGGTTACAACAATGTCATATTATCTCTACTATTAAGGATGTTTTCTGTTAGAGTTATTCTATGCAGAATTCAAATGGATTTCTCCACTGTGATATTCTAGCTTGTAAAGACAGTAATTTTCCATACGCCTCTACGAATGTTCTCAAAACATTCCACCGATAAACACCAGGTGTGGCCTTGGTCATAGCCAAAACATTGTATTACATGAGGTAGTGATATCAGTCCAAAATACCTTATCTCATGAGAACGGTTTCCAGGAGGGAAGACAATGTGCAACACTGCCATCTCATGGCGATTTATAGTAAGTACAACTCTTAATGCATTGTTAGTTTGAAATGTCCTGACCCACATATAGCCAATCAGAATGCTGAAACAAGTGTATATCTCAGCTATGAACTATGGGTCTATGCTTCTTGGCTTCTTGACTTCTTGACTTCTGTCTGTCATGTTGCCATGTACTCTGTTCCTGAACTGTAACTATGCATGGCCTTTTGTACCTGGCCATGGTTTTCTTCACATCTGCTGATGGAACTCTGCTCATGTTTTGTTGTTTTTCCTTTTTGCAATAATGTAACTCATATCCATTATTGCCTTATGCTACAATAAATATTGTTAGCCCTACACGCTGCACTCTGTTTGGCTTACTCTGCGCCTGGACCCCATAAGCCAGCAACACCCCACAGGTTATGGGCCCAGTCTGGTCTGCTGTTCGCTGCGCTGGATCTGGCTGTAACAAAGGGGTTTGTTTTTGAGGCTGCATTTTGGAGTAAACGTGTTTTTCTTTGAGTGGTCAGCATGGCTGCTGCAGGGCTAACTAGTCTGCCTTTTGAGCATTTGAATGGCACAAACTATCGGACCTGGTGTGTGAAGATCAAGTCTTTCTTCCTAAAACAAGGTTTGTGGAAGTATGTGAGAGACGCACCTGCGGTTGGTCCCGTTACTGATGAAGTGCAGTTGTGTTTGGATCGTGCTTATGGCAATTTGATTCTGGGACTGGAATCATCGCAGCTACTGCATATCAGCAATCTAGACACTGCACATGCATGTTGGGAGGCTCTCAAAGCCCTTTATTCCAAGCAAACCTCTGCTGCCATTGTTGGTCTATCACATCAGCTTTACAGTTTGAAGCTGCAGCCCAGTGGAAACGTGATGACCCACCTCCATAAACTCAAGACTTTGTTTCTTGAACTTGAGGAGCGGGATGTTGTGGTCCTAGATACCCAGAGAGCTTGTATTATATTGTCAAGCTTGGACAATAGCTTTGACATGCTCATCGAGGCAACTCAGACGTTGAGGCCCCAAGACCTCACTGTGGATTATCTTACAAATCAGCTGCAAGAAATCCAGCAAGCTCGTGACCTGGAGAGGATGCAGGGTAAGCCATCTGTTGCTGTTCCTGAGGCTTCTAGACAGCGTTTTCCTGCTGGAACAAAAGCTGCCTGTGCTGTAAGGAGATGCTACCGGTGCAATTCGACCCAACATGTCTTGAAAGACTGTCCCCAGCCACCTCGCCCGGCTGGTAGTGCCAGTGGAAAGAGGTTCATGCGAAAGAAGGGGAAACCGCCTAGACAACGTACCCAAGTGTCTGCTCTGCTCACGGCTGTGAGTAAACGATCTCCAGAGACTTGGCTCTTGGACTCGGCTTGTAGCCAAATCATTGTAAACAATGAACAGTTGTTGTTAACAAAATGCAAGCCTAAAATCCAACAGGTTGCTCTAGCTGATGGATCCATGGCTGATGTGTCCTTTCAGGGTGAAGTATACATTCCTTGTTTGGGGATAAGTGTGCAAAATGTGTTGTGTGTTCCTACACTTGATTTTTCCCTCCTCAGTGTTCCAGCCCTGGTGAAATCTGGATATACTGTTGTGTTCAAGGGTACTGGATGTTCTATTGAAAAAGATGGAATTGAATGTGCTAGGGGGAGATTAGTGAATCAGTTGTATGAAATGCTTCCTAAACAGGGGATTGTGTCAGGAAATTGTGTTTCCAATGTTCCCCCACATAATAAATGCATCCACTACTATCACAGAGTTCTGGGACATCCCGGGTGGGGAAGTTTGTCCCAGATGACCAAGGTGTATCCTGAGCTAGGATCTAAAAAGTGTGATGACTTTCTTGATTGTACTGTGTGCAAACAATCTAAGATCAAGGCTGCGCCTGTTGCTAGGAAAAGTGACAGAGTGTCAACTAGGTCTTTTCAGTTGGTTCATGGAGACCTAGCTGGCCCCAATGCTCCTAGTGAAGGAGGGGCACGTTTCATGTTTCTTCTGGTGGATGACCATACTTGGTTTACGTTTTGTTATTTGCTCAAATCTAAAGCAGAGGCTTTTGCTCGCTTTAAGGAGTTTGTTGCAATGGTGGAGAGACACTATGGTTATCAAGTAGGTCAGTTTCAATCTGATCATGGTGGAGAGTTCCTAAGCCATGAGTTCCAGAATTGGCTGTTGTGGGTCTTCCGGGCTGTGTGGCCGTGTTCTGGAAGTTGTGGTTCCTAACGTTTCGCCAGCATCTGTGGCCAGCATCTTCAGAGGGCAGGAGCACAGATAGAAGCAAAATCTCTGTGCCCAGGTAGAGTGGCAATGTTCTATTTATAGAGCTAAATTATAGGAGATTAGGTGGGGTTTTTTGTTGTGTTGAAATGTTAACGAGTGGCTGATGAGCGTGATTAGCATGTTCATTGTGAGAAGTATTCCCATGTCCTGGTGGTTGGACTGAGTTCGTTGACCTTTTGCAGGCTGTGTTTTTCAGGACTGGTAGCCAGGTTTTGCTAATTTTTAAACTTTCTTCTTTTTTATTGTAACTGTGCTGGTGTTTGTGAATTTCAATGGCTTCTCTGTATAATCTGGTGTAGTGGCTTTTGGTGTTGTCCAGTATTTCTGTGTTTTCAAATAGGATTTTGTGTCCCGTTTGCTTGAGAGCATGTTCAGCTACTGAAGATTTTTCCGGTTGCTGTAGTCTGCAGTGTCTTTCGTGTTCTTTTATCCTGGTGTGAATGCTTCGTTTTGTGGTTCCGATGTATACTTGTCCACAGCTGCATGGTATGCGGTATACTCCTGCAGCGGTGCGGGGGTCCCTTTTGTCTTTTGCTGATTTTAGCATTTGTTGTATTTTTCTGGTGGGTCTGAAGACTGTTTGAAAGTTGTGTTTTTCCATCAGTTTTCCCATGCGGTCAGTGACTCCTTTGATGTAGGGCAGGAATACTTTGTTTGTGGGGGGCTGTTTTTCTTCAGTTGGATGTTGTTTTCTTGGTTTGATGGCTCTTTTTATTTCATTCTTGGAATAGCCATTTGCCTGTAGGACCCAATTCAGATGGTTAAGTTCATTGTTGAGAAATTGGGTTTCACAGTTTCGATTAGCACGATCCACCAAGGTTTTGATCATGCCTCTCTTTTGTCGTGGGTGGTGATTGGAATTTTTGTGTAGATATCGGTCCGTATGGGTGGGTTTTCTGTATACTTTGTGTCCTAGTTTGAGGTCCGGATTGCGTATGACCAGCGTATCTAAAAATGGAAGTTTGCCATCAGTTTCTTTTTCTATAGTGAATTGTATATTGGGGTGGATGCCATTTAGGTGGTCCAGAAAAAGGTCAACGAACTCAGCCCAACCACCAGGACATGGGAATACTTCTCACAATGAACATGCTAATCACGCTCATCAGCCACTCGTTAACATTTCAACACAACAAAAAACCCCACCTAATCTCCTATAATTTAGCTCTATAAATAGAACATTGCCACTCTACCTGGGCACAGAGATTTTGCTTCTATCTGTGCTCCTGCCCTCTGAAGATGCTGGCCACAGATGCTGGCGAAACGTTAGGAACCACAACTTCCAGAACACGGCCAAACAGCCCGGAAGACCCACAACAGCCATTGAACTCCAGCCGTGAAAGCCTTCGACAATACATTCCAGAATTGGCTTTGTAGGAAAGGAATCTCCCATAGACTTGCCAATGTTGGTGTTCCAGCTGAGAATGGAATAGCAGAAAGGAAGATTGGTGTTGTTAATACCATTAAAAATAGCCTGATGTTAGATGCCCAGGTGCCAGCCCGTTTTTGGGGTGAGGCTACCATGACTGCAGCGTATCTAACCAACAGGGTGTGGAATTCAGCTGTAGATGAAGTTCCTTATTTCCTTTTGTTTGGCAAGCGCCCTTCGCTGAAGCACCTGCGTGTTTTTGGAACATTTGCATATGTTCACATCCCTAAGTCTCAGCGAAGGAAGAACCAGCCAAAAGCACAGCGCTTAAGGTTTGTTGGTTATTCATCAAGATCTAAGGGTTACCGTTTTTCTGCAGGCTATGGTCAAGTGGTAGTCTCCAGAAGTGCTAACTTTGAGCACCCTACTGGTTGGGATAGGTTGAATGCTAGTTCAGAGGTGTTGTTGCAATCTAGTGTACAGCCTACTGTCCATGCTCCTGTGGCTGGACAACAACCAGTCCAGCTACCTTCTGTTTCCCAGTCTCCTAGTGTGGTGAGAAGGTCCCCTCAGGTGAAGGAAGAAGAAATTTCACCTGAGCAGGTTCAGGACCTGAAGGGGGAATCTGGTAGTGAAAAGACAGAGGACAGTGATGAGGAAGAGGCAGTGGTCATTCCTCGTAGGTCTGCACGTTCCACAAAGGGTGTGAAGCCTGACAGGTTTGTAATTCATTAAGTGAGAGTGTGTCAAATTACCTGTGAACCTCAGTCTTTCCAGGAGGTGTTGCTCCTGCCTGTGGAAGAGCAGGAGAAATGGAACACTGCGATGGATAAGGAGTTTGAGGCATTAGTGAGTCAAAAGGTGTTTGAAGTCACTGACTTGCCCTCATCCCAGAAAGCTATAGGTTCCAGATGGGTATTCAGGAAGAAGCTTCTTCCTGATAACACAGTGCAGTACAAAGCCAGGCTTGTTGCTCAGGGATTTTCACAAGATAAGTTTTTGAACTATGATCTCACATATGCACCCACAGCTAGACCAGAGTCTTTACGTATGGTACTTTCTCTGGCTGCACAGCGTGAACTGGTTGTCCATCATTTTGATGTTGACACAGCATATTTGAATGCAGAGCTCCCTGAGACAGTGTACATGAAGCAGGCTCCTGGCTATGCTTGTGACAATTCCCAGAAAGTGTACAGACTACGCAAGGCGCTTTATGGGTTAAAGCAGGCCAGTCGTTGTTGGCATCAGTGCTTAGATTCAGCTTTAACGGAACTAGGGTTTAAAAAGTCAGTTGCTGATCCTTGTGTGTACATCAGAGGTTCTGGAAGTAGTTATACAGTGCTGCTAACCTATGTGGATGATTTTTGCCTAGCAACTGGTTCTTTGCACCTTGTACAAGAGTTTGCCAAACAGCTAAGACAGTACTTTCAGTTGAAAGACTTAGGCGAACTGAAATATTATTTGGGTGTTGAAGTTACTAGATCTCAGAGTGGTGAGTTTTATCTGAGTCAGAAGAGAAAAATTGTTCAATTGTTAAGTCAGCTTGAGATGTCAAATGCAAAACCTACCAGAATGCCTATGACTCTTGATTTCCTAAAGGGTGACACGTGTGAGGAACCTTGTCCTCAACCTGAGTTATATCACTCTGCTGTAGGAAGCTTGCTACACTTAACACAGTGGACACGTCCTGACTTGGCTTACTCAGTTGGAGTGCTAAGTTGTAAAATTGCCAAACCGTCTATGCGAGATTGGCAAGGGTTAAAAAGAGTTCTGCATTATCTCAAAGGCACAGCAGATCTCTGTCTTAAAGTGTCCACTACTAAGTCTGAAATGCCTGTGATTTATGTTGATAGCTCCTTTGCAGAAGAGGGAGATAGGAAATCTGTGAGTGGATTTCTCTGCCTGTTTGCCAACACAGCCATTGCTTGGCGGGCAAGGAAGCAGATCGCGGTCGCAGTTTCAACCAGCGAAGCAGAATATAGTGCCCTCAGTGAGGCAGTAAATGAACTACATTGGTGTAAACAATTATTCCAAGATCTGACTGTAAACTTTAACTTACCTATGAAGACTCACAATCATGTATTGCACTTGCTCTATCTGAAAATGTGAGAGGCCGCACAAAGTATGTTGATGTGAAGTTTAAAAATGTAAGACATGCAATACAGGAAAGGTTTATCCAATTGGAATATTGTCCTTCTGAACTGAATGTGGCAGATGTGTTCACGAAAGCATTGCCGTTTGAAAAACATGCAACCATGGTTACAAAATAGGGACTGGAGCAAATGTGTTTGGAATAAAATCATTTGTGTCTCTGTGTTCTTACAAAATGACAGTTTTCACTCCCCAAAGTGTTCCGAAATCCGTTTGGAAGGGGTGTTAGAGTTATTCTATGCAGAATTCAGATGGATTTCTCCACTGTGATATTCTAGCTTGTAAAGACAGTAATTTTCCATATGCCTCTACGAATGTTCTCAAAACATTCCACCGATAAACACCAGGTGTGGCCTTGGTCATAGCCAAAACATTGTATTACGTGAGGTAGTGATATCAGTCCAAAATACCTTATCTCATGAGAACGGTTTCCAGGAGGGAAGACAATGTGCAACACTGCCATCTCATGGCGATTTATAGTAAGTACAACTCTTAATGCATTGTTAGTTTGAAATGTCCTGACCCACATATAGCCAATCAGAATGCTGAAACAAGTGTATATCTCAGCTATGAACTATGGGTCTATGCTTCTTGGCTTCTTGACTTCTTGACTTCTGTCTGTCATGTTGCCATGTACTCTGTTCCTGAACTGTAACTATGCATGGCCTTTTGTACCTGGCCATGGTTTTCTTCACATCTGCTGATGGAACTCTGCTCATGCTTTGTTGTTTTTCCTTTTTGCAATAATGTAACTCATATCCATTATTGCCTTATGCTACAATAAATATTGTTAGCCCTACACGCTGCACTCTGTTTGGCTTACTCTGCGCCTGGACCCCATAAGCCAGCAATATCCCACATTTTCATGTGTTCTTGTAAAGATATCGGATTCCTTATCTCAAATAAAAATTAGCATGAATAGATGGGTAAACATTCAACTGATTGCAGGAAAAAATAAATTTTGTAAACATTTATATTACTTCAAGATTGATATATTTACTTAGCAGTGTTCCTAGGTGAATACCTTTAAGTCTCACTCGCTGGATCGTCACCTTGTTGTGGTGAGTGGGCTTGTGTGTTCCCAATGAACCCTGTGAGCGAAGCCGTCGGGAGTCATGTACTCCTGGTAGGGTCACCCATGGCAGTAAGGTCCAGGGGGAGGAACCAGACAAAGAACAATCCAAGAAAGTCCTCAACGGCAGAACAGGCAGAAGATAACAAGGTGTATTGTTACAACGGCTGCGAAGGCGGATGAAGGCTGCAGCAGACAAAAGGTCACCAATCGTCATGGTATCCATGCCATTGGATTAGAGCCTTTTTCTGTGAAGGTTGTGTGCTGATCGTTGTGCACCGATTTCCACACATAAAACAAATTAACGCACAGGCATCTTCCAACCACACCAAACCCAAAACAACCAAAAGTCCCATGGCGATTGACGAATGGCAACGGGGGCAGGACTGTGAAATCCGGAAGCTCCTAGTCATGGACCAGCACATGGGCGGTGGATACGGATTCAGTCGCCCTGACTCAAGGATCGAGGCAGTTGAGTAGTTCGGCAGCTGTATCCACGACTGAGCAGCCCTATTTAGGATCCACTCTGCTCACCCCATATGGGGAGGGGGCTAGAAAAGGTGCCCTAAACATAGTCTGCCTCATTTTCTCCCTGACTGGATTACCGCGACCAGTGGGGTCACCATCTAGCGGTCGTAAAAAACACATGAATTTTGGAACATGGAATTTACGGACACTGCAAGACAATATGGATAGTGAACGACCTGAACGTAGGACTGCCATTATTGCAAGGGAGCTGAGACGTTTTAATATTGATATAGCAGCACTCCAAGAAACTCGAAGAGCAGGAGAAGGACAGTTGAAGGAAGAAAAAGGAGGTTATACCTTCTTTTGGAAAGGACTGCCTGAACAAGAACGACGAATACATGGGGTAGGCTTTGCTATCAAAAACGACCTTGTGAAGCTCTTGTCAGAAGTTCCCACTGGGATTAACGAACGACTCTCAACTCTCCGAATAAAACTCGCAAAAAACCAACAGGCAACTATCCTAAGTGCTTACGCACCAACACTAGATGCAGATGAGGATATCAAGGAAAAATTTTATACCCAGCTGGACACCATCTTATCAGAGATACCAAAGGAGGATAAAATTATCCTCCTGGGCGATTTCAATGCAAGAGTTGGGCGTGACTTTGATTTGTGGCCAGGGATCATTGGGAAAGAAGGAGTTGACAACAGCAACATGAATGGAATCTTACTTCTGACTAAATGTGCAGAGCATAACATTGTCATTACTAACACACTCTTTTGCCAGAAAAATAAATTTAAAACATCATGGAAGCACCCACGGTCGAAGCACTGGCATCTTTTAGATTATGTAATTGTCCGTGCTAGAGATCGCCGTGATGTACTTCTCACCAGAGCCATGACGAGCGCCGATGACTGCTGGACAGACCATCGATTAATTCGATCCACGATGGCCATAAAGATTGTCCCTCATCGTAGGCTCCAAGGAAGAAAACCAAGGCGTACAATGAATACACTGGCCCTTCAAGATTCTATTAAACGAGCTTGCTTTCAATCAACTCTCAAGGAACATCTGCCTATGGAACTTCCTGAAAATGTTGAGGAACACTGGACTAAATTGAAGACTTCTATTATTTCAGCCTGTGAACAAACTATCGGATACCAGACTAAGAGACATCAGGACTGGTTTGATGAGAACGATAGTGAGATTGAACATATTATTGACAAGAAAAGGAAAGCCTTCCAGATATGGCAAAAAGATATTAACTGTGCCGTTAAGAAAAAAATCTACGCCAGTGCAAAGGCAGAAGTCCAAAGAAGAACTAGAGAACTTAAGAACATATGTTGTATTAAAAAAAGCCCAAGAAACCCAACATTTTGCAGATGCTCATGATGCACGGGGCTTTTTTAATGCCATAAAGGCCATCTATGGACCAACAAACCATGGTACAAATCCCTTACGCTCAGTAGATGGTGCTAAACTTCTAAAGGACAAAGAGTCTATTGCACTGCGCTGGAAAGAGCATTACTACAATCTCCTTAATCGTCACTCTACTGTGGCTGATGAAGTCTTCTTGCAAATCCCGCAAAAACAAATAAGGGATGAGCTTGCAGTACCCCCTAGTTTGGAGGAAGTCAGTAAAGCCACTAAACAAATGAAAAATAACAAAGCTAGTGGACCTGATGGGATTCCTGCTGAAGTCTTTAAAGAAGGCGGGCCTGAACTTACACAACAACTTCATAAGCTCATCGAAAAAATCTGGACGAGGGAGGAGATTCCAGCAGACTTTAGGGATGCCATAATTATCACTCTCTTTAAAAAGGGTGATAGAACAGACTGTGGAAACTATCGAGGCATCTCCCTTCTAGCCACAGCAGGCAAAATCCTGGCAAAGATCATTGCAAACCGTCTCCTATCTGTATCAGAAGACATCCTCCCTGAAACGCAAAATGGCTTCCGCCCTTCCAGGGGAACAGTGGATATGATCTTCACTGCACGACAGCTTCAAGAAAAATGCAAGGAGCAAAACCGCCCTCTGTACATGGCGTTTACTGATCTGACTAAAGCTTTTGATACTGTAAATCGTACTGCTCTCTGGACCATCCTTCTGAAAATTGGATGCCCTGATAAATTTGTGAACATCTTGCGGTTACTCCATGACAACATGATGGCAACAATCCTGAATAACAATGGCTCTCAAAGCGATCCATTTAAAGTGGAATCCGGCGTTAAACAGGGATGTGTTATTGCTCCAACCTTATTCGCTATCTTCATCACTATGATTATACACCTTGTTGAAGAGAAACTTCCTACTGGTGTAGAAATTATATATCGAACAGATGGAAAGCTTTTTAATCTTAGTAGGCTGAAAGCAAAAAATAAGGTAATTGCAACTTCTGTTATAGAACTTCAATATGCTGATGATAACGTAGTCTGTGCACACCCCGAGGAAGATATTCAAACTATCCTAAATATCTTTGCAGAAGCATATGAAAAGCTCGGCCTCTCGATTAACATTAAAAAAACCAAAGTGCTTTACCAGCAAGTTCGAACCAATCCCTCCGCAGCGCCAATCCAGCTTAAAGGTGTGTCACTAGAAAATGTCGACCACTTTTCTTATCTCGGCAGCCATCTATCTACAAAAGCCGACATCGACGCTGAAATTCAGCATTGCCTGAGCTCTGCGAGTGTAGCTTTCTCCCGAATGAAGCGTAGAGTGTTTGAGGATCGGGACATTCGCAGGGAGACCAAAATGCTTGTTTACAAAGCCATTGTACTACCAACCCTTCTGTACGCCTGTGAAACATGGACCCTCTACAAACGCCACCTCCAACTTCTTGAAAGATTCCATCAACGCTGCCTCCGAAAAATTCTGCAGATTACTTGGGAAGATAGGTGGACTAATGTTAGCGTATTAGAAGAAGCGAAAACCACCAGCATTGAAACAATGATCATCCAACATCAACTTCGCTGGACCGGCCATGTTGTTCGAATGCCTGACCATTGTCTTCCAAAGCAGCTACTTTACTCCCAACTTAAGAATGGAAAACGGAATATTGGTGGACAGCAAAAGCAATTCAAAGATACTCTCAAAGCTAATTTAAAAAAATGTAATATCAGCATTGAGAACTGGGAAGCCCTAACTCATGAGCATTTCAATTGGAGGTCATCCTTTATTAATGGCGCTATGGACTTTGAAGAAGCACGAGTACAGGGCGAAAGGGAGAAAAGAGCTAAAAGGAAGGCACGTCAGGCAAACACTCATCATTACCGTCTCCCACCCGGAAACCTATGCCCTCATTGTGGGAGGTTGTGCGGATCCAGAATTGGCCTTTATAGCCACTTACGGATCCACCGTTAAAATTTTACCTTTGGAAGACAATGTTACTCGGCTACGAGTGATCGCCAATGATGATGTGACCTTTAAGTTATTTTAAAGAGATATATAAGATATTAAGAAATTGTACATGGGAAGGACAACCTCTTACAATTTCTTTATCTAAGTTAGGCTGTTACACGATGATTGGAGTTTTAATTTTCCTGACTTTCAGCTTTATAGTTGGCATCTATTTTGGCTTCACTCTCTCTATGGAACACAAGCAATCAGGTAACACACCTTTGTTAGCACAATTAGCAGGTTATTATGTAATTCCTCTGATATTATGGCAGGGTCTTGGCTTCATTTTTAGCAATGGCTCTGTTCTATCTCCTGCATTAAACACCACAAAGCATGTCTGGAAAACATTTGGTTTGAGTTGGTGGTGTGGGGTTTTTGTTTTTTGTTTTTGGTATTTTTGTTCTCCCCCTCCTCACTTTTCCATTTCTGTTTCTCTGTCCCTCTCTCTCTTAAAGCAATTTTTAAAATGTGCAAATTTTCCTAAGTCTACCTAATTTTAATTGCACTCTAAGCTCACCGAGTCAGTGATTGCACACTTTCCCCAAAGGCCAGGATGTAACGATTGTTTGAATTTTATCTTCAAGGACAGAAATAATTGTATAAAAGCTGGATTGGTAAGTAGAGCAAACAACATTTATTCTGTTCCTGCTTGTTGCTAGGCAACACCCTCTCCAGTTCCGTTTGGAGTGATCAATGAGTTCAGCAAATGAAGAGAAATTAATGACGCAGGCTAGAGACCCTGCCTGCAGCTTCATTGCCATAGTGACCATCCAGCTCAGTTTCAGACACTGAATGCCTTGCTGTATTTTGAACTTGCATATTTGAGGGGGGAAAGGACCCAATAAATAGGAAATACCAATTGGATTTCCTGTTTCTTTTTAACCATCTGTCCAGGCATGTGTATGTGCACATGCTGTTCTTCTCTATATTTTATTTTATTATTTTATTTTATTTTATTTTATTTTATTTTATTTTATTTTATTATTTTATTTATTATTTTATTTTATTTTATTTTATTTTATTTTATTATTTTATTTTATTTTATTTTATTATTTTATTTTATTTTATTTTATTTTATTTTATTTTATTTTATTTTATTTTATTTTATTTTATTTTATTATTTTTTATCCCACCTTTATTATTTTTACAAATAACTCAAGGCAAGAAACATAACCTAATACTCCTTCCTCCTCCTCTATTCCCCACAACAACAACCCTGTGAGGTGAGTTGGGCTGAGAGAGAGCGACTGGCCCAAGGTCACCCAGCTGGCTTTCATGCTGAAGGCAGGACTAGAACTCTCAGTCTCCTGCTTTCTAGCCTGGAGCCTTAACCACTAGACCAAACTGGCTCGCTCTATATATGTAAGGCACAATGAATCTGTCTTTCGACTGCTCTCCAGTAAAATTTAAGGGCTACATTTCCATAGTTTCATCAACAACATAGTATTAACTATGGGTCCTGGAACCAAATGATCAGCATTGCTCACACATGTGTCCTATCAAATAAGGCATCAACTGGCTAGATCAGGGCAGGAAACATAAACAGTTTGATGTGCTTTGTTTCAGGTTCTATATTTTTCTCAGGAATAAAGCAGCTCCCTAGTTCCTACAAGATAAACAAACCATGGTCTTTATTTCTTGAGTGTTTTCAGAGCAAAATGATCTCTGTACAATTCCACAAAGGCCATGGGATTGAGGATTCTAAGGGTTGTAGTCCAATGCCTCTAAGAGGGCATCCAGTTGGACACAGCTCTATTATTGTACATCAACCCATGCTCAAAATAAAAAAAAATGGCTGTGAAAAATTGCAATTTGAATGTGTTACAACCTCAAGGTCTCCAGTGGGATTTTTGGAGAGAAAGATGATACAGAATAAAGGAAAGCAGAGTAGCACTGAATTTTTCACCAGATTTTCACATGTCTTAGTGATCCTAACAGGGAAAGCTTTAATGTTAATCATTTGTATATGCAGTACCACCACATTTCAGTGTTATCTACTGTATATGCAGTATAGCAGAGCATCTTTTAAATTCAGCCATACAACTGAGAGTTTTCCTTTTAGCAGAAGTTGTTGTTTTTGTGCCTTTGGGTTAGTGTTGACTCTGGCAATTGCCTTGACAAATCCCTGCAGGGCAAGATATTTCAGAAGTGGCTTGCCCTTGCCTGCTCCCTAGGGCTGAGAGAGAGGGACTGGCCCAAGGTCTCCCAGCTGGCTTTGGGCCTGAGGCGGGACCAGAACTCACAGTCTCCTGGTTCCTAGCCTGATACCTTAACGACTGCACCAAACTGGCTCTCTTTAGCAGAAGTATCTTTCTGATTTCTTAAATTATTCTGTGTAACAAATAGAAAACTGACAAATTTCAACCTTGTAGAACAGGGGTGGGGAATGTCCGGCCCGCGGGACATATAAGGCCTGCGAAATCATTTGATCTGGCCCTGCCAAGGCAACTACAGGTGGGACTCAAAATTCAATAAATCTAGGAGCTCCCGCCCGCAAACCCCGCCCCCTTCCACGCGATTAGCTCCTGCTTGCAAACCCTGCCCCCGGTGCTTGTGATTGGCTCCCGCCCACAAACCCCGCCCCTTCCGCATGATTGGCTCCCACCCGCAAACCCCGCCCCTCAGTGCATGCAATTGGCTCTCGCCCGCAAACCCCACCCCCCAGTGCATGCAATTGGCTCCCGCCCACAACCCCAACCCCTAGTCCGCGAATGATGTTATAAATATCCAAATGGCCCTTGGCAGAAAAAAGGTTCCCCACCCCTGTCGTATAAGAATACATACCTAGGGTAGGGGGGTCCTTTCTCTTGGGATGCTTGGGATGAGATGCTCCCATCAATGGAATTTCCACGGTGGCAGCCCAGGAAGGCCCACCTTGGTGGAATGGAGTCCGATTCGGTTGATTCACACACTATCTGCAGGCCAGGAAGAAACGATGTTAAAATGTATATATCGTATAGATACACCATGGAGTCAACAGCACTGTGACTGCTAATTCAAGGGAGAGAACCATCAGATATTGTCCTGAAAGTTCCTCTAATTTAGGATGGAGGAAAAATGGCATTCCCCAGTCTTAGACATAAATTGAAATGCAATTATTTTTAGAGCTTGCTGAATGAAAACAAATGGACATAATGAGACCTGGGAAGAGAATAATTTGTAGGCACTGTACATCAAGTCCCAGTTCTCCCTGGGATGATTAAATCACTCCTATGCGGTATCATTTCCAACTGCAGGTAAAGACTCATAATTTATTGTATTTTGAATGTTTGCAATTATTATATGTCACCACTCACTTAAAAAACAACCACCAAGAGAAAGCCATTTTTAAATAAAAAGTTCAAAGCCCTACTCATTTTCTTTGGGGGACATATTGTAGGCATGCTCATACAATGGCTGTTGGGGGAGGACAGCCTACTCACACAAAGTGGCAGCAGGTATGACCCGCCCATTCTGGGCATGACCAGTCACAAATACTTACCAGAAGGCCAGGTGTTAAGCTTGCCCTCTGTCATCCCCTCCAGCCTCACAAGATGTTCCCTAACAGTCCAGGATAACTTGTTCCTTTTTTCTGGCTAGGAGCAGGCCACACATTGGGTGTGTCCAGATGATGCTGGAGGCTGGCACTATGTTTTACAGCATGCCAGCTTCCTGTGTATTTATTTGTTTGTTTTAGCATCCGATACAGAGCCTGGGAGGCTCAAAGGAATTGCTGCAGGGGCACTGGTGCCCATGAGTGCCATGTTTCCTACCCCTATGATAGCAGGGCATTCTGTGCTATGAGCCCTTCACCCGCACTCTGAGGTAATATATCCTAGATGAAGAATTGCCATCCCATCTGCAACAAAACACAAGATGGAAAGCAAGAATAAAGCAAATACACAATGCCCTGGAGACCTTCAGGCACTGAATGAAATTGTTTATGGGCTCTTCACGAAAAGACACCTCAACATGAATTGTGTGCAACTTTCCCTAAAACATTAGAACTTGGCAGCAGGGAGGACAGACTTGCTTAGTCTACTTCAAATTTCCTGGCGTCAGGAGGTCCTGTAAGTGAGCCAGGGGCAAAAAGTGGCTCATGTGGAAAACCAAGGGACCACGCAGATGGTCTATGTACACAAATGCCCCCCCCCCTTTTTTTTTTGGTAGATATTGCTGTTCCAATTTCAACAAATATTTATGCAGGGAGATTTTATTGAATTTGCTACCAACCGCTAACGGAATGCAATTTTTTAATGTGCACTTAATCAAGGGTCCAGGTGGCAACTTCTGTTTGGAAGCTTTCCATGCTTTTCCTGTAGTTCTTCAACCTTTTCTTTTGTCTTCCATGAGGAAAAAAGGATGGATATCTGCATATTAGTTTTTGATTGCTAGCACTAGTAGGTGTATGTCCAGAAACACCCTACATAAAATTTCACTAATCTTGTTCTGTCTGCTTACCCTGCCCCCACCATTGATTCCCATTACTCCCCCCCCACAAAAAAAACAGTACAGCCTCAGTGATTACCTCTGTATGCCCAGCATCCAGATTAGGAGATTCACATGTAAGACCCTGGTTTTTGATTGGAGAACTCCTCTTTGCTGGCAAATTCAACAGCTGGTTAGTACTGAAGCTACATGAATCAAACTTTAGCAATTCTGATAGCAGACTATACATTAAATGACCCACTCTTCTTAATCATACGTGAGTAACTAAAAACATTATCCTTTTTAATCAATACAGCACTATATGTTGGATAATCTAGAATTGCAGATCCCATAATCCTAATTGTATGTAATTGTAAACATTGGGCACACAGAATGGTGAGCTCAGAGTTAAAATTGGGACGTACAATTCTCAGCTTCTGAAGGGACTATAAGAAGTGGTTTACGGTAACTGGGTTTTTTGAGGAGAGGGGGTTTTGGATATAAGTTCTGGGCCTCATTAGTATTACAATAACAAAAAAAGTTGTTCACTGCACATGAAGCTGGCCTCTGTCTTTTGGGTGAAACACCTTTATTATGATTATCAGGTACACCACATCATTAATACTGTACTTGAGGGGTTGGGACATAATCATTGACAGAAGCTGATAGCATCCTAATATTTCCCATTTTTGGTCCTTCATATATTTTTCTACCATTAAGCTAAATGAGTTAACTACTTCAGATGGAAGATACTGTACAAGCTAGAGAATAGCAGCAACATGTAATGATTGGCAGAGCTTGTGCTCCTCAATTTGCCCTGTGTCCTTTAAGCTAACCTGCTACCTACTATTTCAGATTTGAAGACAAAGCCAATTGCTTACATGAAACGAGGGGCCCTTTTGGTTCACTTCCAACATCAATTGTAGCTAACCATGACAGTATTTCAGCTCCCCCCTGTGTTTCTGGAAGTACATGGAGTAGCCATGCCAGAGAGGCTCCATGTTACTGCTATAAGCAATGAATTATAGAATAAAATTACCTTATTACACCATTAAGTCAAATGAATTCTATTTCACATGCAACATTGCACTCTGTCAAGGTTCTCAACAAAGTTATACTCAAGCCATCAGTACTTTATCTTAAAGAATTTAAACATGATCCTTGTAAAATTCTAGGTATGGGGCAACATGTCAAGTATATAATTTAGTACTGTAGTCTCATGTAGCCCTCAAAATCTGACTCAAGCATATGTGGAGGACACTTATATTTTAAAATCACACAAATCTATCCTCTTATCACAATCCACTTCTATACTTAGCCTTATTTTAAAAAACAAGGAGACAATATATCCTGGATATGTAGTAATGCAAAACATAAATCATTTGTTGCATATTCTAGCAGGAAATTGAAGCCAACAATAGTCTTAAGAAGATATTTCCACTCTGCTCCTCCAAGTCATCTGAGCAAGTGCAAAGTCTTCTACATGTTTCCTAAAATAGTTCCTGAAATTAGGTTGTTTCCATGCAGAACATTTATTGTGTAATTTTCATGGCTGGATTTCACAGAATTCTACAGAGGGTCCAAATGATGATATCTGCCACTAGTGATTAACCTACTCAGGTTTTCTCAACACTTTTTCCTTCTTTCTTCTTGCCAGGAAAAAAAATGTATTAAGGATGGAGAGGCAGAATATCTTAACCGTTAGTGCTAGGAATTCTGTTTGTAAAAACAATGTAGGCAATAGAAAGCCTCTCTTCACTGCCATCCTTTCAAAACAGGCATGCAGATAATGCTGTAAATCTATGCTGATCCAACAATCATAATTGCAGTGTGTCTATAGATGGAAAAGACCTTGATTTAGTGTGCACTCCTGTGTGCGCACACACATGCACATGCACACGGACACACACACACAGAGACACACACAAACCTGTGATTATATTCCTGATGGGCTTAACCAGTGCAGTAAAAGCAGTGACTTCTGGCTGCCTATGTTCCCACATTGGCTGCCAAATAACAAGACCACTGGCGAGACGAAAAGTCAGATCAGATTCCTAAAAACATACAAGAATACAGCAAGTTGTTGGATTATTCTAAGGAAAAAGGATATCTATATATGTGTAGAATTTTCCAATTCCAAAGCTGATTTTTTTTTCACATGTAAACTATCCCTGGTTCCGAATTAGCACTCAGATAAGGGTATGTATGGGAATCAATTTAATTTACTGATTTTAAGTAGAGTAAGTTGATGGATCAAAGAAGATACAACTAATAAGTGAGTTGGATTCCCTAACTACAGCAAAAATTAAACCTTAAGATGAAGCAAGATTATTCCACCGTTTCTTTTTTCCCCCTAGTTTAATTATATTATCCAATCAAAAAAGTTGTGGATGCTGTAACCCTGATGATTGGTAAAATCTTTTCGATATAGGCAATGCAATGCATCCTCTGGAAGGCAACACTTTTTCAATCAAAAATGAATGGAGGTGTGGGGCCAGTACTACCACAGAGAGGTTCAGGGAAGCAGTACTCATCCCCACTCTTTTCTTCCCTTTTTCATCTCCTGTGTAGACCCAGTGAAGGAGAGGAAGCTGGAACAATAACAGAGATAGAATAGCTATAAAAGACCCACTTTGGTGAACTTCTTTAGGACTCAGAAGAGACAGAGAAGTAGTTTGCAAGACCTGGAATACATTATTTTAACTCAAACAAGTCTCAGTCTGTTTGGAACTAAAATGAACCCCTTAAGGGTTAACTGGCTGGATCAGTTAGCTGCATTTGAGAGTTTACAGAACATCCTGGCACTGCTAATTGTGTCATGTGAACAAGAACATGTTGGATAGCCTTCACCTTCCAAATCAGAAACAGAAAACATGATCAGAAGCTCTAAGTGTACAGTTAATCATAGGATACTGCTACGCAAGATAAATAGTCTCACTGGAGACAGTTGGCTTACTAGGGTTATTGGCAGTCTATTACAGAATCTGAGATTTTATGTGACCTTGAATGGAAAGAATAGTAGATGGAGGTTACAGAAGAATGGCCTGCCACAAGGGAACATACTGTCCCCGATATTATATAATATATATATACAAATGATCAACCAGTTCCTGACAACACATGACTGTTTATCTATGCAGATGACACAGCAGTGTCTACACAAGGATCAAATTTTGATGAGATAGCTGGAAGACTTTCTGTAGCACTGGAAAAATTAGGACAATATTATACTATTAATCATCTGAGGCCTAATCTAAGTAAGACTCAAGTGTGCACTTTCCATCTTCGAAATTGAGATGCCGGGGCTAAACTGAATGTTATATGGCAAGGGAACCGATTACAGAATTGCCCTACACCGAAGTATCTTGGTGTGACACTTGATCGAACACTTTCCTTTAAAAAACACTGCCTGAATATTAAGGCTAAGGTTAGTGCGAGGAATAATATTATTAGAAAACTGACAAACTATACGTGGGGAGCCCGGCCATCCACATTACATACATCAGTTTTGGCCTTGACTATCACTGCAGCAAAGTATGCCGCTCCAGTATGGAACACGTCTGCACATGCGAAACAGGTTGGTATCACCATAAATGAAGCAGTACGAATAGTGACAGGATGTCTTAAACCTACACCAATTGAGAAAATGTACCCGCTTGTCGGTATTGCACCACCTAAGATCAGGAGAGAAGTAGCAGATGTTGAGAGAACAAAACAAGAGAATGATCCCCGGCACCCTCTGTAAGGGTATGAGCCTCAAACCCGTCAATTAAAATCTAGGAAGAGTTTTATAGTAAGAACAAACACCCGTGAGGGTATGCAAGAACAAAACCGAATTGGCAGATGGAGGAGAGAAATCACTGACCAAGGAATAGTCCCAGAGGAGAATATGGCTGAGGGATCCGATCTCCCTTATGTCATTTGGAGGACTTTGAATAGGTTGAGGGTTGGAGTGCCTAAGTGCAGAACTAATATGTTCAAATGGGCATTGTTGATGGATAATAATACGCAGCGTGAGTGTCGAGAGATACAGAATTCGGCCCACCTGCTGACCTGCCGATTATTACCAATAGCATGCACTGAAAATGATTTGTTTCTGGCCAATGATAAAGCTAAGAAGGTGACGTCATAT
This sequence comes from Charina bottae, assembly GCA_023362775.1. Classification (NCBI taxonomy): domain Eukaryota; kingdom Metazoa; phylum Chordata; class Lepidosauria; order Squamata; family Charinaidae; genus Charina; species Charina bottae. Next base: position 6,773,235 of record JALMGJ010000020.1, read on the forward strand.
TGGCAGCTTAAGGTTTGATCTGGATACGAAAGAAGAAGAAGAAGTGTACTTTGTCACTTTAAATACCTCAACAACTATGACTAAGGCTCAGTAGGAAAAAGAATGATTCATCTTTGGGAAAAAACAGAGAACAATACATGGCTCTTTCATAATCCTCAGCATGTATTGAAATCTTGGACTTAAGCTTGCCAGTCTCCATGTGAGTAGTATGAATGAGCCTAAGGAGAAGTAAAGGAGGGTCATGTATGAAGATGGACTAGAGGCAGAATCTCAATGCCCCACACTAGTTGGGATAACAGGGAAGAATCACAGTAGTCACTACTCAGTTATAGAGATAATGCAAGAATATCAAGACATTGTGTTTGTGGAAAACAAGATCATATGTCCAGCAAGATTACCATCTTTTACTAAAGAGATTCTATTTATGGCAGGCAGAAAACCTGGAACCTGGATGAGTTTGAAGCTAGATGGTTGACTCTTTGCACTAAAGGGGACCAATCCTACCTCACCTACCACCTCACACCCTTCCATATATAAATCAAATAAATCAATAAATTCTCTAATAAATGCAACATGGGTGGAGACATGATAGCAAAAAAACAATCAGACTAAGGTTTCTTGTATGCCATATGCTACTGTACATCCATAAAACATCAAGGCAGCAGATATGCAAGGCAGTAGTTCATTATGATAGCAAAACATGCCATCTCCCTTACAGCTGCCATTTGTTTGACTTCAGGCACTTACTTTAATCCTATGAACCAGAGGAGCAAACAAGAATACAAAAAGCTCCACAGTAGCCATTGAATTCTGAAAAAACTTCCTTCTGCTGTTCTCTTCTTCCTCATTGGTACTGTCACATCTCGATTGCCTTGGAGATGCTTGGTTTTCAATCTGGTGGATAAAAGCACTGCTGCTTCCTCCCCAGCTTGATCCTCTGTCTCCTGATCCTCCAAAGTGGTCATTGCTGCAGTCTTGGGGTGCTTCTAGCAACATCCAATGGAGAGTGTGAAGGAGTTTTGTCTCAGCAACGCCAAGTTTGTCCTGATGTCCTAGGTGGAAAAATAATGTGGGGACCATGATTAGATGGTGCAGCTTGAAAAGAAGTTCTGCCCAACTTGTTTCCCATAATGCCAAGCACATCCTACCAGATATATCTAGCCGTCAGCTAAATGAATCTCCTTATTTGCTGCCCACTTTGAGCATCTTCTAGAAAGATACTTTACATGGCTACTATGTTTTATTTGGCTTGGTAATATGTGAACTGTTCTACTTTAAATAGTTTCTAAAGCTACTTCTAAAATATAGACATCTCCATTTCTTCTATGCTCTGAAAAATCCAGTTAATGTTTCACGAGGTATCTATGTAAGCAGTGTTTGTTGGACTTTATCTTGTATTTCCATTGTATTGTATTGTATTGATGGATGGATAAGACTTGTGTTTTTCTATTGGAAACATGCTTTTAATTATATTTTAATCTCTCCTGTAAAAATATGAGCAATTATCCCCGTCCTGAGGATTTTTACTGCTTACGATATTCTTACTGCTGTCATGTAGGATTTAAAATCCAGCTGACATTTTTGTGATTGATTACATCCTTCCATGATCCACCAAGCTGCTCCCTATGACAAGGCTCTCCATTATCAAATCCTTTAACTCTCTATTCTTCTTGGATCATCATCTGCAATCCCTTTCCTATACAACCTTCAGTTCATCTTGCCCTCACAGTTTACTATGCCATAATTTGCACAAAAGCAAATGTGCATGAAAGCATTTCTCCTTCCTTCCTTCCTTCCTTCCTTCCTTCCTTCCTTCCTTCCTTCCTTCCTTCCTTCCTTCCTTCCTAGCTAAAGTGCAAGTCATAGAACTTTAATCTGAACTGTATTTAGTCAGTTTTGATAATAAATTGATAACATAATGTCTAACCACAGTTGTTTTTAAAATCTCAGGTGTGCACTGACCTAACTTGTTCCGGTTGGAAAGCAGAGTGGCTGTGCAGTGAAGGACGTGTGGTAAGGCAGCTTGAACCAATTCCCAGCGTGAAATGCTCTGGATGGCTTCAGAAAGAGCGGGTGAAAGACCATGCAGCTTGTTTTCAACCAAAACTCTTTCAAAGGACTAAAATGAAATTAGGGGGGGGGGGAAATCTCAGTTTAGGTTTTTGAAACTTTTGCTATATTCCCTTTATATGCACTTTGCTGCTCTCCATGAAATATAAACATTCCACAATAATTATGTTCTACTAAAGGCAGATCTTTCATGTGACATTTTGCCCTGCTGTTTCTTGCAGCAAATATCAGCAAAGAATAGAAAGCTTGCATTTATCTTCTAAATTTCATGTAGATGTATCAGGGAACTGGTTGGACCATGGCTTTTGGACCCATGGCTCTATGTGCTAAATGGTACATGTTTACTATCCATTCTTGAGTAGCTTGTCTTATAAACAGAGCAATTATGCTCGCTGTATTTTGTCTTATGCTAAAATTCATGACTTTATTCTTTGGTCATGGATATTTCTAAAGGATAAGGCCTCTGCTAAGCAGGAAAGATTTTAATGGTGGCATTGCTATCATGATGGACTCACAAATCGATTGAGTGCTGCTTTCCCCTTCAAATAAACTGATAATCCTAGAAGTTCACATGCTTTTGCCACACACAAAAATATGTACCTTTGGAACATTTTCCTCAATAAATCAGTGAACAAATATAATGTTTTGACTCATTTGTTTAATTGGGTTCTGTTTGCCTCGTTTTAAGACTTGTTTAGAGAACAGATGACATTTTTAGGTCATATTTATGCAGAAATATTGAAAATTCAGAAGGGTTCACAAACTTTTAAGCATCGCTGTACCTGTTCATCATCCGATGATTAAGAGCACCAAGTAATAGTTTGCATATCTAAATAGCCTCTTCTGGATATAATCCAGCAGATTCCATATATTTCCAATATAAGTGTGTTTGCTTTTCCCTTTTCTTCATAGCAAGTGGTTCATATTGGGTGAAGGTTCTTAAAACCCTTAAAATATGTATGGATATGTGCAATCCTCCAAACTAATCCTATTATCAGGGAATATTTCTTGTACAGTAGGTTTAAATTTTACTTGAAGATTTATTAGGTAAAGGTTCCCCCCGCACATTTGTGCAGTCGTGTCTGACTCTAGGGGCCGGTGCTCATCTCCGTTTCTTAGCCGAAGAGCCAGCATTGTCCGAAGACGCTTCCACAGTCATGTGGCCAGCATGACGCACGTGGAACGCTGTTACCTTCCCACCGAAGTGGTACCTATTCATCTACTTGCATTTGCATGCTTTCGAATTGCTATGTTGGCAAGAGCTGGGGCGAGTGTGGGAGCTCACTCCGTCACGCGGGGCCAGGGATTTGAACCTCCGAACTTATGATCTTCCAATCGACAAGCCTGGCGTCTTACCCACTGAGCCACCACGCCCCTCAATTTATTTATTTATTTAAAGATTTATTGGACACTGTTAAAATTGTGATTGGCAGGAATTGGAAGACAACTCCTTCAATTGCAATACAGGCTTGCATCTATTTTCAGGCTGAGAGGGAGACATGTGGGAGACTAATTTCCAATAACTAGATGGAGCTAGGACAAAGAAATGGGTAGGGATGGGACAAAAGTCGACCTCTTGTTTAATTTTAATTGATTTAAAATTACTGTAATTTAACCATTACAATATTTATTCTCCATTTAATTTGGAGTATTTAATAATTCTCACTTCATCCCACTGAAGCTTGCAATTCAGCGGCAACCTTTAGAGAATTTCTGGGGACTGCAACCAAGGGGTTTGGGGGAAAGTGTGTGTGTGGGGGGGAAGTGTAGCTGGGAAGTCCCAGACAGAAAACGTCTGAGATACAGAAGGTCATTGAGGGGGACCTTGAGGGGTTTATAAAAGCATAAAGATTTTTTTTTAAAAAAAAATCTGGCTATGGTTCAAAATAAAGGGGGGAGGGAGAACTTTCTTATGTTCTTGATTCAATATTTTGAAAAGAATCAGTTCTTGTATGTTTGTGGCCACCAAGCAAAGTAAAAATGGACAAGAATGTGTGAACAAGTTTTCCAGTTTTGTTTCCAGTTTTGCAGAATCTTTGTACAATAAACAGAACTGTTAAAAGACTTGCCGCATATTTTAAGCCACATAACTATATCATATCATCATGAAACTTTAAAAAAATAAAATATCAAAGGACATAGTACTATTTTTTTAAAATAACATGCTTTGGCACCACAAGAGTTCTCTCCAAGCTGATGAACTCCTGAAATGTTGAGATTACAACTCCCAAAATTTCCAAGGAGCATGGCCAAGACCATTCCAATACATCTGGATTGTACCAGGTTGAGGAAGGTCAAGCTATTCTGTTTGCATGCAATGTATTAGCCTCCCCTCACACTGAGAATGGCAATAGTCAAGTCAACTTTAAAAGAAGCTCTAATGGAACAGCATTAAAAATGCACTTGAGCCTTCCATTGGAATCAGTGGAACTGACATGTACTTGAAATTGAGTGAGATTGTGTTAACAATTTTATTCATCTTTGGTGTGAAGCAATCCTTAACAAAATATCCTTTGAAAAGATCTTTCCATGTGTATAAAGAAGAGCTTGCGAGTAGGAAAGTGGACTCTAAGCAACAGTTCCACATCTTCCCACAAATATTAATCATATTCCTTTCACCGGGATATACAAACAAGGCTATGATTTACTAGTGTTCATATGCTGATGTCTTGATATCTGAGAGCATTTTTTTTTTGCCTTCAAGACAGTTTTTGACTCCTAGCAACTGCCCGGACTAGTCCCTGCAGTTTTCTTGGCAAGGTTTCAGAAGTGGTTTGCCATTGTCTCCTTCCTAGGGCTGAGAGACAGGGACTGGCCCAAGGTCACCCAGCTGGCTTTGTATCTAAGGCGGGACTAGAACTCATGGTCTCCCGGTTTCCAGCCTGATGCCTGAACCACTTCACCAAACTGGCTCATAATGGCTTGTAATTAACACAGAGAAATCTTTAACAGCAATTGAGCATTTGCTAGCCAATCCGTTGTAACTGACCTCCAAACTTTCCTACATGCTCACCAAGATATATATTTTTATCCCCCAGATCAACTAACTTTCTCTTATTTTGTTCAGCCCCAAGTTGCTAGAGAGTTTTAAGGGGTTAACTGAGATACATAGTAAAAGGAGAGTCATGTTAGTCTATGAAGGCAAAACATCAGTAGCAGTCTGGTAGCATCTTTTCTGACTAACAAATTTTATTAAAAGCTGCACAAAAACTTATGCCTTTTAATACAATTTATTAGTAGGAAAAGAGGCTACCCGAGTCCTTCTGAGAACATAAGATTAGGCAAATCTGACTAGAGTATTTTTCAGTGCTACTTTTTCTCACTTTCTTGTCTCCAAACTTCTGGTATTAGAGCAACGGGATCAGTAATGTCCTGTCAACCCAGCAGTTCGAAAGCTAATTGCAAGTAGATAAATGGGTACCACCTTACATGGGAGAATTTGCTGGCGTCCTGTCGGGGGTCGCCTCCGGAGCGAAGAAGACCTCGCGAATGGCGGCGGAGATGGAGAAACGGAGACGACGGATCCCGAACAGCAATATCCAGGACGTCAGCAGCCGACTCTGAAGCAAGGTATTCTGGGACATGTAGTCCAATACTACAAGAGTCGGTTCCCTTACCCCTTCCCTAAGCGCGCGGTAATAAACGTATGTATAAATATATATGAATTGCAATGTTGTAAGCCGCCTAGAGTCCTCCAATAGGGAGGGGATAGGCGGGGTATAAATACGAATAATTAATAAATAAATAAATAAATAATGTGATTATGAAGACTGGGGTGGAAAAAAACCTAAAAGCAGTATTAACAAAAAATATAGATGACTCTCAGAACGGAGCTTAGCAACAATGCTGGGAAACTAGTGGAGGAAGCAGTATAGTTGAAAAATATAACTTTCCAATAAATATGATTTGTAAAACACTTACTATATCTTTGATGTTATTCAGTATGACCAAATTGCCAAGAGAAAAACAGACATGGGCTGCTCTATTTTTATGATGTTATGATTGTTCACCGCCCAGAGTCACTGGTTTGAGATGGGCAGCTATACGAATTGAATAAAATAAATAAATATTCAAGGAAACAGTGGCCAGCATCTAATCTGTTGTTAATTCACACCCAACAAGCTTCATAATTTTTCAGAAATAGCTTGATACATATGTTATCTTACTTAAAATGATTATGGATTAGGAATTTGACAAAATGATCTCAGACAATCAAGTAAACTGGAGCAGGGCATGTATTAAAGTTATGAGTTGTTCTACGGTAGAATACCGTAGAAGCAAACAAAGATTGGAGGACAGTAGAGGACAACAGTGAAAGAGACAATGATGTGAAGATATCATCAGAATTGACAGGATTTGAGTGAGCAGATAGGAAGAACTAAAAGGTTTAGTCCTATTAGACAGAACTGCACTGTCTGCCAAGGGCAAAGTATAGGAACATGACCGATTACAGTTGCCCCCAGACCCTTACAGTAATCATTTTCTGCACGCTGGTGGTCTCATGGCAATTACAAAAACACTTCTTTTGCTAGAGGTGTTTGATGAGGGACTTTATGGGGAATCCCTAACAAACTTTCCCTTTAAACTAAGGGTTTGTACTAGGCTAACCTGAGAGCTCGAGAAGGAAACAAGAAGAAATCATGTCTCCTGATAGTATCCTAAGAAGCAAATGTGAATGTAGAGAAACAGGAGTCTACAACTGTGACCTGCAAAGCTTGTGCCATGTTTCTCTTCTTGCCTGACAACAACTTGGCATAAAATGTACAGGAAATGCAAGCTTGTAGCAGACCTGGAAGGGGAAAAAAATCAAAAGTATTGAAGCTGTAAATAACCACCTTCCACTTGCTGATAAAGGACGGGCATTAATCAATTTAAGGGAAGAAAGTTCTACAGCAAAAATTGATAGTGGCAGCTCCTCTTGATAAAGAAGCCAATCAGACCTAACAGTGAATCCAGTGGATGAGAGTAACAGCCAAAAACCAGGGATGTGAAGATATTCTGCAATGCTGAAACTCAGAAAGAGTTGTGAGTCTTGCAAAGTCTTGCAAATGGAACAGATTCTGAGCATTCAGGGGAAGACAAACAGAAAGGGGGAGAGGGTGGTGGGTCCTTGTAGGACAGAAAAGATGCAACTATGCCTTATAAGACATTGTGTCTTATACCACAAAGAGTTGTGGTAGCTGATGACTCATGGCTGCTAGGAAGTGAAACACAGATACGAACTGCACTGTCTGCCAAGGGCAAGGAATAGGAACATGACAGCATACAGTTCCCCCCAGGCCCTTCCAGTAATCTTTCTCTGCAACTTGGTGGTCTCATGGCAATTACAAGCAAAACTTAGGAAGAGGAGGAATGGTTTCTGACAGGCTAAGAATCTGGTGCTTTATATGTGTGTATTCAAAGTTTTAAATCTATAACTTTTTTCTCTTTTGTTTTGTAATGAATTGGTGCAGCCCGTTTCTCATGCTGCATCTGGCCAGTGTTTACAAAATGTTGCTGTCTAATCCCAGGCTCTTCATTGCCCACCTTGCTAGTTCTGCCCTCATAACAACGTCCATGATTTATTAAGTCCACTGACAACTATCCCTTTATTCTACAGTAATACATGTGGGAACAAATAACGCTGCAAAGCATAACTATGACCTTATCACCATGATCTCTGAAAAATCTCCGAAGTTTAAAAGCTTGGGGGCTTGGATTATATTCTCATCCATTTTTCCGGTCCATGGAAGAGGATCAGAAGGGGGAAAATAAATGCTGCAAGTCAACAATTGTCTATGCAAATGGGGTTGATGGAAGAGATTTGCTTTCTGGGACCATGATTTGTGTCATCTAGGTGACAAATTACTGACAAAAGATTGGTTGCATCTTACAAGGACAGATAAAAATGTGCTTTGCCAATGCACTATGAGCTTGATTAGGGGGGGTTTAAACTGAATCTTGTAGGAAATGAAAATAAAATCTCTGCGGTATCAGATAAAAAAATTATGCACTGTAGAAAGTGGAAATGTTGCTGAAAATTCATGCAAATGCTCAGAGCATGGGAAATAAACAAGATGAGCTTGAGCTTTTAGCACAAAAGGGAGAATATAATTTAATAGGTATAATAGAGACCTGGTGGGATGACTCTCATGAGTAGAATATAGCAGTTGAAGTATACAGTTTGTTCAAAAGAAAGAGAATCAGTAGCAGGTAAGGGGGAAGTGCACTGTATGTTAAAAATATGCATTCCTGACCAGACATCCAGATGAATGAACTTGGCAGTTTTTCAAGAGCATTTTGGTTAAGATAAATCAAGGAACAAATAAAAGTAGCACTGTTGCTGCTGTCTGTTATTTCCCTCCCAACCAATAAAAAAAAAGATGTAGATGATGCCTTCTAAAAGCAATTTGCAGTTCTTTCAAAGTGAGATTGTAGTCATGGGAGACTGTAGTTACTCTAACATCTGTTGGGAGTTAAAGTCTAATGGTATTTGCAGGAAATTCCTGACTTTCTTTCTCCTTCAGAATTTGGAGGGCAACAAGGGCAACAAGGGCATGGTGGCTCAGCGGATAAGATGTCAGGCTTGTCGATCAGAAGATCGCAAGTTCAGAGGTTCGAGACCCTAGCCCCGTGTGACGGAGTGAGCTCCCGCACTCGTCCCAGCTCTTGCCAACCTAGCAATTTGAAAGCATGCAAATGCAAGTAGATTAATAGGTACCACTTCCGTGGGATGGTAACAGCGTTCCGCGCGCGTCATGCGGCCACATGACTGTGGAAGCGTCTTCGGACAACGCTGGCTCTTCGGCTAACAAACGGAGATGAGCCCCGGCCCCTAGAGTTGGACACGACTGCACAAATGTGCGGGGGGAACCTTTACCTTTACCTTATAGCAATCTCCTGGCCCTCTAGCATAGAGGTGTGTAGCTAGAGGTTTCAGCCCTTCCCTGCCTTTGGAGATAAATCAATCTTGCAAGAGATAAATAAAATTGAACTTGGATGGTTGTTGTGGGTTTTCCGGGCTGTGTGGCCGTGTTCTGGCAGTTCTGGTTCCTAACGTTTCACCAGTCGCTGTGGCTGGCATCTTCAGAGGACAGGAGCACAGCTAGAAGATTCTGTTTGTGCCCAAGTGGAGGGTGTGTTTGTTCCTGCTGGTGTTTATAGCTGCGGAGAGGGTGTGTGTCTTCTGTGGGTCATTTTCAAGAGATTAGGAGAGGGTTTATTGTGGTGATTAGGGGGTGTGGTGCTGTCATGTGTGGGATTAGCACATCTATTGTGTGAGTCGTTTGTATATTTCTGTGGTTGAGTAGAGTTCATTGACCTTTTGCAAGCTGTGTTTTTCAGGACTGGCAGCCAGGTTTTGCTGATCTTTAAGCTTTCTTCTTTTTTATTGAAACTGTGTTGGTGTTTATGTATTTCAATGGCTTCCCTGTATAGTCTAACATAGTGGCTGTTGGTTTTATTTAAAATTGAAAATTGAACTTTATTTTTTAAAAAAGAAAAAAAATTAAAAATACAAGATATTAAACCTCATTTGCAAAAATGCATGCAGTGTTCCCAGCATACCACAAGGTGGTGCTGATCACCGATCTATGGTATGGTCTCCACTTCCAAATAACTTTTCAGCTCATAAAAAGTTAATATTAAAAAATATTTTGGAAACCTATCTGAAATTACACAGAATGCCCTCCTTCTGCAGAGTAATAGACAATAAGATATAACTAATACACATAGGTAAAAGAAGTTAAAATTTAAACTTTGGATTATGGTAATTTCCTAAGAAAAACCCTGAGTAGTGAAGCAATGTCCTCTATTTCTTTTCCCTGTAGCTCCCTTGACTTTGGGAGATACTTCAGAACTGTTGGTGAGATGGTACATCTCATTTCTTTCCCCAGCTCTGGCACAGTAACTTCTTGCTCTGTTTCCCCAGAGTTCTGCTTTTGTCTTTTAAAAGAACAAACCCCTTCTTCTCTCTAGATGGGGAACCTATGAGGGAACCTCCTGGGTCTAGATACTAAAGCTCATATCTGAGAGAAGGTGTATGTTGAGATATAGATGCTGTCTGTCACTGTGAATGCAAACTGGCTATTCACAACACTATGGAAAGAAACATTAATGGGAGAAGGAGCTCAAAATAAGTGGGATTTCTTAAAGAAAAAGGTATTATAAGCACAATTGCAAACAATTCCAGTAACGTAGGCCAAGTCACAAAGGAAAAGTACAAACAGACAGCTCAGAACTGTAACACTGGTGTCAAGAAAACAAATGTCTACAATGAGCTGAGATTAATGGATGCAAAAAGAGCTTATTTAGATGCACTCAAAAGAAAAGAAAAAGAAAAGAATCCGTATACTAGTTGCTAAGTAAGGGTGGAAAATGCTAAACTAACAACAACAACAACAACAACAACAACAACAAAGTCAGAACTATTCAGCTCCTATTTTGTTTTGGTCTTCTCTAGCCCCCCCAAAAAGTGTTCTACCAGGAAATTGTGAAAAGCAGGATGAAGGAGAAGAACTGACGACTGAAACTGATGGATAATGTGGGAACCTTGATAATTTGAACAAGTTTAAATCTTCAGGAACGGATGAACCTTGAACACTGCAGGAACTAGCTGATAGCCTTGCTGAACCCTTATGTATTTCTCTTGAAAAGTCCTTGATAACTGGTGGAGTGTCAGATAATTAGAGGAGAGCAGGTTTCCAAAATGGAAAGTGGAAAATGGAAAATAGAATGCCCAGTTAACAGACCAGTCAGTTTGACATCAATAATTAGAAAGGCTTTAGAGCAGATAATAAAGAAATGGATATGTAAGAACCTTGAAAATGCAATAATTATAAGTCAGCAGGCATTTTTTGGTAAACAAACTGTTGCCAGACTTAATCTTATATCTTTTTGGAACAGGCATTGTAGGAAAGCTGTAAACATAATATAACTTGATTTCAGCAAACTGTTTGACAAGGTACCTTATGACATGCTGATCAACAAATGCACAAGGATAGAATGGAGGATACTGACTTGGTAACAGAAGTTGTGAAAAACACCCTGTTCAATAGGAGTTGATTGCCAACTGAATATACACCAGCAAAATGAAGTGAATGCAAAAAAGACAACAAATTTTTAAAAACATAATTTCCAACTCATAGGTATGTCTATGAAGGTTCTCAGTCATCCAGGTGGAATTGTCTGTAGCTTGAATCATGTCAACTGGATCTCTATTTTCTTAATGGAAACGTTTCGCTCCTTATCCAAGGGGCTTCTTCAGTCTGAGCAAAGTTGGTAAGGGAATCCTAAATATGTTCCTAGGTAGCTGTGTGACCTTACACCTGGGGCTAGGTCATGGTTATATTGAGATGTAATTTTTAAGTCCTTTTATCATCTAATGGAGGGTCGTTAAAAACACCATGCTGCTGTTGAGCTTCTGAAATGGTCTTAATCTTCCTAGGCACAGAAGACAACACGGGGAGGAAGATGGGGGAGAGTTTGTGCCTGAGGCCCCCACCTCTATTCAAGGAAGGATTTTCCAAGTTGGCATAAATGGATTCCTTGACCCCTCTCTCAAACCACCTATCTTCTCTGTCTAAAATGTGAACATTAATGTCCTCAAATGAGTGTCCTTTTTCTTTTAGATGAAGATAAACTGCTGACTCTGGTCCTGTGGTGTTATTTCTCCTGTGTTGTGCCATCCTCCTGTACATAGGTTGTTTGGTTTCTCCAATGTAGAGTTCAGAGCAATCCTCACTGCACTGGATTGCATAAACTACATTGCTTTTCTTATGTTTTGGAGTTTGATCTTTGGGGTGTACAAGCCTCTGTCTCAGTGTGTTGGTGGGTTTGAAATATACAGGTATGTGGTGTTTGCCAAATATCCGTTTTATCTTTTCAGACACGGCAGCCATGTAGGGAATGACCAGGTTCTTTCGTTTACTCTGAGTCTCAGCCCTATCTGTCGCTGTTTTAGGTCTGGTAGATTTAGATTTGGTGAAGGCCCAATTTGGATATCCACAGGCCTTCAGGGCTGTTCTCAGGTGCTGATTTTCATTCTTTTTGGAATCCATGGAGGTGGGGATGGTTTCTGCTCTGTGTGACAATGTCCTGATGACTCCTAGTTTGTGCTGCAGTGGATGGTGGGAGTCAAACATCAGATATTGATCTGTGTGTGTGGGTTTCCTGTAGATCCCTATTTCTAGCTTGCCACCGGTCCCAATGAGGACTTCACAGTCTAGGAATGCCAGTCTGTTGTCCTTGGTGTCTTCTCTGGTGAAGCTAATGTTGGCATCTATAGTGTTTATATGGTCCGTGAAGGCCTGTACTTCCTGGGCCTTGATTTTGACCCAGGTGTCATCCACATACCTAAACCAGTGGGTGGGCACTGTTCCCTGGAATGTGTTGAGTGCTTTCTTCTCCACTTCTTCCATGTATAAATTGGCCACAATGGGTGACACAGGAGAACCCATGGCACAGCCGTGTTTTTGTCTGTAAAAGTCACCTCTGTATGTGAAATAAGTGGTGTTAAGACACAGGTCCAGAAGATGGCAGATCTGGTTTGGGTTGAGATGGCTTCTCCTTTCCAGGGTGCTGTCCTCTTCTAGTCTCTTCCTGACAGCGGATAGAGCATGAGTGGTGGGGATGCTGGTGAAAAGGGAGGACACATCAAAGGAGACCATAGTTTCATCTGTATCCAGTTTCAGGATCTTTGCTTTGGAAACAAATTCTTCCGAATTATGGATGTGGTGTTCAGAGTGTCCAACTAGAGGTGCTAGTATGGTAGAGAGGTGTTTGGCAATGTTGTATGTTACCGAATTGATGCTGCTGACTATGGGTCGGAGGGGTGTTCCTTCCTTGTGGATCTTAGGAAGTCCGTAGATGCAGGGGATGGCTTCTCCAGGATACAGACGGTGGTAGGTAATCCTATCGATGGAGCCATCATGTTCCAATTGTTTCAAACTGTCTATTGCCTTTTTCTTGTAATTGTTGGTGGGGTCTCTTTTCAGTTTTTCATATGTATGGTGATCCTCCAAAAGTGAGGTAATTTTATTGTGGTAGTCTGCAGTGTTTAGAACCACTGTACATCTTCCTTTGTCAGCAGGTAAAATGGTGATGGTTTCATCTTTGCTGAGGGCTGTCAGGGCTCTCCTCTCTTGGACGGTAAGGTTGGGGGGAGGAGGTTGAGCACTGGACAGAGCTGCAGATATTTTAAGCCGGAGTTGTTCTGCTTCTTCAAAAGGTAGGTGGTTGTTGTGGATGGCAGATTCTGTGGCTGTAATGAGCTCCACAACCGGAACTTGCTTGGGAGTGATGGCAAAATTAAGACCTTTGGCTAGGACATCTCTCTCTGGTTGGGTAAGTTCTCTGTCTGAGAGATTTTTCACCCACATGTTCTTTTTGTCCTCTGTGGTCCTGTTGTTGTTGTTCCTCCCAGTGGTTTCTCCAGTTCCTTGTTTCTGCTTGCTGCGAGAAAGAAGAATGTCAAATTTCTTAGTTTGCCTCTCCTTTGTCTTGTGATGCTGGGCCAGCTGTACTTTATTGCCAAGCTGAATAACTCTATCCAGGATTGGGTCAGGAAGGGTGGCTGTGAGTTCCTGGTGAATGTTTTCAAAATTGTATTGCAGGGCATCAATGGTGAAGTGGACTTGCCTTATTCTTTCATTTAGAAGATGTCTTTGTGCCTGCTGCAGGATCTGCTCTGCTCTGTGACCCTTAACTGTAGATTGCAGGCGTAGGCTTGTCGGGATGAGTCTCTGTTGTCTGCATCTGAGGTTAAAACGTAGGTGGTTTCTATAGTCTGCCACCTTTCTTGCTGTCTTCTCGAATTTCCTTACCAACTTCAGGGTTTCATCCCCAAAATGTATGGCAATATGTCTATGAAGGTTCTCAGTCATCCAGGTGGAATTGTCTGTAGCTTGAATCATGTCAACTGGATCTCTATTTTCTTAATGGAAACGTTTCGCTCCTTATCCAAGGGGCTTCTTCAGTCTGAGCAAAGTTGGTAAGGGAATCCTAAATATGTTCCTAGGTAGCTGTGTGACCTTACACCTGGGGCTAGGTCATGGTTATATTGAGATGTAATTTTTAAGTCCTTTTATCATCTAATGGAGGGTCGTTAAAAACACCATGCTGCTGTTGAGCTTCTGAAATGGTCTTAATCTTCCTAGGCACAGAAGACAACACGGGGAGGAAGATGGGGGAGAGTTTGTGCCTGAGGCCCCCACCTCTATTCAAGGAAGGATTTTCCAAGTTGGCATAAATGGATTCCTTGACCCCTCTCTCAAACCACCTATCTTCTCTGTCTAAAATGTGAACATTAATGTCCTCAAATGAGTGTCCTTTTTCTTTTAGATGAAGATAAACTGCTGACTCTGGTCCTGTGGTGTTATTTCTCCTGTGTTGTGCCATCCTCCTGTACATAGGTTGTTTGGTTTCTCCAATGTAGAGTTCAGAGCAATCCTCACTGCACTGGATTGCATAAACTACATTGCTTTTCTTATGTTTTGGAGTTTGATCTTTGGGGTGTACAAGCCTCTGTCTCAGTGTGTTGGTGGGTTTGAAATATACAGGTATGTGGTGTTTGCCAAATATCCGTTTTATCTTTTCAGACACGGCAGCCATGTAGGGAATGACCAGGTTCTTTCGTTTACTCTGAGTCTCAGCCCTATCTGTCGCTGTTTTAGGTCTGGTAGATTTAGATTTGGTGAAGGCCCAATTTGGATATCCACAGGCCTTCAGGGCTGTTCTCAGGTGCTGATTTTCATTCTTTTTGGAATCCATGGAGGTGGGGATGGTTTCTGCTCTGTGTGACAATGTCCTGATGACTCCTAGTTTGTGCTGCAGTGGATGGTGGGAGTCAAACATCAGATATTGATCTGTGTGTGTGGGTTTCCTGTAGATCCCTATTTCTAGCTTGCCACCGGTCCCAATGAGGACTTCACAGTCTAGGAATGCTAGTCTGTTGTCCTTGGTGTCTTCTCTGGTGAAGCTAATGTTGGCATCTATAGTGTTTATATGGTCCGTGAAGGCCTGTACTTCCTGGGCCTTGATTTTGACCCAGGTGTCATCCACATACCTAAACCAGTGGGTGGGCACCGTTCCCTGGAATGTGTTGAGTGCTTTCTTCTCCACTTCTTCCATGTATAAATTGGCCACAATGGGTGACACAGGAGAACCCATGGCACAGCCGTGTTTTTGTCTGTAAAAGTCACCTCTGTATGTGAAATAAGTGGTGTTAAGACACAGGTCCAGAAGATGGCAGATCTGGTTTGGGTTGAGATGGCTTCTCCTTTCCAGGGTGCTGTCCTCTTCTAGTCTCTTCCTGACAGCGGATAGAGCATGAGTGGTGGGGATGCTGGTGAAAAGGGAGGACACATCAAAGGAGACCATAGTTTCATCTGTATCCAGTTTCAGGATCTTTGCTTTGGAAACAAATTCTTCCGAATTATGGATGTGGTGTTCAGAGTGTCCAACTAGAGGTGCTAGTATGGTAGAGAGGTGTTTGGCAATGTTGTATGTTACCGAATTGATGCTGCTGACTATGGGTCGGAGGGGTGTTCCTTCCTTGTGGATCTTAGGAAGTCCGTAGATGCAGGGGATGGCTTCTCCAGGATACAGACGGTGGTAGGTAATCCTATCGATGGAGCCATCATGTTCCAATTGTTTCAAACTCATAGGTAGTAATAGTTCCACTTGATTCCCCCATACTGAGAATTGTGTTCAATTCTCGACATTATACTTTAAGAAGGATTCAAAGAAACTGGATCAGATTCAGAAAAAGACAACTAATATGATCAGGGAACTAGAACTAAGAAACAATGATGGAAGGGGCAGGTACGTATGTTTAGCTTTGAGAAAAGACTACTGAAGCATTTAGCCTTGAGAAAACAACAACAATAACATGGGGGACATTGATAGCATTCTTCAAATAGCAGAAAAGATGTCACCCATAAGAAAGTCAAAATCTGTTCTCTCTCATCCAGAGTGAAGAACCAATGTACTGTATGTAAAAAGACATTTAAATTACAGGAAGGCAAATTCTGACTAAATGCTGGGGGGTGGGGGGAAATACTAAGTTTAACAGCAGAACCATTTACCTGGAGAAATGGTGGGCTCCCCTTGACTAAATGTGTTCCCAATCCAGCTGGAAAGTTGGCAGCCTGAACTTTGTGTAATCAGTGTGTGTTGTTTTCAGCGCACGGTGACTACCTCATTGGTAGGCAGACTATTTTCTGCTAGAGAATACCTTCTCATCTACTTGTAAGCATTGAGCAGAAATGGCTGATTGCATGTTTTAGTAATATAAGAACTGCAAGAACCAATCTTATACATCTTTTCCAGAAAACTCCTTAGCAATGGCTTGGACATTATATACGTCACTTTAGATCTCTGTTCCCATCTTAAGAAAATAATGACAGAAGAATCATTCAGGACTTAGCTGACTGCAAATTTTCAGAGACAAAGTCAGGTCTATTTCATATTTTTCTAAAGTTCCATACACAATGATGCTGCAGTCTATACTGATTATATTTAGAGCTGCTGATGATTAAATAAACTCTGGCCAATCATTTACCTTTTAAAGCAAGATGAAATCACAACCTAAACTTTGGAAGATTTCTAAAATATTGCAGGAAATACACACTCACAATTCAATGAACAAAATCTTGTTTTCAAATGTTTTTAAAAAGAATCGACTCCATGAATGGAACAAAAGCAAATATCTCCAAATTAAGAAATTCTGCATTTGATTCAAAGGCCCATCTATTCAATTAAATTTATCTACCACCATTATCTAAAGCTTCAGTTAATCATCTTTTGTTTAAATAGCTCTGAAGACTGCGGCCCTGATTACATTGCTCCTGGTCTATTGCCACTCTCCTTGCAACTGGCTCAGTTCTGCATAGCAGCCTGTCTCGTTGGGGAAGTACAGTTGACCTTTAAATGATGTAAGTATAGTAACAAATATGAGAAATATAAAAGGGACATTCTAAAAATAGTGCACCATCACACACTTCAGTGGCTTTAGCTGGGCAACTCATAAGAATACACAGGATACACTCAATTTTAAAGAAACTGATATAATTATAATTGGTTATGGTTACATCTCCCTGGCCTTTGGAAAAATTACAAGAACAACAGACCCGGAAAGCGGGGCATATCATCCTGACAGAGCCTAAAGGGGTTTAATGTGTGATGATAAACAGCTAGGTAGCTCAGGCAATAAGTGTTAGGTTTTCAAATAAAAAGTCCCACTGAACTCGGAGAGATGGGCATGACCATGGACAAAATTTGTAAGCAGCAAGTTTCTCTCTGCCAGCAGTGCAGCAGAAGTTGGGACCAGGAGATATGCCCGATCTATGAGAGGATGAAACAGGAGAAAGCTATAACAATAAGAAAAAGAATAAGAAAAACAACTGCTGTAATGCTCTGCATTTGTGGAAAACTAGCTGTATTCTTTCCATCTGGGTTGTGGATCACAACTTACTTTCCTAATTAGCTAGAACAGAGCTTTCCAAACTTTTCATGTTGGTGACACACTTTTTAGACATGCATCATTTCGCGACACACTCTTACAGCAGGGCACAAGGCAGGCACTAGGACCTGAGTGGAATCACAGCAGGTTTGGAGGCAGCCAGGCACAAGGCAGGCACTAGGACCTGCGTGGAATCCTGGCAGGGCTCAGAGGCAACAGCAGCCCAGACACACCCAGACACTGCAGCCGACACACTAACGTGTCCCGACACACAGTTTGGAAAGCTCTGAGCTAGAAGGTAACCTTCTACTTTCTACTTTCTACTTCTCACTCCTGTGTGATGGAATGAGCTCCCGCACTCGCCCCAGCAATTGCCAACCTAGTAATTCGAAAGCATGCAAATGCAAGTAGATTAATAGGTACCACTTCGGTGGGTAGGTAACAGCGTTCCGCGCGCGTCATGCAGCCACATGACTGTGGAAGCGTCTTTGGACAACGCTGGCTCTTCGGCCAACAAACGGAGATGAGCACCGGCCCCTAGAATCGGACACGACTGCACAAATGTGCAGGTGCAACCTTTACCTTTACTTTAACCTTCTAGTAATGTGGTGACCTCATCAGAAAAGGCCTATTTTTGGCTCATTTTAAAAATTATTTGCAGGAATTGGAGGATTTAAACCCTACCACCATCCCCCATTGGCTCAATGTCATGGCACCAAAACGTGGCAGCAAAATGACCACATTTCATCAGCCAACAAACTCAAAGGGTCTATAACATATTACTTTCACAAATGGTCAGCTCAGCTTTATATATATATTTGCTTATAAATACAGTTCTTAAACTGTACTTGACTACAGTTCATAATATGAACTTCTCCCCAGCTAAATGATTACTTAATAGCTTTCTATGCATCACGAACCACATTAAATCCACCTAGTGATTATCAATCACCTTTGAACGGAAGCTGAAAGAAATGAAATTAACTCCATGAACAATCTGAGAAGATGTGCCAACATTTAAAATGGTGGACAGAGTACAGCCCTTAGGATTCTCAGCTTGTTAATACAAATTCTAGGAGCTGAAGTCTACCCATCTGGAGATCATCCTGGTCATCCATTGTCTGTCATGACATGCTTACACCACTGGAAAAGGCTAACTGCATCAAGGCCAATTACTGTACAAACTGGAGCCTAATATGTGTTGGCCCCTTAGAAACTGTTGTTATCTGTTGGAAGATAGGTGGGTTGAATTGGCTTTTTGATGAAGAAACAAAGAGAGAGGGATATGAGATGGGGAAAAAGTGAACTTTGCTTTTTTGTTCATCTGCTATTACAGAGAACATACTATTATGGAGAAAGGAGTTTCTCTAAATAACGCATTAGGGTACTACATGAGTGAGGAGACTTTATGGGAACGATTCTGCAATTCATTACATTTCTTTATCTATGGACTTAGTTTTCCAGTGAATTTATTCTTAATCATTTAGTTAGATAATAAAAGAGTTGAAATGAAGCAAAAGAACTCACTCAGCAAGACTGAATCTACCCATCAGGTATAAACATCTGCTGGAAGTTGCTCCCACTTGGCACCCATGATTCTTGTGCAAAACAGCAGGTCTTTTCTGCAGGGGCCCCCATGTTGTGGACTTCGCTTCCCCTTGGGGTCTGTGCAGCACCCCCACCCGGCTTTTGGTAAAGCTGCCAAAACAATGTTATTCTACATGTTCTTAATTCCCTATCTGGTTGTCTTCGGCGTTCACCTGTTGGGATTGTTTTTGAGTGGGTTGCCTTCTGTACTTTTGACCCTTTGTTCTTGTGTATCATCCAGAGTCTTCAGGTTAAGGTGGGTTACAAACATTGCAAATAGATAAATAAATAAATAAATCTACATATCCCCCCTAAATGGGATATAACTTTTAGCAAGGAACAAAGTCAAAGCCTTTAATATTGGTGTGGTGTTTTCTTGAGGGGGATGGATCTAAAAAAGCCTAAATTCTAGCACTGGGCAAGCTTTGGGTGGAGAATCACAGAGATCACCTTGGAAAGGAATGTGATGGCTATCAAAAGATGATGTAAGCCTGAGAAAATGTGAGAATATTAGAAAGAAACATAATCTGGCTCTGCCTTAACTCTCTTTAGTATAAGCCGGAGGGGAAGGATCACACCATCAGGTTTTCAAGATCTTGTTACTATAGCCTATACCAGGGGTGGGGAACCTTTTTTCTGCCAAGGGCCATTTGTATATTTATAACCGGGGACCAGGGGGGTGGGGGGCGGGGTTTCTGGGATTTCTGCGGACCGGGGGCTGGAGTTTGCAGGCGGGAGCCAATCACAAGCACTGGGGGGCGGGGTTTGCGGGCGGGAGCCAATCACGTGGAAGGGGCGGGGTTTGCGGGTGGGAGCCCTGCGGGCCTTAGGCGGGAGCCCCGTGGGCCTTATACGGCCTGTGGGCCTGACGTTGCCCACCCCTGGCCTATACCAATAAAGTAGGGTTCCAGTATTTCTTGTGGAGTCTGTTTCCTGATCTGGCCTACCTCAGAGGGCAGACACTTTGAAAATGACTAGAAAGTCATGTTTTGTATCTCACCCAAACGTAGCATCTCTCTGCTGTTCATTAAAGCAGTCCCTCTTTTTTCAGGTTTCCAAAGGAGCGTGGCTGGTTTAAGAAACATCTTATTTTAATAAATTTACTTCTTAAAGCAATTGCATCATTTTTCAGGCTACACAACCCTGTTAAATACTCTGTTCAGAAGCAGGTTTGATCCAGAGTACCTCAGACCAGTCAATCTTCACAACTAGGAATAAATGCCACTTCCTTCTACCTCCTACTCCTAGGATTGCTCAGGGGTTTCACTGAATTCTTGCTGAAGTTCCCTCTAGTGCAGGGGTGGGCAACGTCAGGCCCGCAGGCCGTATAAGGCCCGTGGGGCTCCCGCCTAAGGCCCACGGGGCTCCTGCCCACAAACCCCACCCCCTCCACACGATTGGCTTCCGCCTGCAAACCCCGCCCCCCAGTGCTTGTGATTGGCTTCCGCCTGCAAACTCCGGCCCCCGGTCCACGGAAATCCCAGGAACCCCGCCCCCCACCCACCCCAGTCCCCGGTTATTAATATCCAAATGGCCCTTGGCAGAAAAAAGGTTCCCCACCCCTGCTCTAGTGAGATCTCTGCTTAAAGCCCTGTGGACTTTGGCTTGCTAGAAGCTTGATCATATCTGGAAGCACAGCTTCTTGCTCAGAGACTTTCCTTTTTAATTGGAAGGTTTGCTCTTTCCTCAACCCTTATCCTCCTTCCTTTAGTCCCCAGTTCAAGTCCTCTGTCAATTGACCAGCCACTGCCTTCACATGTCCCCCTCCGTGCCTTTTTTCAGTCCGTATCTGAAGCTGCCTCCCATTTCACTGGAATAAAGACACCCAGGAATCAGTGGGGTTGACAGATGTTTCTGGTTCCATATTTGGAAATAGAAATGAAATAAGGATTATACCCAGTGACTGGACAGCGAGTTCTTGTCCAAAGGAACTAAATCCTTCAAATTACTCCTAGACTTCTTGTTCTTCGCTAAATTATGCTGAATGAATTGTAATTTAGCAAATCCTTTAAAAAAAACCTTTGATGCTAAATATGACAACAGCTGAAAGCTAAATAAACATGGAGAAACTGCCAACCCCCAGAGGACATGCTTTTGAAAATCCCCCATTTGCTAGTTCTCCCTCATAGGTGATCCTCAAACACTAGTTTGAAGACTTTTTTCTTGTAAGGAATTGTTCAGCCATGAGATTAACCAGAGCAACTCAGGGATTATATACAGTACATGCAAGTGAATCACTATGAACTAAAATCTTGCAAAAACTAATGTAATCTCTACTGAGAACATTTAGCTTCTAATGGGGAACATGTGAAAAAAAATCTTATAAAGGCAATGTTTTTTGGGGGTTTTATGTTTACCACATTTACATTCAATTTATTTGGTACATTTTGGTGGAGGACATTTTTCACTTAAAGTATTTCTTTTTTCTTATTTTTTAATGATATATAAACAAAAAGAAAAAGAAATAGGAAAAAGGATAAAATAATAAAATACAAATGAATAAATAAGGCATTTACAAATGACATGGAACTTACAGTTTTCCTATACTGTATATCTTTAGTTTCTTAGTTAACAATGAGTAACTGAATATATTATATCATTTTAAAAGATTAAAAATTGCTATCATTTTAGCTATCAAGACTGGAGTAATATACCAACAGTAAAGCATCTTAATAAGTATAATTTTCAGGGTGAATTAATAATCTTGAATTGAAATTCCTATTGTTGCATATCTATTACCATATCTAAATTCTGTATCCGTTTGATCTTTGACTTGTTTAGTTTCTGAATTGTACTTTGCCAACAATTTATAAATAATATCCAGCAGGAGTTCTGAATTATGTCTTGTAAGATGTTCAAATTCAGTCAGGCCCCTAAGCATTCCCCTTCTTTCTACAATTGTTTCTGCCACTAATTTGAAGTTACTGAAAGATAGTGAACAAGACCATAAAAAAAACCTTAAAGGTTTTATCTTTTGTCTTATTAATAACCTTGCAGTCTAAACACATTGTTATGTCTTAACTGAGCAAATTTCTTTGTGTTTTCCTCTTAATAAAAATAAGCATTTAATAACAAAGCAAGAGGGCAAAAGTCTGGGTTTATTTAACCAAGCTATTCAGTATTATTGCATGATCCCTTATAAATTGTTTGTTTCTGTTTGTATCAGTCTAGAGGTTTTTTTTTTGGGGGGGGGTGCCTTTGAGTCAGTGTTGACTCCTGATGACTGCCTGGACAAGTCCCTGCAGATTTCTTGGCAAGGTTTTTTTGAAAGGGGTTTGCTATTGTCTGCTTCCTAGGGCTGAGATGGTATGACTGGCTCAAGACCACCCAGCTGGCTTTGTGCCTAAGGTGGGACTAGAATTTAGGGTCTCCCGGTTCCTAGACTGGTGCTTTAACCACTATACCAAACTGGGTCTCTCAGAGAGATACAGTATGTAGGCAGAGCATATAAAAGTCCTCCCCCTTCCATGGAGGTAGCTGGATCATAAGGAAATACAATCCACTCTGTAACTCATATTAAGCAACTGGCATTTTAGTACAATTTAAAAGTTGGAGCCACCAATCACTATTTCAAATCCTGTAAAATCTTAAATGTAATCTTTGGTCTCTTACTGGAGTATATGTAGTTCAATCCCTGTTTATGCCACTTATTTTCAATCCTTTGTAAAAGAAAGTTAAGTCTTAGTAAAATATTCATTTTGATAGTAGCAATAAGCAAGAGAAGTTCAATTTTTTTCAATCTGAAAATATCTGCTGTTATATTTTTCCAGCTCTATAAAAATGTTTTGAAACAAGTCATTATTTTTATCAAGTAAATTCCTAAGTTTTTAACCTATTTTTTGCAGAAGTGTTAAATCCGTTACTAGATGCAGATATGATATTGCTTTTCTTAGATTCCAGGTCAACATCTGAGGTTTTTTTAATTGATATAAAACCATATTGCTATATATATTCCTTTAACACTAATAAGGAGTCTTTTGGTTGAATGATTATGGTTGAATGATTATGGCATATAATGTCAGTTTATGTTTTTGAGTTCCTAGTTTAACTTCTCAAATTTTATTTATTTGACATATTTTCATTGTCAATTGTTCTATTGTTAGTAAAATAATGAAGGAAATGGGGAAACTTTGTTTTGTCCCTTTTGGCATGGTGCATTGTTGTGATAAAAAGCCTACTTTTTATTTCATTTAGTAAAAAATTATTTCACTATTGTCTTAGCATTTTTTTCCCTTTTTAAATGTTCTGTATCCATGTGAAAAAATTAGAGCCACAACTCATCTTTTTCAAAACTTCAAGCATAAGAGACCATTCTAGATTGTCAAAGGCTTTTTCTGTCTCAAAAAAGATTCTAGCCAATGTTTTATTGTTTGGGTTTATCTTGTCAGTAACATTCAATCTATGTCTAATGTTGTCTCTCATATAATTCTTTGGGAGAAATCCAATCTGATCAGGTTTATTACATATATATTTTCCCTGCAAGTATTGCTGTGAAAACCTTATAATCTACATTTAGTAAAGAGTACACTATTCAAAGGGGAAACCATGGATCCAGCCTGCCTGAATCATGCATTTAGCTATTGGTAGTTAAACAAGTACTATGTTTGTCCCATTGAGTTGAACATAGGCCTCCTGGGTTTCCATGTTAAAAGCAAGCAATTCATGTACATCAGTAAATCAAGAACACCAAAAATCACGTACCACACATGAAGCTTCATATTGTTTTCCCAGTTTGGGTCTCAAAAATGCACTGAGAAAAGACATAGATTTTTGTTAAAAGAATAATTATAGGTATAGTATACAATTAAATATTCTGAATCATTGGCACAATTATTTAGACTGTGCTAAAGAAGTGTAAGTCTGTGTGTAAATTGATAGAAGTACAGATAGAAATTTCATTTCATAATCCCATGTTATAAAACTAGCAAGTATCTCTATGGAGAACATTTTCCAAGATACAATACTTATAACAAGCAAATGTACACCATAAGTGCAGAACCTGATATGTAGCCTCCAGTATCCACTTTGGATAAGGCCCAAACTATCACCTGTTTAGGAACTTGGAGAAGGAGACTTACAGGCTAAATGGATGGCTAAAATCTAGCAGAGGGTTAAGGAAGGCATCCATTTTACTACTTAAAAATCCTCAGACACCCACCCAAAATAAGGCCAATTTCTTCCATAGAGGGGTTAAACAGGGCAAATGTTTAAAATACCCATTCAGGCCCATTAACCCCCCTCCTCCCAAGGCCCAACATTTATGCTACACTCAATCCAATACTATCACAGCATCACCTGTTGTATCCCCCTGTGCCCTTGAAAGTGAAAAGCTTCTTCTTTTTTAAAAAAGCCATTTATAGCCACAAGGAAGTTGCACACTCCTGGCCTATGCCATTCTCTATACATGATATATAGCCTAATGGGTGTGGGGTGGGATTGAAGCTAAAGAAAATCAAAGAGATCTCAATTCAGTAAGAGGTGCTAATTGAGTCCTTCTGTTCTCCAGGTTACATATGAGCAGGAACAGCAGCACTAATAGACTGGCAACAAGTGAAATGATGGGACAGGAGTGCCCCAGATTTTCAGGCCTGTAGGCACATTTGAGATTTAAAACTCAAGTTTAGCACAAGGCAAAATGGTAAGGTTGTTCATTGCCAGGACCCCAGGATACTCAGTATCAGCTCTGAGCTTGCCTTTATTTTTGATTTGTTTGTTTTGTTTTTTTCTGCAGCCATTTAACATTTTGAAATAATTAGGGCAGGGGCCACAAGAGCCCCCAAAAATGTCAAAAATGTGAAGTGGGAATCATTTTAATCATTCAGCTGTATATCTAAGGCACCATATGCCTTTAAAAAAAGAATGGCCCAAATGGAGTTTATTTGTGTAATGCTTACTTTTCAGCCAAATAAGAAACAATCCAGCATCCCACCAGCACTGGAAAATAATGATGAACACCTGAATCAAGTTTGAGGGGGGGGGGGAGACAATAAAGCTAGATGGCACCAAAAGTGTCCTTGTCCATCCTCCAATAATACAACGCCATCATGTCCCAACCCCTTGCTAATCATGACACAGTGAAAAGCTCAGTCCACGGGCCATAATTTCCAAAGCTCACAGTATGAGAAGGTATAGCCTGTAGGTATGGAAGAGGTAATGGAAGGCCTGGCGTGCTATGGTCCATGAGGTCACGAAGAGTCGGACACGACTGAACGACTGAACAACAAAAATGGAAGAGGTGAGCCATGAGATCTCTCATATACATATACATACACATACACATACACATACACATACACATACACATACACATACACATACACATACACATACACATACACATACACATACACATACACATACACATACACATACACAAGAGAGATCTCATGGCTCACCTCTTCCATACCTACAGGCTATACCTTCTCATACTGTGTGTGTGTGTGTGTGTGTGTGTGTGTACAGTATATATATATATATAAATTTAAATTATATAATTATATATAAATTATATATAAGTATATATATATATATAAATTATATATATATATATATATATATATATATATATATATATATATATTTTACCAAAGTGATTGTCAGCAAGAATGAGCATTCTGTTGTGCAATATAAGGTGCTTGTTAGACACATATAGTGACTTTCATCACATTAAATCCTTTAAACTGTGCATACACAGTCATTATCATAAACATTAGGTGGATCAGCTAAAACTTTTAATCTTCTGTATTTATGTCAGTTGGAAGACACTAGGAAATGACATCCATGAGAAATGTAGCATTACCTGTTGTGATTCATTCTTGCCTTTGTTATTGTGTCATTACTGGTAAACATAGTTTTTAAATAGTTGGGGGCAAGTTTCCATAGGATGTTAGTGTTCGGTTTTAACTGGAAAGAAGGGATGTTCATACACAGACAACATATACACAGACAGTGTTAAAGCCAATAAAAGAAGTTAATTTATTCTTTGTGCTGAACCACCTTAGCAATGGTTACAGTAGAGCTCCTCTCAACATGCTTCAGTAGATCCATTGTGAAGGTGGAGGACTGTAGCTGCAATTCCAAGCACACCTAACTGGGGTTAAGGTGGGAGGTGGGAGGTTATTCATGGGACTTGAGCTGATTGTCCAGAGGCCACCCAATGTTCCATTCCCCAAACACAGTCTTCCCAGAAGCATCTTCCTGGGCAATGCTGGCAGTGGACTCCAAGTCCAAACATTGATTTTTAAATGTTTCTTCGGATGGACAGCACTACATACCCTGACACCTGCTGCAACCCTGACTCAACAGAGGGCACTGAGGAGGTGGTTTCATGGCATGCAGCGCTGGCGCACGGCCAGCAGAGACATCAGGCTGGAGGCTGAGGGAAGGACGGGAGCATGGATGTATCATAACTGGAGCCCCCAAATAGGGACCACCACTAGAGGGCAGCAAAGAGTCCGAGGTTTCTGTATCTCTGCTGTTATCTACAGTAGTGACAACCCCTCTAGGGTCCCCCTAGAGCATACCGGACCATTTAAGGAAAAGGTAGCTTCTCATTGCTCTGACTTCGATCTCCTGGAAACCAAGAACATACAGCCGGACGAAGAGGCGCACCATTTCTCAGGCTGCCGGCCCTTTGAATCCCAGCGAGGCTTAGCGGGCAGCGCCCCCTATTCTCCCTTACCTGGTTTGCCGCCACAGGAAGGTCTGGATAGGCAGCGGAACCCCTCGGCCGCTCTCCTGGTCCTGCCCTTCTGAGCTTTTCCTTTTCACCATGATGCCGGTTCCTGGGCCGCAAC
This sequence comes from Charina bottae, assembly GCA_023362775.1. NCBI lineage: Eukaryota > Metazoa > Chordata > Lepidosauria > Squamata > Charinaidae > Charina > Charina bottae. Next base: position 6,800,127 of record JALMGJ010000020.1, read on the forward strand.
AGCTGTTAGCCCATCGCTCCGCTTCGCCGCAGCAGCCCTCTCTGCCTCCGGCTCCGCTGGTGCAAAATGGCTGCAGAAACAGCGGCCGCAGCCAAGCGGGGAAAAATCAGCGCAGCTTGCGGGGAGGCGGCGGCGGCGGCGGCGGCGGCGGCGGCAGCAGCCAAGGACGAGGGGATAGTCGCCCCCCGCCCCGCATGACTCCCTTCCTTCAGAACCTCCTTCTGTGGACAGCAACCGGCGCGAAGGGACCTGCGCGTGATGTGTCCAGGGGACACCAACGCGGGGGGCGGGCGGGAGGCGATGGTGGGGAGGAGCGGCGCCTCCCACGGAGATCAAACTCCCCGGTCTGAAGTGGAAAGTTTGGGGAGCCGCAAAGGCTTCCCGAATTTCCAGCTTCCTCCTTTACGGCCATAAACTCTGATTCATTCCCTAGAACGGCTCCTTTAAGGGACTCAGGGACAGAGCCGCTGCATTTTCATCTTTATGCGGTAATATTTCCACTCTTGGCTCGAGGGGGTCATAAAGTAACAACTAACCTGCTGATGGAGTCCTACAATTTATTTCTGCAAAGGAAAAGTTAAAGGAAGTAAATGCTGAAAACCCCTGCTTAATCAAAAGCATTATTTGGTTAGGAATTGAAGGGAACCTGTTTCACAATCACAGGAACAGATCTAGGAAGCATTCACAATATTCCTTTTCCTATTTTATTCCCACAGCAACCCTGTGAGGCTGGAGAGCTGCTCATTTTGAGAGCTTTCCTGGCCTTAAGGCTGTCCAAGTGAGTATTGTCTGCAGTGACTGGCAGCAGCTCCCCAGGCCTCGGACAAGAGTTCTTTTCCTGGTCCCCCTGGATAGAGGGGGCAGAGTGTTTCAAACTGTGCTCCCTGGAACCCCAGGGATCCACAAGAAGACAATGGGGTTCTGTGAGACAACTGGCAAACAAACAAACAAACAAAAGTGTTTCACTCAAACACAGCCAATTTTCTGTCACTAGAGCTTTGTTTCTTGAATAGGGGTTTAGAGGTGTTTTTTTTTTAAACTAACAAGTTCTGCAGCCTGAAAAAGTTTGAAAACTCTGGCCTAGGGCATAGGATCCCAAAATGGCACCCAGAAGTACCAGTGTAACCAGCAACACAGTCTCTTGGCATCCATCAGACTTCCTCCTCATTATTTATATACTTAATTATGTCATTTTATGTCATTTTTAAACAAATGTATTATTGTGGAGTCCTTGGTGCTCTCTGAGCCTTGTTGTTTTCTTGCAGACGTTTCATTGCCAGACTAGGCAATATCTTCAGTGCGAAAAGGGAGTGAAGTGGGACTTGCTCTCTGTTTATATCCCATGGCTTCTCCTGCTTGTGCTGGTGGAGGTGTTGTTCTCCCCTTAGGAGTTCCTTGATTGGGCTGTTGTTTACTGCTTGGTTGATTGACTGAGTTAATAGTTAACTCAGTTAATAGATTAGGGTATATTGTGCTGTTTGATTGTTCCTCTGGTGCTAATCCTGGTGTTAATCTTTGCATATCTGGGTGTTGATTGCTGGCAAGGAGGTGTTCTGGTCTTTTGGCTTTTCTATTGTCTCTTATGAATGGTATGTAAATGTTGTTTACTTCTATGTGTCTGTTCATGGCTGCTTTGTCTGAGTGCCAAGCTTCCAGGAATTTTCTAGCATTTTTGAGCCAGTTTGGTCTAGTGGTTAAGGTGCTGGGCTAGAAACCAGGAGTCTGTGAGTTCTAGTTCTAGTTCTAGTTCTGCCTTAGGCATGAAAGCCGGCTGGGTGACCTTGGGCCAGCCACTCTCTCTCAGCCCAACTCACCTCACAGGGTTGTTGTGGGGAAAATAGGAGGGGGAAGGAGTATTAGGTATGTTAGCTGCCTTGAGTTATTTATAAAAATAATAAAGGCGGGATAAAAATTAATTAAATAAATAAATAAATAATTTTTTGGATTTGGCTTGGTTTAAGATGCTTGGTTTAAGGGGGGCGTGGAGGCTCAGTGGGTAAGATATCAGGTTTGTCGATCGGAAGATCGCAAGTTCGGAGGTTCGAATCCCTAGTCCCGCGTGATGGAGTGAGCTCCTGCACTAGCCCCAGCTCTTGCCAACCTAGCAGTTTGAAAGCATGCAAATTCAAGTAGATTAATAGGTACCACTTCGGTGGGAAGGTAACAGCGTTCCGCCTGCATCATGCCAGCCACATGACCGTGGAAGCGTCTTCGGACAATGCTGGCTCTTCGGCTAACAAACAGAGATGAGCACCAGCCCCTAGAGTCAGGCAGGACTGCACAAATGTGCAGGGGGAGCCTTTACCTTTTTAAGATGCTCACAAATGTATTATTATTATTATTATTATTATTATTATTATTATTATTATTATTAAGCTATGAAGCACAAAGACCCTGCTTCAAGCATAATTGGCATTTTCAACAATTCCTCTGAACCCAAACCGCCTCAGAAGCATTCTAGGATTCTTCCCAAATCTTTTACCGGCAGTGGCCATGGGAGGCATTTATATTTTCTTTGGTGTAAAACAAGTAATACACCATGTTGTTCTATGTTTCAGCTTTCCCCCATATTGTGTCTCTGTGGGGGGTTGGCTAAACTGCAAAGCATGGGGGAGGGCTACCTACACTCTTTTCTGGATCATGTGACTGGGAAGGAGGGGGGCCTTAGAAGGGAGCAGTCACTAACATTCTGAGCCGCTTCCCAACCCCCTCTCCCATAGGGATGCATTGAGAACTTTTGTGAGGATTTCTTTCTTTCTTTCTTTTTAAACCCTTGACTGATCTATCCCATTCTCAGACCCAATCTTTCTTTTGCCAGATTCTTCCCAATAGCCAATTACATCCTATTCTGTTCACTTTTCATAGAGTTATTATGCTAACAGACAGGGAGACTGACTGATGGACAGAGTCCCATCACCTTTGCTTAATTTCTTTCCAACATTCTATTGAGTTGGAAAGAATCAATGTGCTTCTGTCCAAGACTATCATGTTATTTATTCAGAAAAAAACAAAGGTAATCTAAAGAGGGCAGGTAATAGCTTGGAAGGGTAGAGGAAGTGGTAAGGAACAACCGTACCAGCTTGCCTTTTGACACTGACATAGCCACCCCTATGGCAGCCATTTTGGGGGAATGACCGTGACATGGGCTCAAAATCCCAACTGTGCCTATTGGCTCAAGAGGTTTGGGGATCTTGGTTTGGGGATTAAAACTGCAATTTTGTGATGGAATGTCTCTCTGAGGGAGAAACTAGTGTGACGGAGATCGCGGGAGAGGAAGGAGGGGGCACCTTCCAGGGTGAGAAGCGCTTTCACAGCCTGGAAGACCTTGGGCAGCCATCCAAGAGGATCAGGCAGGACCCGCCTTAGCCTGCTTGGGGTTTTTCCCAGTGAACTGTTCTCTGTGGCTCAGTTTGGCAAGATTCTGTGTAAGGTAGAGGATAAAGATCTAGAGCTTATCTCTGGGGCTCAGCGTTGTTCTTCGCCTAACCACGACAAATTTTCTGTATGCAAACAGAGGCTCTACCGCAGACCTCTAGCTCTTCCTTCATCTTGGAAGCATTAATATTTTGTAAAGGGTAACACTGGAGTCTGGGAAGAATGTCTTTTGCAGTGGGGTTTGGAGAAATAGATATATTTACCCAGAATTTGGAGCTCAATTTAGTTACATGGTGTTGATCAGCCTTTTTTTTCATCAACTAATTAAATACAGCTTGTGCATTATAGGTACTTGAACAAATGTCTTTGAAATGGTATGCTTGTTCGTAGGACCACAGTTTTCTGCTCAGCTGCAGCAATAATAATTATAATAATTATATGTTACATCTAACCCCTCTTTTTTAGTGGGCAAACCTGGGATCCAGACAATATCTTTCTACTTCTGATAAAATCCTCAAGCAATGAATCATGGACTATATAATATAAACTAGAACTTAATATAGATTAAACTCCTACTCAATAAATTGTAAACAAGATCAGATGGACAAGTGTAATGGTATGTGGGAATGACCTTGGGAGACAGGAGGAAGAGCCACAGCCTAGACATCAGCCTGATAAATGGATTCTGAGTCCAAAGGAGGGGTGGGGGTGGAGAAAGTGTCTCAGAAGGGACCCTCCCTAGTTTTCGGGAGAGTAAAAGTGAAGGAAGGGGAGAGGTACTTTCAGACTTGCAAGATTCTGTTACTGTAGCCTTACAATAAAGGTCATATTGGAACTCATGGTTGGTGCTTCTTGTCTGGACTACCTCGAAGGGCTGACAACAAGTGAAAGAAGAGAACATCAGGGCAGTATCCTGCTCTCTCTCCTGCCACCACTGATTTACTGAATGTCTTCTGAGCAAGGCTTAGAAACAATAAACAGACAGACATCTGGGACTTACCCATATGCCTGAAGTTAGCATTTTGCTAAAAAAATTACCTTCTAAATATGTGTGTTTGTATGTGCATTTCTATTATGTCACTCTAAGTGGTCCACAACCTCTATATAGAATAACATATTTTTTATTATTTATTATTCTATAAGCAAACAACAACAAAAAGAAAGAAGGAACCTCACAATAAAATTTTATAACTCTTATAAAACAGTCATAGTTAGTCTTAAATATATAGTGTATTCATGCCATATTACACAAATAAATTATTAGCCTTTAAGTCAATTTACCATTTTTCTAAACCAGAGCTTTCCAAACTGTGTGTCGGGACACATTAGTGTGTCGGCTGCAGTGTCTGGGTGTGTCGTGGCTGCTGCTGCCTCTGAGCCCTGCCAGGATTCCACGCAGGTCCTAGTGCCTGCCTTGTGCCTGGCTGCCTCCAAACCTGCCCTGCCAGGATTCCGCGCAGGTCCTAGTGCCTGCCTTGTGCCTTGCTGCCTCCAAACCTGCCCTGCTGTGATTCTGCGCAGGTCCTAGTGCCTGCCTTGTGCTTTGCTGCCTCCAAACCTGCTGTGATTCCGCGCAGGTCCTAGTGCCTGCCTTGTGCCTTGCTGCCTCCAAACTTGCCCTGCCAGGATTCCGCACAGGTCCTAGTGCCTGCCTTGTGCCTCACTGCCTCCAAACCTGCTGTGATTCTGCGCAGGTCCTAGTGCCTGCCTTGTGCCCTGCTTTAAGAGTGTGTCGCGAAATGATGCATGTCTAAAAAGTGTGTCACCAACATGAAAAGTTTGTAAAGCTCTGAGCTAAACAGTCCTCCAATCACAATCTCCAGTCTTGTACATATACATTCTTCAGAATATTGTATAATTGTTGAGGGCGGCTGTGGCCAATCCCAACCTTGTAGTAACGTTTGTTTGGTTTTGAAATCACAAAAGTGCACAATATCTATTTCCATTGCCTTACTGCTAATTTCCAAATCATTGGTATATAATTCAAAAGACCAATTAGCATATGAAATGATTTACATCAAAAAGAGCCAAAATAGCATGAGATCACATCATATGAACCACAATTACTTTTGAGCATTACAGTTTTAACAAGTTGCTGAACCCATTATATTCTTTTCTTGAATTAATTGTAATTTTGAATCTATAAAGTGTAACATATAGATGCCCAAATGATTTTCCACTGTCACCCAGTGCCTCATTTTTATTGATTTTATTCTAATTTCTTTGTAAGCCACCCAGAGTCATTGAGAGTCAGGCAGCATATGTTAAATATATTATCATTATTTATTTATTTATTTATTTATCGTATTTATACCCCGCCTATCCCCTCCCTAACGGAGGACTCTAGGTGGCTTATATACATATAAATTTCATTTAACATTTCATACATATACAATTTAAACTGCGCACTAAGGAAAGGGGTAAGAGAACCGACTCTTCCGTGGCTTGGACTACAAGCCCACAATGCCTTGCATCGGAGCCGGCTGCTGACGTCCTGTAGATGAAACAGCTTCTTTCTGGGATCCGTCATTGCCTCCGCCATTCCAGAGATCTTCCAATTTGGTGGCCGACTCCCTGACAGGACGCCAGCATATTCTCCCACTTAAGGTGGTACCCAACGAGAGCTCACCTCATTGCGTGGGGATTCGAACTGCCGACCTTCCGATCGGCAGTCTGCAGCTCAGCGGTTTAACCCGCTGAGCCACCGCGTCCCTTAATTAATTATCATTAATGCTTCCCTACACTCCTGAAACTTTTTTGCTGGTGTATTCTGACAACTATCAGCACAGAATTATTATAAGCTTATTATTAAAATATTATAATATTAGAGTGGTTTCTGAAATATTTGGCCTGATAGCCCATATCAAAATATCGAAAGCTGTATTAAGTGAAAACATTGCTGTCATTAACCACCACCAGCATTATTAGTTTTAAGATACTTTAAAAGGCCTCGGGGGTGGGGGGAATCTCTTTTAGATCTCCACCTAAATGAAAACAAGAAAAGGACCAGCCTCAACTTAAAGAGCAGTCTCAACTGTTGAAAGAAAATATAACCTTGGCAGGATTTATGAAGATGTTTGAAGATCTGAGAATGCAGGGAAGGAGCCCTTCTCTTGAGAAGAAATATTAAGTTTCAGCTAAGTCATCCACAAGGGGGCACGATGGCTCAGTGGTTAAGACTCCAGGCTTGTCGATCAGAAGGTTGCAAGTTTGGGGGTTTGAGACCCAAGCACCGTGTGACGGAGTGAGCTCCCGCACTCACCCCAGCTCTTGCCAACCTAGCAATTCGAAAGCATGCAAAAGCAAGTAGATGAATAGGTACCACTTCGGTGGGAAGGTAACAGCGTTCCGCGCGCGTCATGCCAGCCACATGACCGCAGAAGCATCTTCGGACAGCGCTGGCTCTTCGGCTAAGAAACGGAGATGAGCACTGGCCCCTAGAGTCGGACACAACTGTGTGGGGGAACCTTTACCTTTACCTTAAGTCATCCACAGAAAATGTCATTAAGGCCATGTTGAGAAGTCTCTCTGGCCTGCAGATTATGAGGAGGGATGAATGTAGGCTATTTTCCCCCTTGACACTCATTTTTTACTTCTCTGATAAGATACATGACAGCACTGGTGAGGACAGAGTTTCTTTAACGGAGGGCCAGCAAAATTGCAAATATATTCAACAGGAGTTGAATCCTCATGTTGAAGTTGTGTCCTCCATATGAAAGCTTTGACTCAACAAAAGTCAAAACTGAGTGAACCAATTCATTATGAGAAAGTGCAAAGACTATCATAGATACACTAATCTCTCAGCAACCTTAAATTTAGAGGACTCTTAATCTGAACTCTGGAGATGCAGCGAGACAAGGATACTCAGAGAAACAACAGCCACCGATATTGTGACCTAAGGATGTCAGGAAGACATGGTGCTGGCTATAAGAATTCTGCCTAGATGCATCTGTATCTGTCAGTTTGTTATCATCCAAATCCATAAAGAGAAAGAATTCATCCTGATACTTAGTTAACCATCAGGAAGAACGATGTCTCCATTTTCAAAGGAAAGGCGGTTTTAGCAAGTAACTTTGCATACCAGAGATAGTTCTGTGGTTGCTATGACACTCATTTCATACTGTGTTTTATGACTGCTTCCATACTGTGCGGCAAATAGTCAAGCAGCACAAGACAAAGAGACAGATATATCGAATGCAGAGCATGTCAGAATGTGTATCTACCTATGGCTCTCTCTTCCTCTTTCTCACAGACACACACAGCAAGCAAGAGAGTGTGAGAGAGAGTGTTCTCACACGTATAAACTCTGTGCTTCTGGCCTGGGTGTCCAAATTCATTAGCTAAGTATCTTTTGGCAATTAGTTAATTTTGCATCTAACTGAGATGTCACTGTACAGGTGCTGGCTGGGGAATTCTGGGAGTCGAAGTCCACATATCTTAATGTTTCCAGGTTTGAAAAACACTGTACTATAGCAAAAAAAAAAAAAGGATGCTTTTGTAAAGCTTGCAGTGGTAACCAATAGGTAACAGGAACACAATAAAGTAATTAAGAAAAATATTGCAAATACTCCCTTTGCAGGCAAAATATTCAAAAAAGGAGTCACTATACAACCTCAGATAATCTTGGAGGAAATCATCCAGACTCATCTCAGTCTGTTTCACACTGATATTTGAAAGCAAAACAACTTTAGTTTAATAGTTTAGTTTAGGGTTTAGTTTAATGTGTAAGGTAAAGGTAAAGGTTTTCCCCCGCACGGTCGTGTCCGACTCTAGGGGCCGGGGCTCATCTCCGTTTGTTAGCCGAAGAGCCAGCGTTGTCCGAAGACGCTTCCGCGGTCATGTGGCTGGCATGACGCGCGTGGAACGCTGTTGCCATCCCACCGAAGTGGTACCTATTAATCTACCTGCATTTGCATGCTTTCGAATTGCTAGGTTGGCAAGAGCTGGGGCGAGTGCGGGAGCTCACTCCGTCACGCGGCGCTCAGGTCTCAAACCGCCGACCTTCCGATCGACAAGCCTGGCGTCTTAACCGCTGAGCCATCGCGCCCCTTAGTTTAATGTGTAGTTAAGCTGAAAGATGAACAACTCTGGTGGAAAAACAGGGGGAGAGCAACTCTGTTGATCCTTACGGATCTATCCTTGGCTTTTGATAGTACTGATCATGATACCTTAGTGGACCAGCTCAGTGAGTATTCCACTTTTATCTGCAGATGGTCCCAGAGAATAGCTTTGAAGAAACTCATTTTGTCCTGTGGATCCTTCCATTAGAAAATGCTTCAGAGTTTTTATGCCCCTCATGCTGTTTAACACGTATATGAAACTGCTGGCTCTGAAGTGGGGCGTCCCTGCCAATTCTCTTTCTCTGTTGTCAGAATCAGATGCAGCTGTGCTGGGACCAGACTGCAGTCTCCATGATTCAACCCACAGAATGAGAACCAGTGAAGTAATACTGAATCCCAAGAAGATAGGGGCTCTTTGGGGGTTTTATGGAATCAGCAACTGAGTCAATAATTATTTGGGATGGGATGCTCTTTAATGTAGTTTCCTTCTTGGAATCTGAGGTTGCCTCGCTGGCACAGGGTGGGTTTGGGCTGCCAATTGTGCCCATTCCTAAAACAAAAGGATTGCCAGAGTGCAGTGCTCAACCTTTGGTAATTTCCTCCGGAGATCAGGGCAGTGCAGTCCACATGGGGTTGTTTTCAAGATGAGGCAGAAGCGGCAGCTAGTGCAAAATGTGGCAGCTAGACTCTTATCAGATGCAACATATAGAAATCATACGACGCTGGTTCTGAAGGAGCCGCACTGTCAACCAATATGCTCTCAGTCGGAGTGCAGGTGTTAATGGGGCATATAAACCGTTTGGGGACTTGATATTCAAGGGAGAACTGGCAGGCCTGAGGGTGGTGAGGCAGGAACCAGTGCTTCCCAGGCTGGAAAGAAGCACCACGTATCCATATTTCAGCTGCCCAGGCAATCAAGAGACCAGCCAAGCACACTTTAACCTGAAAGGACAGGAGAAACAAACAAACAAACAAAAAACAAAAAAAACCCCGAGAATACAGATACACACATATAAAGCCTCCAATCTTTTGCGCTGCTGGTTTGAGGCTCCCTTCTTGCTTGCAGTAAAGATTCTAGACAAGGTGAGTTTTGTCTGGAGCCGTCTGCAGAGTGAGGCCAAGAGCTAATTAGGGTTAAGTAACGGAGGTCTGTGATTTACTGCCAGTGCCTAACAAGAACATCCTTAGTGCAAAGTAACTGCAATTAGGTGTGTCTGTATAATTTTAAATGGCTGTTGTTTTATTGATTGTTCCCTATGATTTTTTTATGATGGTCAAATAAGAAATGTTATAAACATACAAATGAAATGTCCCATTGTGCAAAACTTAAGGGGAAAGGGGGGGGGGAAGGAGATAAAACAAAACAAAACAAAACAAACAAACAGATCTCCAGCCCAAAAAGTGGCAGACTTCTTTCAAAAGTGACATCAGTTAAGAAATAAATCTCTACCAGATGAGAGCAAATCAACTTTATTATAGTCCTAGACCACAGAATAGTAGTAAAACATCAGAGGTCATCATATATACTGTGAAGCACATACTGAACACAACACTGAATTGGATGCTAGCTTGTTAGGCCCTGCTAGAATTTGCAAACTGTAGAACAAAACTTTGCTATAGAGAGATGGATGGATTCTTATCTGAGCATAGGAATGATTGGTAAGCAAATAGAGGGTATTTACTCTCTGGTATTGGCGTGACGGAGTGAGCTCCCGCACTCGCCCCAGCTCTTGCCAACCTAGCAATTCAAAAGCATGCAAATGCAAGTAGATGAATAGGTACCACTTCAGTGGGATGGTAACAGCGTTCCGCGCGCGTCATGCCGGCCACATGACTGTGGAAGTGTCTTCGGATAACGCTGGCTCTTCAACTAACAAATGGAGATGACCACCGGCCCCTAGAGTCAACTGCACAAATGTGCGGGGGGAACCTTTACCTTTAAGTAAAATTTATAAAATAATGATAGAATGTAACTCAGCACAACAAGGAATGAAAGTCAGTTGGGAGAGTGACTGAGGTATTAATATTACAAAAGAGGAATGGTCAAAGATTTGGACGCAAAGAATTATGAAAAATATGTCTGTTAGAATTAAAGAGAATTGCTATAAGACAGTTTGGAAATGGTATATGACTCCAATAATGTTAAGCCACTATAATAAAAATAATTTAATAAATTGTTGGAGGTGTAAAAAAGAAATTGGGACTTACTTACATTTATGGTGGGAATGTGAAGAGATTAAAAAAATATGGGAAAAGGTTTTCACTGAGATCAATGAAATACTATCTATTAATTTGCTTATTTGTCCAAAAATTTCGGAAATATGAATAGGCAAAAATGTTCAGCCAGAGGTCAGTCTCAACTTGGGTGATGCCTGTTCCCTGTTAGAGTCCCACGCTTGAAATAAAGCAAGTAACTTGAAATATATTCCGTAAGAATTTGGATTATGCATTCTCCAATGTAGCTATCTTGTTATCACCAGCATCTGCAAGGAGTGTGTGTGTGTGTGTGTGTGTGAAAAAGGCAAGATGGTAGTTGCAGCAACATGATCAAAGCCCCAGCCCTTTGTATTGTGGGTGCAACATTGATACCCCTATGAAAAGGGCATGGCTTGGATCATGTAGGCACGGCTGCCATCTTACCATTTTTTATTCCCTCTGCAGAAAGCAGTAGCTGTCAGGCAATTGCATCCCAGATAGATCCCTATCTACATGCAAGAAACAAAGTGCAGGAAAGAAAATCAGGTTATATTATTTCAATAAAACATGTTTTATAAAAACCCAAAATATCCTCTTTTCTGCTCATATTTTAGAGAATAAGCCAGGTTAAAATGGATGCTGAGCAGAACCCCCCTATTGCTCAGCTGACCTTCTCCATTCGGTATATGCCACCATCTAGTGGTTAAAACTTCACATTACATCTACTATGCAGTAAATGTAAAGTAGGAAGAACAGATGCCAAATTCACTGATAAATTCACTGACCCAAGTTCTAGGTTGCATGTCTTCAATACATTAGTTGATGCAAATTCACTACTAAGCATCTCAACTCTGGAGGTGTATCAAGGGTCTTTTATGGTGCTACGTTTTAGAGGGAAGACATTTGGATGTTTGCATTAGTTTAGAGGCTTGTACAGAGCTGGTTAAAGGGGCGTGGTGGCTCAGCGGATAAGGCGCCAGGCTTGTCGATCGGAAGATTGCAAGTTCGGAGGTTCGAATCCCTAGCCCCGCGTGACGGAGTGAGCTCCCGCACTAGCCCCAGCTCTTGCCAACCTAGCAATTCGAAAGCATGCAAATGCAAGTAGATGAATAGGTACCACTTCGGTGGGTAGGTAACAGCGTTCCACGCGCGTCATGCTGACCACATGACCGTGGAAGTGTCTTCAGACAACGCTGGCTCTTCGGCTAACAAACGGAGATGAGCACCGGCCCCTAGAGTCGGACACAACTGCACAAATGTGCAGGGGGAACCTTTACCTTTTTTATATTTAATGTACCAGTTTGGAATTGTTTGCAGTTGTTGAAATGGCTGTTTGGACCTTTTTAATTCAAAAAGAACTTGACCTCCACCGAAGAATGATGGATATGTAGGCAGAAGATGTAATCTGACTATTTAAATCTGGGTCTCTCAGTTGTCACCCAAACATAACAAAGTGGGGTCTGTTGCTCCCAAATCCAAAAAGAAAAGGGGGGGGGGCTGTAGTGTTGTTGTTGTTTTCTCCGATACCGTTTGGAATACAATGAAGAGGAATGGTAGGAAACAGTTAGCAAAAGAACTCACCCATAACTAGTTGCTCTTCCACCTCAGATTTCCACCAATTCCACATGTAGCCATCTTTGAATCCAGACACAAAAATAATTTACCAGCAAGGTGCTGTCAGGGTGACAAGACACTGCTACTGTACTCTGTGGCACTACAACATTTTCTGGGAAAATACCCAATAGTTGATTGAGATGTCAAGGCTGGCTTCATCTTAACAGAAAACTTTGTTTTCCAACATGTAGACAGTCCTGGCAAGGCCAAATAAATATATTTTATGTGTTTATGTGGTAGAAGAGGGAGGTATGGTTATTCATTGCCAGATGAAAGCTATTTTATATATGTGCAAAAGGCAATCTTGAAGGAAAACCAAATACACATTCTAATACTTGGTGCACATGCATCCATTCTACTTTTATAACTGCCCCCCCCCTTTCTTCCTGCCTTGTATCACCATTGGCTTAAATCTTGAAAGGTTTGAACATCACCAGGAAATTAATAAACTCTCCCCTCTCCTATTTAACATCTATATGAAGCCGCTGGGTGAGATCATCCGTCACCATGGGATGAGGTATTATCAATATGCTGATACTCAATTGTATATCACCATCGCGGGTGAAGTAAGTGATACAGTTGCTGCCCTGTGTCAGTGTCTGGGGGCTGTGGGGGTCTGGATGAGGAACAACAGGCTTCAGCTGAACCCTGGTAAGACGGAGTGGCTGTGGATTGATGGCCTCTCGGGATCCAAGAAGTTGTCATCTTTGGTTCTGGATGGGGTGGCGCTGCCCCATTCAGAACTGGTGCACAACTTGGGGGTCCTCCTGGACTCACGACTCCTGCTCAAAGAGCAGGTGGCAGTCGTGGCCAGGATGGCCTTTGCGCAACTTTGGGTTGTGTGTCAGTTGCACCCATTCCTGGACCGGGACGCCCTCCGAACAGTCACTCATGCCCTTGTCATCTCCCATATAGACTACTGCAATGTGCTCTACATGGGGCTACCCCTGAAGAGTATCCGGAAGCTTCAGCTGGTCCAGAATGCGGCCGCGCGGACAGTTATTGGTGCCGTAAAACCGGCTCATGTGACACCTCTGCTGCGTGAGCTGCATTGGGTTCCAGTCTGCTTCTGGGTCCAATTCAAGGTGTTGGTTATTACCTTTAAAGCCCTATATGGCATGGGACCAGGTTACCTGAGGGATCGTCTCACCCCCAGAACATCGACCTGCCCCACCCAATCATGCAGAGATGCTACGGACCCCATCGACAAAATAATTCCATCTAGCGGGGTCCAGGAGGAGGGCCTTCTCTGCAGTAACGCCCGCCCTTTGGAATATCTTGGCCCTGGAGCTGAGGCGGGTTTCCTCGCTCCCGACCTTCCGGAAAGACTTGAAGACCTGGTTCTGCCACCTTGCTTGGGATGGGAATGCTACTAGTTCCTCCTGAGGGTGGCTGTTGCCATGAAGCCCGCCCTATTATTAGCATTGAGTCCACTTGGATTTTATATTCATTTTTATGGATGTTCTAATTTTATATTTACGTTTTTAATTTGTTTTATTGTGAACCGCCCAGAGTCCCCCAGTTTGGGGGAGATGGGCAGTAATTCAAATTTAAATAATAAATAAATAATAAATAAATAATACATGCCCCTGAAACATCAGGCATGTATTAAGCACAAATATTCAACTTGGTGGGTTGGAACCTGCTAGGTTCAAGAAGCAAATAGACACAAAAAATTATATGATCAGGATGACTTCCTAAGTGACAGAAATTGCCCTGATAAATCTTTTCCAGAGGAGACTGCTTTCTTTAGGCTAAATCATCCTAATATCACACAGTATGGAACAGTAGAAGGAACAATGGAGAAACAGAGACTTGGGATACAAGCAAGTTGATGACAAGCAATTTTATTTTGCAAAACAATCACTATACAGCAACAAATACAACTGCAAGTTGGATTGAAAAACATGAACTACCTACCACCAGTCATTCAAGAAATGCCTCTTTTATGATAACAGGCTCTAGAATTACCAGGAAAGGAAAGAATTCCACAGGCTTTCTAACAGCCTACAGTATATCTTAAAAGAAAAACAAAAAAGAGAGATAAAGGAAAAATCCCAGCACGCAGAAAATGATTTTATATTTCTCTTTGCTAAAGTTGAAGTGACTGCTAGGTTTGACCTTACCAGATTTGCAAAATAATAATCCTATATATAAGGGAATTTGCTTGATTTTTCTATTACTAGTGAGCAATAAAGTCTCCTCTAAGTTGTGCTCCTGGTGATTTCCTGGTTTTTTGGCAACAATATAGAAGCAATTTGCCACTATTTTTTTTCCAGGAAGCATTTCAATAATTACCTAGATCTAAACAACAAGCTGACCACAACAAACCAACTATGCAAAGCGGTCTTCTTGGGGCCCAGCAACTCCCCTATTTTTCCCATTCTAGGGAGCAGCAATACTGTACTCAATTTCTGGTGGGCTGCATTCAGTTTGCTATCAGAAATCACAAACCTGGATTAAGCTGATAATTTGGTTTACTATTTCACACTTAGTATCTTTTGGAAGGGAGTTTAGGGCCTAGTAAAATAGAAAAACCCTTAGTATGTCTATTATGACACGGCAGTCCAGAGTTTGGGATCCTTCTTGGATATGCTCTTGGCAAACAGACTCATTTGCAAACAGCCACAAAGAAGGGAAAGGTTGTAATTATAGATGTAAATCATGTTAGGTAGGTGTGTGTGTGTGTGTGTGTGTGTGTGTGTGTGTGTGTGTGTGTGTATTCATTCATTCATTCATTCATTCATTCATTCATTCATTCATTCTGTACCATCCAGTAAGCAAGGTGGCTGCTGGCTTGGATCAGTGCTGACAGGCAATAGCTTCTGTACTTTTCTGTACCCTTTATGCAGTGATATGCTCATCAATGTGTGACAACCGGCTCTGCTGGCTCCGTTGCCACCACTGTGCTGTGCTGCAAGCCGCCAAACAGCGTATCAATGCACACAGATATTGCATTGCAATGAAGTCATCATGCCAGCACTGCAACTCAGTTCTGCTCTCAACTCGCTTGAAAATTTAACCATCAGCTCTTGCGGGCTGGTACAAGCCAGCTCCAGCACGCCACTGCCTTCATGCCTAGGCTCACACAGAAGTAAACACTACAGTATTGTAGGCAGAGAGGAGAGGGGACCCTACCTTCTAATGGGACAGATTTAGTCATAGTTTGGTTTTAGACTTTTCCCCCGCCTTTGCTGTGAATTGCTAAATGTGTATTAGATTACTATACTTGACCATAAAGCTTACTAGTCAGTGTTACTGGGTTGTGGCTTAACAGACTTGTTAAGGATGTGCTATCCAGCTATTTTAATAGGGAACAAGCAAAGAAGAAATTCTGCAGAGATGATCTGATGTTCTTGTGAGACCATGTCCCTTTCAGGGCTGTTAGCACATTGTGCCATTCGCTTTTAAATCAAACCTACAGCTGGCAAGTAAAGTTTCTGTGGATTTACCAGCCAGCCCATGCCCACCCCTGTGCCCAGTGAAAATCTAGAGTCCTGTAACATAGCACGTGCATTTCTTATATTACAGCATGGTCCCGTTCTGGTTCTTCAACTTGTATAAGTTCATCAACTTCTGCTATTCTTTCTATGGAAAGACAATTATGATTACAAGGACTTAGCTTCAAGATAAGAAAGATAAAATTGCAGCATGGAATTAATGACTTTGGACACGTATGGTTGGCAAGCAACATTATCATCTAGATTGTGTTTATATCTCAAAAAAGCAGATTACAAAATAGTCACAGATTAAACACTGTTCTGACTGGCTGACACTTAGCACTGTCCACGTCAGGTTCAGTAGAGCCTTGGACCCTCTCTTGCTCTAAGATTGGGAAAAAGACATAAAAACACAGAGAGGCTCTCTGCAAGAACCAACAGCACAGAGTCAGAGTGACAACATTTCATTAAAAATACTGCTCTTTTTGTCTTTTAAATTTTTTTGAAGCAGTGGCATGGAGCCCACAGCAAGATGAGCTCTCTTGGACTGATCCAGCAGGGCTATTCTTACGTCTTTGATCAATGTTGTGTTTGAACTTCATAGAGTTATTCTAAATATCATAGCAATCACAGAGCAAAATAGCCCTCTTGACTGCAGTCTAACTCCTTTAAAAAAAAACCTACACGACTGCATTATAAGCAGTAGGATCTTAACATGAGGCAGCTTCTGAGATGTAACATGTCAGGCTATTTATGCATTAGTTTATCCCCATATCATCTGAACAAGTACACAGTACATTCTGTTGAGATTTACTTGTTCCCATCCATTTACAAATAAGAGCCTGTCATTTAGGAATCTATTTTTAAATTTAGGATCCAATTTAACTCTATGGCTGTTACAAAACAATTCTGGAGAAGTGCAAAGAATCACATTTGTGCATCTAATAAATTCACCTAATGAGAGCCAGCTCCATGCATCTTATGAGAGTGTATGCAGTGATACATTTGTTAGCTTTTATGATGCCACAAGCCTCTTGTTTGTTTGCATTGTTGATGTTTTCCTTTGAAAACAATTGAAGCATCATTCTTGAGACACACCAGGTAAATTAAAATGTTTAAGAGGTAGCCCTTGTCCAACAGCTTCCAACACACAAAGCCATCCTAATGAACCATTTACATACAGGTCAGCTTGAGAACATGCAAATGTAATATAAGTAGGTGATTTTTAAGGAAAATGCCATAAATGTGCAGGGTAAAATAGGTAACAATTATCATGTAGTCAAAACTAGCATATATTACATGAGTAGACGGTGGTCCACTTATGCGTCACATTACCAGACCATCTTGTGTATCCTTTTAATTTCCATGAAGTAATGGTGGAAATCCCATAGACTCCAGGTTAAGTGCCTTTTCTCTTATTAGAAACACTGTCATATACTTTTTATATTGTTTCTGCAGATTATCAGTCCATCACCTTGGTTATTCTACATAGGGAGCTTATATATCAGTAATCAATATATATTATGGATGCAACTCTCTAGAGCCTTGTTCTCCTGAGGTGCCCAAGTACATCAATGCAAAGATGCAATTTATAGAAATGGAATAACTTCTGATAAAACTCCCTGTTGTTTCTTGGAATTTCAACTTTAGCAAAAGAAAAAATAAATAATTTAAAAATGTCACTCTTACTTCAGGTTTTTTCAAGGTAGAACAAAATCATTATTCTACATGACATTTTTAAAATGTAGAATTCAAAACTATCGTTTTGGAGAGGAGGGAGGGAAGAAAGGAAGGAAGGAAGGAAGGAAGGAAGGAAGGAAGGAAGGAAGGAAGGAAGGAAGGAAGGAAGGAGAAATAAGCAATATCAGACCGATAAAGTCAGTAATGGCAAAGAAAACAAATGAAGATAGGGGGAAAGAAAGAAGTACTTTTTCTAGTATCACAGAAGAGACTAGCATCTGGCACTAAAACAGGGTCACATTTTGAGATGTTACAGAAAGCAATTTCATGCTGAACAATCTTTTTTTTTGTATTTGTAAAAGGTTGAATAGGGAAATAAAAACCCTGCTAACATCTACTTTTACAGACCTAAAATTGCAACACCAAAGGGTGCAAGAGACACAGATACTGTGAATAAAGAATTAGAATATTCAAGTATGAGAGGGGGTATCACAAATGGTCACACAAATATATATATATATATATATATATATATATATATATATATGAGATAATAATACTGTATCAAACAGATGGAGAGGACGTGAAACCAGTAGTGAAGACACAAACCTAGTTGCTTAACCAATATTCTAATCTGACATAACTCCATTGCTTAATTTCAGTAACTGCTCTTAAAAAAGAAAAATGCTGCTTCCCCAGTACAGCTCATATGATTCCCCCCCACTACTTATTTAATCATTAGTTAAATAATTTATTGTAATCAGCTATACACTGACATAATTATCCAACTTCCACAACGTTAATAACTTAATTGCCTCTTTCTTCTACCCATTTATATAAAATAACCCCACCCTTTCTGAAGTGTTGACATCATTATTTGCCCTTCTACATGGTCCTCAGACTCTCCTGCTTAAATTAACCTGTTAATAAATTACAGGGACAGATGCTCCTTAATTCCATCCATCAACAAAACGGTCAAATGAGCAACTCAAGGGGTTGAACAAGGCTCTTCAAAAAGTAGTGGATGGCCTTCAGGCACATGGAAGGTCAAAATGCATCGTTATCATAGTACATACTCCATGCAAGACAGAGCAGAGCAACAACAATTGTCCAATGTAATATACTGCAATTGTACCCATAGAAAAGCCAAGATCTTCCTGCTGTAATTGGAAATCAGGCCAGTTTCTGCATCTATATGGATCTTTCCCCCAGTTTTTATTTTATGGTTACTACAGTCTTGGGATGTGACTTAATTGTAGACATAGTAAAGAATGAATGTTAACACCTGCTCAGAGCCCATTCCTGGCAAGAGCTCATGCCTAAATATTATGACTTCAAACACTGCTAACTAAGCAAATTCATAAGCCCTGTTTAGCGAGGGCTGCAGTGACGTCTTCAGCCAGGGTGGCAAGTTGAGGGGATTCGAGCAGGTTGATGCTGCCGGAGGAGGAGACGTTGCTGAGCCTCCGAGGAGAGGCCACGCTGGATCGGCCAGGAGACTGGGTGATGATTTCAGCGCCGTGGTCCACGCGGGCCTTTGCGTGCTCTCGGAAACTGAGTTTCTGGCTGTCGATCTGGGCAAGGAAGGAAGGAAGGTGCAAACATAAAAGGCAGCAGCTACAGCGGTGTGAAGCTCCCCTGAGACCAATTCCACTAACATTCCTTTAATTTCCTTGGAAAATGTTATCAACGTTTCCTCGAGGGGGAACCTCCAAGCGGCACCTCCCTAGTCAAGCTTCAAAAGCAGGTTGCAGACGTGCCATTTGCCCAGCCTCTTTACGAAGTTCTCCTCGTTTCATTGCCTGAAATCTCTTACAGCAGCACTGTTCACATTCACCTCATCTGTCTCTTTAAATAAGTCTAAGTGAAAAGGCAGATATGTGCAGCAACCATGTGAGAAACATTGCAGTGCAACTTTACTTTAGTCCTCTGACCAGGACTTTCCAAGTTAATTGAATATTTCCCGTTCATGACAGATTCCCTAGGCTGAAATAATTATTTTAAGAGAATCTGTACTCTTGTGGGCATTCTGTATACCCCTTTTAAAAAATATTAAAATATTGATTGAAATCATATTTTAACTTCTTTGTTTAAATCATAAAACAAATGATACTAGTCATACTCCAGCCTATACAATGTGTTTTGTGAGAACTACGTAGGCCAGCTTTGTAGAGATTTTAAAAAATCAATGAGGTGCTTATGCACATTAAGTAAGTAAGTAAGTAAGTAAGTAAAATGTTTTTCTGCGGAGGTTTAAAAGAGGGAGAAGTAAATCAATTTCTATTAAATTTCCATTAAACCATTTCTCTGTATTTTACATATGACTTTTTTTAAAAATAGAAATGTTCAAAAAAGAACTGTAACGATTTGAGGAACAAAAAGGAAGCAAAATCTGGCCAGTTAAGAATCAAACATGGAGGAATCTGGTGAGTGAAGGTAAAGTCTGAAAGTTTACGTACATAAACAGGTTCTCACAGTGTAAAGCCTTGACCTCAGAGAGGAGGCAGGAAATCTCTGGAACTTGGCTAGGGTAGAAGATGGGACTTTCCACCAGTGGGAATCTCCCTGTTCTTGCAGAGTTTCCTCTGGAGGAAGAGCTAAGCAGACAGCTTCTCAAGCCCAGTGGGGACACAATAAGGTAGCACCAACCTCTATCTCTGTGTGAATCATTGTCCTTCTTACCAATAGGGTTATGTAACAGTTTGAACCACTCCAATATATTAAACAAAGGAATAGATAATCCACTAAATTAATATACTGATAAGCTGTCAAGTCTATAACCCTTGATGTCTTACCTTGATGTTACCTCCTCCAGGCACATGGTGGGCATTTTCAAGTGAGCCAACCTTGGCATGGGCCTTTTCTTTAAAATCCAGTTTCACGCTTTCAATTTTCACTCGACCCCCACCTGTATGTAATGGGGGAGGGGAAAAAAACCTTAAAAAGAGCACAACTTGTCTGGATCTAGGATTTAAATAGCATTTAAACCTACTGCGTAAGTATTGGGTTACTATGTACTTCAAAATGAAAAATGCCTGTTACTGCTATTAGCTAAAATGAGGTACATCTGCCATACAGTTACTAAAATGAAATCTGAGATATACACGTATTGGTGAATTTTCACAGATTTGTAAAACACATTAAATCATTTTGTGGTTTGGTTTATTGTATCATTTGAATCCAGGCCATGGGTTCGATTGTGGTTAATAAGGAAAACCTTAACTACACAATATAGCAATGGCTATATTTAGACTACATTAACTTAACCATATAGTTCAGCATGTCATTTAACTTCAGCCATCATAAAACTGCAGTGCTTCTGCAGCACTGCCTCTGTAGCTTCTGGGCATTTTTTTTATTGCTACTGGTCAGTTTATGCAGAAGGAAGTATTGTGTGCAAAGTAAGCTTCCTTTAACAAAAAGCAGGAAGGGTCAGTTGGCCAGCTACCTCCCAGATGGCTAGGACACCAGCTGAAGATCTTGGCTAGGAATGATTTGGTGTACCATCCTGATGGGGTCTATGAAGGTTCTCAGTCATCCAGGTGGAATTGTCTGTAGCTTGAATCATGTCAACTGGATTTCTATTTTCTCAGTGGAAACATTTCGCTCCTTATCCAAGGAGCTTCTTCAGTCTGAGCAAAGTTGGTAAGGGAATCCTAAATATGTTTCTAGGTAGCTGTGTGACCTTACACCTGGGGCTAGGTCATGGTTATATTGATTGGGGAAAAGATGGGGGAAAGATTGTTTGGCGTCAGGCACAATCTTTCCCCCATCTTCCTCCCTGCTTTGTCTTCTGTGCCTAGGAAGATTAAGACCATTTCGCAAGCTCAACAGCAGCATGGTGATCTTAACGATCCTCCTTTAGATGATAAAAGGACTTAAAATAACATCTCAATATAACCATGACCTAGCCCCAGGTGTAAGGTCACACAGCTACCTAGAAACATATTTAGGATTCCCTTACCAACTTTGCTCAGACTGAAGAAGCTCCTTGGATAAGGAGCGAAACGTTTCCACTGAGAAAATAGAAATCCAGTTGACATGATTCAAGCTACAGACATCCTGATGGGGATGATGGGGATGTTTTACCCTCTGCACTACACAGAGACATAGCTTGCAAATTTAAATGTTACTTGGAGACACTTGCAATGGTAATAATAGAGATCCATATTTTAAAGCTCTTTTGTAATGCCTTCAGCTACCATGTCTTATTTGCCCTACTTTTAACTAATCAATAGATCTTTTGTCACAATTTTGCTAATTTCTGTTTTCCCTTTGAAGTGTGACATACATAATAATTGAAAACGTTTACACCTACAGATAGTTACATTTAAATAATGTTTGGAAAACACCCAGAAAAAAAATAGTGGGAAACACTCATGAAAACATCTGTCTTCCCTTTTAAAGCAACTGTAGTCCAACCATTTTTAAAATAAATTTTCTTTGAATATTTCAGTATTTTACTCCTATGAAAGATACTCTTCCCACAAAGTTGTTTTATACAGTACTAGTAATGCAACTAATCTAACTTTCAGGAGAAACAGAATTTTCCTGAAGTTAAGGAAGCAGGCTTCACATCTAAACTATATGGCTACTTTCATTAATTTGATCATAATCTAAATCTTATTGTAATGAAAGTACAGGAGATTAATGAATTTGTGTAAATGCAGCTCTGCACTAATAGCTGAGTTTAATATACTCTGAAAAGAAAATTATACAGCTTCTTTTCGGTCTTCAACAACTAGAGGTTTCAGAAAGGATCTCTGCCAAGATGAAAGAACTTCAGATTTGAAGACAAAAAGGTGCCTTTGTGGTCTCAGGAAAAAGTGTGGCTGCTTTAAAAGCAATTTCAAACAGGAGTTACATTGGTGCCCCTGCACACTCTGAAGCACCTTTTTTTACCTTTGTTCAACCAGCACTGCATGATGACCCTACTTAATTTTGGGAAAGACCACTGTAATTCTATTCTTATAGCTTTGGGGAAAGAGATCAGCTCCACTCTTCTTGGAATGACTGACAGAAATGAGAAACCATGTAAGATAAATAGTATGGGGCAAAAATGTCCCCAGCAAGGGTGAAATATTTTTAAATATATTAGTTGCTAGAGTTGGGCAGTCCTTCACTGCTAACATTGAAAAACAAAACAGGATGGTATGTCAAAATCTGCAGTTTTGATGTGGTTTCAGTAACCTGTTGGGAAATGATGATCCTGAATAGACTGCTCAAATACCTCTTTGCTCTGGTTGCAAGTCTGTAATCTTGGTTGTCTTCAATGTTCCCATTAGCTTCCAAATGTAATGTAAAGTGCCAGCTTTAACACTTAAAGGCCTTTACAGCTTGGCACCAGGTTACCTGCAGGACCACATCTCTCCAGTTGAGTTGGCACAACCACTTGGATCGTGCCAGGAGAAGTAGCTGACTGTCCCCCATTTTGGGGAGGTCAGGGTGGGTGGGTGGAGCCTGGAGGCATCACCCCTGGAATGGCTACCTACAGGAGGTTCAATTGGGTCCAACCTTATTCGCCTTCCAGAAACAGCTGAAGATGGAGCATTCCAGGAGGGCATTTAGGTGTTAATGCCAGGTGTTGTTTTGGGGTCTGTCTATATTATATTTTTAACTATTTATGATTATTGTCCTCTTTTGTAAGCCACAGAGAGTCTACTTACAAGTGCAGCAGGATATGAATTTGATAAATAAATAACTCACAACTTAAGTCACTGCAGTGCTAAAGTTATGCAATGTGTGTGTTTTTTAATGTTAAAAAATGTGTGACACCAGTTACTTCATGTAGGTTTATCTATTTTAAAACGCTTGGTAAATTTGGCCCCAATGATTTATCTGCAACTATCTGGTTTTACTGGAAAAAGGAAATTTCCCTTTTTAAAAAAACTTGTGAATTATATCCTGATTCAATAACTTTCCACAAGGTATATTGTTTGTATGATTTTCTCAGGGCACATTTGACCCAATGCCAGACTGGTGCAGTCAATCTTTTTCTAATTTAGTTCCCTGTATTAAATTATGTAATGAAGTACATAATTCAGAGACCAATGTAAAAGTTTCACAAGCAATCCTAAATTCCTCAAAGTGTGCACTGGAAAGTGCTTAAGATCAATCTACTCTCTGGAGGCTACTCTCTAGTATGAATGCTCTTGCGCTGCTCATCTTCCTCCCATCTCATTTACATGGCTGTGGGGATGGGTAGGCTTTGCTAGAGACCTCCTTCCCTTCCTTCCTCCTACCCTGCCATGTAGCAATGGCAACGGACCAGGTATTAGGGACATGGAGGATGCAATTTTCCCCAAATGCCCAGACATGGTTAGAGTCCCTAGAAATGAAACTGTAGAAGTTTATAGAACTTCTGGACTTTGTAGAATTCCATTTCCCCTCTGGAACATTTTAGCATTACCTGGCCTATGACGGATATTCTTCAGGGAGCCACATTTAGAAGTCACATGACTCAAGTCTATCTTCTTGGTTACAATTTGCACCTGTTTAAAATATACAAAATATATCTGTATGTGTATAGCTATAGATATATAGACACACAGAGAGATGCATATTTATATATGTAAGGATCAAGAAACAAAAATAGAAAAGGGATGTGTCCAGTTTGAAAAACACAGTACAAAAAGAGATGATTAGAAGGTAATAATCATGGTACAAAGAAGGAACGCTACCCAGGTTAATACAGCAAACTTCCCATTGGAAGAGTGAATTAGTGGAATCATTTAAAATCTCTTTCATTAGTAAATGTAAGGTTATAAATCAGGAAAGTGAGATTATTTTTTAAAGATGGAGATAGCATTTCCTTAGTGCTATGTGTTGAAACGTGTCTCTTAAAGCTTCCCTTTTCCTTAGGTGATCAAGGATGTCTGATTTTCATTGCCTGGCGTACAGCTCAGAACAATTTTCTGTCTTAGGCTACTTCATAAACCTCCTTGGCTTTTGAGAAGCATTAGTGAAAATATTGTCTTACAACCATGACATGTTTAAGACGTGTTCACCAGATCTACCATTAAATATCATCACTTGGAATAGGTTTGCTGAAAAGGTCAAACCATAAAATTGGTCAAGTGACTTCTAAGATAGCTCTGGGTCCACATATCTCCCACTGTGAAGTGAAATCATCTTACGACTAGTTAACATGCATTGTTCACTGACTATGACTGCCACCTGTGAACACTTATTAGGACGAGTGGTCAATTCATTACTCTTACCTTTGAATCAGTGACAATACATCTGACCTTTTAATCAAGCAAAGGAAACTTTCCGTTGACATCATTATTTCTTCAGAACTTAGGACTTGTAAGACTCTCTTTTTTTGCTTTCAGGCCTTGATTAATTATGGAGTTAGAAGAACCATGGCAGTTCGTCACTACATCAGTGCTTGCAGAACAGGGTGCTTTGTGAAGAATACCTGGCTCTTGCCCTTCTGAGTGAAATCAGGGGCTTTGCTGTGTTTTTTTGAGGAAGGAGGGACATACCACTCAGCATACAAAGCTGATGCATCACTAGACCAAGTTAATGTGTGAAACATTAGGAAGAAGAGAAGCAGTCTTGGTAGAGGGTTAAAGGGCTAGTTTATACAGAGTGGGTTCCCCAAAGCCAGCTGGAGATCAGTGTAAGATACCACCTCTACTTACATTTCCTCCCCCTGCTGAATGTTTGATGTTATCTCTTGAACCACATCTGGATTGTACATCATTAAAATCAGTCTTCTTGTTTAAAATCCTAACCTAAAAGGAATTGGAGGTTATCTTACTATTAAGCATGTTCTCCTAGCCTTCATGATTCTGAAAATCAGGGTTCAAAACTATGCTGTAAGGGCTGTCTTTGCACGATGCACTTAATTACAGACTAACCAACCAGTGTCTTGTACAAATCTACTGTCTCCCTCAAACATGGTCCACATAGCTACAGCGTGTGCATCCCAAAATCAGTTGCTGGAATATGTTAACAAAGTATAATCACATTAATTAATGAACAGCATGTCAATATATTATTGTCATTCACCATCGAATGCCATGTTATAGTAATAATTAGCTTTATGCCATGTTTTTGTGTGAAGAAACATGTATGAAAGATGGAACGCGTGAGACACACTCAAAGCAGGCCCAAAAGGCAGAAAGGTTTGTTCAGCAGGAAAATTTTGGCTTACACAGCATGTGCAACCGTACCAAAATGAGGAGTTAGAAGAAGACACCACAAAAGATGATTCCCCGATTAACAGATCGTTCCCACGAAAGCTGGATGAGGAATGCCGCTCTGGTGGAAGAGCACCAGGATGTGCAAGAAAAGTTCCAAGGTGGGTCTGGCCAAGCACTGATGGCCTGCCCAATCTTGTGGGAAAGTATAAAAATGAGAGGATGAGATGGTTAGATAGCATCACCGATGTAATGAACATGAATTTGAGTAAACTCCGAGAGACAGTGGAGGACAGGAAGGCCTGGCGTGCTATGGTCCATGAGGTCACAAAGAGTCGGACACGACTAAACGACTGGACAACAACAACAACAAATAAAAATGTAGGGGGATTGTTATCCTTGGCTATCTTAGAGAATGAGGGTTCTATGTGGGCATCCTATTTCAATTTCGTAAATCCTTGAAGACCTGGATGTGCTCCACAGCCTGGGGGTTGGAAGGTTAGATGGCTGTTGTGAGGCTTTTGTTAACTGTTCTGTTTGGGTTTACCCTCAGCCAGCACTGTAGATTTTACTCTTTGTTAATTTTATTTTTTTATTGTTTGTATGTGTTAACTGCCCAGAGTCATATTTGCGAGATGGGTGGCCATATAAATTGAAATAATAATAATAATAATAATAATAATAATAATAATAATAATAGGTATTATTATTATATTACCTATAACATAGTATTATATAGAGAGTATAAGTAATATAATATTTATACTATACTATACTATACTATACTATACTATACTATACTATACTATACTATATTATTATTATATTATTATTGATTTCAACTGTAGTCTGGCCAGGCAGACTTTGAATGGGGAAGATAAGCATGGTTGTGTCAATGTATGAATAAGTGGAACTTTCTATTTGGAACGTTAACAATAGAAAATATAAATGTGCATTTGTTTTATTTGACTGAATCTCAGGATAAAAAAGAACAAGTAGCACGGAAAATGTTTCCAGCCATCAGTGGGACATGATTTAGTCAGTCATGGATACAAATAATCATGTGAAGGCAAGTCCTGAGCGAAAAGCCTTTGCAAAACGGTTTCTGTCATTAAAAATACCTTGTTCTTTCTTTAGCAATTCCCTCTAGCTGTTTCTTAGCAAAAGAAACGCAGAAAAGCAACTGCTTACCCAGGCTAGTATCTATCTTGAACAGCCTGAAATGATTTGGAAAAAAGGGCTTTGGACTGATGAAACAAAAATGAAACTGTTCAGCTACAACCACACAATGTGCATTTGGAGGAAAAGGGTGAAGCACTTGAAGAAAATAATACTTTGCTGGCCATTAAGCATGGAGGTACCTGTATTATGTTTGGAATTCTATGCTCCCAGGAAATATTGTGTGGGTGGAAAAGATGAGTTCAGCTAATTATCAACATATCCTAATGTCCCACAGTCAGTGAAGCTGAGAAGAAGTTGGTTATTTCAGCAAGACTACAAACTGAAACCTATCTCCAAACCAACCATGAAGTACTTATAGGAAAGAAGATAGTCTTCACAGTCCCCAGGCCTGAATATTGTTGAACATCTGTAGAGAGATTGCAAACCACAGTGCATACAAGGAATATTTCTGAACTCTGAACTTCCTTGAGTTCTGAAGGGAAGAGTGAGAAAAAAAATAAGAATAGGAGGATTCTTAGCTGTCTATAGGAAATGTTTGGAAACCACTGTTTCTGCCAAAGGAGGGTAACAAAGTGCTGACCAAAGGGGTATCTGAACTTCTGCACCTGAAGAACAAGTAAATGAGTGGAAGGCACAGACCTAATAGGATAAGGCAGCAGAGAGAAGGAAGATTCATTAGGAGAACTATGCTCTGCATGCACGTTGGGCCAGATTTAATCCCTTGTGCCACTACGTGATGTAGAGACAGACTTTTGTCTGATCTCCCGGAGAATTACTGACTTCTGCCTGATGTCCCTGTTAAGGCAACAGCTTCAAGCAGCCACACCTTTTCCCAGAACTGAATGGCTGCCTGCCACGTGACCGAGAAAAGACACATTTAATATAAGGCATTCTTGACAGGTGCAACATGAGTGCCCACATGAACTCTGAATCACAGTTTGCTCTGAAAATCTAGCTCTCTGCTGAGTCCTAGCACATAATGCCGAGGTAGATGGACCTCTCTGACTCACGAGTACAGCAGCTTTATATGCTTCAGTTTCCTGAGAGGACACAGCACTCAAGATAGGCAGGAAGCCACCCTAAGGTTTTAAAAGTTTTGTGAACTGCCAAGAGTCACTGGGAGTCGGGCGGTGTACAAATTGAATGAATGAATGAATGAATGAATGAATGAATGAATGAATGAATGAATGAATGAAATGTCACAAGGTCAGACAAGTGAATTATTTTGAAGAGATAGTATCAAACAAAAGCAAAAGAGTTAAGATATGGTGATGGAAAACCAGAGAAAAAACGGTTGCAATAACTAGGCAATAAATAGAATACTGTATGAACCAGACTTTTTGCTAGTCAGCAGAGGATATCAGAAGAACTGTCTCTTTTGAAGAATAAGCTGAAGCAAAAACATTTACCTTTTAAAATAGGCATAACAATACATATATTTCCAGTTGACAAAGACAGGATAACCCAATTTCTAATATGTATTCCCTAAACTAAAATGTAAAAAAATGTAGCCTTTTCTACAATTCAGAAGACCATGGCAAAAATGTTCAGGTAACAATGATTACATCTACAAAACGAATTTATAAGATCCTGAATTATGACAGCTATCAACCTTTTTACTGATCAGTGATAACTCTTGCATTTGAGTTGTCTCATTTGATCACTGCCTGACACTAGCAAATTCTGGCATCTTTTCTTTCAGAAGGATCAAACAAAAGTTTACTGGAATGCCCAAGACAAATGATTTCTAGTTCTGAACTTTATGCAAGGATGTTCTTTCAGAAGTTTTATTTTAAAAACCTTGAGAATGATGTGCATTAAACATTTGGTTTAGATCTGGCTCCAAAAAAGGTAAATCATTTGGAAGAATATAAAATATAAAATGACTGCTGCCTGCCTATCCTTGAAGTGACAAATCAGCACCTCTGTGTATAGTGACTGAGAAAAAGGATTTGGTTCGGAAATACCTTTATGACTTATGATTTACAAATATATTCTCCTTGGGGTGATTTTGCAGCTCTTCAGATCCTCTGCCCATCCATTTCCCAAGCATATATACAAGAATATTCTGAGTTGTCTTTACTGTTTTAGATTTATGCTGATACCTACAATCATGACCATTATCTACATTTTTTTGAGAATCCAGATCCTGTAGAGCAGGGCTTTCCAAAGTTTTCCCACCGTTGGTGTGTCGCCGCGGGAAAACCCGGAAGCGCTTCCGGGTTGTGTGGCGACACACAGTTTGGAAAGCTCTGCTGTAGAGACTGTCAAGACTGTCAACCAATCAATATTTGCTCTAGCTACCTCCAAGCTGAGAAAAGTGTTTAATACTCTTAAACCTGCAGATTCTACTAATCCCAGTGCTTTGAACTGTGAATTTACAAAAATCCCGTAATCCCTCCTATGCAAACAACAAAACAAAACAAAACAAAACAAAACAAAACCTTGCTAGTGTTTCCCTCCCAATGATTATAACTTACTTCTGCCTCTATTTGTCTGGTGCTTTGTAAATGTATCCATCCATCCATCTACCCATACATATGTACATATATTTAAATATATTTAAAATCCCTTCTGAGAAGTAATGGCAAGAGAACACTGAAGAAATATGTAAACAAACACCTTTGGATATGGCATCTCCTATGTGATATAACAAACCCTTATTCAAAAGCTTTTCAATTAATTGTGACTGTGGTGACGTAGTGCTAAATCTGCATTCAAGTGCCTTTCTGAGCAGAGTGGTGGGAAGGGGAATGAAGGAAAGTCAGCTATAGAGATTGCATACCAAAGACAGGTCATGGACTTCCCAAGTCTTGGGGAAGGAGAAAATGGCAGATGCTGCATCTAATTTGGTTTTAGATGGAAATGAAAATTCTGAATCTGCACAGGCACTGAAGGGAAGAAGGGAAGGGAAGAAATCTCTCATATGGAAAACAGACTTTCCCCACGGACTTTCCTCATGAATTACAGAACAGTTAGCCAATAGAGAAACAGTGCCAGTAACACTGGACATTTCAAACCAGCTTTTCATCATTTCATCATCATTTGGGAAATGAGAAGGAGAGAGGAAGATACATAAGGCTACACAGAGGAAGGCTTCTAAGTCATGAAGATGGACAATAGGTGGGGCATTCTGAGGGCTGACTAAAATGTCATCTGGAACGCTTATTAAATACACAGTCGGAACTGCCTTTAACTTTTAGGATAAAAAACCCCTCTTGGATATGTTTGAATGAAATTAAGGATCTCAACTGTCACGTACAGTATTTCACCTGGTCAAGAGTTCTCTATTTTGGAATAGAGGACTTGGTATCTTTCTGCCCGGTTGCTAACATGTTTTCTTGGAGGACCAGATCCTTATTCTTGACTGGCTAGTAACATGCAGATCTTTTAGAAAAGATCTGTCACCAGCTCCATTGCACAGTTGAGCATTTGAAACTGCATGCATGGTATCTTCCCCTCCCCCCTCCAATTTTTTATTTTCAAGTTTTTGCTTTGTGAACCACTCGTGCCTAACATTCAGAAACCACCCCCCTTCTGTTCTCCAATTCTGTCGTTATTTCTAATGATGAACTTTGGATTTATTATCCCATTTGATCTTCATCATGCCTTGAAACCAGAGCTTAGGAGCTTTATCTGTCTTGAGATCCTGAGGCTGCCAACCTAAAATCCTTTTTGAAAATAATTAAATGCCTTAAAAGTTTATTTAAAAGTTTCAAAACTTTTAAGTATATGTTTATGTATACAAGTTTTAAAACTTATTTTAAATTGTCTAAGCTTGGTGTCCTTTCTTCACAATCTGGGGTAGAATTTTTAAACAAAATTCCAAGGGCATTCTGTCATCATTGCAGCATGCTGTTTCTATCTTATAATGCCAGGAGAAAAAGGGGCATTCTAGTCCCAAAGCATGTCCTTGCCTGAATCTATCTGTGCACACCTCTGTGACAAGGGTTGCAAAAAAAAAAATCCCCAGAGTTTTGCATTTATGAATTAAAATTACATGGCAAGACAATGAGAGAGTATTTTATTTATTTATTTATTTAATATTATATTATATTTGCTTGGTCTTGCCCTCACTTCCAAAGGAAAGCAACAATGCCTAAATTATAGAGATTCCAGGATGCAAATCTTTCTGGAAGTAGCTCTTAGAGCTACCTTTCCTCAGCCTCATATGTAAATATAATCAAGGTCACTATATTTTTACTCCATATGTTTCAGGAATAGGTGCTGATTTTGAAAAAGTGTCACAGTTGGCTCTGTTTGTCCTTGGCACAAACCAAACACTGAATTACTAAATACAGTTTATTTATTTATTTTATTTTAATCCCGCCTTTATACTCCTTCCTCCTCCTATTTTCCCCACAACAACAACCCTGTGAGGTGAGTTGGGCTGAGAGAGAGTGACTGGCCCAAGGTCACCCAGCCGGCTTTCATGCCTAAGGCGGGACTAGAACTCTCAGTCTCCTGGTTTCTAGCCCAGAGCCTTAACCACTAGGCCAAACTGGCTCTAGTTCTGGAAAGGTGGCTTATTAGTATATATGTTAGATGCCATGGAATGAAATTTCCTATGGGCTTTGTGCCACATTTACTACATCCCTTTATCAAAGGGTCTGTGAGTATTTATCAGTCTCCCTTACCCAAATGACTGTGATGAAGTGCTTGCAGCTGGTCAAAAAAAATTGCAAGCTGATTCTTGTTCATTAAACAAAAAAGATTAAAATCTATACTATACAATCAACTCATTGAAGATTCTGGTGTGTCTGTATGTGTGTGTGTGTGTGTGTGTGTGTGTGTATAATAATAAAATATGCCACTATAAATAGAAAGGGCAATAAGTGTGAAATGTAGGAATCAGTCTTCATTAACAATTTACATTTCTTGAAAAAAACAGGTGGGAAATCATTACTCTACTGGGAATGGCATGATTTTATCAGTTTTATAAATGGCAAAATGCATACCCATCACGATGTATGGAAAACTTAAATTGATGCTGTTGTGCATAGTGCAATATATTATAATATAGAAAAAATATAGTAATTAAAATAAAATAAAATAAAAGCTACATTTCTGTTTGGTTCGTTCTGTTTTGAACAAATATATAAATTCACAAGTATAAGTTAAACGTTCATTTCTTTCTCCTGCTTCCTTCCTACTGCACTATTTTGGTGTTTTTTTGTGGAGTTATGTGGAAAGTTTATGAAAATTCATATATACCTCAAGGATTATTCTTTGGGCACACAACTTTCAATGTTAATTCACTACCTTCAGGGACCCTTCTGCCATCTTTGCAGATTCCATATTTCCTTTGAAGGTTATAGGACACGGCACTGCCCATGAAACGGAGGCTCCGCATGCAGAGAAGTATCCAGAGACCAGCTGGCTTTTCCCATGTGCTATTTTAGAACGCAGAGCAATGCAAGAGAGAAGCGTTGGGTAGAATCCCTAAGAGTTAAGCATTAATGTATAGTCGAAATGTATAGTAGTTAAGCATTACATAGAACCATTGAACGACCATTGGGGATGGTGCAGTAAATTTGTGCAGGATGACTTCTATTGATGACCTCCTAGGTCCCTTCCAACTCTGTGATTATAAGACTCTATGATCGCCTTTCTGAGTCTTTCTCAAAATATTAAGTTGGAGATCATCTAAGTTTACCTGACACCATATACTAGCTATGAATGTGAGTGGGGAAGTTTTCTTCCTTAGATGGATCTCTAAATGCATTTTTAAATTAGAGGAATGAACTGCAAAGTTTGGAAAAAATATAAAAATGAAGCTCTTGAAGCACAGCTGCATTTCAGTTCATGTATAGATTCAGAAAGTGCCAATTAAGTAAATTACAATTCCGGTGTAAACTGAACCAATTCCTCCCTTCCTAAGCTACTGCAACACATACTAAGACAAGGGGGATAGCTAGGGAATGCAGAGTGTCAGGACACTGGTAAATTCAACTAGCCATTATGAGGGAGAAAGCAAAGCTGGAAGCATAGCAGTTACACTCACTAGTAACCGCACATCTTCATTTTTAAAGCTAACTGTGAAATTTAGCAATTATAGATTGGTCAGTTCTAGATGGTATTTGAATATTTTCCTTCTAAGACATTCTCCCTTTGTAGAACATATTAAGAAGGGAGTTTGTACTTTAAAAAAAATAAATCAGGGCTCTACCAATAAGTGAATCCTCTGGGATACATTTAAGGATCTATTATTACTTTTACCTCAGCAAAAAAAGAGACTCAGGGACTCTAATCTTACACAGTTAGAAAAGATGGTTAAAGATTCATTTTTGTTATATGCTGGAAACCTCACAGAGAAGTCATATCAAGCATTTGTAGCAACAAAGCTTAAATTGGAGGCACAGAACAATTTGAATTCTCCTTGAAATGTATTGACTAGAAATATTGAGTATCAGGACAGAAAGCTAGAAAATTTGGATTATTGTTTGAAATAACAAAATTGACAAAAAATTATAACTGGAATTCCAGGCCAATGATAAGACAGTTATCTACCAAGGCAGAACCTATCAATTATCAGTGTTATGATTTTTATACTGAGTTTTATCAATTCAGGACTTTTGTAACTGAACAGCATTAATTTCCTGGGAAACTAATAACTTTGTCACATAACTAGAGTTATTACAAATGGATTTGTCTCTCAACTTGTCAGGTTATATCATTGCACTCAGCAAGGATGCCCCTTGTTTCTTTTAATCTTCAATTTAGTTCTTAAACCATTCGCTGCTTCTATTAGACAATTTCAAGATATTAACTGTATGGTGGCACTCAATATTGAATATAAATTATTCTTATATGCGGACAGTATTATGACTATCCTTGATAATTGTGCAATGTCATTACCAAAGCTTATTGCTTTATAAACAGAAATATGTTTATACTCTGGTTATACTACTAGCTGAAACAAGCCTAATTTGCTAGCATTGGGATCCACTATAGTTATAGATTACTTTAAGAGATTCGGATTTACAATTTATACAGGTTCTATAAAATGTCTGGGTTTGTATCTTTCTCAAAATATATCACAGCATATTGAATTAAGTATGTCTAAATGTATAGGTGCAATTTCAGTAGATATAGTTTGATTATTAAAACTCCAATTAAGTGTTTGGGCAAGATTAATGTTATCAAAATGAATATTACATTGAGATTAATGTATATTTCAAAGTTAATTTCTACTAGCTACTTTTCACAGATTGATATATTAGATGAGAAATTTTTTATAGCAGGCCAAAGTCCCTTGAATAACCAAACTGAGGTTATTTTATGATGAAGGTAGCTTTAACCCACCAGATTTTCAACTCTGTCATTTAAACATCAATATTCTTTTAGAACAAGACTTATTATGAATATTCCCCTCTTTTAGCCTACTTGGGCGAGTAAGTGTGTAACACCTCTGAAATCTTGGCAAGTTTTACAGTCCGGACATTAAACAGGGATCTTCACTTCCAGCCTTGAATGCTGTCAGGCACATTTGGTCATTAATAGACAAGTGGTTGTGTTTTGATCTCGAATCACATGAGAAATTGGCATTGTGGAATAACCCAATCCAATCCAAACAATCCAAACATTGTGGGATAACCCGGTATTTTAAATGAGATTATTTTTAATGGTCATTTTAAAGACTTCCAGATACTGTGTTTTGAATATAATCTACCTACAACATTTGCTTGGCAATGTAGACAATATGTACTAATTAAACAGTATGACCCAGATGCTTCAGCTGGCTGTGAAGTACCTGTAATGTTAGGATCCTTAAGAGATGCAGTGTTGGAATGGAAACCAACAATCCAATTTTCTAAGGCAGAGCTTTCCAAACTGTGTGTCGGGACACATTAGTGTCCCGGCTGCAGTGTCTGGGTGTGTCGCAGCTGCTGCTGCCTCCTGGCTTCCACGCAGGTCCTCGTGCCTGCCTTGTGCCTTGCTGCCTCCAAACCTGCCCTGCTGTGATTCCGCACAGGTCCTAGTGCCTGCCTTGTGCCCTGCTGTAAGAGTGTGTCATGAAATGATGCATGTCTAAAAAGTGTGTCACCAACATGAAAAGTTTGGAAAGCTCTGTTCTAAGGAAATGATAAAGTAAAATGAAAGTCAGCATTAATTATTTAACTGAAATGTGGAACAAAGAAGTAGAATATCCTATTTTGGAGTATCAGGGGATCCAGGTAATAAGAAATGTAAAATGATTGAATCTTATCATTTAAAAATGAAATCAATTCATCAGAAAATATTATTTAATATTTATGGGACCCCTGAAATAATGTTAAAAAGGACTGGATGTTGCTCTTTTGGTGCTGGTGTTGCAAGAAATTTGAAGGCTCTTTAATTCATATGACCTGGTTTGATCTGGTCCAGCTACTGCCTCGTTTTGGTCAAATCATTACATTACGCATGTCAGTGTTATGGAAAGAAGTATTATTGTTAAGGATCTTAATGTAACATTGAATTACTGTATGTTCCTAAAACATGGAATTTGTCATCTAATGAAGACTTTTGGTTCTTTTGAACATGGGGCATGACAAAGAGGATAATTTTACATAAGTGGAAATAAACTTATTCTCTGCACTTTAAGGAATGGATTCAGGATAAGTGTCTTTTATATGTTTTTGAAAAGTTTCTCTGTTTCTACTGTATATGGTCTAGATTTTATGCTAAGCTAAGGCCTGAATTAATGTTATATTACATTTTTCCTGTTAATTAGTATTCACACTTAGTTTATTTTAATTTCTATAATATATCTAGTATTCTTTTTTCACTGCAGAATCACTATTTTTTCTTGTTGGTACTGTGGTTTTTTTCATATTTTACTATTAAAATAAAATAATACCAAAAAAATACCCCCCCACCCCAAATCTTGATTTTTAAAGATTCAGGTTGCATTGCCATGATGGAGATATATGGGCACCTATTTTAAGCCCCATCAGAAATAAACTATATGTGCAAATGTTATTTTGTCCTTCCTATGAACATCTGAACTGCAGCTCTACCTTTGATCATCTCAGTTGCCATGGATGTAAGGCAATCTGCTTTCACATGAGGATACTTAACGTTAGAACTTCAGCACAGGCTATTAGGTAGCTGTGGTCATTCTATGCCTTTAAACTTTCTAAACCCTGATGAAAAGTGTCTCATTCTGCTAAAAACCAAACCTAATCTTGCAAGGAGACTTAGGTATCTCAGCTGAAGTGCATGGTCTTCAGGGGGTTCTCTAGCAGTTAGAGATGTCCTAACTACCCACAGAGTATAAGCATATTCTTGTGATAAGATATATTTTATAATTTATAACTTTGTAATTTAAAACCAGAATTATATTTATCTACACAATTTCTACAATCACAATTCAGAAAAAAAATAGCAACCAATTGGGGGGTGGGGGGAGCTACGAAGGAAAGGGCTGTGTATATACAGCAGACGTCTCTCCTGACTTTCTTTGGGCTCCCTTGCCAATCATTAAGGCCCCTGATTGCCCTTCCCCTCAGTATTTCCTGTTCCTGATGGACAGCAAATGAGATTCCGTCTGAAACACATCATTCACACCAAAGAGCAAGCACACTGTACATTGGACAAGGAGAGACTATTTTTTTTTTACCCAACACACCCAGAAGAAGAAGAACATCTGCTTGTTTTTAAAAAGTAAGGTTGTCTTCAAGTCGAGTTCGGCTCTCAGTGATTTATACGGACACATCCATAATTTGCCAATGCCTTCTTCTGGGATATTTTTTCAACTTCCTAATCTAGGCCACAGCAGTACAGATCTTCTGGTGGTCCCCCATCCAACTACTAACCAGGCCTAATTCTGTTATATAAAACTAATTAATTTTTTAAATGGTGGATAAAGTTAAAATGCCATTGGATTTGTTTCCCTAGGAAGATTAGCAGAAGTGCAGGTTTCTCTCAGGCCAATCCTGTACCACCTTTCTGCTTTCTACCATCAGAGTTATGCCATTAATGAAGAATGGTATGGTTGGACTTTTGTTAGAATGCATAACCAAGTTGGTGGTAGGACTGCGTACTTCATTTTGTTTTTTTTAAATCACACATTTAAAAAATCTACTGTATTAGCAAGGCAGGAAGGCTAGAACTGTTTTCCTGATATTATCAGCTACCATAGGACTGAAGCTTTTATGCTGGAAACCATTTAAGGATGCAGTTCCTTATCTGCAACCTTTGGCGATACCGTATAATTCAGTAAGAATGAGACTCCAGCAACAGAATTGGCTGTGCGCAAAAGATACCTTTCCCCTGATTGAGAAACTGATGGCTTATTGATCCTCTCTCCTTCCCCATCATGCATGTTATAGCCATTTTCTGTGGTCAGAATGGCTCCTTTCAGAAAACTAACAGAACTTGAAAAGCCTTTGTTTTGTTCCAGTTAGCAACGGGGGAAGCCTCACCTTACCCCATTCCTTTTATTACAGGTGATCATGATTATAAAGTACGAGATCTCCGGTTGAAACGCGAGCCATTTCAAGCTTTTTCGAAAACACATTTTTTTCCTTCAGACAGTTAGGCTGTACAAAAACACTAGCAGAAGCAGACTTATATATGCATGGGCTGAGAGCAAGAGATAAGTTTTATTAACTGATTAGTTACTGATGAGAACTATACAACTATATTTTTTATTTATTAACAAACAACTTCTTACTTTTTATGTAAGCACTTCCAGTCGTTGGTGCTGTCACAATATTACTCTATTTCCAAGCTATGGATAGACAGGGTGCATGGGTTAGTGCATGCCTCTGGTGAAAGGAGAAAATCTATCTCCCAATGACATTCTAAAATAGCATTTCTACCCTCTTTAGACAGTTAGTTGTCATAACGGTTTATATTACTCACTTAGGACTTTCCTCCTTTCTATGCTTCTTATTTTCCACATGGCTATTCCAGCTCCTGTTATGAAACTCCAGCTGCATACTCTTGATTTCCACAAACTGATTGTGGAAGCAGATCATAGAAATGCAGTTCACTTCAATCACTAAGAGAGTCACAGTCAGGATAACTAACACTGAGGAAGCATCACCACATCATCTTAGATAGGTCTTAATTTCTTAGAACTTAAATCTTATTGCCTGGAAGAACTTTCGCCACCATAGCTCCAAATACCGTGCCTCTGGGTGGGGCAGAGGTGGCTGGAATGAAGCATCGGTACCAGGCACCAAGGCTGCTTTGCCCAAGAATGACCCGCCGCCATGTCTTGCCACTTCTCCCCATGCCCATCACACTGTGACATCACTGCCTGCCTTCACCCCCCTCGTATCACCCATCACCCTATCTCTCACCCTCCCTCCCTCCAAGTCAAAGGACCCATCATCTCCTCGACTGCACGTTCCTTCAAAATAGCTGGCTGATCTAGGCACCAGGATGCTTCTGCAAAGCACTCAGCATGCAAAACCTAGTCAGCCAGTCTATCTACTCCTCCCACCCATACACACACAACACCATCTACTAGCTGATCTCCTCTCACCCTAGACAAACAGCCTAGTTCCATTTGCTTCTCAGTCCTTCAGAGGTGGGAGACGGTCATGAAACCTGTGGGAGGTTGTGCGGATCCAGAATTGGCCTTTATAGCCACTTACGGATCCACTGTTAAAATTTTACCTTTGGAAGACAATCTTACTCGGCTACGAGTGATCGCCAATGACCTTCAGAGGTAATGATGCAACAGACCTGGGGCTGCTATAGACTGGGAATTCCAGCCCCTCTAATTTTCATGTCCAGGGTGCAGAGCAAAGAAGGCCAAAATGGCCACTGTCCCACAGAATTGGTCACACGACAGCCACAGGACACAGGCTGTCGGTCTTGCAAGGTTACTGACCTGCTCCATCTCCCAACCAATACCTGGGTGTCCAGACCCTTTGGCACATCAAGAATGGGCATCTCCAGGCCACTGTCACCACTGCTGCTTATGTCAGATTGGCCCTTGATGCTATCACTTTTGCTGCTGCACTTTTGCTGCTCCCTTTGGGCACTTCCAGTCAACTGCACTAATCCCAGCACAATATCTTACATGCTGGCAGTGTGCCTGAAGCTGTAGCCTTCCCATCTGTAATGGGATATATATGCCTCCCTTCCTCTATAGTTCCTTCTAATGTGGTTACAGCACATTTTACCTTTACCATTTGCCACAATGCCAGCTTGGCAGCCAAAGGCGGCACCCTATTTGCATTGAAGGCAATTGTCACACAACCCTGCCTCTTAACCCAGCTTCTGTGCTCCATTTTACTATTCCATGGTACACAAGAGAAAAAGAGCAGCTTCAAAGAGTCTCCAGTGTCCTCATGCTTGTGTAGAAATTGCTCAGAATTGATTTTCTTTCATTCTTCCTCTCCCACTCAACTTAGTAACACGTTGCCATGCCACAGTCATTCAGAGAGATATTTAAATGCAGATGCCACCGTAACAGCATTACTGTACCCACTGAGGGCTTTTCTATCCAGATTTGTGCTTTATCATCTAGGCAATGGAACTGTTATATCATCTGCGTTTTCTACCAAAATGATTGTGGATCATCTGCTCTGGCATATTATTTTATTCTATTTTTTGTGGATAGGAGGGAAGGATATTTGTTAATCAGTGGAAAGTTGGGCAAGAAATGGTGTTACTTAGCTATCGGCCAGCTTGAAGGCTTCAAGGGAGAGATTGGTTGACCTTCTGTGCTATTAGACTTGCAAAAATATAAATATACTGATTATCATACTTGAATATCAGAATCAGTCTGAAAAAAGTAAAGACACCTTGGAAGAATTTAAACTTGGTTTAAATACCTATTGCAATGGATTGTGAAATAGAAAGGGAAGAAGTAACTGAGAGACAAGTTGAAGCACATAACTGGACAGAAAAACAAACAAAGGTTACGTGGACAAGCTTAGTTTTGCCATATAGCAAAATTCAATTACAGGAAGCCTGGCTATGGCTGGCAGTGTAGTTCACAGAGAAATCTACCACATAAGGTAAACTATACACACTCCCCACTACTGGTGAAGGGAGAACCTCTATTTCTCATCTCAATGATCAAGAAAGGGTCTGAGGTGAGAGAGCAAATGATGTCTCAACCTCCATCTAGTTTGTAAATCAGTAATTTACTGGGAGGGAGTTAGAATCTGGAGAATCAGAAAGCGAGAGGACTCTGAAGAACCTAAAACCCTGACCCAAGAGCTATTGAGGCATGACTGCTGATCTCAAGTCATCACATCAGTGCTTAATGCCCTTCAACCGACTGTGTTCTTCCATTCCCTGCAGAACTCAAGGAAGATAATCCCATCAGGAGGAAGGCAATGTACACATGCAATCCTCAAATTGGGCCAGGTGGGGTGGTGGGAGTTTTGCTGCAGCCTCTGCTGTTCTTCTACAGGTAACAGAACTCTCCTGGTAGTAGATACTTCCTTTGGTTTCTTAATCCCTCTGTGCAGAAGTCAGGGATTCCCACATGAAAGCATCCCAAGCAGGCAGATAGAAAGATATTACCACACCAGTATGGAGCTGCATGATTTTTTTGTGAGAGGATGACTAAAACAGACATTGTAATGTGGAATGATTTCTGACTAATAAGGCACGCTTGATCTTTCAGTACAAATAACTGTCAGACCTTAGGGTTTACACACATTCTACCATTTCTACCATCTACGGAATGTCCAGATTTTTGCAGCTCAGATCTGGTAGCCCTCATTTAAAAGCAGTTCCACAAAACAAATTTCACAAGAAATAAAGCGCAATTTGCATCTTAGGCAATTTATACCAATGTATTTCACAAACTATCCCTCCATCAGCATGAAGCCAAATTACTAAACAAAAAAATTTAAATGGTTAACTCCTGCCTCTAGAAGTTTACAAATGAGGTTTAAAGGAAGTTTCCACTTTGCAGATTTTCATTCCACTCTATCAGAAGTAGTAGCCTTTATTTTTCTAATGAGGGGTACAACTCCTCCTACATTGATATCTACCACTACAGTAAATCTAGGGGCCAATTACTACCAGAATGGAATTAGAAGTGTAATTAGTAAATAATGCCTGTGATAGCTACGAGACAAATACTGCATATTCTCCCCACCCCCCTCTACCCTAATTCTGTTTTTAAATGCATTAATTAGAATTAAAGCCTTACCTGTCCCCCTTTAGGTTGATACTTGATGTTGTCTGTTGACCCGACTTTGGACCTGACATTCTTGAGATCTGGTAGAGGTTGATTAATCAAACGAAGTTGCTTAGGGGTTGCTGGAGATTTTGGAGGTGTGCGTATGATAGCAACTTTTTTCTCAGTGGGTACCAGAATAGCAGATGTGGGAGTACCTGGTGTGTGTGGGGTTCTGGAATAACTAGGGGTCCCAGGTGTTCCTGGGGTACGAGAGGAATAGCTAGGC
This sequence comes from Charina bottae, assembly GCA_023362775.1. NCBI lineage: Eukaryota > Metazoa > Chordata > Lepidosauria > Squamata > Charinaidae > Charina > Charina bottae. The sequence goes on from JALMGJ010000020.1 coordinate 6,841,190, forward strand.
GGGGTTCCAGGAGTGATGGCAGTTGATCCTGGAGTAGTTGGGGTTGATGTACCACTTTTTCCTGTTCGGCTTCGAATAGGCTCTGATCCTGTATTGATAACAGAATTCTGTTTGTTCTATGATACTCATACCATTTTCCTACAGAGAATTGGCATCTAACATCTATCTAAAAGAACCTGATTGCACAATTATTCAGACTTTGCTAAAGCTTTCTGAAGATCAGAGTGACACTTAAAATTGAACAGTATCTCACTAAATGACAATAACATTGTGGACTACAAACCAGTTGGGATTTAAAACAAATTAAAAATTATTAACATTGGTTATTTGCAATTATATCTTTCATAGCTTACTGATCTCAAACTTAAGGAGAAATCAATAAAAATGAGAATTACAGTTGTTTTGAACGTTAATGCAGACTTAGATCTCCAACATATACCTACTCCACAGCTTTCCAAACTGTGTATCGCGACACAAAAGTGTGTCGCCTGTGGGGCCCAGGTGTATCGCATCAAACCCCGCAAGTGCTGATGGCGCACCACCGCTGCACGTGGCTGCGCGCACGGTGGCGGCGGGCCATCAGCGCTTCTGGGTTTTCGCACGGCACACAAGGACACCGCTGCTGCCGCTGCTGCAGCGCGCGAAAATCCAAAAGCGCCGCAGCGGTGGTGGTGCGCAAAAACTGAAAGCGGCAGCGGCGCTTCCAGATTTTTGAGCGCCGCAGCAGCAGCGGCGCTTCCGGGTTTTTGCACACCGCCACAGCGGCAGCGCTTCTGGGTTTTCTTGCGCGCCGCCGATGGTGTGTCGCTGCGGGAAAACTTTGGAAAGCACTGACCTACTCCGTTTGCTCCCCTCTCCTAGCTTCACCTCTCCCAATGGCTACCAGATCTGGGATGCAAATACCTGGGCAGTCATTTGATGGCAGGAAAAAGAGACGGAAAACTTACTCATGATTAGTGGACATCTGGATTTTTGCAGCCCAGATCCAGTAGCCCTACCTGTACCTCTAAATTAAGTTTATGTTTAAAATGTAGAACCTCTTCACAAGTTGGGAAATTTCTTCAATCAAAAACATTTTATTTTACACAATGCAAACCATTCTTTTCTGTATATAGTAAAATTCTGATATCAAATATTTACAGGAACTAATATAAACTAGACAAATAGAAACTTAGGCTGTGTCCAGGCTGTACTTTTTTCGCTAAACTTTTCTGTTTTCCTAAACACAGACCTTCCCTAGCCTTTTAAAAAGTATCCAGTTACAACAGAACCCATATGATTTTAATATACTGTACCTAGAATGTTTTATCTGATCTTCCACAAAACTGGTAGAAATTTAAAAGGCAAAAAGAAAATCTGCTTAACATAAAAGGTGGAAGCAGTCTAAAGAATAAACCATTACAGAGGGGGTAGTATATAACACATTCGTGTTACAATAGAAACAAAGCTTTGATTCCTGTATTACAGCAGGATTTGTAGGTATGACATTTAAGGGTGGAAATATTTTTGTTTCAAAGAATCTTCAATTTTATGAATGAGAATAAATTTCATAGTAAACATTAGCATTAGCTCTTTTTTCAAAGTGTTTCATTTAAGGTTAGCAGACAACTAACGTATGCTTATGTGGATCTGTTTTTAAAACATGCTGGCAATCTTATTGCTAAGAAAGCACATATAAGCAAAGCGAGGAAAGTACCTTAAAAGTAACTTTAATGGCTAAAAAATGGCTGTAATATAATATACACTACTATGCTATTTTCACTATAACACATTACACACAGGGGAGTTGTCTAGCTGGTTTGTGAGATCAGTTGCTAATTTTTTTCCAGGAAGGATCACCTTTCCACCTGGCCTTTGGCAGGATATGGTGGGCAATGCCAGAGCTCCACTGAAGGCACCACAGGTGACATTAGTCTCCAGATGTGACTTATGAGCCAAATGGGGAGAGGGGCAATGCCCTGTTGTGGGCAGAGATCTGTAGTGTATTGGTTACAGAGACCCTGCCTCCTGCTGATTGGCTTCCTTGTCGCTTGGCTGAGCAGGAACTGATTGCTGTCTCATTTAGATATCACCTCTGGTCTAGAACCTATATCCTCAGCATGGTACTGTGGCCACCAAGGCATCCATAAACATTTCTCTTGAAACCAGCCAGGCTCTATGTTTCTTCTCATCTCATCTCATCTCATCTCATCTCATCTCATCGTCTCATCTCATCTCGATTGTTTTAGTTTAAAAGAATAAAATGGGAGATTAGCACACTGCAAAAAAAAACCTGTGTCATTTTAATGCATTTTTTTTTAATTTCCAGAAACATTTCTGGGTCTTGCATAAACTATAGGTGTCTAAACCAAAAGAACAGAGTACATCCTATAAGGTTACAGGGAATAGTGGGCCAGAACCGTGCTAGTTTGCCTTCTGATAAATGGGGATTTTTGAGACTGTCCAGGTTCATCATAGCATAATTGTTTTAAGATTATTACTAATATGCTTTCAAAATTTCAAAAGTGCCCACTAGCTCAAAATAGATTAGAGAACACTGAGCTCGAGCCTCCAACGTTAAGGTTGAGTTATAGGGCAAAAAGACATACTCGTAGTTCGTCGCATGGAGGAGATGGTGCTGTTCAGGGAAAAAGAATTCTCATCTCGTTCTCTGTCTGCTGAGATACCTCTTCGGGCGGGTAAAATGGAAGAAGGTCTTGGTAAAGAAGAACGCTTTTCGGGACTCTTGGTTATTCCATCCTAATGGAAAAAACAGGAGGCATTTTGGTTTTAAACACATATTCTAATATTCACATATCCCCCCCCCCCCGACCTAGCTTTGTTTGCAGTCAAGCCATAAGGGAAAGCAATACAATAGTAGCACAGGAAGCTGATGAGGAAAAAGAGCAGACTCCAAGGTTGGGGCCAGAAAGTTGACTTAATTTGGCTATGACTGTATCAGAATAGCCTAATTTCACTTGTATTTAAAGCCAAAAAAGAAAAAATGCCCCTCTGCGTTCACAGATCCACAGACAGACATACACACTGAAGCTGAATAGAACAACCACCCACACAATGCTTGGAAACAGGGACCAAGCGAATTCTTGCCATTCAAAAATTACTTGGAAAAGCCAGAGTTTTTAGGCAAGGCCTCTTCTATTGCAGCAAATGGCCTAAACCTACGATGTGCATCTTACGAGATTTGTAGACATTGAATAGAATCAAACAATAAATTCAGCTTTTTGAACAATCACATTTCTTTTTATGATCTGTAAACTAAATTCTAATACTGGGGGTTATCACAGCTAACAAATCCCAAGTTCTGGCAGGCCATGAAATCACAAATCAGGTCGATCTCAACTATGCGCCTTCCTCAAGAGATTCTGCCCTGGCACTTCTTTGGGTTCTGGAGTTTGCTTTGCCAGAATCTATCAGGCACCTGGAACACAACATTTGCATCTCTACCTCTTCCTTCTCTTGTACTGTTTTCCAAAACAGGTTATGGGAACAGTATCATCACCACTGAATTTTCTCAACACTTGTGAGCTGTGATGTTGTAGAGCATAGCTTTCCAAACTGTGTGTCGCGACAAAACCTGGATATGCTGATGGTGCGTAGCCGCCGCCCTTGTGGCAGCACGTGTGGCGGCAGTGCACCATCAGTGCTTCCAGGTTTTAGCACGACAAACGCTGTCACCAACGGCGGGACTTTGGAAAGCACTGTTATAGAGGAGTGGACTAGAGTAGTTCTCTTTTACAGACCTTATAGGTGAAGCAGGAGGAAAGGTTCTGAAGCTGTTAATGCCATGAACCAGTTTTGTTATATTTCTGACTTATATACTGCAGTTCTTTTTCATTTGGGAAAATGGATATCCAGGTGAGATGTCCATGTTCAGTAGAGAAGGAAAAAGCGTTAAAGATATGGGAATTTGTCTTTATCCTTGTTCTACCTCAACTGCCTTACCTGAGCTGTTTCTGAATAGTCCCTTGGGCCCGCTGAAGAGGGCCACGCAATATAATTGTCTTTATTACGCAAAGCAACTTTTTTAGTGGTGATTAGTGAGCAAGCAGAGCTGGGTCTTGGAGGAAGCAATGACTTTGCTCTAACCTTTGAGGCAGGAATCTCTGACAAAGAAGAAGTCTAATTACAGGAAAACAAAAAGAAGAATGCAATGGGAAGATGAACAATGAGACAAACAGAAAATGCATGGAATATGGAAAACAGAACTCAAATCAGAACCTTAAAAATCATTATGTATGCAAATTCTAAGGCATACTTGAAAGTAAAGTGGTTACATTGTTCAAACCATGAGGTAAATAATGATATAATGGCTATTGTATATACTGGAATTCTATATGGAATTCCAAGTTAATAGAATACCTATTCATAGTAGAAATCGGATTAAGATGGGGCACATGGGAACCAGCAGGCTATTTGAAAGACCTAACCTTTCCTAAGATTAGAATAGCACTTTTTAAAGCTAGATTTAATATCCTTCCATCAGCACTCCTGCAAGGTAGATATAATAAAACCCCACTAGCAGAGAGAACCTGCACATGCGGTATAGAGGAGGTTGAAAATATCATTCACGTTTTATTACGTTGTAAATACTATAGGGATATTAGATCAAAATACATCCATTCTCTAATAGAAAGATTTCCAGGGAGACCAGATAGTTTCTATGAGAACCATCTTTTACAAAATACAAATCCAAGTATTACCCGTCTAGTAGCCAAAATTTGTGCTGCCACAACAACGATGAGACAAAATCAGATAAAGAAATAGGGATTTTTATTTGTGCTCATATTTTTACTAATATTCTGTTTAATTATTTTAATAATTTTGTGGATACTCATTTTATAATATTTTATAATATAGTACTAATAGAATGTTCATTTAATGATTAATTAAATTAAAAAGTTATTATAGTATAGGATTTTATACGTTATAGTATAATTGTCCTAACACATTGTTTTTATATATAGACGTATCTATAAGATCTAGTCGCCTGTATCCGTAATTCTTATTGTTATTGTCTTATGTTGCTGGTCACTGACCGAATAAATAAATGTTGTTGTTGCTGTTGTTGTTCAGAAGTCCACTATAGCTTTTCCTGAAGCTAATTTACACTATCACTGGCCCATACTGATTTTCTATTTTTCTACTTTTAGCCTTATCATCTTTTCAGATTTTAAGACTGGAATTGTTAGAGTTTCAGTTATTCACTAAAGAATATTGATATTTCTAGGGATATCCAACCCTAACTTGGATTCCTATGGTTACCAGACTGAGACTAGACTTGCACTGATTTCATTCTAGGTAAATTCAGCCTAAGAGCCAGTTTGGAGTAGTGGTTAAGGCACCAGGCTAGAAACTGGGAGGCCGTGAGTTCTAGTCCTGCCTTAGGCACAAAGCCGGCTGGGTGACCTTGGTCCAGTCGCTCTCTCGCAGCCCTAGGAAGGAGGCAACCCACTTCTGAAAAACCCTGCCAAGAAAACTGCAGGGACTTGTCCAGGCAGTCTCCGAGTATCATACACAACTGAATGGATAAAAAAAAATCAGCCTATATTCATAATTTTTTTACAATGCTATTGTGATATATAGCATTTTTAGATCTGATAAAAATAAGCCAACAAGCACTTTAAGTTCATGTCTAGGAACTTAGTGGACAGTATTGCTTTGAAAATGCTATTAAAAATATTATGCAGTTACCAAGTGCAGCAGTCACAGACAAACTGCTATGATATCTTGTTAGTGCTGGAGAGAATAGTAGTCCTGAAGCTTTCACACCTAATTAATTTTAACAAAGCCAATTATGGAAGCCTTATGATATCATTATCATTTTGTTGATTATTTTCCTACTGCAAAACAAAATACAGAAGGCACTACTTGTCTTTTTTTTAAAAAAACTTTTTCTAACAGTAATTTCCTTTCAGAAACCTTTCATTGGAAGTCACACTTATATGCATTTCCATTTGCTATGTCTTCATTTCAGTTTTAAATATACAAATTGGCCTTCTTAAATTGGTATAGATATAAGGGCTGGGTTAGAATTAGATTTAAAGAAGAAAATAACTTGGGCACCTGAAACATGCAACGTGAATACATTCCAGAAGAATAACTGTGTTAGTTTATAAAGGCAAAAAATAGGACAAGAACTGAAAAGCATAAGAACACAGGGATGCAGGGCTTTCCAAGGTGCCGCCACTGGCGACACACCAGCGGCGGCGGCGGCGGCAGTGCGGCGGCGGCACGCGCACACAGCAGGGGCGCGGGTGTGTGTGCAGGTGTGTATGGTGGCGGCGGCAGCGGCTGTCGCTGCCGCCGTGCACATGCGCGCTGCCGCTTCCGGGTGGTGTGGCGACACACCACGCTGTGTGTGGCGACACACTTTTGTGTCGCGACACACAGTTTGGAAAGCTCTGCAGGGATGGAATCTGATGGGCACTATTAGTATTATGGCATAAGGGATTGTAAGCCACAGGTGAGCATACAAGGTTTGAGAGATCAAGAAAACTATTTACGAGTCTAATGTTCTAATCCTATACATACTTTTTCTGAGGAACTTCCTATGAAGTTCATTGAAATGAACTCAAGTCTCCCCAGCCACAGACCAAGAATTGTAACCCTCAGGTGATAGCTTGGTTTTAGAGAGAGCTATTGCTAACTACGAAAAGAAATTTCCTGTGTGCTCAGAGCACGCAAGATAATCAGTGGGCAAGCTTGCTACTTGAAAAATTATCACTTCAACCCATGGTGAGAATTGGAAGCAAAGCCCTACGATTTTTTTATTTACATATGCAAATTATTGTTCTTTCACTATCAAATTCTAGAAAGCTGTGGCCTGTGAATAAAAAGGAAAAAGATATTTACTTTCAGTGGGTGGGCAAAGATCCATTAAGTACAAACAGGCAAACTTTTATGTTAGATAAAAGGGAGCAGGACAGCCATGTTTATTCGTATTTATTTATTTATTCGACTTTTTCACCGCCCAACTCCCTCAAGGGACTCTTGTATATTTTATATGTATATTTGCATGTCCCATGCACATGAGGATTGGGGTATCTAATTTTCATGACAAAAGGGGTGTGGGAGAGATCATCTGTGTGTGTGTGTGTGTGTGCGTGTGTGTCCTGCCTTCCTTTACAGTTTTCTTCCCAATCTGGCTAATTTTGAAACCAGTGTCTGCAGTTATGGAGGACAGCAATAAAAAGTGGGAGAAGCTCATGGTTTCATTCAGGCAATTCTACAGGTAGTCCTTGGTTAACGACCATTCATTCAGCAACCGTTCAAAGTTTCAGCAGCGCTGAACAAATGGTAGTTACGCCCAATGCCCAAAGCTATGGCCGTTGCAGCACCCCCCCAGTCACGTGATCAAAATTCGGGTGCTTGGCAGCCCACCCGCACTTACAATCACGAGGGCACTTCAACTCCCTGCACCCACCTATCTCCCCCCCCCCATCTTAGCCCTTTTGGCTGCCCTGTGCTCTGTTGGCCCTGCTGCTCCCAGATGATCTTTGCCGTCTTCTTCCTCCCGCTGCTGACAAGGTGCGCCCGGCCTGGCCCTTTGCAAGGCAGCTGCTGGTGGCACCAGGCCTTCTCCCCGAGGCCACGTGCGGCCTTGTCAAAATCGTGTGCGGCCTTCTCATGAGGCTTTGAAGCCTTCCACAGCCTCGCAAGAAGGCTGCACGTGACTTGGACAAGGCCACGCACTATTTGGAGAACAGCACGAGTGGCCTTGGGAAGAAGGCCTGGCGCGACCAGCAGCTGCCTCACAAAGGCTGGGTGCGCCTCGTCAGCAGCAGGAGGAAGAAGATGGCGAAGGTCTGCTGGGGGCAGCAGGGCCAGCAGAGCACAGGGCAGCCAAAAGGGCAGAGATGGGAGGGAGATAGGTGGGTGGGGGGAGTTGAAGAGGACGCAGTCCCTTATCTTACTGAGGCTTGGGGCTGGGAGGGACCAAGCCGGGAATGGCTTGGATCAGGTGGGTCCTTGCCTAATGACCGGGTGGGATTCGGTTAATGATGGCAACCGGGACTGCCAGGATTGCTGTTGGTAAGCAATGCGGTCATGTGATGTCATGCTTTGTGACCGCATCGCTTAGCGATGGAAATTCCAGTTCCCAATTGCCATTGTTAACCAAGGACTACCTGTACACAGGCAATCTATAATTTATACATAAATTGTCTGACACATAAACAGCAACCACAACACTAATAGACAGCTACACACTCAATTTTTTAAAAATAGAAATTTAGAAATCCATCCATCCATCTCAACAACTGTTCTCACTGATATTTGTTCTCTAAATGTGTTTATACTTGAAACAAGCCAGGGCCATCAGTTTTCTGAATAAAATTAAAAAAGAAAAGGGGCAAAAATGTTATGATTTGTCATGGATTTTGAGATTCTGGTGCATCGTCTGAAGCAGCAGCATGGATGTAATTGCAATATTGCATGTTTAGCCAACACAACTGTAAAGTGTTTTTTTTAACAAATTACACAAAGAGCCAGAACTTTCATCTGTGTAACATTATTGGGCCATTAATTGATCATAAAGACAGTTCTGGTTTCTAACTTCAAACAAGTTTTGAAGTGCAAATTAACACAGAAAGAAACGGCAGAAATAGTAGAAAAAAATTCGAAAGAATAAGAGTACTGTGACAATGAAACCAATTTGCCAGGGATTTGATAGGTTCCCTTTCCTTGATTATATTCTGTCATGGATACTTTGATTTCAATTCCCACACTAAGTTGGACTCAATGGCTTCATCCAGTTGTATGATTCCGTGAAATTAACTGCAAACTCATAAACAGGTACATTTAGAGCGAGGGATTTTTCTTCCCTACAGACTAACATAGAATGTATGTCTGGAGAGACTGACATAAAGAGATGGGAAATATTTCAACGCTGGCCACATCCTTTTTCATCCTCCATTTCTTGTTAGAACAAGCATGGTTCAAGAGGGAGACAATCTCCTCCCTCCTGTTTCAAGGTCTCTTCTAATAATAGTAAGTCAGAGGTTCATTTATACTGAATGTCTTTATTAGCTAACAACTTCCACATCCAGCCTCCTGCTCTAACTACTTGTTGAATAGCCAAAAACGAAACTACTTCCAGGGCCAAAGGCCATACTTCCCAGCAGAGAGCGTCTTTCTCTTCCCAGGAAAGGGGAAAAAAGAAGGAAAAAGAAAAGGAGATGGCAATTCATAGCCCCTCCCAATTAGAAGTCACCAGTCAACTAAATTCATGGCCCTGAACAAAGGATAGTCATGGAAAACAATGTACTGTACCTACCACATGTGGGAAAGTGCCTTGTAGTCACCTTGGGCAGTCAAACATATTTGTGCCTTCCCACTGACATGAATGACTGCTTCCTTTGTTATGGTTTACAATGGGTAATAAAGCAGGTATTGTTCTATGCTGCTGCTGCTGGTGGTGGTGTTGATTTCCTATTTTATGCTAATGAAATCAGTTTCTCTTTGCATCTTGAGGCTACAATAGCACTGATTTTATTGCACTGATTTTATTGCATTTCCGTCTAGATTTTGCTTACTGCCTTCAGAGTCCATGCAGCCAGACTTTCACTTGCCTTGTGACTCAGGAGGCCTGCACCAGAATCTGCGGTGTCAATTTGCTTATCTAGCTGATTAGCATTCAGTCCCAACTTCCGTGATTGGCTGAACTTCGACCTGCCCTTTTTTTCAGGCAGACCAGCAGCCCTGGCTTTTAAATATACAGAAAGCAGGTCAGAGAAATTAGGGTGAAATCAGCTTTAGATACAAGTATTTCCCCTTAGGCAAATGAATCAGACTGATAAGATTGAAACTAGCCCCAGTGAAGTTCTCAGAACTGCATCCGATTGACTTGAACACAAAATAGAAAGCTTAATATCTTTTTAATTGTCAATATGTAATTTTGCACAGTACAGCAATTAGAACATTTTAAGAACCTATGATTAATTTCAAAGTGAGTCAAAAAGAAGCCATTTGTTAAAAACTGCCAAATGGTTCTTAAAGTTATTTACAGCAATAAAACCACCAAACACTCAAAATACACAGACATGTAAAACACACAACGGCAAATTAACTAATTAACTCACCGAAAGTTTTTCCTTTGCTTGCTTAAACACCCCAGGCGTCTGGTTTATTTCACCACCAGCAGCTATTAGAAAATAAGGAGAAAAAAGGTTAATATTTCAGAATCGTAACTTCAAATTAACCTTTAACATATTCAGTTTGAATTGTCATGCAGTATTTATAATGAATTAGTTATTGGCCACATCTATTGCTAATTAAAAAATAAACTGCAACTAGAAAATTAAAAAATAACACTTTTCAATTTTCTCCTATTAAATTTTTTTTACCACCAGAGCATTGCAAAGAAAATGGTGAGATTTGGATGATGTAGGATTAGAGCATTCAAGCAATCAACAATCATCCCAAAACATCCCCCATCACTTTTTAAAACATGTGAGCATGAGTAATATTTTGGCCATGACTTAAAACAACTTCCTATAAGCATGTACTGTGACTCCTAGGAATAATATTACAAAGAAGGGCAAGACGGGAATGTTAAACTAAATGAAGAGCAGGACACTGAAAAGGTGGCTTTTATTTCCACTGTGTTATCTATCACTTAAATGGTTTGCACATAAACCACATTTATAAACATAAAGAAAGCAGCACTTAAAGAAACAGTGAGTAAATACATAGCCCAGCTGTTACATTCCATTCTTTTGGTTAACAGCATGGGGTTTCTTTAATCCTATTGTATGGTGTATACCTCTGATTATTTTTCATCTTTTGGGAGACCTTGAACAACAGAGATTCCCATTTATCTGTAGGAAAAACCCTGCACATGTGTCCAGTCTACTCCTATATGGTTGAAAAGGACAATGTGGGCAAGAGTCGGCATGCAAGGCTTGAGTGTAACATCCCTCACTGATCAGTTCCCAAACTTCCTACTCTGAGCTGGATGGCATGAAAAATGCTTCTATAGTTTCTGGTTGCATGGATGTTTTCCACGGTGTCCAGGTGAGCCAAATGTAACAGCTTTGAGACCTTCTCCATCACCAAAGGAAGGTTGGGGACAGATACAGGAAGATACCGAGGAGCAGCATGCATGCATGCATACTCTCCCCACCCCTTTCGCCTTCTTATGTGCAATCTGAGTATCTGTGCCTAGCTTAACGTATCCTATTACAGTACATTAATCATTACCAGTTCATTGCTTGCAGTCGAATTCAAAGAACAGATCTGCCGCAGACAGCATGGTTTACAACATAAATTGTACCAGCCTAGAGATTTTGGAGGGAGTTCATTAGAATCATGGAATTATTTCCAAGGTCCAGGATTGCCAACATTCCACTGCTTTGCAAGGAAGTATCTATTATCAATTTGACTACATTTTCTCCAAATTAACCTCTTATATCAAGTTAGAAAATTACTGGGAAATAAATTAAAAGAAAAAAATGAAAATAGTGTAGTTTAAGTTGTCAATATTTGGCAGGATGTATTCATCACAAGCTGCCTGCATTATACTTTCTCAGTTCGACTACTGGTACACACACACCCCACCCCCAGGTAATAGATTCTTCTGGTTGAATGGTGTCTCAGTGATCCACAGCTATTAAACAAGGGGAAAATGCCTTTACTGATGACTTACCTGAAAGCATAATAATTCTTCCATCTGAACAATAAACCTGGATCATGACTTCGCCCTGTCCCTTGGAGCTTGATTAACAGTTTAATCACGCAAGAAACATGTTTAATTCTGGGACACACACCGTGAAATTTAAGATAAGGAAGACAAACCTAATACATGTTTGTCCCAGTTCAGACCCTAAGCTGCTGCTTCTGTTTGTCCTGTGATATGAATGTTGTGATGTCACAAAGGAAACAAAGTCTTACTTTTTCAACCAACCAAAGACTGCAGTACAAATTTAGATAACATTTCGATGATAACATTCACATTACTGTATTGCAATGGTTAAAATCAATACGGTTTCTTCAACGTTTGCCTCTTTTTTGTGTATCAAGAAAAACAGATAAAAAGAAACAAATACTGCAGATATATTTGATTGCATGAAGTAGCCTTACCCAAAACCTAAGTTTTACCATTACAATTCATATGTCCCCATCTAGTTTACTCTGTCAGAAAGAAGATCCATTAATTCAATGGGACAGATTTCCAGGTTACAATGCTTGAAATTGCAGCTACGGAAATAAAACCCTCTTAGGGAGCTTTTGAATATGCAATTAATAGAACTGGCAAAATATGGGACACATTTTATATAAAACAGGAAATATTTTGAAGGTTTTAGGATTTGCAAATCACTTCCTTCTTCAAAGTTCACAATTTGAAACTTGGGTATCTGAAAATAAATACCATACCAATCCTTACTTTGATACTACACTCTAGGTAAAGGTAAAGGTTCCCCCCGCACATTTGTGCAGTCGTGTCCGACTCTAGGGGCCGGTGCTCATCTCCGTTTGTTAGCCGAAGAGCCAGCGTTGTCCGAAGACGCTTCCACGGTCATGTGGCCGCATGACGCACGCGGAACACTGTTACCTACCCACCGAAGTGGTACCTATTAATCTACTTGCATTTGCATGCTTTCGAATTGCTAGGTTGGCAAGAGCTGGAGCTAGTGCGGGAGCTCACTCCGCACGCAGGGCTAGGGATATGAACCTCCGAACTTGCGATCTTCCGATCGACAAGCCTGGCGTCTTACCCACTGAGCCACCACGCCCCTACTACACTCTAGTTTGAGCTAATACAGCTACACAAAAATCAATATTCCATGAATGAAAGAAAAGCCATTGATCAGGAGCAAGCAGATTCTTCCAATTTCCCTAACCCCCTGCCCCTGGCCTCCTTACAGTTTTTCAATTTCCATTTCCACATGTTATGGGAAACCCTTTGTAAGCATAAGTTACTTAGAACTAAGTAATTGTGTTTGTGTTTACTTTCCAGAGGAAGGGATCTCCTGTTGTGTTGGAACTATGGTTAACTAAACTTTAGTCAGAACATGCCAGGATCTGAACCAGGTTCCTGAGTTCAGATACTACAAGAAACTGACGAGTTTAAAAATGAAGTGCAAAGTTTTAATTTTCTTATCTCCCACATAAACAGGAGGAAGGAAGTGGGCAAATGTGAAATTTCCTTAGTTTGTGCATATAACAGAAAAAACATGAAGAAGGATATAAAAGATTATATCCTTACAAGGAAAATATTATAATTTCTCCCTACTTGCTCATTTACAAATAAATTTACTCCATCCATCTAGCATTTTGGAAAAGTGCAAAGGCACTGAGATGATCAACAGTGATATAACTTTAAATGGATTTGCTAACTTTAAATGGATTTGCTACCTGGCCAATATTCTTGAATCTGTGTCATTCAAAATTCACAATGTCTTGCTTGCTTGTCCCAGGAAGTAAAAAAAAAACCTTCAAAATGCCTTGATTTTTGGCAATCTTTACACTGAGAACACATGTATGTAGAGAGATCATCATTAGCATACCTCAATTTTGTTTCGTTGTAACTTCTGAGTTGAGTTTGGGATATTAGTGTAGAGGATACAGTTTAGCTTTTGCCAAAAACAGGATCCGGAGGAACTAAAACAACAGCTTATTCACCCTTACTTTTTGTTTACTGAGATTAAGCCCAGAGACAAATGTGCCTCAAAGGTACCATAACTAGCTAATGAGAACCACAGACAATTCTCTAGGATGGGGCATAAAAAATCAAGAAATGAATGTTCTCCTGAAGCTGACAGTGCAGCTGAATGAAGGTCATGAAAACAATAGAGAATGGGTGTGTGTGTCATTCAACCATATCCATCAGTTACTTATCATCATGATTCTTATTTATTGCTTTTTGCTTGGAATAAAAAATATCAATTAATTAAAGTTAAGTATCTGTAATTAATTTACTCTATGGCTGATTATCCATTCTGAGAAATAAATCAAAGCCTTCACTGTTATTCTTGCACCCAGAAGTCACACAATGGAAGGAATTTTAGGACTAAGTCTATTAGTCTCTCACAATTCCTGGGGAACTGGGAACTGAAGCTTTCCTAAAGCAAAGACCAACATTGGCTCTACATTTATATAGAAACAAGAGTGGACATGCAACACAGGTACAAAAAAGCTTAGGAGCTTTTCTCTTTAATGAGTAGACAAAAGTCCATCTCTAATTATGCTAAAATGCTCTGATTCAGCAGCAATTGCACAATATCTGTCTTTTATATAACGTATGTGGATGGATTTAGAGGTGTTGTTGCGGAATTACTTCTGCCACAAATGTGAAAGAACAGGCATTTCTGTTGTCACAGCTATGCTACATTTTGCCCAATGTTCTCCTCATAGGAAATCTAGTGGGTATTTATTCCTGCTTTTGGAGATGGAAACCTATGGACCTTACACAAAAGTAGAAGAAAAAGGCACATTCATTGCCCACTACCACCCAATGCAAAGGACTAAAGAAAAAGGAGTCCTTTTTTAAAGAAGGGGCCAGGACACTCTTAATAGAGAACTTCTCAGGACTTTGAAGAAAGAAGGCTGATGCATTTTTTTAAAAAATCCATTCTTTTAGGTTTGACTGTTTAAACCAGGGCTTTCCAAACTTTTGCCGTTGGCGACACACCAACGGCTGGCCCACAAAAACCCGGAAGCGCCGGGGCCAGTGCCGGGCAAAATCCGGAAGTGCCGGCGGTGGTGCTTCCAGGTTGCCGCCACGGCGGTGGCGGCTGCCCCTTCAAAAGGGCAGGCTCTGGGAACCCCGAAAATGCCCTCGGTTCCAGCAGGGAGGCAAAAAGCCTCCCTGCGCGCGCATGCGCACACTGCCGAGCTTTCCGCCGCTCAGCTGATGCACGGGGAGAATTTCCACCCCAGCCCCCATCAGCTGTGCCGGCAGCGTGTGCGCAGGCGGGGAGGCTTTTTGCCTCCCTGCCAGAACCGAGGGCACTTTTCGGGGTCCCCGGAGCCCTCAGTTCCGGGGTGGAAATTCTCCCCGTGCATCAGCACGCGTGGGGAGGCTTTTTGCTTCCCTGCCGGAATCAAGGGCATTTTCGGGGTCCCCGGAGCCTGCCCTTTCGAAAAGGCAGCCCCTGCCGCTGCGTGGCAACCTGGAAGCACCACCGGCGCTTCCAGGTTGTCACGTGACACACTTGGGGCCCCCAGGCGACACAGTATTGTGTCGCGACACACCGTTTGGAAAGCCCTGGTTTAACCTATCATGGTTTCAGATTTACCTTATCAATAGTTTTAAGAAAACATGCAATCTAAATGAAACCCCAAGACCTACAGTTACTGGAATCCAGACATTGTCATTCAGATTTTTTTTTCTCCCTAGCATTTTTCCTGCAGGTACAGGATTTGAATTA
The DNA here is from genome assembly GCA_023362775.1 of Charina bottae. Classification (NCBI taxonomy): domain Eukaryota; kingdom Metazoa; phylum Chordata; class Lepidosauria; order Squamata; family Charinaidae; genus Charina; species Charina bottae. Next base: position 6,856,558 of record JALMGJ010000020.1, read on the forward strand.
TATATAATGTATGATCAACTTCTTCAATCAAGAGAAACATGCATAAATCACAAAATGTTCTGCAATGCAATATATGATAATATATTTGCTCAGTTGCAATTACTTATTTTTACAGAAGTCCCAGTAAGGACAAATCTGTACTACAATTTTATAAAATATAGCTTTTTGTCAATAAAGATAATGAAGAATGAATTTGCCAGAAATCCATTATTAAATAAACCTTTGTAGCTCTATATTATTACTCAGCATTAGATTTGAGATGCATGAATGTAGTCTGTTAACAAGATTTTTTTCATCTATAAATTACGGATTGGCACTCCAGTTTTACAATCTTATATCCACAGAAAAACTAGAGGAGGAATATTTTGGAATTGCCAGGAAAAATGATTTCCTGGAATTAGCAGCATTATCTCATGTGCATTGTAATAATGTATATATAATAAAGAGATCAAGGTGGTATTTATTCATCTCCCCTTTGATGGTATTAAAGAACACACGTGACCAAATATGTAAGGATAAGATCCATATTCTAATCAATTCTTGCATGTAACGCAACTAAAATTACTGGCAATTGGGCAAATCAGTCCTCAAAAGGATTTGCACAAATGCTGCTTCTTGTGGATTATATCAATCTCTTCAACTGCAAAGTATTGCACAATCTAGGAGCTTCATATCCTAAATAACAACAGAGATATATTTAGCTGCAAGTATTCCCTCATTTTCTTTTCCTGTATTTTCCAAGTTTTTCCTTGCAAGCAAATACTTATATTTGGGAAAGTTTTCTGTTTTAAAATATCCACTTTTTTCAGATTTCGTGCTTTAATGTATAAAACTTTTAGCACATAAATCAGCCAGCAATTTGAAAGAGTTATTGCACACAATATAAATACAAAGTGGAATAATGCTGAAATTCTTATTATTATGCATGAGAGGAAAAACAGTAAAAGAATAAAAGAAAAATGTAAAACATGGTTCAAAGCCATTTGCACTTTCCCACCAGAACAGAGCAAAAATGAAAAACAAAAAAAGCAAAATAGAGAGATTTATACAACACCATTGTAACAATAAACAGCTACAGAACTTGGGAAGTCCAAGCATGGTAAGCATTCATGAACATGGCCTCTGAATAATAATAATAATAATAATAATAATAATAATAATAATAATAAAAATTAAAAGAATATGATACAAAAAAAGCAGTATCATTTATGAGAGCTGAAGGAGTCTTAGAAGGAAAAAATTGAAATCAAAATTAGAGCAGCCACTAGAGCAATGAGATTACAAATAATAATAATAAATAATAATAATAATAATGAGAATAGTAATGTCTATGTTTGCCAGCCACATTGCATAAATTCAAGACAGCACAGTCACCTGTCTGCTTCCGCTTAACACAGGAGTGATGAGTTGGTCTAGTATGTTTGATAGCAGGTTTTAAAATGATTTTCCTGGAGGGAGAGTGAGCCTGAACTTCAGCTTTTTTAGAAAGTTCAGCTTTCTTATACACAGCTATAGACAAGAAAACAAGAGCATACAATCAGAAATAAAAAATTAGAAGTAGAAATATATTTCAACACATCAACATATTGGCTGATGGTGCCAACTTAGCCATTTAACTCTGACTTGAGTGTACCAAGGCCCACATGTTCTGTATTTAGGGTATAAAGCTTTCCCTGATTCTGTCATCCCATCCATACACATCTCTTCCAAAAACGACACCATTTTATTAAAAATGCACATATCATTTTAACATGTGGGGAAAGTGAACTCTTTCTGTTCCAATCTGTACCCCTGTGTCATTCTGATCCATTCCAGTCTGAACATCTCAGATAGCCTCACTGGGCAGCTTATGAAGCTATGGAAGGAAAGGAATACTGACTCACATTAAGTACAAGGGGATCCTTGTGAGATATTTGAAGGTTCCCAGCCTAACTGTGGTTTGACATCTCTTGCTAGATGGGTACCCAGAGCACCAATGTTATTAGGGTAGATAATTTGATTTTATGCTGACATTTCTCAGTACTAATGAATCTTAATAGATGAACTGCTATTTATAATGTTTACCTGCTGTTACCACCAGCATAAAACTGGAGCAATGGTAATAGTATGGACTATATGTCTTACTATTAGCACAAATATATGTCCTTAATGAAAAGGTACACAGATGAACAACCCATAGTATGGCATAAAAGGAAAAAGAGCAAGTATTATATAAACCTTTTTTCCTTCTCACTTCATCTCTGGAGACTGTGCTAGGTTCCTTTTTAGCTATTTTTCTTTCAGGAGTAGAAATCCTGCCTCTCCCAGTTTTTAAAGGTTTTTCTTTTTTATGTTTATCAAGAGACGGTCTCCGCAATTCTCTCTCTGATTTCTCCTCTTTAGGAACAGTCTCTAACTGTTCCGTCATGATGCTCCTATCATCATCTGCAGGATCAGAGTAAATTATAACAAAAACAGGATTAGTTATTTGTACTTTGCTGGGATATCATTTTTTAAACAATTAGGTTGATTCATGCTGATATTATTTTAATAACATTCATGACTTCACTACAATTAATTATTTTAAATTATTAATATAGTTTACTGGAAATAAAAATGAATGAATGAAAAAGCATTAAGGCACACCTTGAGTATCCACCCATATGCTGTCGGTATCCAGGACGGAGTCATCAATTGTCGTTTCATCTTTATAATCATCATATATTTCTGTCTTGTAGTCAGTTAATGGGATTTCTTCCTGTTCAGGCGAGCCAGGAGGTTCTAGAGACCTTTCTTTTGAGTCTGCTTCAACATGAGCAATTACCTCTGCCTCCATATCCAGCTCTTCTTCAGTATGGAAACCTTCTCCTCCTGTATCAGCCTGTGCAGTTTCAGCAAAGCGAACACTGTGGGAATTGGCTTCTCCTTCATCAATTGTTGTCTGTACTATTGTAATGAAATCATCCTCAACTGTAACGACAGATTCTATTACTCCTTTGAGCTCAGGTATCTCCGCAGGGATAGCTTTACAGACTTCTTCACTGGGTCTCTCCAAGTTCTCTTCTTCACTTGTTTGCTGACTGATTTCCTCTTCTTGGTCTCTTTCCTCCTCTCGTCCTTCTGCTTGCTTTGTCTCTTCCCCTTCTTTCTGTTGACTCTCTTCTTTATATTCATCTTCCTTAATCTCTACCTCATGTTCCACTTGCTCAATCTCTTCATGTTGTTCTACATTTTTAATCTCTTTTTTATGTTCTTCCCTGTGCTTGATTTCTTCTTCTTCTGTTTGCTTAACCTCTTCCTCTTGTTCTTCCATTTGCTCAATCTCTTCCTTTTGTTCTTCTTCCACATTTCCTTTTACTTTCTCATATTTTAAATCACAGGGTAAATTCTCAGCATTCTCAGTGCCAACTAATGCCAAAGTATCTACCTGACCTTCTTCGTGCTGTATTATGTTCTCCATTTGAGTTTCTGTTGCTTCTTCTTGAGTAACTTTTGATATATCTGTTTCTGTAACAGATTGTCCCAATGGAAAATGTGCTGCATTTTCTTCTTCTGATAGAAATGGGCTTCCTTGTTGCATTTTGTCTTCATACGGCTTTGAAATTTCTACAGACAAGCCCTCTTGCACTTGACCATTATCTCCACTTGACTCATAAGATTCTTCTTTATCTACTGCTTCTTGGTGCACCAGATCAGGCTTGGGTCCTTTTTCCTTAACTTCAATTTCAGACAGTCTGGCTGTATCTTTCATATGACTAGACTCCATTTTTGCACATAGATCGGGTTCCTGATTTAGTGAAAAGAGGTTCTTTTCTGGATCTTCTTTATTCTCCTCTGAAACTAATTCAGTGATATGACCTCCTAACTTACTCTGATATTCCTGTTCCACTTGCCGAGCAGCAGAATCCATATCATGCTTTATAGCATCATAGTCTGGTTTGCAGGGCATTTCTGCCTTATCTATCTCTGCAGCAACACAAATAGCACTTTCCTCTTTCTTAGTTAATGAAGAAACTCTTTCTGGTCCAACTAGAGTTTTATCATTAACATCTGCTAACTCTGAACCAAGCTTTATTTCATGTTCAGTATCCTCAGGAAAAGATATTTCTTTAGCATCAGCATGTTCCTCACTTTTTTCTAAAACAGTATCTAATTTATCAATAGCTTTTCTCTCCTGTTCAAAGTCCTGACCCCAAACTGCTGAGTCATCAGAGACCTCTTTTTCTTCACAGGATCTCTCAGCTGCTGCCAACTTCACTTCTATCAATGAGAGATCTGTAACTACACCTCTTCTCATTTTCTCCTCAAAGGGGCAGCTTTCTCCTGACAAATTCTCACTGTCCTGAACTGGAGATGGTAATGGTACTGTGTATTTGTTGAAAACACAGTAGCCTAAGTCTTCTATTTGACTGTCAGCTTTTAGAGTAATGTGGTTTTCATCAGTCATAAAGTGCTGGACTGCAGAGCTGTCCTCAACAACCACCTCTGCAGGAACAGATTTCCATTGTGCTACCTCTGTATCTGCACTCACGGATGCTAGTCTTGACCTTGTGTCAGCTAAATCTAACATTTCAGGTAAGTCAGGAGCCATTACAGTCCCATTTTTGTAATAATCTTTAGCCAGGAAAGGTGATTCATATAAAGGCTCCACCTGCATCTCCCCTGATTCTCTGAATTTGGACTCTTCTGTCTTCTCATCTTCCTCTTCCCTACTTTCGGTTGGGAAGGGGGGAGCTTTTTCTACTGCTGGGGTGGTGGCAGGGAAGTAATCATCACATTCATCTCCACTACCTGTATCTAAAATATCTGAACCTAAAGGTGAAAGGTCATGAGTACCTCCAAAGTTAAACCCCAGTGCTATAGAATCCAAGCAGGACATTGGGAGATTAATTGACATGCTCCTCTGTTCTATAGCGGACCTTCCACCAAGCCCTAAGCTCCTGCTGAGAGTTAAGTCATCTTTATTTTTACTGTGGAGTTCTCTCTTATCTCCATACACATTTGGGTCAATAGTGTACATTCTTTCTGGAGGAGAGCGAGGTTCCTTATAATCATCTTCTGGGAAACTCTGGGCAAGAGTACTGTATCCAATTTCATGAGCAGGTGGACTGGGCTGCTGGTATGCTTCTGGCTGATATTCATCAGTCTCCTTTTTAGTTACGAGGGAATCTTTATGGTAAACATCATAAATCTGTTCTTTTGAATCACTCAGTTCATAGTAATCATTGCCTTGCTGTACCTTATCCCTCTTGGTAACTTCATCTTTAAGAGTGGAAGTTTCAAAGTATGTAGACATACCAGATTTATCTTCTTCTATCCTCATTTGGTGGGGATCAGAATCTGTAACAGGAAACACTTTACCTTTCCCTTCTTTTTCAGAAACTTTGTCTTCCTGAGGTTCTTTACATGGTTCAGGTGGGGCTTTCTCTATTGTTTCATGCAACACAGCAGTATCCAAACGCTCTTTATCTTTTTCAGGAAAAAAATCTTTACTGAATTGGTCTGCCAGAACCTCAGTACTGTGTTTTTTCTCCTCTTTTTTAATATCCCATGTGGTTGATTCCCCAGTTATCCCCACATCTTCTGCTTGGTGAGCATCATATGCTTCTTTAGGATCAATGTCTTTTCCCATAACTTCTTTACCCAAAGCCATTGGGTTTTGGTCACAAATAGCAAGAGGTTGATCATCTAATGCTGCGAGCTTTTGTCTACTGGAAACGGAGTACTTCTCTTCATCGCTTTCATCCTCGGTCATATCTTTTTCTTCTTCCCAAAGAGGAACCTGGCTGGGAGTTTGGTCTGCAATGGCTTGTGAGGCACTTGTAGCCACCACTGCAAATTCTTCTTCCTGTATTTTTATGTGCTCTTTGTTCATTGTTTGATCTTTTGAAAGGTCATTGGTAATCTCTGTAATAGCAGACTTTTGTGTTGTTTTGCTACTCTCTTCTGGTTCAAATGTATGTTGAACAGCTGGCAAGGTTTCAGAAAAAAAGGCACTTGTTACTGTGCCTGTTATGTCCACTACAGATTCTGGGGTGGAAGAAGAACCAATGCTTGCAGGAGAGGTAAAGTCATTTTTTGTAATATTCATCTGCTCCTCTTTAGATTCCAAGGGTGGTGCTTCTGTTGAAGGTTTCTGGGCCTCGGTGGCCTTTCCATCTAGTGTACTTTTCTTGTGGAACTGTGTTGACCCATCCTTTTGCTCTTGAGGTATGGAGCCCTTCTCTTCTATCTTTGGCAGAGTGGCATCCAAAGTCTCTCCCAACCAAGATGGGGATGTCATCTCTTCTCCTGTGGGCTGTGCGTCTCTCACTCCTATAGTCTCTGTTTTTGCTGGCTGTGGAACTAAGGCACCTTGGACGGGGTGCTCGCTGGGCTTACTTCCTTTCTCTTGTTCCTTGGTGCCCAAGGGCGCAGCTGCGAAAAGGCCTGTACCTTCCTGTCCATGGATTTCCATCTTCGAGGCTGAAAGTAAATCTGTAGTTGTTGCATTGGATTTTAGAACAGATTACAGAAAGCATTTATAAAAGAGAAAACTAGTTTATAGCATAATTTGGCATGGCAGAGTCGTAAAAATATGGCTACATGCAACCAGAAAATCTAATGAGAGCTCTGTATACATTATTATGTTTTACTCTTAGTACATTATTAATCATCTATCTTATAGAGATAAACCTAGCTATATTTTATTAAATTTGTCTGTAACAGGCTCATTTTTTCCAAAATTATTATATTATAAATAAATCCAACTTCACCTTAGAAAGCTTTACCATGCAATGAAGTTGAGATAAGGTTCTGGAATATAATATATATGGTATAATTGGGTGTGTGTATGTATGCATGCTTATATGTGTTATATTTAAAATTCAAAATCTTATATCCATTTAATGACATCATTCCTTTTGTCTGAGCCTGGCCAAATCATGGTAAGACAGAAATGTATATACCAATCTACATTTGATACAAATTGGGGGGCAGGGGGGCTGGTTTTTCAAATATATTTTTTAAAAACTCTACTATCATAAAACTGTTCTTGAGAAACACAAGACTGAGATAGAATGTTCATACCTATAACTACTTCATACAAAATCACTATACTGTAACTCTGACACATTGCTGAAAAACCCAGGCCAAATATTTTAACACTTCAAAAATAATTGAATTCAATTATTTCAAAAATAACAATTCAATTTTCAATCTTTGTATATATTACATGTTAACATTTAGAGTACAACTGTGCATGCTTTGACAATGACTCAGAAAAAGTGTTCCATACGTCACTCAACCCCAAGGACAATACCTCACTGCTATTCATTAAAGCATGTACACCTTTTCTTGGACTTTCATGCAACCCTGAAGAAAATATGCAAACATTTAATAAATCAAGTTCTTAAAGAAGTGTGTCTTTAATGCACATTGGTTTTTGGGCTCACATGGAAGATTGAAAAAAAAATGCACATGTGTTTTACTGAATAGGCATTGCACTTGCACTTGAGCAAGGTATAACACAGTTCTTCCTAATAATTTCTTAAGCAAACACAACCCTAATTTATATAATGGCGCTTTTTCAAAACATTTTATGGAGTTCCCCCAAATCAATTATTGGGGCAGTCTCTATCTATCTATCTATCTATCTATCTATCTATCTATCTATCTATCTAATCAATTATTGGGGCAGTCTCTATTATCTATCTATCTATCTATCTATCTATCTAATCAATTATTGGGGCAGTCTCTATCTATCATCTATCTATCTATCTATCTATCTATCTATCTATCTATCTATCTAATCAATTATTGGGGCAGTCTCTATCTATTATCTATCTAATCAATTATTGGGGCAGTCTCTATCTATCTATCTATCTATCTATCTAATCAATTATTTGGGCAGTCTCTATCTATCATCTATCTATCTATCTATCTATCTATCTATCTATCTATCATCTATCTACCTACCTACCTACCTACCTTCCTATCATCCGTCTGTCTGTCTGTCTGTCTGTCTGTCTATCTATCTATCTATCTATCTATCTATCTATCTATCTATCTATCTAATCAATTATTGGGGCAGTCTCTATCATCTATCTATCTATCTATCTATCTATCTATCTATCTATCTAATCAATTATTTGGGCAGTCTCTATCTATCTATCATCTATCTATCTATTAAATATCTATCTATCATCTATCATAAGGAAGGCGGAGCGAAGGAAGATAGATGCTTTTGAACTGTGGTGTTGGAGGAAAATTCTGAGAGTGCCTTGGACTGCAAGAAGATCAAACCAGTCCATACTCCAGGAAATCAAGCCAGACTGCTCACTTGAGGGAATGATATTAAAGGCAAAACTGAAGTACTTTGGCCACATAATGAGAAGACAGGATACCCTGGAGAAGAAGCTGATGCTAGGGAAAGTGGAAGGCAAAAGGAAGAGGGGCCGACCAAGGGCAAGATGGATGGATGGTATTCTGGAGGTGACGGACTCAACCATTGGGGAGCTGGGGATGGTGACAGCCGACAGAAAGCTCTGGCGTGGACTGGTCCATGAAGTCACGAAGAGTCGGAAACGACTGAACGAATAAACAACAACAACTATCATCTATCTATCTATCTATCTATCTATCTATCTATCTATCTATCATCTATCTAATCAATTATTGGGGCAGTCTCTATCTATCTATCTATCTATCCAATTATTGGGGCAGTCTCTATCTATTATCTATCTATCTATCCATCCATCCATCTAATCAATTATTTGGGCAGTCTCTATCTATCTATCTATCTATCATCTATCTATCAAATACCTATCTATCTATCTATCTATCTATCTAATCAATTATTTGGGCAGTCTCTATCTATCTATCTATCTATCTATCATCTATCTACCTACCTACCTACCCACCTACCTACCTTCCTATCATCTGTCTGTCTGTCTATCTATCTATCTATCTATCTATCTATCTATCTATCTATCTAATCAATTATTGGGGCAGTCTCTATCATCTATCTATCTATCTATCTATCTATCTATCTATCTATCTATCTATCTATCTCTCTATCTCTCTATCTCTCTATCTCTCTATCTCTCTATCTCTCTATCTATCTATCATCTATCTCAGCCTAGTACATCATGTTGTAATAATGGCTATCCATTTACACATGTTTAAAGACCAGTTCTGACAAAGAACCTCGGCAAAGCATTGAATTCTTCATTATTTCAGTAGGAACCATTTCAGCTCAGTATGCAGCAAAAGGCATATTCATTTATTTTGAAAGAATTCAAAATGTGCACACTTCTCCAGAATTATTGGCAAGCCCAGGGCTCAGTTAGGCATCTGAATTGGGCTGCAAAACATATAAATGTCAGTAGCATTCTTCTCAATGAGCCTCCCCATTTGCAAAGCTGGCTAGGAGGTCTGGGCTATGAAATATAAGAGTTATTGTCCAATACATCTGAGGAGCAACATGTTGGAAATGACTGTTCTAATCCTAAAAGGAGGAAACTGGAGGAAAAACACTACCACAATAGGAAGGATTTCTCATAGTTGTAATGTAATCTTCTGCCCTTCATTTATTTCCCAGAGCAATTGCATTTTGCAACACTGGAATTCTTTAATGGTTTTGTAACCTCATCAGATTCAGGATGAAGAACTCCAATAATAAACAGCATTCTGAAAGCACTGAAATAAAGAGGTTTAAAGCCACATAATATAATCCTTAGAATTGGTTTCACACTGGGAAAATGGCGGCTTCCTTATGCTGAACAGCATCCTGTGTCAGAACTGAAAAGTTGTTTCTCCTGGCTGATGCACCATGTTGAACACCTGAGATAAATGCCTTGATGGAGAGCAACGTCCGGTCCAGCATTCTGCCTCCAACAGTGACTGACTAGATGCCTCTGGAAGTGTGATGATAAACCATGATATGTTGTCTTTAAGTCTGGAGGTTCATATTTGGACTACTTTATCGTGAGTAATAGCCCCTAAACAACCTATCCTCAATGAACTGATCTAATCTTTAAAAATGCGGTCAGAATCAATGACTGTGATAATGAACTCTAAAAATGGTGTGCGGTGCAAAGAATTATACTTGCTTCATTTGTATCAAAACCCATTAATTTCTGTGGGTTTTACAAGGGGGGGAGGGGAAACAGATCCATTCCCTGATGGACCATAATATACGGTTGGGTAGTAGTAGATGGAATGCCTGTGCAAAGCATTCAAAAGAAGTATTTCATAAAGTATGCTAGTGCAAGCAAAGTACCCTTTCTTGAAGCAAAGCATTAAAGTGGCTGCATTTTTTGGGAAGCTTGCATGGTTGCTTCAAAGGCTGTCTCTAGTTTCCTGCACCTACGTGTGCACGCCCAGACATCTGTCGGGGCTGCTAAGGAAAAGGAGCTGTGCAGGCACATGCAGGTACAGACATCTAGGGACAGCCTTCAAAGTAGCCATGAAAGCTTTCCAAAGGACACAGCTGCTTCAAAGAGCAATGCTTTGCTTGCACTAATGTGCTTTGAAAGATGCATCTTTCAAATGCCCTGCACAGGGCATTTTTGTGTCCCCAAAACAAATAGTAGGAGAAAACAGTGGATCTCTATTATTTACATTTGCCATAGACTCCACTGCTTCCAAGATGAAAAGTTCGAGCATACAAAAAATCCCAGGTTCAATCCCTGTCTTCTGCAGGTAGAGCTGGGAAAGATTCAGATCTAAAAACCTGGAGAACTTCTTCCAGTTAACCATTCTTGATGTCTGCCAACTCCTTTCTCCACATTAAAATGCGAACATTAAATGAAAAGAGAGAGTGAGAGATAAGATGGCATATAGCAAAGCAAATTGCCAGCCTCTGACCTTATCTTAATTTTCAAGACTTCTGCCCGGCTTCTAATGGCCCCAATAGCTGAGGCCTATATTTAAATTATTTCAAGTTTTAATTAGTTAAGTTCACTTTTCTCTCTCTCTTTTTTGTATCAAACATTGTATCTACTTCTATAAACACCCACCATAGTCTTACACAATGTCTTAAACTTATGATAGAGAGGATACTCCAATTTTCTGTTATCATGTTTCCCATTGTTATTATTTTTTTCATTACACGTTATTGATTTTTCAGTGGACTTTCTACTATGACTCATTCCAACCATTAATTCTTTCCGAGGAAAATTACAAACAATTTAGATCATATCAGTGAATTTGGCAAATTAGTTTTGGCTCAAAAGTATTCTGTTGAATGGACTCGCCAAGATAAGCTAGTGCATTTTGAAGTTTACCAAGTCTGCCTGGGAATCTACCATCTTCAATAATTAATTTCAAATTCACCCTTTATTTAAGGGCACATATGAATTAACTAAATTATATTGATCCAATGCACTGAAAATGAATGTCTTTCCTATACTTTCTCACCTGTCTTATCTAGTGACTACTCAGTAAAAGAATTTATCCTCAATTCTTTTATTGTATTAGCTAAGTCACAAATGATGTGAAGATTCACCAATGACTAGAATCTTTCATATTTTTTTTAAATGTTAACAGCAACTATGGGGCCAAGTGCTTGTAGAGGGGAAATGTAAACATGGAAAAGTCATGTGGGAGGAGAGAACATTAGCTCTTTCCAGTACTGGAATCCCAAACTGCATTATCCTGCTCACACAACTCTCATTACCTGAGATTATATTCATGTATATTCCCTATCACAACTAGCTTGGTTTACCTGCTTGTTGATATAGTCAAGGGATGATAAAACCTTAGTGAAGTAAGAAGCAGCAAAGTTAATTCTGTGATAGTTACAGCTGTTATGATGTATGTTCAGCTATGATAGCCTTAATTAGACTTTCCATAAATATTCTTAGAATGGAAATTAGGTTTAACTGGTGCACAATTATTTGTGCAAGGGCTTGTGTTGTTATGTGCAGAGAAATGTGAGTATATATTCTAGATTACACCTAATCTGGTTTATTAAGAATAAGCAATATAATTCAAAGAAAAATTCTGAGTTTTATATTTAGTCCTTCACTATGCTATCCAATGTGATTCCTGTGAATTTTCTTCTCACACTGGGACTTCCACTCAGATAATCAGCTGGAAAGAAGGATAAAACAGATGAAACTCAAAATCCTAGCAACGGCAAACGAGCGTCATGGTGGGCTGCAATGAATGGTAAAGATGTGATATAAGAAGCAGTAGCCTTAGGGAAATTGAGGCAGAATGTACTGAAGCATAAGCAAAAGTAGATTGCACAGCACGAACAAAATTTACAAATTAAGCATTTTATGCCATAGTCAGGGTTAATCAGTTTGTTTCTTGACATGAAAAACAGATGAACCTCTGTACCAAAATGAAATGAAATATATATATATATATATACACACACACACGCACACAAAGATCAGCAATGTGACTGGCAAACACATCTGCAACGAGGAGGGAGCGAGGGATGGTATATCAGCTTGGCTGCACTGCAAAAGCTATCATGGGTAGAAAACACTTCCTAAGAAGTCAGGAATCTACTGCAGAGGTGGGAAACCATGTCATCATACAGCCTTTGGCTTGCCATGTGCACACTCTTCAAGCATAATAACAAGAGCATTAACCGAGAGGACAAATCAATGGGAAGAAAAGCCAATGAGAGAATGGGGAGAAAGCTGGAGAGCAGCTCATATGCAGCCAACACATGCAGGTCCCTAATGCAGGCATACCTTCCTCACCGGAGGAAGGCAGTTTTGCTTTTGAGGTTTCCTTTTCAATGAGGATTATATTTTCCCCATTGTGATCCACTTGATCTTCAGGAAGGAAATCCTGCTGGGCCTCTGAGAAACCCTCTGTTTGTGCCAAAGGCTCAGCAGGCCCACTCCTTTTCTCATGCTTCTCATCAAGAGGAACATCAGGTTTGGGGTCATCAGCCATGGGACCTTTGACTGTTTCTTCTTCTTCCTCTTCTTCTTCTTTGGGGGAGCAGGAAGGAGAAGGAAAGTATGGAAAAAAGAGGCAACATCTTCAAGATTAACAGATATTATATGGTATACACATGTTAAACATTTTCAGGTCTGCATGGAAGCTGTACATTTCTGTTTACCTGTTTCAAGTACTATAAAATTGGTATGCACTGTTTTTTTAATGGCCTAATGCCTTAATAGTCTACTTTTTTCCATTAAAAAGTGTGGTCTAGTTCAGCCTTATTGTCCTAACAGCCAAACCATAATTTGGGGACTTCCCCCCCCCCCCTCTCTGCCTCTCCCTTCTCTGATAGAGCTATTTGTGGTTCATGATTACATCTAAATTGATTTAACTATATAGTTACTGCTGATCATATTCATTTTAGAATCAAAGACCAAAACCACTTTATCATTCCGGTTTAGAAACTACCTAAGGTTAACAAAACCTGGGACTATACTATTCATTTAGTATTGGTAACTGGGGAAGAAATATTACAGAATAATCTCAAATGCTAAGAACATTATAATTGTGCATTATAATCTCTACTGCTGTAGAGATGGGTGGTGATAAATTTGACAAATAAATAAATTTTGGTGCAATGTACAGAAATAAAACAGAGTTTGTTTTTAAGTAAGAAAGAAAGAACTGAAAATGTTTTCTGGTTCCCTGGTGGATATGGCTATTGAAAAACTATGGGTTAACCTACATTTTAGAAATGAAAATGTATGGTGGCAATAAAGGGTTTTAAAAACAATGCCTCAATATTTAAATCAAAAATACATTGCACTTTTAATTAATGTAACATGCTTAATACCACGTATTTAATATGGACTGCCTCTGCTCCACAAACTGCATCTGGTTTAGCATCTCTTATGAGTTTGAGCTGGACAAAGCATCATGGAGGATATAATTGTTTCTGCCTCACCTCACACTTCCTTTTAATACCCAGTGCAATGGGCTAGTTTTTGTTTACTTTTAAGACTAAATTGAGAGCCAGTTTGGTATAGTGGCATACATGGCACGGGACCAGAATACCTGAGGGACCGTCTTATCCCCATATCATCAACCCGCCCCACCCGATCATTCAGAGAGGGCCTGCTACGAACCCCATCAATAAGAGAGTGTCATCTGGTGGGGTCTAGAAGGCGGGCCTTCTCTGTGGTGGCACCAGCACTCTGGAACATCTTGCCCCCAGAGTTGAGGCAGATCCCCTCCCTCCCGACCTTTAGGAAAGATCTGAAGACCTGGTTCTGCTGCCTGGCATGGGAAGGAGGAAATAATAGTTCCTCATGGGGGTGGTTAATTTCATAATGTCCTTCTTTTTATTAAACTATCTGGCCATTTGGATTTTATAATTTATTTATTGTATTATTTGATTGTATTTTTATATTCTTTATTCTATTTTAATCAGTTTTATTGTAAACCGCCCAGAGTTCCCCGTTGGGGGAGATGGGCAGTCATATAAGTTAAATTAATTAATTAATTAATTAACAATTAATTAATTAATTGTGGTTAACTGGGAGACTGGGAGTTCTACACCTGCCTTAGGCCCGAAGCCAGCTGGGGGACCTTGGGCCAGTCCCTCTCAGCCCTAGGAAGCAGGCAAGGGCAAACCACTTCCGAAAAACCTTGCCAAGAAAACTGCAGGGACTTGTCCAGGCAGTCTCTGAGAATCGGACACAACTGAATGGATAAAAAAAAAAAGACTAACTTGGAATAAGATGTGTGGACTTCAACTCCCAGAATTCCCCAGCCAGCCAACCACACATCTTAAAGTTGCCAAGTTTGAGAAACACAGCTCTAAATGGTCTGGAATCAGGATAGCTGAGCATGCCTTCTTCAATAGGAAGCTGTTTTTCTCCTCAGATCCTCTGGGTATAGAACAGGAATTTTTCAGTAAGGCTGCCTGTTCAGTGGAACTCTTGATTGGCCCTCTCTCTGTTGCATTTGCCGTGGCAGACTGTTGCTTTACAGCACCTTTTCAGATAACTGGGACTTAATCTTTTCCCCATTTAATAGTAGTTTTATTTCGACTTTATTGCTTCTCTTGGGCCTCTACTGCTGTTATCTGCATTATGTTTGCTTATTTTATATTGTTATTAAACTGCGTTGTAGATCTGATCAATGGAACACTGATGTGCCCAATGTTAAAAAGAGAATGAGTAAAGCCTGTACGGGCTCATTTTTAAAAGTTATTTTCATTTACCCATTACATAATAAGAAATGCTCTTAGCAGGTTAGACTCTACCACAGATATTTTGCATGTAACCCAATGCATATCCTTTGCTGTCCACTGGAATTTCACTTTGCTGGAAGTACAGCTAAAACTATGAACAGGAAACAAAGAGCAAAACTATGGTCTCTACCAAAGTGCACCAGGGAGCCCTTGCAGGTGCTGGAACGCTATCTGGAGCTATTCCAACCTCAGAGTAACTCCCTGGGTCAGAGCACAAATCCTTAAACAGCATGTGAAAACAGGCACGGAATATGATGCCACACTGAATGAAAATAGAATTGGGAAAAATAAGGACAAATATTAATAATATAATAAATATAATATAATATAATATAATATAATATAATATAATATAATATAATAAATATAATATAATAATATAATAATATAATATAATAAATCTTGCCTTGATTGCTTGACAGATTGGGGAAAAATACACTATTTGCAAAAACGCTACTTTCCTTCAAAAAGGAAAAAGAAAAGTACACATAACAAACTTGTATTCCTTGTTTCTGGAACACCACTATGTTGTCAAATGTTCTGAACATAGGATACAAGTTTACCTTAGCTAAATAAAAACATCACATCTTCAGCAAATTTCACTGACAAGTGGAAAAGTGAGTGCTTCAGAACCCTCATTCTAAAAGGAAGCAACGATTAAATCCAGGCTAGCATCACAGCTAGTGGTACCCATTCTCAACTCAATCTTTTCAGTTTTGACAATCTGATTACAGTAGTCATATGTTCCTATATGTCAGGAACATGAAAGAAAAATAAGTCATGTTGTAATCTTAGAACTGGCTGAAGTTCAACACATGAGATAAGCCAGAATTCAAAGCACTGCATCTTCAGCTATACCATGTTCTCCAGATTTTCCACACAGAA
Source organism: Charina bottae (assembly GCA_023362775.1). NCBI lineage: Eukaryota > Metazoa > Chordata > Lepidosauria > Squamata > Charinaidae > Charina > Charina bottae. The sequence goes on from JALMGJ010000020.1 coordinate 6,872,588, forward strand.
AATGAGGAGGAGTCTTTCAAAAGCCATTGATGAGATGAGATGACAGTAGGGAAGTCAGATATCTCTGTTTCTGTCCCGCTGCCATTCAAATGTTATAAAAAACACAGCAGATGGGCCTAAAGTATTCTTTGGATCCTACCATGGGCAATATAGAGGCAGGCTCTTCACGCAAGATTTTAAATAACTAAGACCACTTTGGTATTATTGGATATTTCAACCCTCTTATTTTAGGTATTTGTTGTTCTAAAATTTACATGCAGTAATTTGCATTAAGATGTAACAATTATTTTTGTACTATAGACAATTTCCTTTATTTCTTCTTTTTTCTTTTTTTCTTTTTATTCTTATATATAAAAATGTTATTTTGGATTAGCTAGTCTTTTTATCTATAGCCTTATTTGAATTGTATTCATATTTTCTATGATTTGTATTATCTTTTTATTCTCATCTGTACCTTTTAAGAAAATTAAGAAACTTTTTTTTAAAAAAAAAGTAATTTAAAAATTAGCAAGGAGATGAGTTAACACACATTTTTCTCTGCAATTTTTCTAAAAAAAGGATTGCATAGAGCATAGCTTTCCAAAGTGTGTGTCGCAACACACTACTGTGTCGCCTGCGGTGTCCTGGTGTGTCGAGCAAAAACCCAGAAGCAAGCCACTGTTATTGCGCCGGCAGCGGCACTGATTGGCAGGGGTGCCGCTTCTTCCGGTTCCCCCCATCAGCGCTTCCGGGTTTTCGTGTGACACACCAGGACATCGCAGGCCGCGCCACTGCCATTGGTGTGTGTCACCAACATGAAAAGTTTGGAAAGCTCTGGCATAGAGAGATTGCTGATTTTCCAGATAATTTTCTGTAAAAGTCCACTCTTGTCACATGATATACAGGAGGAACTGGATGACACAGAGGCCAGGCTAAATACACAGCTGCATGGTCCACTACATTTGCACTGCCTGAGTAGAATCAGGCTAGCATCATTTGTGAAATATAATATCTGGAATAAAAAAAATCAATTTTAAGGAGTGTTAGCTCTGCTGGAGGCTTAGAAAATTACTTGAAAACAAATGTTTAAAAAAAAGAATTTGCAGGACTTTTTTCAATGCAAGTATGAAGATATGGCCTTGGAAGAGGCTGCCTGTCTCTTTTTCTCTCTCTCTCTCATATTCATGGGGGCCAAATGATGAAATGTCTGTTGCAACATCATGACATAAACCCCGCCCCTTTTGTACATGCATTGTGACATCACACACTTCTACATAAGGGGCGGAGTTTGCATTACAACATCATGACGCACATTTTGCCATTTTGACAAAACCTCCAGATTCAGTGGGCATCTCTGCGTAACCCTCCAGCTCTGGGCCAACTGATCTGGAATATACAGCCAGTTAAACAAACAAGTGTATTAGCCAGGGTGCATTTCTCATGAGATCAGTCATATGTGACAAATCCCTTTTCTCTGTTCTTCAAAAGGCAACTTATACTTGAGTGGTAAGTTGGAGGAGGGAAAGATGTGTAACAGCCCCTCAGTTCCTAGATAAGGGGCCTTGTTCTCTGAGAGCTGTTTGTCATGGTACAGATGCCCAGCAGGATCACATCTAATCTAATGAAATAGGTATTGTTTTAAATGTTTCAGAATAACTACAGGATGGGTTAGCTTGAAAACAAAAGTATGGAATACTAAACTGTGGCTCTGAATTCTATTGAAGTTTTAAAACTCGTCATCATTTGCCAATGAAATTTCTAGTATTTTAGATCTTTATCATATGGCATAGTACCTGGAGAAAAACTATTATTAACATAGTTAAATGTCTTATTTTTAAGCCTCTGCATTTCTGTGCGTTTGTTTGCATGGTGTACACATATATAACACTCCAACACATGGCTATATGGGGGAGGGAGAGGATTGGAACGTTTCTACACCTACTTATGTTTCATATTGTATTTATTCAATATTTATTATGTTATTATTTATTATTTATTATTTATTATGTTTACAATCGTGAAATTCAAATCTTTATTCAGACATATATGAATAAAACAAAAACTTCCTTTTTATTCAGCATTTTTACTTCTGAGTTAGCCTCATGGAGTGCATTAAAGCCTTAAAATAACTTAAACTGCCCAGAGTCCCTCCCTTGGGGGGAGATGGGCAGTGGCAAAATTTAATAAATTAAAAAAAATTAAAAAATTATCCACTCTAATAAGTCATCTTTTGTTTAAATGATCTAAAAGTGAATGTGCACTCTGAACAGTCTGTTCCATAAAAACATTTTGCAGCAGTAAGGAGCTTTGGCATGAATTAGGCTTGTTTTGGCACCATCATTATTAGGATAGTAGCTGAACAGCAAATACTTTTACACAAAGGAATATTTAATTCAACGGCTTTTGGAGACTACTGAATTAAATAATTTAATGAAGCTATTTTCTGGTGGAGAGAAAACAATTAAAATGTCTTCTAGTCACAGTTAAGACTTGTAGAAAATGTAATTTGTATTTCTTATTAAATTTCTTAATTTGTAACTCACCCTTTGATTTCAAATCTTTATTCAGACATATATGATTAAAATAAAAACTTCCTTTTTATTCAGCATTGTTATTTCTGAGTTAGCCTCATGGAGTGCATTAAAGACAAGGAGATAAAATATCTGTAGATGCATCTCATCTCTTTGCCTAATTCTGTTTGACTAAATGGATCAACCACCATTCAGGAAATCTTGCAAAGTGAAATCTTAGTACAATAATTTCTATATTCAACTTGGTTCTATTAAAATCATATTAGGTGCCTTACTCCCCCCAGCAGTGCAAACATATCCACTCATTCTTTTATGCAGGTGAAGTAAGCTATGAAACTAGAAAAATGGGGCTACAGCAGCATGCCCTGCTGAATTAGATCAAAAAGAGATCTGACTCATTCCCTCTCTTTTGTTTGTGTTTGCTGCATGATTGATTACCCACCCACCTTTGACAGGCTGGCCACAGGGTGAATTGCACTGAAAATTGTAGGTCAAGACAACCCAAGCTGGGTCTACATGGTCCCCAAACCTTAGACGTATCCCTCAGAGCCCTTCCAAAAATGGTCACTGCAGTATAAACCTCTAATGAGGCCAAACTGGAAGATTATTAAATACCTGGAGAGTTGTCTTATTATCAACACTAAATTAGATTTATTTTTATTACATTTAAACTTAAAAAGGTAAAGGTTCCCCCCGCACCCGGTGCTCATCTCCGTTTGTCAGCCGAAGAGCCAGTGTTGTCCGAAGACACTTCCACAGTCATGTGGCCGGCATGAGGTGCGCGGAACACTGTTACCTACCCACCAAAGTGGTACCTATTCATCTACTTGCATTGGCATGCTTTCGAATTGCTAGGTTGGCATTTAAACTTAAATGACATTAAATCATATATTGTTTTGTTCTTCATTTTTTCATTTCCTTATAACTGTATTAATTATTGCATGCAATTATTTTTGCATATATGTTGCTTAGAGTCTACAGAGTGAAGAAGTGTACAAGCTCAAGTATACAAATAACAAATAAGTATCCCTAGACTTTTCTCGAAGTAGTATAGATGACAACCTCCCCTAATTTTATTCTTACAACCATCTTCTGAGCTAAGCTGAATGGAGGGAAAATGACTGAAGCAAAGCAAGTTTTGTGGTTGATCAGGGCTTGAACCTGGGTCTTTTCGGATGCAGTCTAACACCCCAGCCATTGCCATTACTTCCACTGGTTCCTCAGACTTAGGGGAGCCCAGGTTGCCACTGAAAGCCCAATATGGCTTTTTTTGGCCTGGGGAAAAAAAGTATCCTGTGCCAAACAGAGGGTCCAGCCTTGAAGCTATAATTCTTGACGCCAAATAAATTTTAGTTGCATATACCTGCAGCTAATATATGCAAGGCCACAGCCACAGAATATGTGGTTTTCAACTCTACTCTGTGCAAACAAGTGAAAAGGCAGGCACTATCATTTGTAACCCACCAAGATAAATGCTGCCCACTAGCCATATATTGTGGTTTGCTACCTGAAAGGCCTATCCAACTCTGTTGAGCTAGATAAATGGGAAGTTTATAAAGCCTCTAGTTGGCTACCATATGTGACTCTGAGTACTGTTTCCGGTTTTCCACACCTCTGCCTATTTTGTTACTCAATATCAATGCAATGGCTTCACATTAGCTGACTGTAATTTACTCATTTAATAAATAAGCAAGGATACTAGAAAAAAAGATAAAAAGATGGATGGAATGTACTACATGAATTTAAAACATGGAGTATGATCAAGCATTTTAAACAGATTATATACTATTGTAACTACATTATTGTTGCTAGACTAACCATCCTTCTTGGAGGTGTTATTCCCATGGCACCTCACATGTTGCATCCGTGGCAGGCATAGCATGGTGAGAGGGGGCACTTCCTTCCCTGTGGACTAACTCAGGCCATATAAGTAAACCTGTATTAATACCTGGGGTGCTTGAGTAGCTTCTGGGAGACCAGCAACTGGGCATGGCTCACTACTGATACATGCCTTTTAAAAAATTTTCTCCAATCCAGGGTTTCAAACAGCAACACATGCCAAGTGGAAGTGATATGATGTTGCTGTGGACTATTATGATAAATGAAAACAGTGTACTTCCTCATCTTCCACCACTTCTTAAAACTTTACTGAGTACCCTTTTCAAGGGTACAATGATATTCCTGCAATTTTCTACCATGTATAATTGGAGAATCACTTTATTTCACTTATATTCAAATTCCTGTCTAAGCTCTAAAAGGGTCAGACAGCGAGGCATATTGGCTCCTATGCTGTCAAACTGATATCCCAAAGTGCACACACCAAACGTTAAAAACAAACATGTAAACATCCTGCTTTATGCAGATGACATGATACAGATGTCTCACACCCAGGTAGGGATGATAAGATTGTTTCCAGTGTATCCACAAGTCTTAAAGATTGCTTTATTCCTCTGTTGTTGGAAATAAATTATAATCTTTCAGCATTACTATTGAGAGGCCTTAAGATCCTAACTCGGTTATATGGACATTAGCAGCCACTTACATAACTCAGAGTCTACAATTTAATTTACCTAGCTGAAATTTGGGCACAACTACCAAAGAGCAGTTGCTGCTTTGTTCAGCAGGACTTCCTTCTGCCTGTATTAATGAAACTAATAAAAGTGCTTATGCTGGATTTTTCTTATGAATTTTTTGTTTCAAAAATTTTGCAGAAAATGGCTAGATGTATGTTCAATTGAAAGAAATAACAAAAATAGATTCTGTTTTGAGGTAGAGAATGGGTATGATCTTAAAACACAATCTAAATAAATATATTTGAATTATAGCTTCAAGGTCCTTCAGAAATATTCTCACCTTGTGGTTAATTTCTACAAGCATCATGTCCTCTATTATACATATTTGTAAAAATAGAAATAACCAATTCAAGTTACCAATTGGAACCCTAGGAACAACTTGATCTACTGAGTCACAATGACCCAGGGATATTTCATGTTTTAAAAACAGAAAAAAACTGGCAGTTAAATACATTTGGCATTTGAGAGCCTTAAAACTCCAGGATGTTAATCTGCTCTAGGGTTATACAAACTTAAATTAGTGGAAAAGCAGTAACACTTTTCAAAGCCAATTTTATGGTCATAGTTAAACTTTCATCTGAATACAGACCAATAAAACTTTGGCATGTTGTAAAAAATGACAAGAGAAAGAAGATCTCTTCCTATGAGCAAAGGGAGTTATTTAGATAATATTTTAGCATAACAAACGGAGCCAATGGAAATTATACAATTGTTCAACATGTTCAGTGCATATAGGGATAATAGTAGAGAAAAGGTCCTTAATTTCCAGGTAGATGCCCATTTAGCTAATTGAACAAAATGTATTTTTCCAACCTGGTTATATTTAATACATTCAATACATATTTGGCTCTCTTTTGGACAATTTCTGGGAGCTGCAAGAAAGATAATTTCTTCCAATAATTTCAGGCCTTCGCTCCTGGCCTTCAGAAAGTCTTTAAAGACCTGGTTCTTGCTTGGGACAAAGAAGGTAATAGTTCCTCCTGGGGTGGTTAGCCCTATAATACCCTCCTTTTTTAAGATCTTCCCATCCTCTGGATTCTTATCTATTTATTATTATATTGTATGTTTAAATGTATAGGTTTTTAATATTGATATTAATGTTGTAAACTGCCCAGAGTCTACTGTCGTCGAGATGGGCGGTGATAAATTTGAATAATAAATAAATAAATAAATAAATAAATAAATAAAGTTAACTGAAACTACATTCAACAGCATCCACCCCCACTTTAAAAATAAAATAATAGTAGTAATAGTAATCTGAATATAAATTAATAGTTCTACATTAGCAATATCAGTCAATATGAATCAATATATTTAAAGGAATATTTGCATATTATTGAAGTATTACCTAATGTAACAGTTCTTTCCCTCATCAAACATTTGTTCACATACCAAACTCAAATTTTGCTTCCCACCTTATACACAGAACTAATAGTGATATTGCTTAGAAGATTTCTTGAAACTTGTATTTTATAAAAACTATGAAGATATAGATTGATCCCAATGAAGTATAAAAGTATCCAATTACAAGTTTCTGTTAAAAGAAATACGATCGAAGCAAAATTAGTCATATTAATTTCAACAGGACACCCATAATTCATTCAAATCAATGTGATTTAAAATGTATAACTTTGATGAAATCACAATATCGTGTTGTGCACCAGTTACGCCTCTTCCTGGATTGGGAGGCCCCTCAGATGGTCACTCATGCCCTTGTTATCTCCCATATAGACTATTGCAATGCACTCTACATGGGGCTACCCCTGAAGAGTATCCGGAAGCTACAGCTGGTCCAGAATGCAGCCGCACGGGCCATCTAGAAGGGCACATATAACACCTTTATTTCGTGAGCTGCATTGGGTACCAGTTTGCTTCTGGGTCCAATTCAAGGTGTTGGTTATCACCTTTAAGGCCCTACATGGCATGGGGCCAGGTTACCTTCCCCAGGGACCGCCTTTTCCCCATTACATCTACCCGTCCCACCCGATCTTGCAGAGAGGGCATGTTGCGGACCCCGTTGGTAAGAGAACTCTGGTTGGCGGGGTCCAGGAAGCGGGCCTTCTCTGCAGTAGCTCCCGCCCTCTGGAACATTCTACCCCTGGAGGGGAGGTTAGCCCAATCGCTCCTGGCCTTCTGGAGGAATCTGAAGAACTAGCTCTGCCACCTGGCTTGGGGTGAGGACAGGAGTAGTCATGTTTGGGGATGGCTAGTGCCCTAGAGTGCTTGTTGCATACAAGGACTGAGTTAGTTCATCAGCTATTGGATTTAATTTTTTATTTATATTTATTTTTAGCTGTAATTTGTATTTTATATATTGTATTTTATATATTGTAATTTATTGTTTTATTGATTATGCTGTTGTAAACCGCCCAGAGTCCCTCCAGTGGGAGGAGATGGGCGGTGACAAATCTAATAAATAAATAAATAATAAACACAATTAAAATCACAGTAATAAACATGATTAAAACATGGATAAAATCCTACAAATTATAGAGTAGGTCATGGGTTTATGCTAATATAACTGATTTTATATCCTATCTATCCTACCCTACCCTACCCTATCCAACTCCAACCTTACCTTCTGAAATGCAGATTTGCCCATACAGTCCAACACAAATGTAGTGATTACAACAGCATAATCAATAAAACAATAATGTAGACAATTATTTCAACCTGGATGATTTTTCCCCCCAATGAGTATTGCTTGTATGGAGTAAAAAGATTATTATCGAAACAATAAAATGGAACATGTCTTCAGGCAACTTGCACCTCATGTGAAACTGCTTTAACACACGCAGTTGCCAAGCATCCATTTCTTCTTTTCTATTCTTATAGTTCAGAATAATCTTAAGGAAATTTGATCATACTGACCTTAAAGAAACCCTTTCATTTATGTTTGAGACTGTAGTGTATAATTCCCTTTGAATTACTGTAATTTCAAGTGGCCATATTTCAATTTGGTAAAAAGACTTAATCCCCAAATGCTTGAAAGTTGGTTATGAAATATCTTTTAAATCATTCAAATTGTTGAAAAATGTTTATAGTTTCATCCTAGATTTATGTTAGAATTCCCTGAAAAAGATAGCACCTATGGAAATAGAAAATGTAGCAAATGTTTATTATAATTTTGGTCTGGATGTTCCATGTTTAAAAAATTATTTTCAAACATCTTTAGGAGTTTCTTTACATGTATGTAATATTACAGATATCCTCTCAACCTTTCTGTATATTTAAATTGCAAATGTTTAGGGCTACAACCTCTTTAATAACTTAAAGCAGGGGTTCTCAAACTTTATGATAGTGCAGTTCCTTAAAATGATAAATGAAATTATGTGCCTCCTTCATGAGTAAAACCAATGATTTCACTGGGTTTAGGATTGGGCAACAAAGAAGTATACTACTTACTAAGAGACCTACTATAGTCTATACTAGTAATTACTAAAGACGTACCACTCATTTAGATTTACTAAAAAATCTTCATTGTATTTTCCGAAGCTAATTTTATCAGCATTACAGGCAGACTGATCATCTTTAGTTTTCTTCTTACCACCTAACAAGACTTTTCCATTTTGAAAGCCTAAAAATGTTAAATAATGGATAAAAATACTGAACCTCACTAATATATACACTTCCACAGACATTCCAAAGACTTCAGATATAGTACTACACACCCTACTAGAAATCACTAGCTGTCGGTAAACCAGCTGGAAATCACGGTGCTTCTGTAACTAAGGATGGTTTTGACAGATGACCAGGCCCGTGGAACACATTTGGACAGTGCCCCCATTGTGCTTGCACAAGCACAACCAGCTCCTTAACAATCCTGTAGTCCCCCCGCCCCATGCTGCTTACAAGCCCAAAATTTGAGAACTTGGGTCTGAAAGGGAAATAACAGTTTCATCATAATCTCACATCTTGAACCTTACCAATTTAAAAGCAAGCTTAGCCCTAATGGACTGTCAGCCCTACAAGGTAGACCAGACTAAGAAACCAACACCATGTAGGTCAGGACTATTTTGATTGTAACAGCTATAGTAGTAGAATCTTGCAAGTCTGAAAGTGCTTCCCCCTGCCTCACGTTATCTTCCTGTGATCTAGGGAGGGGCCTGAGACATTAACCCAAACTAATTTCTTGACCTGGGCTCAAGTCCCTTTTATCCGACCCTTGCCTTGCTAGTGGCTCTTCCTCCTGTCCTTCAAGGCCATTCCCTTTGCCCTCCATATGGACTGAGACACAGAAATGTATTAGCTTATGGAAGTATAAAAAGAAAAAGGGGTTGCAGTATTATTTGAAGAAATGTTGATCCCAAAGGAAATATAAAAATAGAACAAAATTTAGTTTGCCAACTTCTTTCCCTATTACACTCTTATGCCTTTAACAACGTCCTGCTCAACATATCTTCACTGAATAAGTACAAATATGGTAAAGTAAACAGAAGTCTGTATGTTTCTTCTTTATTTATAATCTAAGAACAAACGGAATATTTCAGAATCTAATTCTAATGACTTTTCCAGTTTTAGTACACTAGACGAATTTTGTGTTTAAAAAATAGATTTGAAACAAGTTGGAAAGGAAGAAGTTCAGTGTTGGAATATTTTTAGCAATATGGCAATAAAGGGCTGGAAGAACGCTTTACCCACTGAAGTCTCAAATTCATGAGTTAAAAACTGATAGAAAACATAAGCATTCTTATAGCTAAAATATAACCTTAGAATCTTCTCCAGCTAGATATCCTGTGTCATAATGAAGTTTGCCTGGCACAGATGTTGGAAGAATGATTTTGTTAGTAATAGCATAGAAGGGACAATTTTAAAGAACATTATTCACCACAGAATTAGTATGAGTACATCTAATAAAACTTTTTTCAGTTTGAAATTTGTAAAGCTAGCATGGCCTTTTACAATACTCATAGGCTAAAAAGAAAATTCACATAAGTCATATTCATTTATATTTCTTACATATGCAGATGCATGTACGCATCTACATATAGAACATACACATTTATATTAAACCTGCTCTGTCGTACACTTTTGGTTATTTTCAGAAAACCCTCCTACCTATAAGTTAAGACTTAAAGAATCCTCCTCCTACCTCACTTTCTCTCTCACCAGGGTCCCCGGATTTCTCCTCTTAAAAATGCGCCCCACAATGCACATGCAACTCAGTGAAATTCTTACCTTCTTCCAGGGTTCCAGTCTGCTCTGACGCAGGAGATGGGGGTGGGGAAGGAGGCAGGTTAGCTGTCTCTTCAACTGCTAATGATTGAACAGTAGAAAGGAAACACAACTGTTAATTAATCTGAAACCAGAATACACCATTGGGGCAAACTACATTGAGTCTGCATCCAATACATTGAACCCCAAGAGTTTTAACTTTAATGTTGTCCAACTCAAGGGTCCGTTCATTTCAAACGAGGGAACGTTAAATTTCTGCATTTATAACCATTTATAAATGTACATAAATGTTGCTATATATTGTATGAGGCAGGGGCCAGGGTTGACATGACAGCTCTTTGAAGGAGTGATTAACATTGTAGCTCTCAGATGACAATTTGTAAGCCTAAAAGGAAAAAAAAAATCAAGCAACACATATATTATAAAATTTGGGGAGGGTTTATAGCAATGACCAATCACATGTAAAATTCACATGTGAATTTGAGAAAGCAGTATTTTATTACTTTCATATATCATTACAATCTAAACAACATTTATCCAGCATCAGCTCCATTTCTGAAGTAAGTGCCAGCTAAATGCTTCTCACAACCATAGTAAAAGTCATGATGTTAGCCTCCTATTAATCATCTAGCTATGGTAGATTAACATGTGGCACAGGAGCAAAACATTGGCTTGAGCAGAAACCAGTGCTATAAATATACTCAAGTAACATTCCCTAGGTTTTTCCTTGAAAATACTAGGCAGCATCGAGGCAGAGTTAAGCACCTATTTGACCAATTTCCATCATTAAAGAATAAGCCACTTTTAAACAGGACTTTAAAATAATGTAGTAAGCCTTTTTTTAGTCTCTATATCTGGGTTTGTAGAATTTTCCCCATAATATAGAAATATTAGCATATTTTCATAGATGCTGTGAAGTTGTATAGCAGTTATTAATGGTGAAGCTAAGCAGATTAAAGCTGAATCCAAAGCAATTTGAATCTGTTATACATAAAAACATAGTATCTCCATTCACAAATGATTATTCATGTTAGCAGCCTGTGATAGACAGACAGACAGACAGACAGACAGACAGACAGACAGACACACACACACACAGACACACACACACACACAGATGATTCTATTATATGGACTTTTTATTTTTGGTGCAGCGTAACAAAATACTTAAACGTGTGCTTAAGTTCCAGCATAAAATGGATTGAATATAATTACAGCTTTCTGCTCACAGAAAATATATTTGTACACAAAAGTGGACACCAGATTTTAATTGATTCCATTCCCCTTTTTATGTCTCTTAATGTTTAGGACAAGTCCTCCACCCTCAGGAACAGTTTTGTTAAACTTGCAGAGGTTTGGGCAACTGATGAAGATTTGGTGGCCTATCAATTTGTGCATGTGCATGTGCATATGCATAACTGAACAACCTCTGTTGTTTATGAACACAAGCATTTATATCCCATTTTTCCCCCTTAGGAACTCAAGGCATCACATTTGTGGGACTCCAAACCTTAACCTCACAAGCCTATGAGATAGATTGGCCCAAAGTAACTGGATGAGCAATATGGCTGAACAGGGGCCTGAACCCAGATTTCCTCACTTCCAATCTAACTTTATCACTATATTCCACGGGTTCTTTGTATGTTTTGCCCCCTCATTTTGATTGCTGGGAAAGTTGAAAAATTACTCAAAGGACAAACATCCTATTTTGAAATTTGTATCATTCATATAAAAAGCCATCAAAAATTGGACCATAAAATAATTCTAGCTTTCCTAAAAAGCTGCAAAATAGCTCTGAGTGAGTCAGCTCTCAAGTCTTAAAAATGAAATAAACTACACAATTTTTAAAAATGGCAACAGCTGTAATTCAACAGCTTGTTTTCTAACACACAACAAACATACAGCTAAGATCATTTGCTTTACCTAAAGGTAATTGCGCTGGCTGATCTTTGAGCTGGGCTTCTTTTTCCTGTTCACCTTTCAGAACTGCCACAGCTTCAGCAGTTACTACTTGGACTATCCTTGCAGATACTTCTTCTGGGACAGGAGGAGGATTAGCAACAAGACAATACAAAAGCATGTTAATGATATATGAAACAATTAAGAAGGACACTTGCACATACAATTATTTTAGATCTAGGTTGCAATTCTGAAAGCACTTTTCTTTTTGTTGTTGTTCAGTCGTTTAGTCGTGTCCGACTCTTCGTGACCTCATGGACCATAGCACGCCAGGCCTTCCTGTCCTCCACTGTCTCCCGGAGTTTACTCAAGTTCATGTTCATTACATCGGTGATGCTATCTAACCATCTCATCCTCTGCCGTCCCCTTCTCCTTTTGCCTTCAGTCTTTGCTCAACTATCTTAGGACTGTCGAAGGCTTTCACGGCCAGAGTTCGATGGCTGTTGTGGGTCTTCCGGGCTCTACCTGGGCACAGAGATTTTGCTTCTGTCTGTGCTCCTGCCCTCTGAAGATGCTGGCCACAGATGCTGGCGAAACTTTAGGAACCACAACTTCCAGAACATGGCCACACAGCCCGGAAGACCCACAACAGCTATCTTAGGACTGCTGCTTTCTCAAGTAAGTGAGTAAGTAAGTAAGTAAGTAAGTAAGTAAGTAAGTAAGTAAGATGTCTGTCTGTCTGTCTGTCTGTCTGTCTGTCTGTCTGTCTGTCTGTCTGTCTGTCTCTCTATCTATCTATCTATCTATCTATCTATCTATCTATCTATCTATCTATCTATCTAGTCGGATTTCCACATATAGTTATTATTAATTCTAGTCCCCATGACTGAATTGACTATTATAGTAACTGAAGAATAGTACTTCTACTTCAGCTGGAGTAAGCAACCTAAATCCTTCAGATATTACTCTGCTATCTCTTCTAGCAGCCCCAAACTGCATGGACTAGGGTGAGAGTTGTTGGGAGCTGCTGTTCAGCAACATTTGGAGAACTGCAGAATCCCTACCCATGTACCACAGTGAAATTACTTGAAGACTCTTTTGTGAGAAAAAGTAGTTACTTCCTTTATTTAGAATACTTGATCTGTGGCAGGAAAGCATTATCCCTATCAACAAATTAGAACTGTATAGACTTGCTAATTAAGAAAGGAAGACTGTCTACAACATGCTGTTTCTTAGGGATTCTGGGATCTCAGTTAGTGAGCGTGGGCAGATTCGAGGATAAATAAAAGCATGGCTGCTTAGTATTAGACAGAATGAAGTGGCCGGATCAACCATCTCCCTCCTGAATTCATGAAAGGACACCAACTAGGTTAGTTACATCATTACCGTTACCCAACCACCCCGCCCAGTACTACTATTTTTCTATTGGAGAGAGATTCCAATCAGATTTAGCTGTCAAAATACTTGTACTAACCTTGGTTTTATTTGGGAAGAAGGTGCTAGTGTGCTCTGCCTAAGGTGGCAAAATGCTTTGGCTAGTTTCACTTTCATGCCAATGGTCAAGAAAATCTTCCCCTCCCATTAGACTCTTGTTTCAGTACCAGAAGGGGCTCCCACATTTATAGACAACTTGGCAAAATTGTTTGTTTAAGTGGTTAAGACGCCAGGCTTGTCGATCGGAAGGTCAGCGGTTCGAGACCCGAGCGCCGCGTGACGGAGTGAGCTCCCGCACTCGCCCCAGCTCTTGCCAACCTAGCAATTTGAAAGCATGCAAATGCAAGCAGATAAATAGGTACCACTTTGGTGGGTAGATAACAGCGTTCCATATGCGTCATGCCAGCCACGTGAGCGCAGAAGCGTCTTCGGACGGCGCTGGCTCTTTGGCTAAGAAACGGAGATGAGCACCGCCCCCTAGAGTCGGACACGACTCTGCGGGGGAAAACCTTATTGTTGTTTTAGAGGGGAATGGGAGAATGGGGAAAACTTTCCCCATATTTTCTGCACCTGACGTAAAAACCTTAAACAAACAGAAAAAAATGTACTTCCTCCCAAGCAACCCTAGCTTCCTTGCCAAGAACTGACTTGTTTCCTGAAAACTAAAAGTGTATGGAATGACTTGACCTCTGAAGTCCAGAGACAGGGAGCTACAGCTAAGAATGTTATTTTGTGGGTCCCCTCTCATCTTTCATAGGGTGGGCACCCAAAGCATCTTCTCTCTGTTAGAGCATACAGGGTAAACAGAATCTGCTTGGAGTAGATGGTCTTGAGGGCAGCCAGGGCCCAAGCTGTACAGAGGTTTATAGCAATCCCCAGCAGCTTGACTTGGACCTCAAAGCCTACTGGCAGCCAATGAAACTGTTGCAAGATAGGTATTATTCTATTAAACTGGATAACCCCGGTGAGCAGTAGCATTCTGTGCCAGCTGCAGCTTCTGAGTCATCTTCTACAGTATCCCACTTAAAGCAAATTACAGCAGTCTGAGAGATGTCAAGGGCATGAGTCACTGTTCTCAGTGCCCATGGCCATCGCTTGTACCTGCTATTCTAGCAGGAGCCAGAAGTCCAGGCGGACCCTGAATACCAGATTTTCTAAGTACAACCCCATCCATAGCAATAGGTAGAGCATCCATGGAACCAGTGTTTCTGTATAAACATAACTGCCTCTTACTGGGATTCAATCTTACTCTGTTTTGCCCCATCCAGTCCCTCATCACCTTCAGACAACAAGTCAAGATTTCTAGCACATCTCCTGTTCAGTCTGAGATAGAGATATTGATGATACCGAAACTCAAACCAACAGATGATCTCCCCACAGCATATAGATATAAAATATAAATATATGTGATGAGAACAATGATTCAAGGTTTGTTCTTTGATTTAATGGCCCTTAAATAAATCAATTTCTGCTTCAGAGGTGCAAAAAATAGTTTCTGTAACCTTTCAGATAAAATTTGGGTGGCTGAAGAAACCTAACTGATTAATGCTGGGCTCTCAAATAACATCAATCTCCTGCTCATACAAGAAATTTGCAACAGCTTCTGATTACCAGACTGTAATGGGATCTACTAGGTAGTTACTCCCTGAGATCACTTTCACATCAAAGTCCTGTGCCAGTCTATGATTAGTGCCACCTCCTAGTGTCCCCACAATGCCATTATATTTGCACAGGCTTGGGAAAATGAGCCATTTAACTATTGGCTTGTCTGTTTGAGAGACAAATGCTGCAAGGATAGATAGATAGATAGATAGATAGATAGATAGATAGATAGATAGATAGATAGATAGATAGATAGACAGAGAGAGAGAGAGAGAGAGAGAGAGAGAGAGAGAGACAGAGAGACAGACAGAGAGACAGACAGAGAGACAGACAGAGAGACAGAGAGATAGATAACTTAATATCATGTTCTGGAACTGCAGAACAGGCAATTTCCAACTGGTAGGAACTCTTGCCTCCCTACCCCCACCCCCAACCAGGATATCTACTGTACTTTACCTATTACAACCAAGGAACTGTAACATTTTGCCAACATTCCCTCATCTTTCCCAGTCACCCCAAGAGGTGACTTTACCAGTTTGATCTACACACAGCAATTCCTACATATGGCCATTCCTAACATATTATTTTATCATATAACTGCTATTTGTTTTAGGATAGCAGCTGTTAATAACAGAACCATTGGCCCTATTCAGCAGACAAGGTAGAGTTCTTTAATTGTCAAGGACCCCATTCACAAGATGTAGCACATAATTTCTGTATCCTTTCAAGGATATCAAGTCTTTAAAAGACCGCCATTGTTAAAAGGTAAGTCCTTGATCCTGGATTTAGCTTCAGTAGTCAGTCTTGTAGAACAGAGCCATGCACATCGGGAAAGCTCAGTAGAAATAACTATCACCTTCAAGGCCGATTTAACAGCATGACAAGCAATCTTTCTTGTTTAACAAAGCATGCTGTCTCTGCCTGGAAAACCTACATGACTTGACATTTGTCCTCCCAAAGAAAGTGATGATACTTTGCAAACAGGCTTGGTAATGGGTCATACATAACAAAATAGAATGCCCAAATGTATGCCCCAAAGTATCTAACCTCTTCCTTTCCTTATCAGTTGGCAATGAATGTTGCTGCAGTTGTGACCCAGACTGGAAGGCATCCTCTGCAATTGAGCTGAATGATAGATGCTAGATGAAAAACTGACAGCCATCATCTCACACTCTGCTGAGATTCAAAATATGGTTGGAAATAAATGGTGAATCTTTCTTTTCTTTTCATAAGGTTAGTAACAGGGGTATGAGAACTGGGGACGTGGTCAGATCTGGGACCAACCGATAGATCCAATCTTCCATGGTATGTATTGGATGTTGAACTTTCAGCCCTAGGGACTTACAAACTCTCTTAAGTTGAGCTTAATGTTGGAGAAGATGGGAGTGGTTCTGGAAGTGAACAAAGAAGTGTCAGGGAGGATTTATTATCTATCAACTCTTTACCCCTTGGATGATCTAGCAGAATAGACTTAGCTTCATTCTATGCTGGAGAAATTTGCCAATCCTTGCCACTGGCAGTAAATTCTGCCTTGGACAAACCCACAGCAGACATAATGCTACAGTAGCCTGAGCAAACTGCAACTCCTCAGAAGTCTCAGAAGTTTACTGGCAGAAGCATCTTTCCACAGAGATTGGGGGCACGGTGAATAGTCCAACATCTGCAAATCAAATCAATTTTTATTTGGTCATAGACCAGCAAATAAAACAGAAGATTCACATCTGATTAGAATAAAAGGGAAAAAAACACTTAAAATTCAAAAAAAATCTAAGAAAAGTTAGAAGAGATATTGTGGCGTGCTGTACAAATTATAGAGCAATATTTAGCTGTGGTCAATGAAGTAAAATCAGATTGGTGTGATAAAAACAGCTTGAGATAAAAAGAATCCGAACGACCTGGATGTTTAGTAAAAAACTGAGATAATAATTCCTGGCGAGCATCTGCATAGAGAGGACAATATAAAATGACATGTTCCATCATTTCAATTACTCCTCTGCCACATGGGCACAGTCTTTGATCAAAAGGGATATTTCAATATCTCCCTTCAATAACAGCTGTTGAAAGGGCATTAAATCTAGCCAAGGATAAGGCCCTTCTAAATTTTGGAATCGTTATGCAGCTATCTGGCTGGTTAGAGAAGATGTGCAGAGTGGCCCAAAAAATGTTTTTAGTTAAAATTGATAAATCTGATTGTAGCTCTAAATCGATGGCCCATTGTTTGAGATCAGCTAGTGCACGTTCATAGCCCAACAAGATGATGGCTGTCTCTGAAAAGCCATATAATTGCAGTTTGGCGTGTATTGCCTGGTACCAAGAAGATTGAAAGCTATCGATCATAATCAAAGGGGCCAAGCCAACTGGGAAAAAAGAAAGCTTAAGCCAGTAAGAAAAAGTGTAAATCCAAGCAGAAGTTTCTATTTTTAGTAGGCCAGCTTCACGGTGAAGCACCATCTTGGGGACGCAGCAAGGTACTTGAAAGACAGATCTTAGAAACTTGGATTGGACTCTTTCAAGAGAAAGGAATGACCTGTAGGGGCCCAACTGAGCTCCAAAAAGCTGAGCTCAGATCTTAGCTGAGAAAACTTTAATCGCTGCTGGTATATATTGAGCTCCTTTGGAGAAATAGAAAGATTGTAGTGCTGCCGCTGTTTTTTGCGCATTCAGGCTGACATAATCAGCATGGAATTTGTGGTTACCAGTGCCATGAAAAACAATCCCCAAATATTTAAAGGTCTTAACTTGCTCTATTAAATGATTGTTTAGCCACCAGACATGTGCCTTAGGGCGCTTGGCAAAAACCATAACCTTGTTTTTTGAGTAGTTTATTTCCAGCCATTCTTCTCGGCAGTGCTCAGCAACCATACAGAGCGCCTGCTTCAGGCCAATCTGTGTCCGAGAAAGCAACACAGCATCATCTGTATATAAAAGAACAGAGATGTGTCTATTTCCCAGTTTTGGGGAATGAAGAGATTCAATTTGTCTATAAGAGAGTTAATATATAGATTAAAAAGAAGGGGAGCTAGAATACACCCTTGTCTCACTCCTCTCTTGACTGGGATTTCCTTGGTGCAATGTCCATACATATTACATCGCACCTTCATCTGGGAATTTTCATAAAGTTTATATATAAGAACAAGTAATCTTCTATCAATCGAGGAAGAGTTCAATTTCTCCCATAGTCTGGCTCTAGCAATGAAATCAAAAGCACATCTAAGGTCAATAAACACTGCATAGAGTGTTGAGCGAGCTCCGGAGGAATATTTCTCAACTAGATGTTGAAGAGTTAAAGCGTGGTCAAAGATTGAGCGGCCTTCTCTAAAGCCTGCCTACTCATCAGCCAAGATATTCTTAGTTATAACCCAATCCAGGAGCTTATCCTATAGGTGTCTAGCATATAATTTGCTAACCACACTGAGAAGGCTGATGGGCTGATAATTGGCAGGTAAATCTCTGCTTCCTTTTTTATAGATTGGAATCACCCAAGCTAGACCCCAATCATCAGGGACCTTAGCATAGTTGTCAATATAGGTGAATAGGGAAGCCAAAACAGGTGCCCACCAATCTAAATGGTTGTGAATGACCTCTGCTGAGATAAAGTCATATCCTGGAGCTTTGTTCGATTCCAGCTGTTTAATCAGGTTTATAATCTCAGAGCCTAAGACAGGGTTAGGGTTAGGGCTATGCACATCTGCATAATTGCTCCAGTGGGGAGCTCTCGGTCTTTTAGTGCACTGGTTACTAAGGAGGGAATAAACATAGTATGTAACAACAGCTGAGGTAGTAGAAATAACTAATAGTCTGGATAGAGTGTACAAGATCAGTATATTACCCCATCCAGATCTCAGTATCAGGTGTAATCAAAATGGTCACTGTTATGCCTTTTCCTCAAATTCTGTTTGTTTCTCATTTTAAATAGTATGCCTCTATCTCATGCAGCTGTCATGATCCGGACCTGCTTTTCCTGTCACCATCTTTAGAATGATTATGATTATGAGCATGGATTTCAAAATGCTTCAATTTTCTTCTTGACTTTATTTTCCTCTTGCAATCCCAGCCACTGTATACCTTTTGGCTACTAGTACTCAATTATCCAAGATATTACTTACTCCAGCATCAAACTGTTCTCCTTGATCTTGCAGCCATGCTCAGTTTTCACTAACAGAGATGTTCTATGACCCAAGTCAGAATAGTGGGGGTGGGGGGGAAGTGCAGGCTGTGGTGGCATGGGAGAAGCAGCTTTGCTGAGTAATGGAAGATTTAATATAAGCCATCCAAACAAAACAAAACAAAGGGAAAACAAATTATCACTTTTTCATCAAGTAAAATTCAGGTCATAACATTATTTTGATGGATATTTTTAGCAACATGTGCAGCAGAAACTGTCTTTCTATCGTTAATGGCTACTAAACAAAACCAAACCAAACCATTTGGTACTAATGGATCTTTAAGTACAGGATCCAATGGCTAAGTAAAATTTGTGGAAGGTAGCTACCGTACTTAACTCTTGCTGTATAGTTCAAGGGATTTTAGCGATGTTGAAAAAGAAAAGAACATCCAGCAATGAGAAGCCAGGTGGGTAGGAATTTCATACTGATTTACTTCTGCTATTTTCTTTGTACATTTAGAACAGTGTTTTTCAAACTTGGCAACTTTAAGATCTGTGGACTTCAACTCCCAGAATTCCCCAGCCAGCATGGGAACTGAAGTCCACAGATCTTAAAGTTGTCAAGTTTGAAAAACACTGCTTTAGAATACAGCCATAAAATCTGAGTAAAAGGGTAGCAGAGTTATTTGATGCTGCTACAAGCTTATTCAGTGTGCTACTCTATCACTTTGATGTTCATGTTTACAGCGCTGGATGAAGTATCTCTCTTCTTGTACAGCCTGTAGGGAAGTGGTTCACCATGACTATGAAAGAACCAAAGATTGCATTACATTATTCCATCCAGGCTTTCCAGCTGGGGATCCTGTAAGCAAGAAATCTACTATATATAAAAAACAATAAATTGGTAGAGTACTTATTGAAGGACTAATTGAAAAAAGACAAAGACTGCTGAATTGCTCTCTGCAAGCATGCAGAAAACAGATTTGGTGATCTCTCTGAAGATCTGATGTGGGACCACCAGGCTTTCTGGTGGCATGCTTAATGTTATAAATACTATAAATATTATTTATACTTACTATAAATACTAAGTATTCTATTTATTGATAAATTAAGACAAAATATCACAAAACAAGCTTTCAGTGAGCTTACTCCAAAGGAAACCAAACCTGGACTACAGCAAATGCTGCATCCCTGGAAAATATTGTCACCTGTAATTTACATAAAGTAATGATGAACCTTTACTGTGTTAAAGAAATAGTAAAGAGTCAGAAACAGCCAGGAGAGAAAATGTGGGTCAAACTAGCTGTGTGGAGCAACTATGTATATGAAGGAGGGGAATTGCCTCTTTATTTGGCAAGAAGCATGGAGAAAAACAGCATTTTTTTCCTCTGCCCAACATAAAGAGTCCCCTTTGGGGGAGATGGGGTGGTGATATAAATTGAATTATAGATAGATAGATAGATAGATAGATAGATAGATAGATAGATAGATAGATAGATAGATAGATAGATAGATAGATAGATAGATAGATCTTATACTGGAGCCAGTCTGGGGAAGAACTGCTTAACAGCACAGAGTGGTGAACATTTGGTTCCTCCCCTGTATGAGTGGGGCTTGGATGACTCATCCATCCATTTCATTATGAGCTGAAACCAGCAAAGGTAGATTCAAAATGACAGTCCCATCACATTTTATATTCTGAAAGCGGCCAAATACTGAAAAGATTCAGCTGGCCCAGAGAGAGAAATACTGCTTTTTCTCTTCTGCCAATTTAGCCACATTTTAGGTGAGGAACAGGAGCAGAGGACAATGAAGCAATTAGTTATACTGCAGCTGTGATATGAGGATATTTCAGATGCTTCTTGGAGAATTTCACAGCAGGGAGCGGTTTCCTTAGCAACAACCCTAATAGCTGTTAAGGTAGAAACTAGACAATAAAAGGAATGAGTAATTCAGTTGTTAGTTAAGTGCATATGCTAAATATATTTCTAAACTATGAAATGAAGAACATTCATTACTTACTTCATATAAACAACTTGAGAAATCTATGGTAGCCCTTTTATTTTTTTCCCCTTAATAAAATATTATACCTAAGCATCTTGACATTAATAAGCAATAGAATTGGACTCTACTGTAAAATCACCAAAACATCCAGCATTTTGAATGCTCTGGATTTTAGGTAGCTTGGAATTAAATAAAAAAATTATTTCTAGATTTAATTAAATAACTAATTCAAACAGAGAAAAAACCATGCAATTATGAGATTCGGAACACTTTACCTCAACTTGTCTACTACCCAAATTCATTCATGCCTGCTATATTTCTCTCTCAACATGTGTGAATGAAGTCAGTGCCTGAAAACCAGCTAAAATTATCCTGAAGCTTTCCATTACACAAAAGAGAGAAAACTGTATTGGAGACAAACATGTTCTTGCAGATGTTGTGTTTATGGAGTCTTTAGTATATTTTTGCTGTTAACTTTCTCAGAATTCTCACAGTGAAAACCACTGAAATAATGCAATTACAGATCAGCCTTCAATTACTTCCAACTACTAGTACTCATGAATTCTCAATTTATATAGAGACAACAGCATGTTAGATGTACATAGATGTAAGTTTGCAACCTTAGGGAGTCCAAGGTAAAAACTGGGAATAGTTACTATTTTTACTGCACCTTTGAAACTAACCTTATAGAAACTGGTTACCCAGAATGCAATAAAGTATTCCTTAATCAGAAGACACATCAATGTCTCTCTAGTGAAGTCTGTTCCAGTGAATGCCTCAGCAGACGGCTGCACCTGATCTTGGAAGCTAAGCAGTACTTGGACAGGGATTCAAGGGAACGCCAGAGCTGGAATATGAATATATACATGAATATATATATATATATATATATATATATATGAATATGAATATGAATATATATGAATATGAATATATATATCCTATATATATATAGGGGATATATGAAACGTATGAGGGAACTATCGATGGACAGAAGACCTGCACCCACACTAACTGAGAAACAGCTAGTTACCCAACGCTTCAACATAGTGAAGAGCAAGCTGCTCTCACAACTTGAGATAGACCAACTACACATTATATCCCAGATTCAAGAAGACCCGGAAGAACAACTGGAGGTGCAGCCAACACCTGAAGCTGGAACATCACTGCCACCCCCTCCATTACAGAGCACAGCAGCTGATATGAGGCAAAAGATCATGGATAAACTAGCTACAGTTAACTCTCGAGACCGATTACCAAGGCTCAGTGGAGAAGTACCATCAGATAGTATGCTTGAAGATGCCAACAGAGCCCTCACGACAATCCCTACTACCACTATAACTCAAACCAATGAACTGGTATACGCTACAGCCGCTGTAATCGTGGAGATGCTTGGCTACATGATCAAGAAGAACAGAAGTACATACCCCCCCCCCGTGGAAAATGAGGTTGGAGGCTAAGATCAAGGCAACTCGGAGAGAAGTCAGTCAGCTGGTACAACTACAGAAGGGTGTGGAGATTAAGGATAAGACTCGGCTACTGAAAAAATACAAGGGCCTGACTCCATCTGAAGCTCTAGAGCAGGGCTTTCCAAAGTGCCGCCGCTGGCGACACACCAGCGACGGCGGCGCGCACGGCAGCGGTGCGGGGGGGCGCACATGCACGGTGGCAGCGTGGGGGGGCGTGCGGCGGCGCGTGTGTGCACGGCGGCGGCAGCGGCGGCAGCCTCCGCTAAAACGCGGAAGCACTGATGCTGCGCCGCTGCCGCCGTACACGTGTGCGCCGCTGTTTCCGGGTGGTGTGGTGACACACCACGCTGTGTGTGGCGACACACTTTTGTGTCACGACACACAGTTTGGAAAGCTCTGCCCTAGAGACTGCTAAACAAAGGCTCACAGCACTGGCTACCAGACTAAGGAGATACACTAGAGCAGGGCTTTCCAAAGTGCTGCCGCTGGCGACACACCAGCGGCAGCGGCGGCGCGCGCACGCCCGGTGATGGCGCGGGGGGGGTGCGGCGGCGCGCGCGCCCGGCGATGGCGCAGGGGGCTTGCGGCGGCGCATGCGCACACGGTGGTGGCGCGGGGGGGCGTGCGGCAGCACGGGGGGCGTGCGGCGCGCGCCGCCGCTTCCAGGTGGTGTGGCGACACACTTTTGTGTCGCGACACACAGTTTGGAAAGCTCTGCACTAGAGAAGCTGAGGCCAAGAAGATAAATGCCCTGTTCACCAAAAAAACATCCAAGGTGTACTCCCAGCTGCAGTGCAACAACACAGTAACAGCAGAGCCACCAACAGCAGAAATGGAACAGTACTGGAAGAACAAATGGGAGAAAGAGAAGACACATAACACCAGTGCAAAGTGGCTGCAGGACCTGAGAGCAGACCACAGAAATCTCCCAGAGCAGGAACCAGTCACCATCACAGTAGCAGATATCCAACAGCGTGTCAAGAACATGAAGAGCTGGACAGCACCTAGCCCAGACATGATCCACACCTACTGGCTAAAGAAACTAACAGCAGTGCTTGAACGCCTAGCACATAGCTTTCCAAACTGTGTGTCGCGAAGCAGTGGTGCGGGGGCATGCGCGGCGGTGGTGGTGTGCACAGCAGTGGCAGCGCGCCATCAGCGGTTCCATGTTTTAGTGAGGCCACTGCCGCCACCGTGCACGCTGCCACCGGGAGCCCCCCGCGCTGCCACCATGCACGGGCGCGCCACCACTGCCGCTGTTGGTGTGTCGCCAACGGCGGCAGTTTGGAAAGCACTGGCCTAGCAGCATAGATGCACCAGCTGCTAGCAGCAGGCTGCCACCCAGACTGGCTAACACAAGGTAGGACAGTGCTGATCATGAAAGACCCCAAAAAGGGAACAACACTGGCTAACTACCGGCCAATAACCTGCCTCCCCACAACATGGAAAGTCCTATCAGGCATCATAGCCACCAAGCTGCAGGACCATATGGGCCAGTACATAAGCACAGCTCAGAAGGGCATTGGGAACAACACCAGAGGCTCCAAACACCAGTTGCTCATAGATAGAGCAGTCACCCGAGATTCAAGGTCTAGACAGACCAATATGAGCACAGCCTGGATTGACTACAGGAAAGCCTACGACTCAATGCCACACACATGGATCTGTGAATGCCTGGCACTATACAAAGTCAACAGGACACTAAGGACCTTCCTCAAGAACTCAACGGGACTGTGGAAGACAACACTGGAAGTCAACTGAAGACAGCTCACACAAGTGGCCATCAAATGTGGCATATACCAAGGTGATGCACTGTCCCCACTGCTGTTCTGCATGAGCTTGAACCCCCTCAGGCAGATTATCAAAAGAACTGGATACGGATACAAGTTCAAGAGTGGAACTACCATCAGCCACCTCGTCTACATGGATGACATCAAGCTGTATGCTAATAGTGAACAAGACATCGACTCACTGATCCACCTGACACGGATCTACAGTGAGGACATTGGGATGTCATTCGGACTACAGAAGCATGGCCAGATGGTAGTAAAGAGAGGGAAGGTAGTTAAGACTGATGGGGTGGAACTACCAGCAGGCCACATAGCAGAGATTCAGACCAGCTACAAGTATCTTGGTATCCCACAGTCACATGGGAACCACAATGAGGAGGCAAGGAAGACAGCAACATTCAAGTACCACCAAAGGATAAGACAGGTCCTGAAGAGCCAGCTCAATGGGAAGAACAAGATCCACACCATCAACACGTATGCCCTGCCAGTCATCAGATACCCTGCCGGTATAGTGAGCTAGCCAAAGGAGGACATGGAGGTTGTTGATGTGAAGACCCAGAAGTTCCTCACAATGTACAGAGGCTTTCACCCGAAGTCCAACACCCAGAGACTGTACACCAGCCGGAAAGAGGAAGAGCAGGGTCTGGTGAGTGTCAAAGCCACTGTCCTGGATGAGACCCAGAGCATCCAGGAGTACATCAGTAAGACAGCACCCAAAGATGAGCTGCTAAGAGAATGTCTGAAGCAGCAGCAGGCATAGAAGAAAGATCAAGCAGAGGAAGTGCCATGGCAAGACAAGATCCTGCATGGGATGTACCATCGACAGCTGAGGTGGCTGACATTGGGAAATCCTACTAGTGGCTGGAAAGGGCTGGACTAAAAGATAGCACTGAGGAACTGATCATAGCAGCACAAGAACAGGCACTAGGCACCCAATCTATAGAAGGAGGGGTCTACCACACTAGACAGGACTCAAGGTGCAGACTGTGCAGAGAGGCCTCAGAGACAGTCCAACACATAGTGGCAGGGTGTAAGATGCAGGCAGGAACAGCATACACTGGACGGCACAACCAAGTAGCTGGCATTGTGTACAGGAACAACTGCACAGTGTATGGGCTAGACCCTCCAAACTCCAGATGGGAGATTCCACAGAAGGTCGTGGAGAATGACAGGGCTAAGATCCTGTGGGACTTCCAGATCCAGACAGACAAGCAGGTACTGGCCAATCAACCAGACATCGTGGTAGTAGACAAGGACCAGAAGACAGCGGTGGTGATAGATGTAGTGGTGCCAAGTGACAGCAACATCAGGAAGAAGGAGTATGAGAAGCTGGAGAAGTACCAGGGCCTGAAGGAGGAACCAGAGAGGATGTGGAAAGTGAAGGCCAAAGTGGTCCCAGTGGTGGTAGAAGCACTCGGGGCTGTGACCCCTAAGCTGGGAGAGTGGCTCCAACAGATCCCAGGAGCAACATCAGAGCTCTCTGCCCAGAAGAGTGCAATGCTAGGAACAGCTAAGATACTGCACAGAACCCTCAAACTCCCAGGCCTCTGGTAGAGGACCCAAGGTTGAGCAAGACACATACCACCCACAGGGGTGAGAAGGGAATTTTTATATATATACTCTGTGTGTGTGTGTGTGTGTGTGTGTGGCCAAGAAATTAAACGTCAAATCATCCTGGGTTGTACAGCAATGATGACTATGAATCAAATTTGGAAAAGCAAGGATGTCAGCTTGACGACTAAATGTAGACTAGTCCGATCTATTGTGTTCCCCATAACTACTTATGGCTGTGAAAGTTGGACGATGAAAAAGTTGGATAGAAATTTTTTTTGTTCTTTTGAACTATGGCAGGGGTCGGCAAACTTTTTATGCCGGGAGCCATTTTGACATGCTCGTGCACATTTTGAAATGCTCGAGAGCCAGGGGGCGGGGTTTGCGGGCGGGGGCCAATCGCGTGGAAGGGGGCGAGGTTTGCGGGCAGGAGCCAATCGCGGGGAAGGGGGCGGGGTTTGGGGGCGGGATCCAATCGCGTGGAAGGGGCGGGGTTTGGGGGCGGGATCCAATCGCGTGGAAGGGCTGCGCTGCACTTGGCCGGCCACCCCGGTCCTCGCTCACCTTCCATGGCCGGTCCTCATGGGCTGCCGGCGACGCTCCCGTCCCCCTGCATCCCAGCTCTCCAAGGCCGGGGCCACCCTCTCTGCCGCTCCCTTCGACGGAGGAGGGACCGGCGTGCCTTGGGAGCTGCTGCTGGCGGCATGTCTGGGCGAGGCGCGCGGGCGGAGCTGCCCGTCTGGCACTTGGGCGCTCCCGAGCCTCTTCCCTTCTCCCTCGCCACGTTCGGGCGTTGAGGCCAGGCAAAGCCGGGCGGTCGCGCAGGGGCGAGGCGAGGAGTCCCGCTCCTGCGCCTACCGCTACATCCGTCCGTTCCCGGCCTCTCTCCCCATGTCCGGCGGGTGCCCATGCCAGAATCTCCGCGACCCGGAGGCAGCGACTGCTCGGAGGGCCCCAGCGAGAAGAGGCACGTGATCCCCGGTGGATCCCTTCGAGGGGCCGCGGGGCTTCCCCGCTTTCCTCCCAAGGAGGCCTCGACGGCGCACCCTCCCGCCCCATGAATCCCCCCACCCCGCCGTTGGGCGTCAGAGGCTGAAAGGATGTGGCAGGAACAGCCCTGGAAAGCGGTGCCTGCGGAGCGCCACCTTTGGGGAGGAGGGTCCAGCCGGCGAGCAATGGCGGCACCGGAGTTTTCACCGGAGCGGCTGGCGCGCTGGCTGGCTGAGGCATCCAGGCGCTGGGCAAGGGCGTGGACCCGGGACGCGAGCAACCCGCCTTGGCGCTCCTGGAGAAGCGGCCGCGGGAGGCCCGCCGGGTGCACCCTCCCGCCCCATCAATCCCCCCACCCCGCCGTTCGGCGCCCTCTCCCCCCGCTAACCCGAGCCCTGCGGTGGCCGGGGGAAGCCGAGCCAGGCGGGGGTGCAGCGGGGCCCAGCGGCGCGCTGAGGGCAAAGAGCCGCCTGCTCTCCCCTTGGCCGCCTCCGGTCGCTACAGTCGCCCCGCCGGAACGGAGCCTGGCTTGGCTCCCCCGGCCACCGCAGGGCTCGGGTTAGCGGGGGGAGAGGACGCCGAATGGCGGGGTGGGGAGGTGCACCCGGCGGGATCGCAGGGACCCTCCGGAGAGGCGGCTCAAAAGTGGTTTCGGGGGTGGTTGTTTTTTAAGCGGGCCTGTGCGGTGGCTGCTTTTCTCTCCCCACAGACAGCACGGGCGGGCGGGTCCTCTGGAAGGAGGCCGGCCGGAGTTCTGCTTGCAGCGGACGAGTTGCTGCTGGGCCGAGCAGATGCTTCAGGCTTTCAGTGCGCCCCTTGTCGCCGCCCCCCCCCCCACGGCCGCTCTTCGCCACAGATCCCGCCGGAGCTGATCTCCCTGGACCCCGGGCAGCTGGGCTTGCCTCCCTCCGCGAGGCCCAGGCACGCTGGAAGCCGGCCCGGGCCTCCTCCTCCTCCGCCGGCGCTTCAGGCTTTCAGCGCGCCGCTTGTCGTCGCCGCCCCCCCCCCACGGCCGTTCTTCTCCACAGATCCCGCCGGAGCTGATCTCCCTGGAACCCGGGCAGCTGGGCTTGCCTCCCTCCGCGAGGCCCAGGCGTGCTGGAAGCCGGCCCGGGCCTCCTCCTCCTCCTCCGGCGCTTCAGGCTTCCAGCGCGCCTGGGCCTCGCGGAGGGAGGCAAGCCCAGCTGCCCGGGGTCCAGGGAGATCAGCTCCGGCGGGATCTGTGGAGAAGAGCAGCCGTGGGGGGGGCGGCAGCGACAAGCGGCGCGCTTCAGGCTTTCAGCGCGCCGCTTGTCGTCGCTGCCCATCCCCCCCACGGCCGCTCTTCACCACAGATCCCGCCGGAGCTGATCTCCCTGGACCCCGGGCAGCTGGGCTTGCCTCCCTCCGCGAGGCCCAGGCGCGCTGGTAGCCGGCCCAGGCCTCCTCCTCCTCCTCCGCCGGCGCTTCAGGCTTTCAGCGCGCCGCTTGTCGTTGCCGCCCCCCCCCCCCCACGGCCGCTCTTCTCCACAGATCCCGCCGGAGCTGATCTCCCTGGAACCCGGGCAGCTGGGCTTGCCTCCCTCCGCGAGGCCCAGGCGCGCTGGTAGCCGGCCCGGGCCTCCTCCTCCTCTGGCCTCCGCCGCCGGGCCCGCCCCCCTTGGCCGCTTCCGCCCGCCCGCGTTGAGCGAAGATGATGGGGGGCGGGAAACGAGGCCTGCCCGCTTACCTGCCTGCTTGCCTCCCTCCGCGAGGCCCCCCGCTGCCTTCCCGGGATCCAAGCCGGTCCGGGGCCTCGCGGAGGGAGCCAAGCAGGCGCCCGCCCGCCCCCCTCGGCGCCTGTGCGGCTCCCCCGCGCCCTCCCACCCGCCCCAATAAGCCATGGCAGGGAGGCGCTGCTGGTCCGGGACGCGGCGCCGTCGGAGGCGGCGCAGGAGTGGCTGCAGGGGCTGCTGCGGCTGGAGATGGCACTGCCTCCCTGCCGCGCCGGGCCTCGCTCAGTGCGAGAGCCAGGGGGCGGGGTTTGCGGGCGGGGGCCTATCACGTGGAAGGGGCGGGGGTGAGTTCAGCTGCGGAAGAGCCACACTCAAGGGGCCAAAGAGCCGCATCTGGCTCGCGAGCCGCCATTTCCGACCCTTGAACTATGGTGTTGGAGGAGGCTGTTGCGAATCCCTTGGACTGCAAAGATAACAAATAAAGAAGTGTTGAAGCGCATAAAACTGGACATGTCACTAGAAGGGAAAATAACAAAACTTAGTTACTTCGGTCATGTCATGAGATCAACATAGTTGGGAGAAAGATGTTATGCTTGGAATGGTCAGTGGCAAAAGACGACGAGGATGCCAAAGAACGCGCTGGTTGGATGTAATCAAAGCAGACACAGGCCAAAATTTAAAGCAACTGAAAGAAGCTGTACAAGATCGGAAATCATGGAGAGATCTGGCTTATGGAATCGCCAAGGGTCAGATACGACTGAATGGATAATTCGATATCTATATATCTACATCTACATCTACATCTACATCTATTTTTGTTGTTGTTCAGTTGTTTAGTCGTGTCCGACTCTTCGTGACCTCATGGACCATAGCACGCCAGGCCTTCCTGTCCTCCACTGTCTCTCGTTTACTCAAATTCATGTTCATTACATCGGTGATGCTATCTAACCATCTCATCCTCTGCCGTCCCCTTCTCCTTTTGCCTTCAGTCTTTCCCAGCATCAGGGTCTTTTCCAGTGAGTCCTCTCTTCGCATTAGGTGGCCAAAGTATTTGAGCTTCAGCTTCAGCATCTGTCCTTCCAATGAGCAGTCAGGGTTGATTTCCTTTAGGATTGACTGGTTTGACCTCCTTGCAGTCCAAGGGACTCTCAAGAGTCTTCTCCAGCACCACAGTTCGAAAGCATCAATTCTTCGGCGCTCAGCCTTCCTTATGGTCCAACTCTCACAGCCATACATTACTACTGGAAAAACCATAGCTTTAACTATACGGACCTTTGTTGGCAAGGTGATGTCTCTGCTTTTTAATATGCTGTCAGGTAAGGTGGTCTGGTACTCCCATCTCTTTAAGAATTTGCCACAGTTTGTTGTGATCCACACAATCAAAGGCTTTAGCGTCGTCAATGAAGCAGAAGTAGATGTTTTTCTGGAACTCTCTTGCTTTTTCCATGATCCAGCGAATGTTGGCAATCTGATCTCTAGTTCCTCTGCCTCTTCGAAACCCAGTTTGCACTTCTGGTAGTTCTCGGTTCACATACTGCTGAAGCCTAGCTTGTAGGATTTTGAGCATAACCTTGCTAGCATGTGAAATGAGCGCAATTGTACGGTAGTTTGAACATTCTTTGGCATTGCCTTTCTTTGGAATTGGAACGTAAACTGACCTTTTCCAATCCTGTGGCCACTCTTGAGTTTTCCAAATTTGTTGGCATATTGAGTGCAGCACTTTAACAGCATCATCTTTTAGGATTTTAAATAGCTCAGCTGGGATACTGTCTTCTCCGCTAGCTTTGTTGTTAGTAATGCTTCCTAAGGCCCACTTGACTTCACTCTCTAGGATGTCCGGCTCAAGCTCAGTGACCACACCATCGTATTTATCAGGGATATTAAGATCTTTCTTGTATAGTTCTTCTGTGTATTCTTGCCACCTCTTCTTAATCTCTTCTGCTTCTGTTAGGTCCCTGCCTTTTTTGTCCTTTATCATGCCCATCTTTGCACAAAAGGTTCCCTTGATATCTCCGATTTTCTTGAAGAGATCTCTAGTCTTCCCCATTCTATTGTTTTCCTCGATTTCTTTGCATTGTTCATTTAAGAAGGCCTTCTTATCTCTCCTTGCTATTCTCTGGAATTCTGCATTCAGTTGTTTATATCTTTCCCTTTCTCCCTTGCCTTTTGCTTCCCTTCTTTCCTCAGCTATTTGTAAAGCCTCATCAGTCAGCCACTTTGCTTTCTTGCATTTCTTTTTCTTTGGGATGGTTTTAGTTGCTGCCTCCTGTACAATGTTACGAACCTCCATCCATATATCCATATATCCATATATCCATATATCCATATATCCATATATCCATATATCCATATCTATATCTATATCTTCCTTCCTTCCTTCCTTCCTTCCTTCCTTCCTTCCTTCCTTCCTTCCTTCCTTCCTTCCTTCCTTCCTTCCTTCCTTCCTCTGCAGCCATCTGCTGAGGCATTCACTGGAATAGACACAAACATACAGTATACAGTATATGTTTTTATTGTGAACTGCCCAGAGTCCTCCGTTCGAGGAGATGGGCGGTAATATAAATATAAATCTAAATAATAAATAAATAAATATGTGTGTATATATATGCACAAAAATGACTCTGCCCCACCCCGTAGTCACCAACCAGGAGTCAATGACTCAAGCCCATCTTTATCTTTTTATACCAATGGATTAGAGAATCTCAGATCCTTGATTCCTTTCCCCTCATGACCTCACCACTGTAGCAGATGTTAATTTGCACATCCTATTTTTAAAGCTTTAGAAAAGACTGATTGATATGTGAAGATAAACTGAATAACAGGTAATGGAAGGGTGCATGGCTGTTCAAATACAAGTTGTCAATATGTGCCAGATATTGGAGAACTGTAAATTTGATCCTGTTTCCATCAGCACAGAATGAATCATAAATAAATGTACACTTATTGGTTTTGTGGTACTGCTAAGTTAGACTCCTTGTCTTCTTATCATCACTGTCCTACTAAAAGCATCCCCTGCCAAAATAATAATCCAAAGCAAATGGGGTTAATGTAGAACAGAGCTTTCCAAACTTTTCATGTTGGTGACACACTTTTTAGACATGCATCATTTCGCGACACACTCTTGCAGCAGGGCACAAGGCAGGAACTAGGACCTGCACGGAATCACAGCAGGTTTGGAGGCAGCAAGGCACAAGGCAGGCACTAGGACCTGCGCAGAATCCTGGCAGGGCAGGTTTGGAGGCAGCCAGGCACAAGGCAGGCACTAGGATCTGCGTGGAATCCTGGCAGGGCAGGTTTGGAGGCAGCAAGGCACAAGGCAGGCACTAGGACCTGCATGGAATCCTGGCAGGGCAGGTTTGGAGGCAGCCAGGCACAAGGCAGGCACTGGGACCTGCACGGAATCCTGGAAGGGCAGGTTTGGAGGCAGCAAGGCACAAGGCAGGCACTGGGACCTGCACGGAATCCTGGCAGGGCAGGTTTGGAGGCAGCAAGGCACAAGGCAGGCACTGGGACCTGCATGGAATCCTGGCAGGGCAGGTTTGGAGGCAGCAAGGCACCAGGCAGGCACTAGGACCTGTGCGGAATCTTGGCAGGGCTTGGAGGCAGCAGCAGCCGTGACACACCCAGACACTGCAGCCAACACACTAACGTGTCCCGACACACAGTTTGTAAAGCTCTGATGTAGAAGATGTTACTCATCTAAGGACATAACTCTCTTCTAAAGTCAGTACAAAGTCTTCAGTGAATCTTATTCCTACATCAACTTGTATGCCATGCTTAATTTACACAGAGAGAATGTCAGTATTATTGAGGTTGATGTGATTTTGTATTCCTTTTGTATTTTCGGGTTAATTTATTTACCATTGGATAATGTTAAATAAAGGGGCATGGTGGTTCAGCGTGTAAGATGCCAGGCTTGTCGATCAGAAGATCGCAAGTTCAGAGGTTCGAATCCCTAGCCCTGCGTGCGGAGTGAGCTCTCGCACTAGCTCCAGCTCTTGCCAACCTAGCAATTCGAAAGCATGCAAATGCAAGTAGATGAATAGGTACCATTTCGGTGGGTAGGTAACTGCGTTCCGTGTGCGTTATGCCGGCTACATGACCGCGGAAGCGTCTTCAGACAACGCTGGCTCTTCAGCTAAGAAATGGAGATGAGCACCAGCCCCTAGAGTCGGACACGACTGCACAAATATGTGGGGGTAACCTTTACCTTTTTCTAAAATGTTAAATAAATAGTATAAAAAGTGGAGTTATGCTAAATGGGGAAGAGGAACTCATACTCAGATAGCCAAGCTGCAAACCAATCTGGAATTACACAACATCTTTTGTGCAGTACCTGGAGATAACCATCTAAAAGCTATAGGTAACAATGGGTCAGTTGAAAATGAAGGAGGAGACGGTTCGAAGAAGACATGCTTTTACTTCATTTTTAAATTCCAAGATTAATAACAATTATTTCTTTATTTATGATCAATGACCAACAAAGTAGCTA
Source organism: Charina bottae (assembly GCA_023362775.1). NCBI lineage: Eukaryota > Metazoa > Chordata > Lepidosauria > Squamata > Charinaidae > Charina > Charina bottae. The sequence continues at coordinate 6,905,876 of JALMGJ010000020.1, forward strand.
CAACACATAATACATACATACAGTAATACACACATACAGCACATAAAAGCAGACTCAAATACAGTAAGAGCAATAAAGCCACCATATAGACCTACCAATCAAAATCTAAACGTATAAGAAGTAAACAAAAGAGAACAAAATAAGACAAAGCAAAACAAAATAGATAGAAGAAAATTTAGATAAAAGAATGAAAGGACTTCCTCATGACATCATTCCAAGATTAGTGTACCTTAAGCTTTCTTATGGCAATAGCTGACAATAAGAATTTGACAACTCTGTTCATAATAGCAGGGTTCCAGTCTGAGTGTAGGACATAAACCATCTCTCCCTTGATCTCTACTAGGAGGTGGTATAGGTATACCAGCGCATAAGAAAGGACACTGAAGAAATGGTTGCACTAAGGTCTTGGGATCATTCTGACCATGGAGACAAGTTATCTCCTTAAATGGGATTTTATGAAATGTCCCATCCAATACTGCCAAGGGTAGAACATTAAAGCAGGCCAAAAAAAAAAAGGCTCTACAGTGGGCTAACCAAACCAGATTGAACAGATAGTTTGCAGGTGTAAAAGGTTTTGAGGAAGGAACCCACCTCTGTAGATTGTCTGTAGCACTCAAGTCTATCTGACATGCAATACTGAAGACACTGGCGAATCTCGGCTTTTATTTTCCCTAGCCCTAGAGGTAGCAGAGAGTGGATAGAAAGGCCGCAATAACACAGGTCAGCTATGATTTTTACTTTCCCTCTTGACACAAAGCCATCAAGAAGAATTAGTGGGGCCAGTGGACCAATCGAAAATAGAGGTTTGAGCCAATAAGAGAGACAGCAAACCTGGACTCTCAGCTTCAGTGGGGTCATACCTGTTTCCATGTGAATTGGAACATTTGGGACACAACATGGAACCTGGGGGAGTGCTTGCAAAAACTTAGATTGGGCAGCATCCAGGGCCGCCGCCGCCTCCTCCTCATCATCATCATCGTCGTCGTCGTCGTCGGTGCATATCTGTGCACCATATAGCATTTGGGATATACAGTGGGGCAAAAAAGTATTTAGTCAGCCACCAATTGTGCAAGTTCTCCCACTTAAAAAGATGAGAGAGGCCTGTAATTGACATCATAGGTAGACCTCAACTATGAGAGACAAAATGAGAAAACAAATCCAGACAATCACATTGTCTGATTCGGAAAGAATTTATTTGCAAATTATGGTGGAAAATAAGTATTTGGTCACCTACAAACAAGCAAGATTTCTGGCTCTCACAGACCTGTAACTTCTTCTTTAAGAGGCTCCTCTGTCCTCCACTCATTACCTGTAGTAATGGCACCTGTTTGAACTTGTTATCAGTATAAAAGACATCTGTCCACAACCTCAAACAGTCACACTCCAAACTCCACTATGGTGAAGACCAAAGAGCTGTTGAAGGACACCAGAAACAAAATTGTAGACCTGCACCAGGCTGGGAAGACTGAATCTGCAATAGGCAAGCAGCTTGGTGTGAAGAAATCAACTGTGGGAGCAATAATTAGAAAATGGAAGACATACAAGACCACTGATAATCTCCCTCGATCTGGGGCTCCACGCAAGATCTCACCCCGTGGGGTCAAAATGATCACAAGAACGGTGAG